>CM048928.1:26457159-27107159 GCA_026686955.1 Epinephelus cyanopodus
GCACCTTATCAGATGCACATTCCAGGTGACATGTAGCAGGCAACGACTGCAGCTTTCGCCCAGCAGTGATCTGATGCTGACACTGTTTACCTCTCCTGTCCGGTTGAAACTAATTAAATATGTTTTCAGCTCGCAGAGTGTTTGCAATTTGCTCCAGTTTATACTGTTTGCTAAATATAAATAAACAGCGTCCTTCACATAAAAAAAAAAATTTCCAGATCATCACAGTTTTAATGAAGAACCTGTGTAACTGAGGCGCTGTGGTCGCCTCTCCAAGGCGCCAACCACAAACAGCAACACCCCCAGTTAGAATTAAAATGGGTTTATTTAAAGGCTGCCCACTAAACGTAAGCAATTAAAATTAAAATGTTTGATGTATTCTTTTTCACTTGACGTTTACTTGTGTAGAACACTTGCTTACTGAGACTTTTTTAAATGTGTTGTATGTCAAGTTTTACACGTTATGTTTTGTGTGGACTCCAGAAAGAGTGGTGCTACTTTAGATGCAGCTAATGTGGGTACTAATAAAGAAAAAAGAATAAGTGTGGATGGAAGGACATAAAGTCTTATACTCTTTTTCTACCAAAAATAGCACATAGATGTGGAGGGTTTTTTAACCTCTCTAACGCCCCTCGGACGCCAGCATCCGCGCTCCCTCCCTCCTGTGTAAGATGGTATCTCACAGGCGCACTACGTCATCAAACCATGTGATGTTTGGTATCACCGGATTCAGGAAGCTCTCGGCTTTCTGAATCCGGCATCGCAGCCTAAACACATGAAGTCCAAAATTGCGATGAGTGGTGACAAGCCATGTCATGCTGTTTTTCAAGGGGAAAAGTTAAAGGATTATTCGCAATCTGTTTTCATGGAAAAAACCTTGTAGAATGGTCATACTTTGAGCAATCTTCTTCAAACTTGAAACAAATGTTCATTGATAGTGTGCCTACAGCTCCACAGTGTCATTTACCTGCTCAGATGGAGCCACAGACAGTTATTCATCCTGAAAATCATTTTTTATTATATTTTAGGCCCATTACTCTGTCTCTGTGTTTCTGACATTTTCACAAGAAACTTCAAAGAGAGTGCTTTCTGGCAAGACCTCGTGCATGCATGTAGTCAGAGCGGTTCAGATGCTAAATTCATTTAATTTGGGAATATCATTTTAGGCGATTTAATCTTGTAGCCTCTAGCATTTTCAAATGTTATTGAACCAAATGGATCAAATCCCGATGGTGATGCTCAAAAAGAAGAGAGGGGAGGGCAGAGGGGTTAGGAGGTGTTCTGAAAATGGCAGTTTTGTTCGCCGCTCCGATGCTCTCAGCTGCAGTGCAGAATGTTAGCAAAGCTGACTTCACTACTTTTGAACCAGGCACTGGTATACCCTTCTCTTCTGGTGAGGTTGACTGCCTCCTCTGCTGACAGCGCTGTCAGCAGTCACGCAGGAGAGGTGCTCTGTGCTGTGCTACGACTGTAAAACTCAACTATGACTAGGACGCACACTTTTCATTTCTCTGACTGTGTGACAATCTGATATTTTCACATCACAGATAAAGAACAAAGGCATAAAAGTGTCTTGCAGGTAAAGCATGAGACGTGTAGGAAGTTATAGGAGGTGAGTGTGTTTCAGCTGCCCTGTGAGTGTGTATACATTTCTTACCTCGCCATAGTCGATTGTGATGACAAGAGTTCCATCTCCGCAGGAGTTTACTGTGCCGGGAACCAGCTGCTCCTTCTCTCTGACCCAAACACGGGCCCCCTGGAGCACAAACACACATAGGGACTGAAGTTAAGTAACACATCCAGCAGGAAAGAGGAGTATTTGGTTACATAAGGTGATGAACCCCCTGGTGACCAGAGTGGTTTTCAAGCTCTGAGCAGACATGGTGGAGTCAGAGTTGGTAATGCAGTGTGCTCTTATTTTGAGAGGAACATGTTTCAGTAGATAACAGCAGTGCAGAACTATAAAGGAATGTGAGAAGTCAGCTCTAAGAGTGTGTCACAGGGATTCGCTAATGCACAACACCAGGCACACACAACTCAAGGCTCAGACACACAAAACTGACATCAGAGAACTAATGGCGACAAAGGCCACTCTCCGTACCAGCAGGCGGTGGTAGTCTGTTTTCCTCATTCAAAAGGGAAATTGGAAGACTGACAGGATGGATTCAAGACAGTAGTTAGCCAGTTAGCACATTAACAACCCAACCCCATGCTAAAAGAGCAAAGGATTGTTACCGTGGTCAACAAACTAAATTATAACAACTGTTTCTGTTAAAGCACTCAAAGGGCTAAAAAAATAATGTTACAACATATAACAAGTTTGTTTTGATCTCACGCCCTCTTGACTTCGGCCATTTGTTTACTTTCCTCACTTCCATTTCACTTCTCGTGCGCTGAGCTGAACTGCCAAACAGAGTGATTTCATTGACGTCGATTCAACATGCTAAATCAGCCCAAAAAAGCAGACAAAGGCCAACATGTGCCAACAGTGTGGGACACACCACAAATACTAGGACTGTCAACCTGATGTTGTCTGACAGCTGACCGTCAGCTTGGCGTGCTTTTCATTTCCTTGGGTTTTGGGATCTAAACAAATGATTTTTCACAGATAAATCATAATGATTCTACATGATAATACCACCTTCATAGCCAGCTAACCATAGAAAAAAAATAAGACTTTCTTGACACTGCAATGAGGTGTCCGATTACAGTAAAATAAAACTGAGTTACAGTAAAATAAAGGTAAAGAGCAGCATGATGTCAAGCAAAGTAAAAGTTTTAATGTGTTGATCCGACGTAGTCAAATTGCACATCATATGACCTGGTTCTGTTTGACCATATTACTGTAACTGACCCTTGATGCGAACAGTCACTAAATTTTACCTGCAACATGTAACACAGTATATATGTATGATGAGTGTGCTTGGGTGCACAGACGGATGTCACAGATGTGTTTAATGAGATACAAAGGCTGTAACATCTGGACTTTCTGCTAAGGTGAAGCAACAGTGCTTGACATCTGTATGTGTGTGTGTGTGTGTGTGTGTGTGTGTGTGTGTGTGTGTGTGTGTGTGTGTGTGTTTGACTCAGGGTCAGAGGAAGTGTGCTCTTCATAGACCTTTCCACTCAGACAAAGCCCTCTTTCACACAGTCCCTGACCTCTGACCTCCAACCTTTAAAAAGAGGCACAGCAAAACAGAGGAGGAGACGAAAAAGGAAACAAGGGAGGAAAAAGAAGAAGACGAAGAAGAAGAAGAAGAAGAAGAAGAGGCAGTAAACAGAGCTACTGAAAGACTGTAAAGACAGGAAATGTACCATATTACCTCCCTTAAATGTGTGCAATTTAGTCTATTGCACCAATTCCGAATTGTTTTTAAACGTACAACAGCATGAGCTCTGGAGCAGGGGCACTCAACTTGCTTTGCCCAGGGGCCACTTCTGCAAAATGACAGGAGGTCGGGGAGCCATTTAATAAACAAACATTAATAGTATTTATTTGAACAAATGAAGGCAAATTCTTCTGTCTAATTTTCATTAAATTGCCAGTTCTCAACCTTTCAGCATGTGATGTCCTCACTCATCTTTGTCAAGAGGCAAAAACAGACGAGCAGCTCCACACAGGTCTGGTGTACACAGGGCCATTTCCAGGATTTGAGGATACTTTGGCCCTAGCACTGACCTCTGACAGAGGTTCAGAGAATGCTCTCCTGGCAATTTTTTGATGTACAAAGTATATTTTGACACCGTTTTATGCACTTTGGCACCTTAATTTCACTTAAAAAATCCCAGTATGAATACATTTGTTTTCATTGTGCATTAGGAAATGGTTGGCAGGCCATGCAACAGCCTGTTGGGGGCCAGATTTGGCCTGCGGGGCCTTAAGTTGAGTATCACTGCTCTAGAGGATGTCATCAAATAGTGAAATGAATGAAATCAAGCAATTCCTGTAATTAATCAAATCAAAGACAATGAGCAGATTTGCTTCTAAGGCACCTCAAAGCTTGTAATAATGCTGTATTTATATATATATATACAGTATTTCTGAATGTAAACAGAGAAAATAACAAGTGTTACAATGTGTAAAGAGGCACCATTATCCAGAGCAGATTTTATACCATCAAAGATTCTCATCCGGTAAATTCTTAGATTTGCTGATTTGCTCTGTTTTATATTAGAGTAAAGTGAATTTCTTGGGGACAGAACAAGACAACTGAAGACGTCATCTTTGGTTGTAGAATAGTACGATGAGCAATTACACTGTTCTGACATTTGATAGCCCAAATGATTACCTGATTGCCGATTTTAAGCTTTAATTCATTTCCATCTTCTGCGGTAAAGTCTTTCAGATGGTTTTGAGTGCACAAGCTTCACAATGATGCACCTATCTAATTGTATCGTGAAGACAAAAGTGATGATTTTTTGGACGATCTCGAACATAATTACTCGGGCCTAAAGTCTGGGAAGATGTTTGAGCAGTGAAGCGACGCTGCGAGACACCAGATGTGTGCATGTGAATGAAGTGAGCAGCAGAGGAGGCTGGAAATGAATTGTTTCAGCAACAGATGGTCCCTCTGCCCAAAGCGCTCCCTGACAACTTTTATCTCTCTCATTTAACTCTCCTTCTTTCTCTCTTTTTGGGCTTTTTCTGTCTCTTTCTTGTGCACTTTATCAATCTGACACACACACACACACACACACACACACACACACACACACACACACACACACTGATGATAATAGAAAACCAATTGCGCTCCAGGCTGTGGAGTTAACCAGGCAGAAATCACTCACACACACATACAGTACACCAAATATACACACTGCTGGGTAGCTCAAGGTGAGGCTTAGGGGGTGAGAATGTCTGAATGAATTTTGGATACAGAGTTCAACACTGCTGTCGTTTGAGAAAAAACAAACTCTCTGTCGGCAAAACCTTTGAATGTATGGAATTGAGCAAGGGTGCGAATTTGCCATAAGAATTCAGCTTTTTATTTGAAAGTTGTTTCTTCTTACAAAAGTTAGAGTCTCACTTAAAACACTACAATAGATCCTGTGACAGTTGCAAAAATGTGCTTGTGTCATTTTGTGGCTGCAGCTTTATATTATATAAGCTAAAAAGAGAGCTGATCCAAATTTGGCACAAACGTCCCCTTAGACTCAGCAATGAACTGATTGGATTTTGGTGGTTATACTGTAGGAAAAAAGTCAATGTCAGCTTGCATCCGTCTCGTTCTCATGAACATGATAAAACGCCTTAAGGGAATTTCTTAAACTTTGACACAAACATCCACTTGGACTCAAGAATGAGCTGATTAGATTTTGGTGGTCAAGGTCATTGAGACCATGTGTCTGTCTTATTCCTGTGAACATGATGTCTCAAGAGGGCCTTTTTCTTCAAATTTGACACACTTGGACTGAAGAATAAACAGTATTAAATTTGGTGGTCGAAAGTCAAAGGTCAAGGTCGCTGTGACCTTACATGACATGTTTTTAGCCATAACTCAAGAAATTCTTAGGCTAATTGTAACAAAACTTCACACAAATGTCTGACAGGATAAAATGATGAAGTGATGACATTTTATATCCAAAAGTTCAAAGGTCAACTTCACTGTGACATCATGATATTCTGCATGAAACACTTTTCGGGCCATTACTCAGCGCCATATCTCAGGAACAGAAGGGGAGACATTTGATCAGATACTGGATTGGTGACACTAATCTTGGGTGTCCACCTTGAAACTGAGAGAAGTATTAACTGGTTTAAAACAAATAACTTGGCTATACAAGGTGTAGTTTCATCAGATGTGGCTTTAGCAATGGCTGTAATCTGTGAGCTTAATTCCCGCTTTGTCAGAACTCAAAGGCATTTCCATATTCAGTTTAGCAGGTCAACTTTTTTTGACAAAGGCAAACATACCTCTAGTGAGTTAAGAACTTTTAAGTGCAATCAAGTAAGTATTTTATATTTTTCGTACACCTACTCTCAAGGCATACTTCAAAATGCACACAAAAATACATTTATGGAAAGCAGCTGTTAAGGGCATTAAAGTCTAAGGTCTGAAATCCCCTGCATGTGCATTTCACACTAATTCACTCCAATCTTTGCCTCATACATCTAGAATCGCTCTAAAAAATTCAAGAGCCTCTCTGTTGTTCTCTCCTCAGCAACTCTCTATATATAGCCTCGGTCAGCCACCCTCTAGATCCCCCCTCTCTCTGTCGTCTCAGCCCTAACTCCACCTCGTCTGTCCGTCAGATTCCAGCACACAGAGCCGTTATAATGATGGTGATGCCGTGATTTGACCTGATAACCTCCGTGGCTTCAGGCTCTATGCTTACAGTACTTCACTACATTCTGGTTTAACTGATAAAAATGACCTCTGACCCCATTTCTACCTCTGATAGTGGAGTAATATGTATAAACTCTTCCTTCTCTTCCTAATTTCTCCCTCAATAAAAATGTAATGCACGTTTTTGCTTTCGCTCTTTATCTGTCTCCTCTCTAAGTAAATTGGTCCCCAGTCCCTGATCGATGTACTTTGCTTGAGCCACATGCTATCTCTGGGGAAAATGCGGCAAAGGGGACAACAGCGGGTTATAAATGACCTGCCAGCATTACAACCTACACCTACCAACACCCACGTACTCCTCCTCCCCTCCCCCCACCCATTACCGGCCCAGACAGGCAGGAATGGTCGTGCATGACAACAAACGCCGGTGCTTTCTGTGCACTGAAAACTGCACGTATGGCGAAAACACTCCCGCTCTGTTTCACGCTGTGAAATTCAAACCGAACCGCAGTCAAAGCAGGGCCTCAGGCTCCGTCCATCACCTTTTCGTCAAGCTCCATTAAACCTCAATTGTCACTTTACCCTCACAACATGACCCCTGACCTCGTATCTCACACCATGCTCTCTGACCAACAGGAGCTGAAAGAGTACCAAAACATCCAGCTCGGGGAGGAATGCTACTTCTTTCTGTCTTGGTGCAAGTAAAGAGAACTTACAGTACCTGATTGGATGAACGCACCACTTGTTCAGCCTCACAGCTATTCTGAAAAGATGCATTTCTTTCTAGTTGCAATTGAGGCAAGAAACAGATCATGTCTCATACAGGCCTAATCTACATTTCAAATTTGTCATGATCCTGGGTTTTTGTTTATATTCTTGTACCTTGTGGACTTTGTTTTGGAGGTCTCTGTTTGTTTCTTCCTTGTTTCATGTTCATCATTCATGTTTAATCTGCTTCCTGTTTTATTTTGTAGATTCTCTCCTCATGTGTCGTGCCTGCTTTTAATTTCCCGCCTGTTTTCTGTCACACCTGTCTCGTTAGTCCTTCCCTGTTCCAGCAGTCTTCCCTTCACACCTGTTCTGTATTAGTCTTGTTTGCTCCACCCTAGTGTTCCCCTCCACACCCTTGTTGTTAGCCAATCCCCATTTCCCTCCTTTTGCCCATGTCCTCCTCCTCCAGCTGTGTTTCGTCCTTGTGATTAGTTTTCTGTTTATATATATACCTGTTTGTTTCCCTTTGTTCCCTGTCAGTTTGTCTGCGTTCAAACCTGTGCTTGTTCTTGTGCTCACCGCCTGTGTTCTTGGTGTCATTGCCTGTTTTGTTTGGATTTTTTACCTGAGTTCGTCATACCATCAGAAACATAAAAAGTTAACATACAGTATCTGCAACATAATAACGCACAAATATAGCATATCTGTGGTTTGCAGAAATGTACAATGGCCAAATTCACGTTTGCCTATCATTTGTCTCAAGGCCCTGACACACCAAGCCAACGGTCAAACGTCCATTGATGTAAGGCCATCGATTGGGTGTTCATGGCCCTCATCCCTGCGGTGTATCTTGCAACATTTGGTCAGTGAGATCACTTTAATTGGCGGCTCACAAGAAAAACTGAAGTGAGGAAAGTAAACAAAAAGCTAAAGTCAAGAGGGAGTGAGACGAACACAAACTTGGGTCATTGAGCTTGTTAGCAAAAATGGTTCATGATGGTCTGTGCTACTGTTCACTGGCCCACGGTAAATATGCTTTGTTCTTTCAACATTGGGATTGTGTTGTTAATGTGCTAACTGGCTAACTAGCATCAAGATGATCTTCCCATTTCCCTTTTTTAATGACGAATACAAACTACCACCATCTGCTGGTGTGGAGAGCTATTTTCTCTCTCACAAGTCTTCGCGGTGTATTCATGTGCAACTTTTTTGGCCCCGGCAGAGCAACATGAGGCAACGCAGCAGGGGGCCTTTGTCACCTCTTGTTCTCTGAAGTTGGTTTGGTGTGCCTGGGCCTTTAGATATATGAATGTAATGCCTGTTGTCTCTCAAATCTTGGTTGTTAGATCATCCTGGACAGTCCCAACAAAGACAGACAGCTTGAAGCTGAAGGCAATAAAGGCAAGAGCATATTCAGTGTGAAGGATTGTCTTTTTAAGGTAATTCCTAACTCAATAATTTTATTTTCATAAGCATTAGTAGAATTCCCCGTAAGGCAAGAAATCTATACCTTTAAGATTATATGATTCGTGTAAATCCATGTTTCCTGTTACTGTTTCCATGTATCAAGGCCCCTGTGCAAACTAAAGCTCAGCAGGGTTGATTATATTATCATAAAATGATTATACCAAGAAGAAAAATGGGAGAACTATTAAGAAAATCCTGACCATCTAATAATCTTTCATTACTGAACATACAAAAGAGAGCATCCCCAGAGCATTCAGCCCAGGCGCCCTGAACAGCTGTATGCGTGCATGTGTGTGTGTGTGTGTGTGTGTGTGTGTCTGATAAAGGCCTTGTTTCTGCTTGGGCGATCACATGGACGCCTGTGCCATTTGATTGAGGCATCACCCTGGAGACAGCCTCTGATGAAGGACCCCCATCCCCTCCCTCTGAGAGACGCTCACGCCCCAACAGACACTGACCACCGACCCAAACGTACCATTACTGTCTGCAGGCATACACAAATCCTAAACTTCAAACTGCACGTTCAACAGTCGCTCAACTGAGCATCAATAAATACAACTCCGATGAAGACACACTGGCGTCATGGTCGACCTCTTGTACTGCAGTGTACTCAAATCTCTGAGGTCTCTCCTGATACATCAAAACACCTCATTGCATAAAAACACACACAAGTACCTTAAATGTTCATGTAGGTGCTTCAGTTTGGGAAAAGAGAAATGAAGGTAAAGGAAAAGAAGAGAAGGGCACAGTAATTTAAGTGACCTGTTCAATTCTCTTTTCCATTTATAAAGTTTTTTATATCATTACGTAGCTTCCCAGTAGTGTTCCTTGTGTAGACTTTCCAGTGTTTATCCCTGGACTTCCTCATTGCCAACCACACCTGCCTTTGATTTTCCTGCTTCATCTGCTCCCCGGTAAACCACTCCGCCTTTTGTCCTCAACCAAGAGCAGAGAAGCTCTTGGAGCCCCTGTCGTCAGGGGGGTCAGAGGGTACATGCATCGGAAAGATGTTATGCTAAATTTTGGCGATGTTTGAGTTTTATGTTTGTTTAGTATTTTTCATTTTGGTACAGTAATTTCTTTTTCTTTTTCTGAACACTTGTGGAGGCATCACTTTCAAAATGGCATCTCATTGTAATCCATTGCTGTCCCCCACCTGTGTTCACTTATTAATCAAGATTAGGTGACACCCCCTACCAAGCTTATAAAAATGTTCTGCTTGACTCCTGTCCACCCTTTTGCACTCTGTGTAATGGAAGCAGCCATGTTTTGGAATAAAGCCTTTTTAACTTAATTCAAATGCATCTGCTCCTGCTCCACGCATGAGTGCCTGAAGTTAATTATTTCTTCCCATGTGCTGACCCTTTCCTTCAAGAGCACTTGTGTTGTTTCTTGAGAATCATATGATAGAGACGGTCCTGGAGCAAACTGCTATGTCGTTCTTGACCTAATAGTTTGTTGAGATATTTCAGTCTGGGCCAAAGTGGTGGAACGACTGACATTACACCACTAGTGTGACATGGCTAGCTGGCTAAAAAGCAGTAAGAAATAAAGGTAAAAAAAGATAGAAGTAAAGAAAATCATAGAAGACAAGGATAAAAATGAATGACAGAGACTGAGAGAGAGAAAAGGAGTGACTCACAGGAACAGAAGCAAATCTGACAACCTCGCTGTCATCGACTGAAAGGAGAAGAGAGGAGACAGCAACGACAGAGAAGAATGGGAGAAGAGGGACAATGGTGATGATAGTGGAAAACACAGACACAAGAAAACGGGACCAAAGGTTAAAAGTAAAGGAGGCTTACAAAGACACAGAATGACAGACAGATGAATAAATGATGACAGAAACAGCTGACCAGTCAGTAGCTAATGGAAGGAAACTGAAGACCAGCGTGGCAGCGAGAGGACACAGTGGGATCTCTAGAGACTAAAGGTCAAAGTCGAATTTTTAGATGACTGCCTCTCTGTCTGGCTGCTTTAGCGAGCTAATCAACTACAGTTACCTCTACCACAGTGTTGAAACAGCACCAGAGAATGTGTCCGAGACTCACACAACACAACCAGCCATCAATAATTCAACACGACGATATCTTCAGTGCAGTTTCAGCTGCCTCTCCATCTCCTTTCTTCTGTGTTTTGGCACTTTTTCACACCGAAGCTGGCGAAGAAGAATGACTTGTTTTAAACATTTTAAGCCATCAACCATCAAGCTCCACCAAGCTGTGCTCGCGCTACAATGACAGATGTCTTTAAGGAGAGTGGATGTGGGTGTGGTTGTGAGAAGACCACACCAGGTGCCACTCCTGTCAGCTAACAACAGGAAACTGAGGCTACAGTTCACACAGGCTCACCAAAACTGGACAATAGAAGATTGGAAAAACGTTGCCTGGTCTGATGAGTCTCGATTTCTGCTGCGACATTCAGATGGTAGGGTCAGAATTTGGCGCCACCCTGCGCCACGCCGGGAAACTAGCGGCTTTAGTGTGAGGTAAAGTGCAAAGTAAAGAGTAGCTCCTGATCCAGCAAAGCAGCCCTCTAAGATGCTGCAGGCTATTACCGAAATGTAAATTATCACAATATTAATATTCTATAATCTTGCAACCCCCTATTGTCTCTAATGTTCCTGTCTTTTGAGCAAAGGTGCCAGCAGGACTGAACTGTTATATTCATAATTAAATTAAAAATTAAAGCATTCTGTGAAATTCAGAGATGCACAGGATTAACTTTGGTTAATTGTTGTTGTTATAACTTCCACCACCTGGCCAGCCCGGTCACCAGAGAGAAATGTTGGTATTGAACATTTCTGCAAACCATCAATATGTTACAATCACACATTCATAACATATCAAATCAAGATTTCTAACGTGATGACATCTTTGAGCTGACATTGTTGTCGGTGGGGGGAGGTGATGATGGATGGCGTGACACCTTGGCGAGACGCCTGCCAACCTGCAGACCCACTGCAGAGCTGTGTTTGCGACCAACAAAAAGCAAAACCCGTGTTTTCACTGGTGTGTTTTAGGCACCAAACGTGGGTGTTTTTTAGCGCTCCGTTGCGGTTTTTCCACCAGTGACAGCCCCAAGAAAAGCTGTTGTTTTTACAGAGACTTCAACAGCTTTTCCAGCCATTACTGTGCCACCAAAACCAGGTTTTTAAAGCTTAAACATGATCTTGTCCTGATCATAACCGTTTTTTGTGCTTAAATCTAACCTAATGTAACATTTCAATGTATCTGCTAATAACATACAAATATAATGTACCTATGGTTTAAAGAAATGCACAATGCGAACATTTTTGTCTGTAGAAAGGGTTGCAGCAGCAGAATCCTATTGAGCGCGTGTTATGAAGGCCAGATTATTTGTGGCAATAATGGCCTTTCTATTCACTTTTGGTGTGAAAGCCCTGTGAGATGGCTTTCATGGAGGCTATCGTACATGAAGCAGGTGCATCTGTGTGTGTGTGTTCAAGAGACTTGCTGCTTTCCCCATTTTTTTTCAACGACATTACTGTGATAAAGCTCTCTGATCCGTCTCCTCTGGTGCAGCCCGGCCTGTGTCAGGGCCCTAAACTGTGTCAGTAATATTCCATTAAAGGTGATAATACAATCAGGACAGCGAGGCTTTCAGCAGATTATGGCGGCTGGAAGGAGAGCAACAACATGTGTTTGGGTGTGTTTACGAGTGCGGGTGGGTGTCACCTGTCCTATATGAGTCACATCTGTCAGTGACGGAGATTGTAGTTGAATTTCATCACTGTAGGTATGGCCTTCTGAACAATACTTCTATACGTCAATCTATTAAATGAAGATGTGTGTTCTTAAGCACATAATTATCTTTTAATTAAAGGTTTTATAGGATGGCTAAATATGATTGGCGCAGGCTGACCAATCATAGCATAGCACTGGGCCAGTTCAGAGACTTCGGAGCTAAAGGTTGTGCCTGGAGCACGTTGTGTATTAATGATACAAAGCTCCCTCACACATAGAGCTACTGTAGATACACAAGTACCACAGGTTTTAAGTACGTAAGTGCACCGTGTTCCCCGTTTGGCTGCTTCACTGTTACTCTGGAATATCTGAAGCTTTAGATGGATAACCTCTTGACCTGTCCTCAATTCCAAAACAAACACATGAATGATTTATCCAAAGTAAACCAGATCAGAGTATACTGCTAAATTACAAACAGGGATAAAGGCTCCAGATTGAAGCAGCTGTTAAGTGTGTGTGTGTGTGTGTGTGTGTGTGTGTGTGTGTGTGTGTGTGTGTGCGCGCGCGCGTGAGTGTGTGTTTGTACGGTGCAAATCCTCTTTGAGAGGCCAGTTTTGAGCAGTCTGCTAATTATCACATTCTCTCTGATCTTGGATTAAACTACAGTCACACACCCCCACCCCCAACAACACCCTGGCAACAAGACTCCACGGCAACAGTGTGGAAACAGGGCGCCATGGAAACAGCCTCTCTCCTCCACGCATTGGTGGATGATGGGAGATGGTGTTCAGGTGGAGAGGACTGTGGGATATGCTGTACTGTATCATTATTTTCTTCTATTTACTATTTTCATTTCATTTATTTATTTGTATTATTTCATTATATTTTACAATCGACAATTACAATTAACCTTACTGTATGCAAAGTGGAAAAATTAGTATATTTTAGTCTGTGAAACTGAAGCAACCTGGGTAAAACATTAATATCCCAGTATGGTGTTGATGACGTAAGACATAATCAATATCTTATCAATCCAAGTTTACTTATACTGTAGGTGTCAATAAATAACTTCCCATTGATTTGAGAATACCTCAAATAATTTGACAAGAGCTGAAACAGGTAATCGATTACTGATTCAACAGAAAATTACTCTGTTGACTATTTTATAATATTTTACGGAGTAATTATTTTAATTATCATTTTAGTCTTTTGTTTTTCTGACAAAAATCCCCCGAACTTCATTGGTTGGTTAATCTGCTCTTGTGTTTTATATCGTTCAAACTGAATATCTTTTGATTTTGGACTACTGGTTATACATAAAAAGACATTTGAAAATGTCATCTTGGGTGTCAGGACATTGTGCTTGGCATTTTCTTTTACAATTTTTGAACATTATATAGACCAAACAATTAACTGATTAATGGATAAAGTAATCAGCAGATTAATCAGTGATGAGAAAAGTCATTAGCTGCAGCCTTACGTCACCATTAGCTTAACCATTCAAACAGGCCTCAGTGCAGTAGCCTACATAAGTCTGGAAACTCTAAAGGTGTGTTCAGTTCAAACACAAAATTTTTTTTTCACAAAGTCAATGCAAAGATGCAAGTAGACATTGAAATGTTTCAACTTGAATTAAAACTTTGCAGGATGCTGTGTCAGAATATTTAACAGCGTATCAAGTTAAGATTATTAACTGCAACTCAACATCAGTAATCTACAAGGACAGAACGTAAAAAAAGGACAAGGCTCAGAGAAAAGTAAGCAAAGCCACTGGACTACATGGAAAGTCCTGAAAAATATGTATTTGTTACTTGATTCCAGCTTTACTTTACTATGAACAGTATCGGGAAGGTTACTTTTGCAATAGATTACAGATTACTACTTACCCTGTTAAAAATGTAATAAGTAATGTGATTTTAATTGCCTCATCAAAGTAATACAACTTATTACATTTGATTACTTTTTCATTTGGCTACTTTTTGAACAAATATGTCAAAACTGGACAATAAAGCTGAAACATTAGTAGATCGGAGAGTGAACCAAGTTAGCACTAACATTAGCATTAGCTGCCTTCTCCAGTTAGTTAGCTCAATTTTTGGCACAGCTGGCTTTCCAAGCATATTCGTCAGTGGCCGAATTCTTGCAAGTAAAACAAGAAAATTGGCGTTTGGTCTAAACGCACCTTAAGAAATTATCCATTAACGGAGCCTAGATAAGCATGGATGGATTACATAACTAGTCTACAGGGCACAGGCCCAGGGGCCCCTCTGGCATTTACCAGCAAAATGTCACTCGAAGAGACACACAGCTTCTGACCAGGAAGAGACTGAAAATGACCATCAAGAAACATACAGCTGCAAAGAGACATGATATGACAACAAAGAGACTCAAAACCACCTCAAAAAGACGCAAAATGACCACAAAGAGACAAAAGAACCACTGAGAAATGCGCAACAACTATAAAATCTGTGTGTTTTGCTCCTGTGTATTGAGGTGTATGGTGGTGGGGCCTTCTTCCTGTCTGTGCCCAAGGGCCCATTGTCTCATAATCCGCCCATGTATAAAAGAAATGAAATGCCATGCAATGTACCACAAAAGAAATACTCATCGTTACATTTATTGTTATCAAACTAATCCTCTAAATTTTCATAGTTATATCACCCAGTTCCACCACAGCCCTTTCAAGAGAAGAGAAGGATTCTGGGAGGAGTTGTTTTATTCACACACATTAAAAAAAAGCTTTGATGCGTTTTACTGAAGCAGATCTGTAGTCTCACACCTACACAGGCAGAACAAGCAGGAGAGTGAGACAGGGAGGAAGACGGAGGAAGAAGGAGGAAGGAGAGACAGGGAAAGACAGAGCTGGAGAAATGCCAGGAAGAGGAGGGAGACTGGCAGAGAAGAGCCGAAAGTGTTTGGTCGACTGAGATGGAGAAGCACCAAGTGAGTGGCCGCGGGGAGAGAGACAGCATCAGAGGGAAGGGAAGAGAAGACAGAGAGAGAGAGAGAGAGAGAGAAGCAAAGCTGATGCAGCTCCTGAGCAGAACAAATGTGTTTGGAGCTGCTGAATATAGGTCACACATCTCCAGTGACTGTTCCCTTCCCTCCACTGAACCAGCTTCCTGCAGCATGCACTTCATACGAAATCCTGCATAATTTGGACCACAATCTATGGACTGCTAAATTTACCCCTAAGAGCTTTTGACGTCACAATGCATTGCACAAAAGAAAGGGCCGATTTGTTCCAGCAATTAGACAACACCCTAACTTTCGAGCTTCAACATGGAAGCTGCTCTCTGCGTGGTTTTCATGTATGTTTCACAGCCTATACGCGAGCAGCCGCACAGAACGCATCCAGCTGATTAATATTTTACTGCTCTTTGCATGAAAAAATCAACCTCACTGTGCAAAAGATTTTATTGCTCTATAATTATATTCAGCAGGGTATGTAGTGGCAACTCTACAAATTGCAATCGAGTAGTAAATAATTATTTACAGCCCATTCAGAGTGAGGGAAACGACAGAGCAAAGGCAGAAAAAGGAGGAGAGGACTGTGTACTGGGCGAAGACAGGACAGCAAGCGAGGCAGATATGATACAGCAACAGTGACAGCAGGCTTGAGATAATGTGTCAAAGCTGTTCTTTCCACCCTCACACCTGTCTGTCTCCTGGTTATCGGCCCATGGCGGATGTGCACCTGTAATACGGTCCAGACCTAACGCACACACACACACCATGAAAACACAAAATGTCATCCATCTTGCTCAGACACACACATACAGAAATGCAGGTCCTCCGTTACAGTGTGTTACACAACTATGGACACGGAAGTACGTGAAATGGGCATGACCTCTTTACAATGCAGTACATTGGCATAAAGTAGAGAGCCCCAGGGATGAGGTTTTTCTGTAGGCTGACGTGGAAGTTAGCATTGCACCAGTACCCATATCAAAAAGTCTATGGGATTTTTCCATTGAATTCTGGATTATTAACGAAAATAAACTCTTTGGCAAACAAAATGACACTTGCACATTTTGTTTCACATAATTTCACAAAAGTTCAAAGTTCACGAGTAGGGTATTTACTTACGTATTTTATGTCTTCAAGCAAACGTCAAAGTCTCTCAAGCTTGTGTTAACCACAGACCGTATTTCAGGCATCAAAAAACTTCACTGACTTCAAGACATGGGAAGCGGGAGTAGGGTTTGGGTCTGTATCGGTTCAACCAACTAAATTATCTGTATCTGTGCACTGAATGGTCAGAGTTTATGCCACAAGTTGGGTTGTGCCTAATTGGAAGTTATTATTTTAAGCCTGAAATTTATATGGATTGATCAGAAGTTTATATATTTATTACCTATGAGAAAAGTATTTACAGAACAGCCTCAGAATTGAGCGTCAGATCATTTTTATCACAAGAGTAACAGATTAAACACCACTACGCAAATGAGGATTTTCCTTTATCACACATAATGACACGTTTTACTCGTATGATACTTATACTCGTAAAAAGTACATTATGTCTATGCGTCTCAACCTTAACCAGGAGTGCTAAAATGCTAACTCATTTCCGGTTCAGGACTCATTCCTTGGGCGCTTTATGTAAATGAAAAATAATGAAACAATGCTAATGCAGAGTCATTACGAATGTTCGCAGTTTCGTTATGATATTCTCAGCAGACAGAGTTTGCCCAGTTGTCAAACTGTAGATGTTTAAATTTGCCTTTTCTCTGATCACTTTAAGAACTTCTATTCTATTGTCTTTTTTATTCTATTCTAAAGTACTTTCAAGTGATAACAATGCAGTATTGACTTTGGGTCATGCCCTCAATTTGATTCTAATCAACTTTTAATGTAGAAAAAAAGAGCTGACGTTTTGATTAGAAAAATTACAAAGAGAGCTCAAAGTTAGCTGTTAGTTAGTTACGGGTTTGAGTGGAAATTTATACTAAAACTAGTTCTTAAGTAGAGGGTTGGTTGTTACTAAGGGGCAAGGTACCAGTACTCAAAACCCTTAAGGTATCGACCAACATGACCCAATACAAAATAGTATCCAAACTTCATCAGTCAAATTATACCTGCATTTGATCCTGTATGTACCCAGATCTAGAAATATCAGTCGATCACTGCAAGTATTCTTGGATTAAATGCAATGTGTGATTGGCCCATTACCACTGCAGCTAGAACTCATAAAGTCAATGGTGTGGTGAAGTTGAGCACTGTGTATTTGATGGATTCTGCAGTTCACCTTGCTGAGACGCCATCAAAACATTCAGAAGTAACACAATGCTACCAGCCTGTGGTATCTGGTGGCATTTTATGAAACTGAATGCTTCTATTCACATGATGGGTATCAAATGAAATACAAAACAAAGGTATCAAATGAAGTACTCTGCTGGTAGCACTTATCACTACGGGTATTGGTACTGGTGCCGTGATTTCTTTTAAACAAAACCCAGCCGTAGCTGTTACTGAATATTGACACCCAGTTACTGCCAGTTAACTATAGTGGCTTACTGAGCAGGCACAGTTTAATGGTTGGTACTAAAGTAATCAATTGGAGCTGAGTGTAGCTGTTATTTGCTTCAGTAGTGATTAGTTTGATTAACAACAAAGAAGGGATTACCCAAACTTTGTATTGTAGTACATGAAGATTACTTCTTGGCCATGTTCAGGACATTTACGCCAAGATCACATCGAAACAATCTGCAGTATTCTAATGTCCCTTTAGGGCTCTCACTGTAACCTCTAATGTAGTATCCTCTAGCTTTTCTCAGGCATGTTTTTCAGCTAACCTAACCAGAAAAAGACTTATTCTTATTTGTATTTATATCCCATAATGTCACTGCAACTATCCCACTACTAACCAATCCAGTTTGAATATGAGGGGATTATACAGTAGTCTACTGCCACCTGACATTTCATGCTCGGCCGGTCAGCCAGCTATCATGTTTTCTGCCTGGCTTGAGAGAGGGAGGTCAGCTGTTCACTCTTCCTGCTTTAAGGGATAGAGAGACAAGTGGGGGAACGCATACAGGATATAAGATTGAGGGATGGAGTGATGAAGATAGAAGAGGAATGAAACTAAAGTGGATGTTGGGCAGACACCTCTCAAGAGAATTGATTACTCAGCGCCCCACTGCATGAAGTCATGTTTCTGGGTATCAGATATGCAGCTTATGCAGGACTGCAGGCCTGAACATCATAACTCAATAAGTCACTCCATTTTCAGGTCTCACATAGTCTGTGCTGCGTGGTGGGGCTGCAGGGTTTGTGATGTGCTGGTCTGTGAATCGATACTGTGATCAATATATTACAAACAGACTGATGGGAAATGGAGCAGGAGTGATGGTTGTTACACTTAGCTGTTGTGGTATGATCATTCAAATTATTACCAGGATTCAATGGACAACCCAATCACCAGAAAAAATGTTGGCATTGTATGTTTCTGCAAACCATGGATATGTTAAGTTAAGGCACAAAAACCCAATTGATAATGGTTAGGAATAGATGGTGTTTTGGCTTTAAAAAAAAAAACAGTTTTGGAGGCATAGTCCCCACTAGAAAAGAGGCAATGTTTCAGTAAAAGAACAACCACTTTTCTTGGCACTATCCCCAAAAACAGCGATGGGTTGCTACAAAACACCCTTGTTAGGTGCCTAAAAAGCCACTGACAAAACAGTGACGGGTCACTACAAAACACCCACTCTCAGTGCCAACAAAGCCACTGGTAAAACAGTGATGGGTCGCTACAAAACACCCAAGTTTAGTGCCTAAAAAGTGACTGTTAAAACAGTGTTGAGTTGCTTCAAAACACCCACATTTAGAGGTTAAAAAAACACTGGACAAACAGTGACATGTTGCCACAAAACACACATGTTTAGGACCTAAAAAGCCGCTGAAAAAATAGTGACATATCACTAAAAACACCCATGCTGAGTGGCTAAAAAGTCACTGGACAAACAGTGACGGGTCACTACAAAACACCCAAGTTTAGGACCTAAAAAGTCACTGGGCAAACAGTGACAGTTTGCTACAAAACATCCACATTTAGTGCCTAAACAGCTGCTGAATAAACAGTGACAAGTTGCTACAAAACATCCACCTTTAGTGTCTAAAAATCCACTGGATAAACAGTGATGGGTTGCTACAAAACCGCAAACTTTAGTGCCTAAAAATCTGCAGGTAAGCAATGACAGGTCACTACAAAACATCTACATTTAGTGCCTAAAAATCCGCTGGAAAAACAGTGACAGATCACTTAAAACACCCATGTTTAGTGGCTAAAAGGTCACTGGAAAAACAGTGACGGGTGGCTACAAAACACCCACATTTAGTGCCTAAAACGCTGTTGGAAAAACAGTAACAGGTCACTACAGAACACCCATGTTTAATGTCACTGGACAAACAGTGATGAGTCGCTACAAAACATCCATGTTTAATGCCTAAAAAACTGCTGAAAAAACAGTGTTTGGTTGCTACAAAACACTGTTGTTTGGTGCCTAAAAAGCTGCTGGAAACAGAGCAATGACTCGCTAAATCACAACCGGTTTTGTTGTTTGTTGGTCTCGTAGAAGGGTCTGCAGTGGTCTTCAACTTGGTAGCCGTCTCGCCAAGGTGACACACCACGCATCATCCCCTCCACCTCCCAGTGACAAAGACAGGCCATATATTACATCACTTATGAAACACTGAAATATTACATGAACTGGGCAAATGTTGCATATTCGCGGTTTCCAGAAATGTACAGTGCCAACATTTTTTTTTCAGGTGACTGGTCTACAATTGATCACACCTCTAGTTTTCCCAGCAACAGCCAGCAAAACGATGGGCCTCGGACAGCAGGGCTCACCATGGCCCTGGTACTCGCACAAACTTAATACCCGCACAGCCACTCACACACACTAATAAATGGCATGACATCACTGCCAATGTGAGAGGCATTTAAACCCATATCAGATTAACTTAAGAGGGGGGAGGATAAGTAGCTTGGAGAGGACGGATATTGGCATCAAAGTCAGCGGACAAGACGGCGTTTTGTGAGATTGTGCGGTTACAGGCCACTGAATGGTGTGTATGGACCAAAATGAAATGAAGGGAGGGGGGAAAGGTAAGAGCTTGCATCTCCTGAGGGGGGTGACAGTGTACAATGAAGACCCTACATGGAGGGAAGAAGGGATGGAGATAGAGAGGAGGTGAATTGCTGGAACACTGTGGATCTGAATGGAAAACCCATCAGGTTTGGTTTTATGAGAATCAGATAAGGATGCTGGGGGTGAAAAGGGAAGAGCTGTCTCCAGCAGGCAGTGGAGGAATGAAGGCTGAATTAATAAACTGATTTAATATTCAATTAGATACCAGTTGTTAATTTGTCTCACCTAGGCTGCTCATCCACATACACACACATGCATACAAACATCCCTCATCCCCCTCTTCCTCCTTCACCCCCTCCTCAATTCCCGCAGCCGTGTACCGACCCATACCCACCCATGGATCCCAGCTCCATCCCTCTTAAAAAGCACAGACAGGGTCTCTTCACAGCAGCACGGTGTGGGAGGGCTGTTGCTGTAGGTCAACACGGTCTACCCTCCGTTAACAGATTGGCTTTAATCCGGGAGCAAGCCGTATGGATGCAAAAGCCCGTGTCAGCTCTCGTTTGGCCAATTTATCTGCGGCTCTGCTCTGAATTAATTCACCAAGCCGGCAGCCAGGCCCTGATGCTCTGCAGTGATCATAAAATAAACTGTGTGTTTATTCTCAATCGACACAGACATGCAGTTAAAGCACAGGCCAGGGTTTTGTTGGAAACGGTCGACGGATGCAAAAGCAACACCTGCCGTAACCAAAACCGATGAAAATCAGAAAGCATCTTGCAGCACAGGCCGTGCATCGGTGCAAATGTAGCCTGTATCACACCGCGACATGCTCAATCTGACATTAATGCTCATGTCGATAACGGTGACACACATTCTCCATAGCTTACCTCCGTGAAAAACGCCTCCATCCTCCCTACTCCTCCCAGACGACGCGCGCCCGGCCCCGCAGAGCGCAGACACCGGCTTCGGTCCCGTGTGCGCAAATCTCACCAACGGAAGGGTGAGCGTGCTTGTCAAGATGGGGGAAAGGTAGCGGTGTCTCCGTGCTGGTGTTTCCCATTCACAGAGCGTTTGTCTTCATCTCCGAAATGCTTCAATCGCCCAAACACACCTCAGCAGCAGTCCGGGCTCTATGCGCAAAAAGCCACATGAGAAAAATCCAAGCAGGCTGTGATGAAAAATTAAAAATGTCCACGCCAGGGATCCGTCGGTGGAGCGCTAATTGAAGCGCCCCGGTTTTCCAGGCCTGCCTCGTTTCACTGTGACAGTGTATGTGCATGTGTATGTGTGTGTGGATGAGTGTGTGTGTGTGTATGTGTGGATGTGTGTGTGTGAGAGGCTGTGAGTATAGTGCGTGGACCAGTCCGGGGGCAGAATGAGCTCGACGCTGCCCACCGCACACACCGACGGGGCGGTGCAGGCACAGCCTCCTCCAAAACACACACACACACACACACACACACACACACACACACACACACACACACACACACACAGGGCAGATGTAAGGTGGTCTATAGGTCTGAGGTGTTGCTGCTGTGGTCTGACAACATCTGGATTTTTTTCTCCTGCAGTCAGCACAGTTTTTGTGTTGTCTGAAGCACCATACACCATCCCGGAGAAAAAGAAGTTGCTTGGGTTGGTGACCAGAGCAGATGACAGACCCTCTGTCCCACTTGGCCCAATTACAGGTGCTGATCCTGAAGTAAAGCAGATTGTTCATCAGCAGTACAGGCTTGTTACATTCATGCAACAGTGATCCTCGACAAGGATTTGTGCAAAAAAAAATCTCTCAGCTTTCTAAAAAGTTGTAACTAATGGATTCATTATAATTTTGTGGCATTTATTGGTGCCTAATTTGTCTTGTTAGCTCTTTAACCCATCAGGAAGACTCCTCCGATGGATTGTGAACTCAATGATGAACTCAATATTAACAAACTGTTAACACATATAACTGCAGACTTGCATTAAAATAAGACCCCCCTACTAATTACTTACATTTACAATTGTATCCTTAAGCCCAATACCACTACAGATCTGATTGTCTATCACCCTGTATTATTGCCTGCATGAATGATCCAAAAGCCCAGCTATGCTTGTAAGTGATCAATAAAACATTGGTTAGACATTTATTACAATGAAAGTATTCTGTTACAACTTAAAAACCTTTTTCAAAGGGCGACATATCCACATATTGATTAATAAACAAGTCTACTGGGCACAAAATGTCAGAGCTCCCCTTGACCTGTAAAATGTCACTCAAATTAACACCTACCAACCAGGAAAAGACTGAGAATGACCACAAAGAGACACAAAATAACCACAGAGAGACATAAAATGACCACAAAGAGACACAGAATTACCACAAAGAGACACAAAATGACAACAGAGGGACACAAAATGACTACAAAGAGACACACAATTACCACAAAGAGACACAAAATGACTACAAATTGATGCAAAACAGCTGTAAAGAGATGCAAAGAGACTCACCACAACTACAAAAAGGGACAAAACAACCACAAAGAGACCTAAAATGACAACAAAGGGATTCAAAATGGCTACAAAGGAACATAAAATGATCACAAAGAGACACAAAAAGACTACAAAGAGATGCAAAACAGCTGTAAAGAGACACAAAGAAACTCAAAATGACCACAAAGAGACACAAAATGATCACAAAGAGATTTAAAATGGCTACAAAGAGACATAAAATGACCACAGAGACACAAAACAACCACAAAGAGACACAAATTGACTACAAAGAGATTTAAAATGTCTACAAAAACGACACATAACGACCACAAAATGACTACAAATAGATGCCAAACAGCTCTAAAGAGACACAGAAACTCAAAATGACTACAAAAATGTGGCAAAACAACCACAAAGACACACAAAATGTCTGCAAAGAGACACAAAACTTCAACAAAATGACGCAAAACAGCTGTAAAGAGACACAAAGAGACTTAAAATGACTACAAAAAAGGGTCAAAACAACCACAAAGAGACACAAAATGATCACAAAGAGATTTAAAATGGCTACAGAGATTTAAAATGGCTACAAAAAGACACAAAACGACCACAAAGAGACACAAAATGACTACAAAAAAGTGGCAAAACAACCACAAAGACACACAAAAATGTCTGCAAAGAGACAGAAAGCAACTACAAAGGAATGCAAAACGACTACAAAAACTGGCAATATAACCACAGACACAAAAAACTACACAAAATTACCATGGTTGGACACAAAATGATCACAAAAAGAGACAACTACAAACAACTGTACAGTCTGTGGGTCTTCTGCATGTCTGTGCCCAGAGGCTCATTGTCTCGTAATCCACCCATTGACGCATCACACAGTTTTTATTTCCCTGTGTGCCTATACGTCTGCATGTATGTTACACAGTAAGATTTACTGTTAAAGGATGGAATAATTAAGTTTGACAAGTTGGCTGGAGTGGGTATGAATATGTAACATCACAGAAGAAGAAATCCCTGCTAACTGAGTGAGATGATGTCTGAATTAGCCACGAGGCACGAGCTGTCAGCAGCGCTCAAATGTGTATCAAAAATCACACAAAGAGAGGAAGAGTGAAGGGGGGAGAGTTAATATTTCTGTATGATCTCTCCTAAAAAAGCCTAGCTCTCATTGCACAGGAGGAGGTGGAGGCTTGCTTACAGGGTTACTCAGACCCCCTTTAGGGTGAAAAATGATATCTAACAACACACACACACACACACACACACACACACACACACACACACACACACAGGACCAGAACATCGGGGGGAAAACAGGAGAAAAAAGGATAACACACACTGTCCCCAAAGACACCAGTTTGTTTGAATGAGGCAGAAATAGATAGACAGCTGGTTTATGTGATGTGAACCGTATGTGGTTTTATTCTGCTGCTCAGAAGCTGCAGGGGCCAGGTGCAGCCATCAGGAGCCCAGCAGGGTGAGGCCTCTCTGGGGTAAAGCATTGTGAAGCTCAGCCTGTTCCCTCTGGAGCCCTGGAGGTATAGAAGGGGCCTCCTATATGCACGTCTGGAGGTATTATTTAACTGTGCCCTCCATCTTCATCACTGGGACAGTTCAAAAGCTACAGCCCCAACAACTGGGCCTCTCTTTTTCTGTTAGAAGTGTGTGTGTCTGTAGTGGTACACACACACACATATGGACATACACAAACACTGAGACATGAAATGAGACATGAGCTCATGCAAAAGCTTAACTGTAAGAAAGACTGTCTGGACTTAAACTGGAGGAGTAGTGTATGAATTCAAACCAGTATATGCTGCATAAACAGAGGATACAAATCACGAACCAAGCCGCCTGATACACACCACAAGATCTCCAACACAATACTGTCACATTGACACAACAAACAAATGAGGTTATACAGCGTTCTTCTGTACAGACACAATCATATGTTTGCTTTTAAGGAGAAATTATGTGAAAAATTAACCCAAATAAAGGAGTAATATGTGCATTATGCTACAATATTTAACACAATAGAGAGAGAAAATAAGGAATGCATATAAACATGCTACAATATTTCCTCCTGAGACCAGGACTTTTGTTTGGTTTGCATATTTAATTTCTCCTAGCTGTTTGGGATCAGTAGGACCTTATGAGTATAAGAACTAAACATTGTCAACAGTAATAAAGTCCCAATGTTCTCAAATGAGTACTTCCTAATTAACAGCGTCTTAGCTTGTTATTGTTGCTGAAATTGGTCAAATTTGTTGCCATATCAAGCTACAAACATTATTAATCATAAAGAAAACAAGTTTAAACCATAAAATGTGATCAGGTTTTGGACCTTGTCCACTTTTGTGTAGGGATCAGCTGCAGACTAACTTGGCAGAGATGGCAGCCATCTTGTTTTTCATGGATTAGTGTATTGTGCTCTTACTACTACTAGATGGCACAAAAAGTGTCCACGAATGAGGACAACAGGTCTGAGTTAAGCGGAATGTAGCCTCGCGTCACCAGGCTCTTCACGTACAGCAAAGAGCCTGGTTTCCATTCGCTCTGAATTTTGTCTGGAATCTGGTTCCGGTCTAGAGAGCAGATCCAGAATTCACCAAATTCACCAAAGTAAAACTTTAAATTCTGGCGCACCATCAATTTCCGTCTCCGGTTTCTCCACGTTGGAAAGTTGAATCGGAAAGAAAGAAGAGTGAAGACTGTCACCACGATCGATACAACGTACAACAATCTGTTTTAGAAGAGGTTCTTCAAGAAACTTGGTTGATAGAGCATCCTACATGGCGAGCATTACGCAGTTTTCCACTCTCTTCCACCCCCACCGCCCCAAACTTTATTGAAAAAATGCATTTACAAACTGCAGGTATAATGAACAAAACTAGGATCAAGTGCCTATTAAATAAAACAGGCAACTGAAATAGACAATAACTTGTAATACAATTAAATACAATAAAAGAAAAAGGTTAACTTAATGGCTTGGGGCTTTTCTCGTAAAATATATTCTTTAAATTAAAAAGTTTCACTGCATTTTTATTAGCTTGGTGCTTTTATTTTGACGGAAAAGCGCATCCAGGGCAAGAGAGACAAAGGCCCCACACTAAGTAGAATGAAGTATAAGGTGCAGGAAACCAAAACTGTGATGTCATCATATGAGGATAAAGGGTCTCAGGAGGATATAGCCACAGTGTAAATAAAAAAAATATAAAAGCTTAGACATAGACAGGCGGGACCAAAGGGTACAGATGACCCCGGCCAAAGGCCAAGGGGGGACCCATAAAAAGGTCTGTGGTTCAGCAATTTACTCATTGACATTTTATGACTTAAATCACAAGTTATATGTATTTACATGATAAATAAATGTAATTTTATAATTAAAACACATGCCATTAAAACACTTGCCATCTGATTCTCCCATTCTTCCGCAGGTATTGTGAAATGGTACAGTCCATTTGACATGGTCAGGTGCACGATGCACAGAACCCACATGTGCTGCTAATGAAAACATGTGAGGTGAACTGCTATTTGTACAGATGAACAAGAAAATGAAAGGAGTTGAGAGGCAAAAGCCAAATGTGAAGACGCAGCAGGTTTAACAGGCAGAGCTGAAGGTGAGAAGTGAAGCAGAGCCATTTTTAACAAGTTAAACTTGCTGTATCACGCTCAGTTTTAAACCTACAGTGAAGATACTGGTATCATATTAAACTGAAAGACCTAAGACATCCATTGGCACTAACCATGTTATGCTGCATGGCTTGCTATGGGTCATATTTGCAGGAGGTATAAAAACGTATAGGGCCCACTTGTGAAAATATAGTTCTCCTGCCTGTATTTCCTCACAGCTGGCCTGGACATTGGATCTATAAGTGTGTTAAATATATATGCAAGAGTAGTATGAATAAGAATTAAATAAGTATATTAGCTGAAATGTGCAGTATAAATTCGGGCTAGCACCAGATAAAATTTTCAGTCCATGATTATCATGGCCAGAAGAGTTCAAGATAACATCATTATCACGATATCAATAGAAAGTGTAAAAGAATAAATAAATTAAATTATTCTATCACTGAAATTCATCTTTAACTTTGTTTGCTTGTTTTGTTTTGTTTTTGCAAATAAATTACATTCACAATTAAATTGTAGGGAGGTGGAGAGAGACTCTGTAACCATAACTAACAGAAGAGAACAAAAAGAGCAATTACAGCTAATAGATGGTGAAAAGGGAACCAGATGGCACAGGGGAGGGGAGACAAAGTGAGAACAGAAAGAAGGGGAAATGATTTAAGAAGCCCTGGATGGCATACACGATATTATCACTTTTAAATATCACCGTTATTGTCAATACCAGTAAACTAGTATGAATGTGTAAATTATTGTGAGTGTATTGCACAGTTGATCAATCTATTTAAATATACATATAAAGATCAAGTCTAAAAGATGTTTCATTGTTGGTAGTTACAAGTCACTGCACATATTCAGTTACATTATCTAAAAACAGTTGCTGGTGTCATATTGTCGTGGTGCATTCAGGCACCAGCGGCAGTTTGTTGACACAGGGCTAACAGAGGTTACAGCATTGTCAGCTTGATGAGGTGGCCCGCGGCGGCGTTTACGAATCATAATGGACTCTCAAATGATCTCAGTTGTTTCCTCAGAAGTGTTTCTTTTAAAATTTAATGAAGCTCCGCAGGACTCTGACATCACTGGTCATTTTGTGAAGAAAAAGGAGATTTATATTCTGCCCGTAGTGGAAAAACTCTGCATAGACAGTGCATTTATAACCGTTCAGGATACACAGCAAATTAAATTCTAAAAGCACCAAAGACTGGAAGCAGATGCAACTGTGCTTATTTTTAGGCATTTGTTTAAAAGTAATGAGGGCGGTTTATCGCAAGGGAACAATTCAGATTGTGTTTATCAGACCTGAAACGACTAGTTGATTAATCAATTAGTTAATGAAGAGAAAATTAATGAGCTTAATCACATCATCAAGCAACTGCAAGGAGGTTTTAACTGGTTAGGAAACAGTTTCAATTTAACACTGATGGCTTTTTGTGAGCTACATGAAAAACCAGGACCATCAGTGAGAAGACTGGCTGTAGGACTGCCCTAAACCCCTCTCGGCTGGCACTCCAGGGTGTATAAAACAAGTGCTTTTGTGTAACATTACTTTTGATCTAGGTCTGCATGGAGGTCAATAGCTCTCAAATGCAACAGACACAAATTTGCAGAGAGAAATCCCTGGAGTGGACAGGCAGAGGGGGGCTGCCCATGATAACATGCCTAAAAGCCATCGACCCAACTCATCCAACATGCACATGCATTGAAATACACAGACGTTAGAAAGTCTGGGCTATTAAATTCACATTACCATGACAACACCAGGACTGAGTGACCCTCAGCGGTGAATTGTGCGATAGATTTTGTTCCCGGCGAGTCAGGAGCAGAACTCTGCTTACTCATCTGACCACAGCTCTCTGACTGTCTCTTTCTCCTTGATGTCTCCTTCTCTTCTTACTGTCACACTGAGTATGTGTGTGTGTGTGTGTGTGTGTGTGTGTGTGGGCTGTAAATCAGAGAGAAGTGTGTGATGTGGACAGATCATCAATAGGTCCTCGGGTGTTCTGAGTGAAAACGCAGACAGATTACTGAAGAGCTCAAAGCTGAGCCCTTCATCTGTATGTGCATATCTATGGAAGTGACAAACAACACTTACATAGCACAAGCATATAATTCAACACATGTATCTGGTGTGTGAGTGTGTGGGCGTGTGTGTGTGCATGTCATATGTTGCATGCACTAACAGGCATCACTCACAATGTCACAGCTAATCAGTTTTATAACCAGCGCATCCATAAATCTCTCCTCATTTATTAACCTCTTTCTGTGTCCCCTCTCCTGTGACCCGACTGTGTCCCCACAGACACATCTGTGTCTGTGAGGACACACTGAATTAAAGGGACGCAGTGTGAAAAATGCCCCGATTGATCATCAGCCTTACTTTGTTCTGGTTAACTGGTAAAATGGGGCAATCCAAAACAAGGCCCGGGGGCTAAATTTGATCCTCAACAAGCTCTCTTTTGACTTTTTAAAGACATAGATGCATTGTCTGGTTTAATTTAACCCTTTGAAACCTGAGCAAATTGGCTCCATTTCTTTTTTTAAAAAAATATAGGGAGAAGGCAATGGGCAACAAAAGAACAAAATAACCCCCAAAAATAAAATAAATAATAATAATTAAGAATTTAATACAGAAAAAAAGAAAAGAAAATTAAAAACAAGAAAATTAGTTTAAAAACAAAAAAAGAAAGATAGTTTCTGTTACATTTTTTCCCCTTGTTTTTTAAAATAATGTTCTATTTTTTTTTTTTATTTTTTTTTTTTAATGTGTCTTACCAAGTTGCTTATTTTGCCCATGCTTTTAAAATAAATTGCGGCAATTTATTTTATCTTATTTTCATTTTATTTTTACATTACACTACGTTATTTTATTTTATCTTACTACTTATTTGTTTTGATTTTTTTTTTTATCATTTTTGATTGCCTCTTGCATTTTTTTATTTATATTTTTTTGTATCTCACTTATGATTTTCATCACATTGAATTTCTTTAAATGTACCTGTAATTGTTAATTGTGCAAAAACACGGGGGGAGGGGTATTTTGTATTTTTCCAAATGTGTCTGTGATGTATTATTTATCTATTTATTATTTATTTCAAATTATTTTTTTATTTAGAATTTATCTATATATAATAATTATTTATAAAAAAATGTGATTATTATTATTTTATTATTATTATTATTATTATTATTATTATTTTAAATGCAAAAACAAACCTTGTGCAAAAAATAAAAATAAAAATGTAATGCCTAATGCCCTAATTCATTCTTATATTAATCAATAAGCCAAGGTCACTCTTGTGGCACTACAAGACATAAAATGTTATTACAATAACTGCAGCAGCTTTATTAAAAAATGTTTTCATCAATCTGTATTATGGTTTGTGTGGTTCACAGTGACACACATAAATAAACTCTCACACTCACTCTCGAGGAAACGTAATATCGAGCAGATGAAGGTACTTAGTCTCTCTAATTTAATTTGCTTTGAATTACTCAGTATTAAACTTCTGCCAGCAGGCGGAGGGCAAACAGTCCTGTCCACACCAGTAATGTTTCCACATTAGTCACTCATCAACACATCATGACACACTAAATTAAAACATTTAAGCACAAACACTTTCATAATTATGGATACAGTGTCCTTAAACTGAAAAACTGAGAAGCATTAAATGAATAATCTCTCATTTCCATTGGTATTTTGTCCTATATATGTAATGATGACTTCTGGGTTATATGTATGTTGGTGTTATCCAGTGTCAAGACACTATTTGATCATGTGACGATAGCTAGTTCAGGCGTATAACAAGTATAGCATGCACTGGGGTCCATTGTAACTACAGACATATTTCCATATCTCTACCTCTGTATTGATTATTAACCACACTGCTGATATTGACCATTAACCTTTCTGTCTAGTGAGCGAGTCTGAAGGACGTTTGCATGTCTGGACAGACAATATTAATTCATTTGTGATATATGAACAACAGGGATGGAGAGAGAGAGGACAAAGAGACAAAGCAGACATGAGGAACAACTGCCGTGCCGTAAAATCTTAATAGCGTCGATAGATAATAAACAAATACTCTCCATATCACAAAGGTTGAAAAAGAGTCAAGTGGAAACACAAAGACGCTGAGCCGCTGTGGTGCCTACTGAGGGACAATCCATGCAGTCTGGTGTCAGAGTTCACTCCCTGGGGACAAATACACTGAACGATACAATGATTCACGCATTCATGTCTGCTGCACACACACACACACACACACACACACACACACACTCAGAGAGTGACATATATATGATGTCACCCGATCTGGATGACTCATGCAGCAGACACACATTTGGTGGCCCTGGATTCAAACTGAAATCAGATTTCAGAGTATAAAGCAGGACTGAAGAAGGTCATTCTGGAGGAAACTTACTGACCAGGCGTTTTTTCATATGGAACAAACTGTAGGTGCTGAAGTTATAAGTGTCAGCAGACTGTGGAGTGTATCATCGCTCCTATCTGGAGACAGCTGTAGACTATTTTTAAAAAACTTGTTAGGCCAACAGCAGCAAATTATGAATGAAAGCTCGACCTCGTCTCCTCTTCTGTCCTCCACACAGCTTTATTCAATCTCTTGTTTAACTTCTGGTGTGATTACTATTTTTATCATACACCATATGAAGCACACCGTGATTTAGATCCCTTCGTCACCCTCTACATGAGCTCAGCAATCAGTAATCCCTTTGTTCAGGTTGTCTTCTATTTCCTCTTGTATCCTTCACACACACACACACACACACACACACACACACACACACACACACTAATCACAACAATCTAACCTTGTCAAACATCTTCACTTAAATCAAACACGGACAGGAAATTGATATCAAACTGATTCATTCTGTGTGCGTGTGTGTGTGTGTGTGTGTGTGTGTGTGTGTGTGTGTGTGTGTGTGTGTGTGCCTGTGTATTTTCTGTCCACAAATGTCCAAAACGTCTGTCAGGGGAAATAAGGGACCACACTGTCTTGGCAATGTGGGGAAAAAAAAAAAAATATATATATATAATATATATATATATATATATATGTTGCTATAAGCAGAAAACCTTCTTCCACGTCACTGAATGTCTTGAAAATATTTTCAACTCGCCCATTTTAGAGATCTTTCAGGGGGAAATCTATTGAGGTCATGTCATTAGTGTGAGAAATTTGGGGGTTTTAGTGACTTTAGCGTAATATATTTGACTGTGAAACTCTAACAAATGGTGGGTATTTTACAGGGTGGTTTATGTTGAAGCTTATCCAATTCTGTTTTGGGGACTTTAAATAAGTTTTGACTCTTTTTTATTTATATCAAACTGCTCAGTGCATCTGTACTAAATATGAAGAATATACAGTGAAGTTAGAAAACTTTCTTGGTTTTAAATCATATATAAAAATAATAAACAGTGATAATAATAAATGTCTGACTGTGTCTATTGGACTCTAGTGTTGTCTGCATTGTTGACAACAAGAAGTAAAAACAAAATCCTCCATCAATTACAACCATATAACTTGAGCCCCAACACAAATTAGCTTATTATACAAGTTTAGGCTGAAAATGGTTAGAAAATAATTCTCAATATGATAACAGTAATCTATGAGAACAGTATTTTGAGGTATGATTGCCAAACCCTACAGGAAGTGGGACAATTAAGGCTGCTGGAAGACGGCCTCAGGGGCGCCAGCAGGGAGAGGAAGACCAGCCACAATGTAAATTTTCCTTGAAGGAGTCCAGCACTGCCCTTTGTGTAAATCTATGTGCATGTGTGTGTATAGATTTCATACCTGCTGTGTTGGGTTCACATGGGTGCTCATACAGGAAGGAGCTTGATCTAATTAAGTCGTTCAAGAGAGAGGACTTCATCCTAATTCCCTTTTCCCTGCCCCCCCCTCTTCCCAGCACCCCAACCTGCCACTACCCCACCCCCACCCCTACTATCCCAGCACCACCCATGGCAGCATGACAGCACGTCTTTGGACCAAATTAGCTGTCAATGCAACCCCCTAATTCCCGACAGACAGTGGGGTAATTTAATCAGCCGGCTATAGCCTGCAGCAGAGCACTATCATGCTTACACACACACACACACACACACGCATATAAACATACACACACAGTTGATCACACAATGGGTGGCTATTTTCAATGAGTGTGGCAATGAAAAATTTAGGAAAAACAAATCAGCATTAAAAACCCCACTTCAGTAGAGAAAAAAATAGATGACCTCTAACCAAACTTCAAAACACACCAAAAACACACATTAAACATGACTTAATAGAGACAATTTAAAACACAAGTACACAAATCGGCTTCACTATAACTCGCAGCATTCACTGACAAATGCTCGTCTTATACTAAACACATTTTCCCCACAAATACAACATGCTAATGTTATTAGCACAAGCCTATGGCATTTTACATTGTAGAAATTGTAGAAATTAGCCTAGCAATGAGCAGCCAGGGTAAATCACACACAGGACTTGAAAGACTTTGTGGAGGCTTTATTGTCTTCACAATTCATTGTTTCTTATCTCTGAAATTAAAGTAAATAAAAGCTTCCTTTCCACTGAGGGAAATGGTTTCAGCTTACAAAGATAAACAGGAGATCTGTGTAGCTGCAATGTCAGTAAATTAAGTGAAATAACATAAAATAAAGTGATTAAATCAGGGTCTAATTTAGGTGGAGATCATCAGAGACCCTGCTGTATGGTGAGAAACTGTGAAGTTCACATTAAATGACTTTTATATCTCACTTACTGTTTGGTGTTTATCAGCCAGTGAGCTCTGTTGTGGCAGACTTTTGCAACTGGATTAAACTGAATGAAGCCTAATCCTAATCAGAACAGATTAAATTACCCAGATCACTATAATAACTGGATTACACAGACTCCCCCCTGACTCAAGACACCCCTGCCCTTTTTTTTAAAAATCCACCCCCACCCCACCCTCACACAAACAGTCACACACACATAAGGGAGAAATAAGAATATGAGGAGGGAGGACAGGAAGAGAGTGAAAGCTGTATTGTGGAGGTGTAACAGAGAGAGGCAACAGGAGCAGAAAGAACTGCCGACCTGTCAGATTGCAAACATTAACGACTGTGTCTGTGTGGTGGAAACCTCACTTACCAATTCACTGCTGTCTGGGGAGACAGGTTAATGAAATAGTCATTATACTAAATTCAGTACACAAAGGTACACACACACGCACGCGCACACACACACACAGTGATTGGTGTTAACAGTGTAACTAACACACTGACACAGTGAACAAAAGCCCAGCTGTCACTCCAGAGGCTTAACAATCATATATGAATATTCAGCGCAGCACAGAGCGACAGAAGGTGAGCTTGGCTTTGCAGAGCATCATCTCAGTGCCCTGGAGTCAGCTCCTGCACCCCATCTACTGTACAGTAGGCTCACTGAAATACGACTCACAGGGAAAATACCAGATTGATATGATTCATTTAGCAATATTTAGCAGGCTATTATTAACCATACTGTCCTTTCCAGTCTCAGTATTTGTTTCTACTTTCTCTTTCTGAGTCAGAATCTTTGGCGATAATTATAGGCTAAAAAGAATTTATTTATAATTCATTTATTATTGGAAATTTTATGGTCCGTATCTGTTGAGTGTATATATGATCTTGTCCGTGGAGAAATTAGGCCTTTTTTTCATTAATTAAAACACTCTAATTCTAGCAGGTAATTAATTGAAATTAAATAACTGGAAGTGTATCAATTGGCAACTGTCTCTATTTTTCTAATTAGCACTTTTAGGATGTTGAGGACTTGGCTCAGATTCTGGAGTTACTTCTACTGATTCCAAATAGCTAAGTGAAATTAAAGATGTAAATCAAACAAAAGTTCAGGTCTTAGAAGGATATTGCATGTTTGTATGCAGTACATGTTGTTAGCAATGTCGTTTCACTTTCCCTTCACAGGCTTTGACCAAGCAATTGCGTCGATGTTGCAGATGACTCATCATTGATATGATCATGTATTACAGTAAAACAAAAGTAGACGGCTACACTAACATCACATGTTCCATTTTATTTCAAAATAAGATACAACAAATATTTGACGCCTTAAAACATTCAAAGTCTGCGTCATAATGGGAGCATGTTATTATTTTTTAATATAAATGTAGAACCTTTTATTGGACATTTGGAGAACATGCAAAAGCATAAACATACAACATCTCGTAGGTGATGTGCTTTCTATACAAATACAGAGCAAAATAATAGTCATCCTAATAATAAATGAAATAAAATAGACTAGGGGGGATTTATATATAATTAAATAGGGAATATTTAAAAAAACAAAACAAAAACAAGCAATCAAATTAAAACACCAGACAATCCGAATGTGACATAGCAGGACCATAATTCAAAACAACAGGAGCTGAGAAAAGTCAATACTTCTTTCTTGCAGACCTGTCACTGATGATAAACACAGCTTTAAGTCAATTATAAACAATTATTAGCACCAATTATTAGTGTAAATGTATTTGTATATTGTGGTATCTGTGCTTAAGTGTATGTGTATAGTGGTATGTCTATTGTAGTGGATGTATTGTGGGATATGTTGCGATGTATGTCTTGTGGTTTATGTATTTTATTGTGTCTTTCATGTTTATAGTGTTTTGTGGCTGTATAATGTTTTAAACTGTATATATTTGATAACATGTTAGGTCTACATATAAAAGCCAAACTAGCAACAAGAGGTGAAAATCAGCAATAGCTATAAACTCTGTGTGCAACACATCAGTCCCATTCTCTGTGCTAGATTGACTCATCCCTATCAAATTAAAATTAAAATCAAATTATTCCTCCACTTACTAGAATTAATATGGCCTTTACCCACGAGTAAGATAATACTTATTGTGTCAGGGACTGATGAAACGTGAAGCAGCATCAGCAGGCAGCAGGTGGCAGTAAAGGCTCATCACTCGCAGTGAGGAGTCAACCCACAGTGATGTGATGGAGGCTCATGCAGGGCGTGTCACCGCCGTCCAATATATACACATCGCATCCCAGAGCCCGCCTCTGCTCGCACCGGATTGGCTCCTCTTCTTACAGTTTGGGAACTCTCTCTCTGATTGGTCCGACGCCCGTGCCCGTCAGCGGTGACAGACGCTACAGTGTTAGCTGTTTCGAAAATGAAACTGGCTGCTGTGTGACTGCGAGAGGCAGCGAAAAGAAAAGGAAAACAAGACGGGTATCAGATTGAAACCCTCCCGCTGGGTACACGGTGTCAGCCCGGCACGGTGGAAGCGGAGGAACCCGACGGTAAGGACTCCACGCGGCGACATGTTGTTTTGCGAGGGAGGCAGGCCTGTGCTGTCAAACCACGACAACAACAACACCTGAATCAGTCCTCTGCTGGCTTCGTGCGTTCATGTGTCGCTGTTAATTACTACTTTCAAACACTCGCCTGTTTCTGCCATTTTGTGTCTGCCTCCGAGTATAAATATGGCACTCAGCCATGTCCCGCTGTCTGTTTTGGTCCTAGGCAAGATTAAAGGAAAGCTCTCTTCCCTTTTTTTTTTTTTTTACAGCTGGGAATGTTGAGTAAACAGCAGAGCCGGATGGGACGTGACGTTACTGCACTGCAATGGAGGTAAATCAAGCTCATTTCTTCAGATGACATAGCTTTGCTTTGAGGCAGTGTGTCTGGATGTGAAGTGGACACAGTACATAGATTAATAGGCTAATGTCACCCATCTTTCCCACCTACAATAAAAACTACATATTATGATACCACACTACAAGATTCATTGCCAAAATGCCTTCTTTAGCAATATTTTTTCTTGTACTTCAGTCTTGTTTTGTCATCACTGACTCCTGTTTGTCCTCCAAGCCTTGTTATCATGCTTTTGAGTCAACACATCTTAATCTGTGGTGTCTTTCAGACCTCCTGGTGGGATTATTATCTACATGGAGGCTTTTGGATTTTGCTAACACCACTATAACTAACACATCTCGATCTCGAGGCAGAGATCCTTGTCAGAGATCCATTTGTTTGGTTTTTGTTTCACTTAACTCGTTTCGGTCTAACTGACACCATACCACAAGTTTCATATAGGCTACACAGTAGGTACTCGTTGAATTTGTCGTTGAATCAGTTACAAACTAGGGGTGGGGGAAAAAATCGATTCACATAAGAATTGTGATTCTAATCATCCACAATTCTGAATCGATTCATAAAATTCAAAAATCGATTTTTCTATTAACTTTCCCCCGTCTCTCTGCGCGCCCCCACGGGTTTCCGTACACAGCGTTCCAGCAAGCTTGGGAAAAAAAAAGATGCGGCACAACTTTACTGTGAAAAGGGGCAGGAGCTATGGAGGAGCAACAAATTCAGCCAGTCCCATCTTCAATGAAGGCAGGAGTTTGGACTCATTTTGGGTTTTATTATCTCCCTGGGACACAGCAGCTCGACATGAGTCATTCAGTATGCCGTAACACACTGTGCATTGTATCAATTTTTGAATCGAGAATCGTTTTTGAATCGAATCGTGACCCTAAGAATCGGAATCGAATCAAATCGTGAGACACCCAAAGATTCACATCCCTATCGCAAACTAAAAATTTACTTTGCTTTTCGGACACATTTTCTATATCTACTCCCCCTATAGTTGACATAGTTGAGTGGTCCATTTAAAACAAGAAAGAGATTGTCCTTTATCCAGTGAATCTACTTTTAAGTCCATTTGTCAGCATAGATTCTGCTGCTCTGTTCCTGATCCTGACCTCTGACCTCCCCTCAGAAGGATCAACAGATCAATAGCGTATTCAATAATGAATAAATCAATTCAAAATCAAGGCTGGTGTCGCTAGTGAGGCCTCAGTGGAGGCTGTGGACTGTGCTGTCTTCCACAATATAGATTGTGTAAGCATCAGAGTGAGTTGAATATTAACCAACGTATGATGTGTAAACCCGTCAATCGTCCGTATGTCTTCAACCCTCTTCTTCTCTCTCCCTGCTGTTCTCTGTGCTCCAGTCTGTAGCAGTGGGCTCAGCTACTCGTTGAGACTGAAGCTGCCGTCACTATGGCGCACTTTGACACAGAGTACCAGCGCCTGGAGGCGTCCTACAGCGACTCTCCCCCTGGAGAGGAGAACCTGTTGATGCATGTGCCTGAAGGAGCCAAATGTACGAATCACAAACAAATCACGAACTTACCTCGCACAGAAACGCACGCTCCTTTTTCACACTGATAGTGATGCCTAACAACATCAACACCATTACTAATGGTTAACAAATCTTTTGCAGCCCAATGGCACCACATAGAAAACCTGGACCTGTTTTTCCAGAGAATATCCTTTTACATGGGCGTGTATTCCCTTACAGCTGAATTGTGGTTTATTGCTTTTGCACCATGAAACCTCAAATAAATTTGCAGTATTCCTTAACATCCATCACGTCTATAATCTGCACCAGAAGAATGGATTCACCTGTATGCTGCTGGGAGAGATCTTTGAGCTAGTGTATGTATCCCATCCATCAGAAATTATGTTTCTGAGAGACTCGTGTCTGTACAAGATTAATCTATAACAGAGCTTGATCCTCCTTCTCTCTTTCTCCTTGCAGTCAGTTGCTGTTTGTGGTTGGCTTCACAGTGTTCCTTGCTAACTGTGTGGACTATGACATACTGTTCGCCAACAAGTTTGTAAATCACACGGATTCATCTAAAGTCACTTTGCCTGATGCCTTCCGCCCCGTGGAAGTCTGCAGTGCCCGGTGAGTGTGACAGTGTTAAGTTGATTTAGTTGATGATACTTTTTTGTTGAAGCTGCAGTTGTAACTTTACTGCGAATGTGTAGCTGAGGATAGGTGTTTGCTCAGGAGGGTGTTGTGAGATACAGAGCAGTCAACACTTAACTATTCAGACAGACTTTTTACATAGTACATGATGTAATTCAGTTTGTCAAATTGCGTGCTGCGGCATACTGGTGTGCTGTGATGCCAGTCCGGGTGTTGGTATATCGGTATTTGTGCGTACCTGTGTCCTAATAAAGAGGCAAACTAGCTACTAAAAAAACGGGGAACCTATTTGTCACTTGGTGTGTGGGAATTGTAATTGTGTGACACATCAAAAGCCCTGATTGGCAGCCATTGTGAGGGTTAATAACATTTAAAAGAAGAAAGCCATGACTGGGACAGTGGATTGCTTTATTGTACGGAGCAAAGTACAACAAAGCACCAGTGAAGACAACCTACCACTGTCAGTGGACCGTATCACGAAAGCTACCTGTCTTGTTTTTTTCTGATTGTTATTGTCTTATGTCATGATAGGAGTGGTAACACGCGTTATAGAAGCTATTGTGCACAGATATAAATACAGGTGTGCCTTGTTTTGGTTTGCCCTTTGGTGTGACTTGGACACAGAACATTTGAAAACCACTGATGTGAATTATCACACGGAGCTGTTATTGACTGACATAACTTAAACAAGCATGTAAAATATGTAGAGAGCGATGTTTAATCTGTTCTGTCTGCAGTCTCTTATAAACCACCATGTTTTATACAAGCACAGTGCACAAGCTCAGCTAATAGTGAATTCTTACAAAACAAGTTGAGCAAAAATTGTCTCTATGTAGTCGAACTGTTTATCTTAGTTTGCCAAGTGTCTTAAAATTTGGCAAACTCCTGTTAACTTAGGCACTGGCTGAGACAAACCAGCCCCTCCTCCCTCGCCCAGCAGTAACATTACCTGCAGGCAGTGATTCACATCAGCACTGCAGTGTAAGTGACAACAAACCCTCCGTGTCCATGATCGTCTCTCAAGACCAGAAAGGTCCCTATGATCCCCAACTTTGACCCCTGGAAATCTTCCAGTCATCCATGAGCCACCATCCAGTCAAAAAGATTTCCATTTTTCCAATATTGTTCACAGGTTTTAGGGGCATGTCTCAGGGAAATTATTCCATAACATAAATTTCCTTAACTATTTCCTGAATCGCTAAGGAGTATTGGCAAGAGTAGTTGTATCTATAAAACCCTAGCAATATCCATTCTGCTTGAAAGTGTGATGTGTGATGTTTGACATAAGAAACCCCAGACGCCCTCCTAAGTAAGAGCAGTAAAATAAAATAGCTGAAACATGTCATGAGTTAAAAAATTTAGGTTAGCAATGATGTGTTTATTTTTGCTGTATGGAAACATTAAACATGCTCAAGGAGTTAGACATTTTTTTAAGAAGGATATTGAACATCTTTGAATTATAGCACGGCATATTTTCTCTCACAGTATCCGAGACAATGCATTTGTGATCTTCGTGCTGATAATCTCCGGGGTGTTTTGGCTGCATCGTCTGGTCAAATTCATCTACAATGTCTGCTGCTACTGGGAGATTCGGTCCTTCTACATAAACGCACTCAAGATGACGATGGTAAGACAGACAAAATCGTCAGGAAATAATCTTTTCGTGGGGGATTAAACATTTTTTAGGCTTTGAGTCATTGCACCACTAACCGTCCCTTTTTCTCTTCAGTCAGAACTCCCCTATGCAACATGGCAGGAGGTTCAGGCCAGGATAGTGGAGATCCAGAAGGAGCACCAGATCTGCATCCACAAGAAGGAACTCACAGAGCTGGACATTTACCATCGCATCCTGCGCTTTCAAAAACTACATGGTGTGTCCATTTGTGATGAAACGTTTATCTAGCTGTGTAGTTGCTGAGCTATTTATGTCTCACACAGCTACTTTCAAGCACAATGAAACAGTGTGACCTCAAACCAAAACTTTCTTCCTTCTCAAGGTTGCCATGGTGAATAAATCACTCCTTCCTGTGCGTTTTCGACTTCCTGTACTCGGGGAGTCTGTGTTCTACACCCGGGGTCTCAAGTACAACTTTGAGCTCATCTTCTTTTGGGGGCCAGGTGCGTCTGTGTTTGATGTGATTTATTACACACGCTCAGTCTGCATGTGTCTGCATTCCTGTGGTATCGTATTCACATGACGTGAATCATTTGCATGCATGCGCTCATATATTTACCTACTGTATCTGTCAAGGCTGAGCTTCATTTTATCTCCCTTGTTTTTTGTCTTTGTTGCTCTGCAGGCTCTCTGTTTGAGAATGAGTGGAGCCTGAAACCAGAGTACAAGAGAGGAAGTAACAGGCTTGAGCTGGCCGACAGGCTAGCATCCCGCATCCTGTGGATTGGGATTGCCAATCTGCTGCTGTGTCCAGTCATTCTGGTGTGGCAGATTCTCTACGCCTTCTTTAGCTATACAGAGGTAGGTCGTTCACATACACACATACACGCAACTGTTATGCTTTTTTTTTTTTTGTTATTTAGTGTTTTAGACAATAGTTTGTTGTGTGTTTGTGTGCCTAGGTGATCAAGAGGGAGCCCGGTTCTCTGGGAGCGAGATGCTGGTCTCTGTACGGTCGATGTTACCTGCGTCACTTTAATGAGTTGGACCATGAGCTCATGTCACGCCTCAGCAAAGGCTACAAGGTCAGTGAATCTCCTGCCAGTAGTTGATGCTATTTAAAGGGACAGTTCACCCTCAAATCAAAAATATGCATTTCTCCTCTCAGGTTAAGTTCTGTTTGTCAGTCTAGATTGTTCTGATGTGAGTGTTTGAGATATTAGCTGTAGAGATGCCTGCCTTCTCTCAGATATAATGGAACTAGATGGAACATAGCTTGGGGTGCATTAAGTGCCCAAAAATACATTTTTAACAACTCAACAGCAATGTCTCTCTCCAGAAATCATGACCCAGTTACTCAAGATAATCCACAGACTTTGTTGTGAGGAGTTGCATCTAGGAACTATTTTCTCAATACTGAACTACACCTGCCAGCTATATCACCGTACAGAAGGAAGCGTACATCTTCTGCTAGCTCACCTAGCACCACTGAGCTAGCTAAACTTAGAGCTCAGCCAAGAAACATGTCGAGGGCGGCTGTGGCTCATGGGGTAGAGCGGGTCGTCCACCATGCAGGCTCCCCGAATCCGCATGTCGAAGCATCTTTAAGCAAGAGACTGAACCCCACATTGCTCCTGATGGCTGTTCCGTTGGTGTAGGAGTGTGTTAAAGCTGTGTGGCACCCTGCACAGTGTGTGAATGAGTGAATGTGACTCATAGCACCATGCTCTTACTGCTTATACTGGTGCCACTGCCTGTAGAGTCAATAATAAAATGCCTGTTTCCTCATTTTTCTCTTCCTCTTCTTTTTTTATTCAGGCTGCATCCAAGTATATGAACTGTTTCCTCTCGCCACTGCTGACGGTGGTTGCCAAAAATGTAGCCTTTTTTGCCGGGTCTCTTCTGGCTGTCCTCATCGCGCTGACTATCTACGACGAGGACGTTCTCGCAGTGGAACACGTCCTCTCGTCAATCACTCTGCTGGGAGTGTGTATCACAGTCTGCAGGTAGGGGATTAGTGTCACGAGGTTAATCTGCCTGATAATCTAACCTATCTAAACACACATGATGATTTTATTTAACAGAAGCATTTTATAAACGCAGAGGACTCATTTAATGATGATTCAGAGTAACATGACAAAGCCATAGAGGCTTATTTCCATTGTGGCTCAATGGGAAAGGGTGGGGAGAAGGAACTACTATAACTACAGTAGCTAAATGACATCACTAGATCATTGCTAATAACCTATAAATGATAACCTTTGACACTGTACATCAGATCTAAATATAAAACATGAATTGAAGACACAAATCTTCAACTACGTTAAGGCTGCTAACCATGAAACATTTCTTTATTGCCCTTTTAAAGCTACCCGGAGCCATAATCCCTTTAATGCTCCTCAGCAGCTTATTCTGCTGTATAACTGATGAGTATAAGAGGGTTTCCTTCCTTAAGTAGCTCTAGACTATTTGATGTCTGTTAAAAGCTCTAAATTGAAATAATGAGATATTTGGGAACATGCTCATGAATTGAACTATGTGGAAAAATCTAGTTCAAGTTATATATTTTTATCCTGTACATTCAACTATCCGTCAGAGTGTTCACAGTTACATCCAGAACTATAGGCTTTAAGTGTTTCCAGTCTTGTAAACTCCACCTCTCTCTTTCTGTGTGTCTCTTCAGATCATTTATCCCAGATAAGCACATGGTGTTTTGTCCTGAGCAGCTGTTGAGGGTCATCCTGGCTCATATCCACTACATGCCCGACCACTGGCAGGGCAATGCACATAGATATGAGACTCGTGACCAGTTCTCCCAGCTCTTCCAGTACAAAGCAGTGAGTATGAATACTGAACTGGGAATACATATCGAAACTCTGAATAATTATGAGGGAATAAAGGAGCAGTGTGTAGGATTTAGTGGCATCTTGCGGTGAGGGTTGCAGATTGTGATCAGCTGAGACCTCTCCCATGTGCCAAACATGAACTCCCGGTTAGGATTCCTTCAGTGTTTATTGTTCGGGAGGTTTTAACCGGGAGCTGCAATATTCACAGAGGTCTCTTCCTTTTCAAAACAAATGGACCAAATACAAAATAAAGCGATTTACCATTGCAAATCAGTGTTTCTCTGACGCTGTTCAACACTGCTCACATTTTTTCTCAGATACCTTAAGATCCAGATGTTGAAGAGGTTTTTACTAGGAGCCACATAATCCACAGAGGTCCCTTCCATCTTCAGAACAAACACCAAGTGATTTAAACCAGAAAAAGACGCTGAATAAAGCACTTTCAAGTTAAAAAAAAATCTGTTTTTCCGATGCTGCTTATCGCAGAGGGGCTGCGAACTATGGTGGCCGACGCAAAAATGTGAAAGGCCCTATCTAGAGCCAGTGTTTGGCTTGTCCATTCTGAGCTGCTGTAGAAACATGGCAGTACAACATGACAAAATCTGTGGACAAGGACCTGCTCCCTATGTAGATATAAATGGATTATTCTAAGGTAACGAAAACACAATTCTTATTTTAAGGTGATTAAACACTACAGAAAACATACTCCATTTCTGCCAGTACATTTCCTAAATCCTACACACTGCATCTTTTACTTTTAAAAGTGTGCTATATACATGGCGGACATTTTGTCATAAAATCTGAGGTGTAAGTAATTAACATCAATGATGGATGTATTTCATTCATATATGCTAGTTTCAAGATAATGGTTGGTCACATAATGCAGACATCATGAAACAGCTGTACAGCTTCTGAAATAGTCGATAAAATTCAGGTAATAGTGCTAGTTATGGACGCTACTCTGCCGTCTGCATGTACAGTGTCAACCCTCTCCCCCTGTTTTCTTCCAGGTGTTTATTCTGGAGGAGCTGATAAGTCCAGTGGTGACTCCCATCATCCTGATCTTCTGTCTGAGGAGGAAGTCTCTGGAGATCATTGATTTCTTCAGGAACTTCACCGTAGAGGTGGTCGGGGTCGGAGACACTTGCTCCTTTGCCCAGATGGACATCAGGCAGCATGGACACCCTGCGGTAAGAGACCAGCACAAGTGGTGTGCAGTCAGACAGACAGACAAGTGAAGACACGCTTGAAAAATACCTACATTAATTATTTATAGACTGAAGGGTTGCTGCAGTTGTTGGTGTTACCAGTGCTACACGGTGATCAAGCATACACTGATTAATTACTTGCCCACTGCCCCCACTGTTGTGTCACACTTTTCTTTTTAACTTAATTAGGCCAAAAAACTCAATATAAAATACTAAGCATGTTATTTAAGTCTGGCCATAGATGCTACAATTATAAACTGAAAGTGTCTGCAGCAGCAGAGTCGCAGCACAAAGTAGCAGGAGTCAGATGTAACTCATCATGTGTGAGAGTAAGGGAAGTTGACTGATAAGACAGTGGCAAAGGATTTGGTGTCAAAGTGAAAAGCAAAAGTTCATATTTGGCAGTATTACAGGTTTAAACCCAGTGCTAATAGGACACCTGATAACGTTAATGAGGCAATCTACAAACTTTGCCTGATGAAGGTTGAAGCAGTGTTTCTTATCTAAACACACACACCTTCAAGCGCACCATAAAAGTGAGGCTGTAAAAATAAGGCCCTGCAGTGAAAGCTCTAACGCAGCTTTAGATCTTCAGTTAAAGATTAAAGTAATTACTTTACAGAAGAAATATTGAGCATCATCAGTGAGAACATGTTCTCATCGTGGCATCTCTAATAGACTGGAACATGCATTAGATTCATTCATTCAACAGTGAAGTGAATGAGAGTCTGTGTACTTACTGTGGGCTGACCTGTTCTCCTTCCTACAGTGGATGTCAGAGGGGAAGACAGAGGCGTCTATCTACCAACAGGCTGAGGACGGGAAGACAGAGTTGTCTCTGATGCACTTTGCCATCACCAACCCCCAGTGGCAGCCTCCTCGGGAGACCACGCACTTCATCAGCCAGCTGAAAGAACGAGTTCACAGAGAGGCCACGGGGGCTCCTTCAGACTCGCATCCACTCTCACTGTCCGAGTCTGAGGTACAGTGATAAACTGACGTCAAGTATCACAGTGGTCATAAGTTAAATGTCATCACACCCACAGAGGTAAAAACTGATTTACTCTCCTGCCTCTCGCAGCCAAGGAGCCTCATCGCAAACCTCTTGGTGGGCCCCTCTACGCTGACCTCCGTTCATTTCGGCAGGGACAGCTCTTTGACCAATCATGCAGTGGCTGGCTTAGGTGACGGGGCGTCCGCCTTACGCTCGCTCTCCCCCATCAGCAGCAGTCTTCACCTGAGAGGCAGTTTGAGTGCGGCTCACAGGGCGTCTGGACACACTTCAACTATGAACAAAGCAATGGCAGGCTCTGGGTAGGACAATCATGCCTCAACTTAATTCCTTTCTATGCTCAAAGCAACACTAAATATTTCCTGAGCAGCTGGAGGAAAATCTAAAAGCGATTCGCTGTGGATAACCTAGTTTAAACCCTTCTTTTCATCATCTGTTCATCCCTATCACCTCCTCTTCATGTCCTCATTTTCTCCATGTCTGCATTGTCTTTCTGTAGGACTGACGCCCGAACTGTGAGCTCAGGCAGCAGTGCATGGGAGGGTCAACTCACCAGTTTGGTCCTGTCAGAGTACGCCTCCACTGAGATGAGCATCCATGCTCTTTACATGCACGAGGTAATTGTGTGTGAGCATGTGTGGGAGGAGAGTGGAGGATATCTGCGTGAGGCACAAACTGATAAAGCAGTGTGTTGCCACGTTTGTCTTCTTATCCTAAATATCTCACAGATCTTTTTTACCTATTCTTCTTCCTGTCTTTTTTCCCCTGTAGCTACACAAGCAGCAGTCCCGTGGCGAGCTGTCCCGTCACACATGGCACCGGCAGGAGAGCGACGAAAGCAGTGACAGCGTCCCGGATGAAGTGAGGAGTGAACCTAACCCTCACTCCAGACACTTCCCTCGCTCACACACTTTCCCCACCACAGTTCCCAGTCCCAGTGCCATTCCCACCTCAGCTTCAGCCATCGGCGGTACCATTTTGGGCCAGGAGGGGGCTTCATCGCACAGCAGCAGCAGCCAGCAGCGCTCTAGTGGGCCTGCTACAGGTACCCTTTTTATTATCTCCTCCTGTTTCACATCACATGCATTTCAGTGCTGCTCGTTTTAATATTAATGCACTCATGACTATACAAAATGGCAAGTAGGCTGTTTTAGCAGTGCTTATTTACCTTAAACTTAAACCTTATCTAGGTAAAATGAGACAGTATCATATAGTTAACTCCTCATTTCAACTTCATAAATCAGCCGTACCTCATCTAATGCATAGCTTTCAAAGCAAGCGCCAGGAATTACTAGAAACAGAACATTGCCCAGAACATTTAAGTCTTCCAGGATAGTATTGTTCTTTCTCAGCACAGTACCTGATCAGTGATCCTGTACAGATCAGTGTTAATTGCTGACACTTGACAATTACTGTCTCTGTCTTTCTGTTTTCCAGACTCTTTAGGTTCAGGGGGGAAAATAGTGAGGTCAGCCCGGGGTGTGCCCATGGGAGGGTGGGCAGAGGAGGGTCAGGCAGCACCACGACACCATGAGCCACTACCAGAGGAGAGCTCAGAGGATGAAATGCCTCCTCACATACACAAGGTGAATGCTGTTTGTGTGTGATTGGAACGGTGATGTTAATTAACCTGTGTGCACTGCAATTAAATGGTTTGTTCTCTTTCTCTTACTTTAGATCACATAACCAAGCCATGTGAATAAATATCAGCATCCCACCCTCCATCGATGTCCACACACACACGTCCTCGTCCTTGACCAAACTGTTTCTCCACCATCTAAACTGGCACAGGTGTCCATGATCCCTGCAGACACTCTACTAGTGAAATCATCCGGACAAGTTGCGACTGATGCCACCATCGACCATTCAAACATACTGTAAGACTTACTACATGCCTACACAGGCAAACAGGGTAAATATCTGTATGTGTGCATCAGAAGAGGACCTACAGGATCTACTTATTTCTAACAGCCATTGAAACCATCAGATAACGCTATGCTCTTTTATAACATCAAAAGATAACATCATAAAGTGCATGTGCTGCTGGGATGTAAACGAAAATAGTGAATCCTTTAAAGTATGGCGCTAGTGCTGTAGAAAAATACACAACAGTTCGCCCAAAATGTTGTCACAATAATCCTAATTGTGCTGTCTGTATTGTTTCCCTCTTTTATAATCAGATGGCCCGAGAGGTGAAATTTGAAGAATGTATGGTGTCTCTCTGACAATAGCAGCATTCACCAAAATGTGTGTACAAAGATGCTGGTGACACAATGACATGCATTGTGTTTATGTTACCGTACCAGCGGCAGGAGGCTGTGTATCCTACCCTGTGCTCTGTATTTCAGCTTCTGCCTCTCCACAAAACAAATGAAAGCCTCAAATAGTCATATCATTTTACTCCTGAAGAATTTTTTTTATTTCTCTGCATTTATTGCATTTAAAAAGTTCATGTGAATTTTCTAAACCGTTAAGAAGCTTTTCCCAGAGTCTGGCTCAGTTTGCACACATAGACGCTTGTTTAAAAGACCACTGTACAGCGTAGCCTGGCATTCTGCTCACACACATGCACTGTGTAAATAAATGTCATCAGAAATTATTAAGAAGATTTAATTAATTAAATTCACACAGTTATAAGGCCAGTCGTCTGTGACGTGTAATCAGACAGGCACATTTTCATCTGATTTAACCCAGGTTTTTCATTGTTAACCATTTATTACTTTTCAACACTTTAATAAGGGCGCAGCAAACAATCGAGACTGTTTTAAGCATGTAATATTGACTTCTGTGCCATACAAGAAACCCCTCAAGCACAAGTGCATGACCATTGTCCACACATTCTCCTAACTGTCCTCCACATCCTGTTAGATTAGCATGACTTCCCCCCGTTCTCCTGTCATTACGCAGCAATTTCTTTAAAAGAGAAGAATTTATGCACTTTAATAATCTGTCGATGCAGAGGGTGTCACTTAACTGGGATTGTTTGTATGTGTATGTTTTCGTATATATATATTTTTTAATTATTTTATTTATCAGAAGGATGTGCCATGTTGATTGACTGCTGTAAATAAAGGTTTGGTATTATGTTGTACACTCGGATGGGGATGAAGAAGCTCTGTCACACTGCTGACCCAGTGTGGTGAAGGGTGCTTTGCAGTGCGGTAAATTTAGATGAAAAGTGATTGTATCTGGCTTTTGTTATTTGTTTTATAGATCCTGTAAAATACCATTTTGTACAGCTGTAAATTCATCCATTAAAGGCAAAGCAATGATGCAAAGGCTGTGTGTGTCATGTTAGACTGAAAAACAACTACCACAACAAAGTGACACAGAGTGACTGACTAAATGTGCATATTTTGTACTTAAAAGCCTCTTGAGCTGTTACATTATAAGTTTGCGTTCAATCATTAGCGATAACGTTTCCAATGTCTTTGTGTATACAGATAGCCTAATATTAGCATACGGCTAACTATCTTGAACTTTGGGGAGCTACCTAGCATCAGTTAGCTGCTATGACAATCTAAAGTTAGCACATGGCTAACTATCTTAGGACTTGGGTAGCTACCTAGTGTCACTTAGCTGCTAATAATAATCTAAAGTTAGCAAACGGCTAGCTATCTTTAACTTTGGGGAGCTACCTAGCGTCAGTTAGCTGCTAATGACACTCCAAAGTCAGCACACGGCTAACTATTGACTTGGGTAGCCAGCTAGCGCCAGTTACCTGCTACTGACGCTCAAAGTTAGCATACGGCAAACTATCTTGCACTTTGGGTAGCTACCTAGCATCAGTTAGCTGCTTACAACGCTCTAAAATTAGCATACAGCTAACTGTGCTACTGCTTTGGCTGGCTTTGGCTAGCTAGCTAGCTAGCTAACGTTAGCTGCTAACAGCGCTCTAGAATTAGCATACGGATAACTATCTTGACAGGTTGCTAGTTATCGTTAGCCCTTAATATTCCAAAGTAATTGAGATTTCCATGGCAGTACAAACCAAAATATTGAATTTTTAACTGTATAATCTTCATATTCCGCCCAATTTCTTTCTCCAGCAGAGCCCGGATAGCTCAGTCGGTAGAGCATCAGACTTTTAATCTGAGGGTCCAGGGTTCAAGTCCCTGTTCGGGCGGCGATTGTTTTGCTTTTTCCGACCTGGTTACAGCTGCTCTGATGAAGGAGTCACCATCATGTCGGGGTCGGGAGCTCGGGCATCGATACTTTTTCTCTTACTTCACATCTCCGGCTGCGGAACCATCAACTTTGATCTAACAGCTATTTAATATTATAAATGGTTTATTGCATTGTGTTAAAATACAGTTAATCTTATCCTACTTATCCTAGTAGTCAGGTTGTACAAGGACTCAAGTTTATCATGAGACGTTTAATTAAAATGCAACTTAGGTCGATTTAATGTAAATTTGGATGTTATTCATTTGGATATACAAACAAAAATGAACTTACTATTTGTGGAATAACTTGTTGTCGCTAACTTTAGCTGCCTTATGTGGTGCGTCAGGTGTTCCAGAAGGACCTCGAAGTTGACCCACGTGGACACAGTTGACCAAACACATTAAAAGTTAAAGTAGTACACCCTGTTTTTGTCTCACTGATAAATTTTGGACATATTTAAGTATGTTACTTTTCCATTAGACATAATTCCATTAGTGCATTTGTCATTTCTGATCATGTCTTAAGTTTTTAAATCTTTTTAGCTGTTATATGTTTGACCAGTCTTGCAGACAGGGCTTCACCTCCAACAAGTGTTCATTTTCAACTCAGAGACACCAAGAGACTCTCAGAGTAAATTCTGAGCTGTGTTTCAACATTATAATATCCAATTTCAAAAAGGTAGCACACACAGATCTTCAGGACAAAGTTGGCTAATCTCAGTTTCACCCCTTTATTCTGACCATGTCAAACAAACATGCTGACGTTTCAGTCCAAACTCAGCTCTGATGAACGCTAAAAAAAAGTGAAAGTAAAAATGAATTGTTTGAAATAGACACAAAGTACATGTGCACGTTACACATTGAGTGTTGGGAGAGTGAAAGTGGCTGTGTCATGGTGTACGGAGGGTAAATGTCTCCCCGCTTGTCCAGCTGGGACAGTTGACACCGTTGGTAGCCATGTAGGGTGACAGATGGGAGGCAGCTGTGGTGCTGCAGGGGCATAGTGATGGTGATGATGGACAGCACTTCCTCTTGGTTTGACATCTGGCCTTACGAAAAGAGGGTTTCCCTGGTAACTGTCCTGGAAATACACATTTAGGGAGTTTGTGACAGACAGAGAGGACAATTTTGTGAAGGGTCAGAAGTGAGATTTCTTAGAGAGGGTGTGTGTGTGTTTGTACCTGCCCAAGATACGTAGTTAGAGGAGCATTAAGCCCTCCAGGTGGCGATATAGAAGGCACGGCTTTCAGCATCATGTTGTGCATTATGATCTGGTGCATCTGGGCGTTTTGCATCAGCATCAATTCCACCATATCTAACACACAGTATACACATACATATAAAAAAGCACATGAACACAGTGAGACTCAGATAAGGTAGTTCTCTCTTTGCTGTTGCATACCCTCTTTGATGCTGCCTGAGCGTGGTGCAGGTGCAGGGTAGGGCTGAGCTGGGGCAATCTGAGTAATGAGAGGCTGCTGTTGTGGCAGCTGTTGTATAATGGTTGCAGGCTGCTGGGGTAGCTGCAGAGACAGAGAAAGACGGGGAAATAATTAAGTCTTTTCCTTAATTAATGAACTCCTGGCAGGTCAGTCTGGGTAGCAGTGTCAATATATGTGAAAATAACATAGAGGGGCAAAAATAAATGAGAAAAAGGAGATCAGGAGATGGAAAAGAGGATTAAATACACTTAACAGACCGCATAGAAACAGAGAAACAGATCTGGAGGATTGGGGTGTTTTTGAGGTCAGTGCTAAGTGTCTCACAGTCTGTTGGATGATGCGCGGAGGCTGAGGTGGGGCTGGTGGTGGCGGTGGAGGGGGCAGAAAGGGCAGAGCAGGGGCTGGCTGGTGGAGTGGCAGAGGGGCAGTGTAGAAATGTGACTTGTACTGTCTCTGTGACCCTCCCCAGGTGTGTGGTCTGTTCAGGTCCTCTAACATGTACTGCTCCTGCACAGAAGATACAGTCCACAAACGATTATACATTTCACACAGTTACAGCTGAAAGATAAGACATTAAGTACTCTAACTTGGTGGGTATGTCATCTGTCTTTCTATAGTTGTATTGTCTTAATGGCTGAATGTAGGTATGTAAGGAATTACAATAATATGTCAATAGATGAGACTTTGTATTCTTGGAAAACAAAGAAGTATTTTGTACAAACCCTGAGTCTTTGCAGTAGGTCTTGTTTTCGCCTCAGAGCACGGTGGAGTTGATCTAATTGACCATCATACTGGTAACTCCCTGAACAGACAAATCAAGATTTCAAAAACTATTCCTACTACTACTGTAGTCCAGAACTCACACACATTTCCACTGTTGTTTTCCTGCAAGTGACATCTTGTGATATCTCGCGATATTTCAGAAAGAGACTCTGCTTAATGAGGCAATAACAAACAGACTGCATCAAGGTTAAGGTAAAGAGACACTTCAGACACTAATAATAATAATACGAGCTGCTATGTGTCAAAAATAATCACTTTAATAGACATAGAAGGACAATGTTTGATTGCCCAATAATGTGCCTCCATTGCAGCTTGTTTAATGGCTGCCAGCCACTGAGGCTCCCTCAATACTGCAACAATTTCAGAAATTGTCTCTCTGATCAATTTGAACAGGGAAATAGGGTCCAGGTTGAAAAATGCTTTTAATACTTTTTTATTTTTCCCCATGTCTGCTACATTTACTTGCTCTAATATCTTGTTTTGAAGGGAATAAATGTCCTTCTACCTTTTTAGGAGTCTTAGTCTCTTCATAGTGCCTAACTTTTATTACCAAGTTAATTTTACCTTTTAGTGTGTTAAAGTATTAGAGACTCATTTTACATTTTTTTAAATTGCAGTCTTTTGAGGTCATAGGAGAAGCTAAATGTCTATAATGAAGAATGTAAATATTCTGTCGAAGCAGGTTATGCTGACAGCTTCCACAGCTCAACATTTTTCATCACAAAGAAGTCTTTATTCTTTATTTGTATGTCTTTTGGTGTAACACAAATAATTGTGAAAGAAAAACAAAGAAGTCTTTGTTATCTTACTTGCAGACTGGGCAGATTCTGCTCTGTCGTCCATGTTGTGCTTTTTGTTTTCCAGTCTCTAAAACAGAAAAATGATGCTGAACTATTTCACCTGAGAATAGTAATGGTTTAAGTGAACAAAATCCAAGCACTATCTTTCCACGTTAACAAAATGCAGACTCTCACCTACCTTCTTCAGCAGTTTGAGTTTAAGTCTTGTCATCTGATCAACCATGGAACTGTCATACTGAAGGATTACAAAAACCCTCTGTGTTACTGTAACATTTGCTGTGTGCTTGAATTTATATAATTTGTTGAAATACTAGACACAAACATAAAAACAGATATGCAAATATATCCTTTAAATATGTCATTTACCTGAAATCTTGGCATTTGGAGACACACAGACTTTTGTGTACACCGGTGTGTTTGAGCCTAGACTGAAGCCAGACAGTGGTTGCCAGGGGACACACCTGTTTACCACTGGCTCTTCATAATGACCTGCATAACTACATGGTTTCCATGCTGAGAAGGAGAAGAGGGAGTGAGAGTTTCGACATCAAATAACCTGACTAGATCAGTTCAGATCCAACTTTCCCTTGATTGCACTTTTATTTAGATCAAAGCTTAAGAACCTGAGTAACTGACTGAAATGTCCTGCTTGAATATAGGCCTATCATAACAATGAGCAGTAAAATAATCGGACTGGAGCAGGAATCACTCATCAACATTTACAACAGAAGGGTTAAACTAAACTGACTTATGTGTGTATATGTGTATGTATGTGTACATGTAATTTGCATGTATATATATGTACATGGCTCACGAATGCCTGATTTATGTATGTACATGGTTGTTTACACCAGTCCTTTAACTTGACCATGGATTGCTTTTATTTATTTATTTACTATCTATATTTTTAACAATTGTTTTTATCATTACCTATTCATCATGTACTTATTGTGCTGGCAAGCTTTCTTCTCTCCAATTTTGACTGTTAATTGATGGTTGACTGTTGGTATTTGCTGAATGCATGCGGTATATTCTGTTGTGTTGCTGGTTATGTGAACTGTACACGCACTGATGCTCTGCACAAATGAAGTTCCTAACGGATAAATAAAGTTCTTTGAATTGAATTGAATTTAAATTGAACTGAATATTCTGGGCTACTTTTATTTATAAAAACTAGTATTTAGATGTCTAGACAAATTGGTGTAATCATTTGGGTTTTCCAACAATTAAAACAAAAGGTCACACCAGTTATTATGGCGTGAATAGTAAGTAAGTAAGTAAGTAAGTAAGCTTTATTTGCAGAGGTGGGTAGTAACTAGTTACATTTACTCAGTTACATTTACTTGAGTAACTTTTTGGATAAATTGTACTTTTCAGAGTAGTTTTAACGCAAAATACTTTTTACTTTTACTTGACTTTCATTGTTTTAAAGCAACAATACTCTTACTTGAGTACAATATTTGGCTACTCTACCCACCTCTGAGTACATAATTACATATACATATATATATGTACAGTATATATAAGAATATATTTGTTTCTTGTGCCTTGATTTATGTTATGTTTGTAAAGACTTAATTTATTTTTGTTGTAGTTAAAGGGGTATCGTTTCAAACACATGAATTTGCAGATTGATATTTTTGATTGATTGATTACGTTCATGTTCTTATTTTACAAATAAATCAGATGTTACTCAACAGTTACTCAGTACTTGAGTAGTTTTTTCACCAAATACTCTTTTACTCAAGTAATTATTTGGATGACTACTTTTTACTTTTACTTGAGTAATATTGTTCTAAAGTATCAGTAGTGAGTAGAGGTATGTTTTGTATTAGTCTGCTCTGATTGGCTACAAGAGCCGTCAATCCAAAAAAACAGCCATCTCATTGGTCAAGTAGACTCCAGTTTTGAATGATGTACAAGACAGGAGGTGGTTCTTAAGTGACACGCCTTCCCATTGGCTGAAGACGTGGAATGCAATAATCTGATTGGTCCATTCATTCAAGGAAACTCGATAAGGGCGGAGTTGAGCAGACTTGGCGGCCATATTGAATATTATCTGTTGACAGTTGTGTCTAAAGGAAGCTCAAAGATTTAGTTTTCGCCAACTTATGCCACAAGTGAAGATCTGTTTTGCTTTTAAGCTGAATTAGGACCCATGTCCTAAACTCTTAATGGTTTGATTCAACCCAAGAGATGGATGACGATGAACGGCAAAAGAAAATAGCAGCTGGAAAAGCTAAGGTTTGTTGCTAACATTTAACGCACGCTAATACTGAATGCTAACAGTGGACGCTAGCCAACTCTTTTGTCATAGCTTTGCGTCTGTCCACTGCTCACTGCAGCCACCTCCACCGTTATTGTACGTTTTGTTTGTCGTTGCTGAGGTTCCGTTTTGCCCGTTAAATGCCAAGTACTCGTAACTTTAATAATTTGCCGCGCATATTCCGCGGGTTAGTCATTAGCTGAGATTGCACACAGCTAACGATAACAATAACATTTATGGAGTAGGGCAGTCGGCTAATGAGTTGAATTACTTCATGCATCGCTGAACTTGGAGTCCAGCAGAGACAGAACGATGCATCCATTTACAGAGACAAGGGGAATTATTTTCTAATATGTGAAATATATTTTACTTATTCAAGAATGTTGCCCTTGAGCTGTGTCAAGGCAAAGTGCAGGTGCACCCAGTGTTTTCGGCCTGTGGTTAAACTAGCTTCAAAGTAGTTATTACAGTGGTTCACAAACTTTTTGTGCCCAAGACAAAGGACGAGTCAAAATCTCAAGGCACACCTGTATTTATATCTGTGCACAATAGCCTCTATAAGGTGTGTCATCACTTTTATCACGACATAAATATGTGTTTTTATTAACTAACATCAAATAACAATTGACAATCAACTATTTCTCATGAAATATGATACAAGAATTGATTTTAAACTTTTTAAAATGACATCAGAGCACCAATAGCACATCCATTTCAGCTGGAAATGATGGAAGATAATGTGATGTGTCACACTTATAATTCCCACATGTGGACAGCAACAAATAGTTTTTTAAAAAAAAATTAAATTAAATGACAGTAGCTGGAGTTTGCAGCTTTATTTGGAAATAGTTGTGCACAACATACTGCTGCAGTCACTTAAAAATGAAATCGTAAATTTTTATATAGGCCTAGTTGAATATTGCAATAATAAATCTATTGCACACCTGATTTGCATCACAGCACACCATTTGAGAACCACTGAGTTATTGCTTAGTGTTGGGAATATGCTTTTTGCAACCAAAACATACAAGCACATTTTTCCGACATGATATTCCCCCGTAAATAAATGTAATATAGGAATTATGGCACAGTCTCACAGGCTTATTCTGATTCCCAGTGTTAGTTGTTGGATGTTGCTCACTCTTATTTTGCTCTTTTTAGTTCCCCACAGTTTAAAGTTGTGCATAATTGACACTATTAATTATTATTATTAATTGACACTGGCATTTTTCTACTAGTCTGTGATAATTGCTACTGTGGTGTTTCCAAGATAGAAAAAAAGCAGCTGTGTTTGCTTTAATAGGAGGTCGTATTAGTGATGGGCCAATAATCAAGAATGGCCTACCCTATATTGACAACCAGGCCGTGTTGTCTAAAAACTAGATATAGGCTAAAATTAGGTCACCTGTTCAGATTAGCTCATCGAATTGTGCTTCTTGGATGTTGTTCACTTCCAGCTTATGGTACAACTCATTTAGAAGATGGTACATTATAATGCATATTTAGGAAATAACTCAACTGATATTCTTCATAACAGAAATCCTCCAACATGCCCCGAAGTCAGTCGGTAAGTATAGAAACTGGTTGCTGGCAGATATTTGATTTTGTCATGGGATTGTGGGTTCGTGGACATTATGTCTTTGTGATTTCAGTCTTTGTGCGTTTTGTTTTGTTTCTCTTGGGTGGACAATCAGGGCTTTCTTCTGCTTCTCTGCACCATATGATTGCTGTCAGCTGTTGAGATTTAAGCCTGCTGCTCGTAAAAGAATGACTCTCAACGCAGGTTATCAAGACTGCCAATGTGAGAGGAAATCTGTTTTGCAATAATAATTTCAATGTCTAATTACAAATTAAAAGACCAGCATTAAGTGTCATAGTAAGGTGTTAGGCCACCACATGCCACAAGAACAGCTTCAGTGTGCTTTGGCGTTGATTTTAGAAGTCTCTGGAACACCATTCTTCCAAAAGATATTCCCATATTTGGTGTTTTGATGATGATGATGGTGGTGGTGAAACTGTCTGACAAGTCAGTCCAAAATCTCCCATAGGTGCTCTGTTGTGTTAAGATCTGGTGCCGACTCATTTTTATACATGCTACAGAGCATGGCTGGATATTGATTGCTTAAATGTACCATGCAGTGCACCTGTATAGAGGAAGCATCTGCGTTCATTATGTTTGTCCATTTATTTATTCAGGTTTTCCTTAATTTGACACCTGCCTGTAGTTAGACACATACATACCCTGTCATGCTAGTTGCAGGCCATCAGGTGGTGCAGTGAGCCCATGAGATTTGGCAAGGTTCGATATGTTGCACTTGCATCTCACATGGATGGTGTTGCTATGGCAATGCAGTGCTGTCAGTTGTCTTTACTGTATTTTGCGCATCACAATGCTCAGATTTATTTGCCACGCTGAAAGCATTGCACGTAGGGATTCAAATTACACACAAACACACCCCAAAAATAAATCAAAAGGTCTTTGACATCGATGAGAACACAGTAGTATTATTCAGCAGACTAGTAATAAGATGTGGCCACAGTAAGCTCCATCCAGCCAGTTAGTCAGGCTCTCAGTAGCGCGGAACAAAGCGGCCTTGGGCTAAACGCTGCTCATCTGGCTAATATTTCTTTCTGAGATGTGATGTGTGTTGTGGCAGGCGGAGGTGGTGAACAGGGTGATGGAAGGACACAAAGGGTGGGGTTCCAAGTGATAATCTGTATGAAAGCAGATGAGCAATGTGAGGTGGGAAGAGATTTAAGTGCGGTGGAGTTAAGGTAAAGATTGTTTTAAGCAAAGCTTTTGCTTTTAGTGGTCAAAAGAGGAGGATGATATGATTTGATGGATGCACTGCATGGTGCTAAATGGGAGCACAAAGCAAATCTACAACGTGGTTTTATAACCTGGCACGCAGCACGTCATCAGAATAAACAGTGGTTCACATGCATGCACACACAATGTTGTCATGAACATGCATGTGACTCATCACACAAAGCAACAAGTAGCTCCCCAGGTGCCATGCAATCTCAGATTGAATAGAGCATGCACACTCTGATGCTGCTCGCCACACACACACGGCTCTGTCTCCTCCTCTCCATGTGAATGCATCTCCCAGTCTCCACCCTCTTCGCTCAGCCTAGACACATGCCATCCCCTATCCAGAGTTTGTGGATCCCTCTGCACTGTACGCTGGCTGTGGCAGGCAGTTTTAGGATAAAACGGTTGGGCACAATGTGGTTTTGCCTACAGACTGCAAGATCAACATCTGGACAGCAGAGCAGCTGCTCTGATGAGGAGGAATTGACAGGTCTGACCAGCAGCAAGAAAGGGAGTCGATGATTGACTGTCAGTTATTGATGGAGGGATTCATGAGGGTCTCTGTCACAATATGGACTGCTGTAATCTGATTTAAGCTGCTTAAAGAAGAGAGACCGGCAGAGAGAGGGAGAGAAGCAGCGGTAAAAAGAGGAGGAGTGTTTTGCAAAGAGAAACGGCCTGCAGTGGATTTGTACCAAATCAGTCCCGCTGGAATTCAAGCTAAATATCATGATATGATTGGGGATGATGTTTTTTACTGTGAATGAACTTCTCTCGTATTTTTTTTTTGTCCTGTCATGATTTCAAGGGGAACTTTGTGATGCCTCCAAAAGCTTAGCCAGTTTCTCCGTCTCTCACTATAACTTTCCTGCTTGCTCAGAAATGCAGAGACAGAGATGGATGTGCACTTTTCTTTTTTTTGAAATTCTTTTAACCTTGTGCTGTTTCTGGTGTGCGAAGAGGTTGTCTGATGTGTGTCACTAAAATCTGCACTTCTCGTGGGTTTGATACAGCTCCCTGGACATTTGAGAATATTTAGCATCGTCACCTCATTTCAAACTACTTTGTCAGGCTATGGTGTAGCCCTATTTTGGGTGTGAGTTTGGGATTTCTTCTCGCTTCACTGGGCGCTGTCTTTTTTGCTGCACAACTCTGACTCATCAGAATAAGGGTTTCTTTTCTACAGAGCAACTTGCACGCATATGCATTTAGACTTTGCAACAGGATTTCAGAATGATGCTGTGATAACTTTTTCATTTTTCAACTGAGGAGATAAATCTGGACTCCAGTTCTCTCTCACCTTCGACCCCTGAGCTTCACCATGCTTATAGTGTGGTGGTGCTCAGTGGTCCTGACCTATGTGTCCATCTACCTCTCGCTGTCCTTCCTGCGCAGCTTGCTAGCTACCGACAGAAGCGGGCGAAAGGCGACGGTGCGGGGGCGCCGAAAAAAGACGCAGAAGAGGAAGGGCCAGGCTGACTCGCAGAATGACGGAGCGACGCAAGGCTGCCGCGTAGAACCAGCACTTCCTTCAGCCAGTGACAAAGAGCTGAACAAGAAGACCAACCATGAGGTACATGACCAAGTAGGATTGGCCGATATTGCCAAAATCTTCTCTCACGGTATATATAATTTTATATCAAGGTGACGACATATGTCATGATACAGTAATTGTTCTGTAAGTTCAGTTAGGAAATGGTTTAAATTAATCATACTGTACTTCAACACATCAACACAGAGAAAATAATCTGCCTCACATGAATTAGAAACAAAAGATGAAAGAGTAAAATTACAATAACATCTTTGCATATGCCATCATTCATCGATTCCTAGATGCATTGTGATGCGGACGTGGATAATTCAGCATTGATTCACACATGTCAATAATTGATTATGTAATTGTTTGTTCGTAACATGATGTTGACGGAACAAAAGAGGTGGAACACGGCTCCCAGACAGTCTAGACGAGCAGACGAGCTAAAGTTAACTTGTATTAATTCATCTTCACAAAGACAGCGGTTGCAAGCTTGTTTTAATTCAGTGTCTAAATAATTACACTTGTGAGGGGAGCATGAATTATATTGTGAATACTTACGCCATCACCCAGAGACTAACATTAACGAGAGGAGCAGCGATCAGCATGTATACTAGCTGACCAACACAGGCTGCAGCATTAACTAAATAAAAACACCTCTGTGGTGAAGAAAATAACTCTGCTCAGTCTGCTTTACCTTAAAATCCCTGTGCCTGGCCTGCCCAGTGTCTTGGCTTTCACCAGCGCTAACGGAGAGAGAGGCTGCTCGCAGGCGTGTGTATATCCCATATTTATGTATATCCCACAATGGATAAGCTTGAGCATCCACAGATGGATACAATCCGACTGGCACTGCCTGGTTCAAAAGTGAGGGTATGGAAGTACAGTAGGTTGAAGGTAAAGGGACCTGGACAAGAGCCACACTGTATGCAAGTAAAATAATCTGTTTATTTAATTAGGAATCAACAAAAATACAGTCTGAAAGAAAGGAAGATTAAAAATCATGTGTTGAAATCAAACATTTTGATGCAATATATGATGCATTGATAATTGTTTTATTATCGAATCATTACCCTCTGAATTGTAATCGAATTGTGAGGTGCCTGGAGATTCCCACCCCTAGTTATGTTAGTAAAATTAAGAGGCCTGGAGGGTGAAGTAACTTAACCACACGTGTGAACCACATGGGGTCCACACGGGGGAAATTGGTCAAGCTGTGTGAAAAGTTACTCTTCTTCATTTTATACTGATCACTTTCAACATGGGTTTCAGCGTTCTGACGTTACCCGCTGCCTGCAGATTCCTCTATTTACAAATCACGCAGTATATGGAGGTATCACTTTCTGCCCTCCATTTGAATTTTTGCACGTTGTAATAGTCACCTGATTGAAAACAAGCTATTGTTACAAAAAGGAAGCGTTAAAGGCTAAGTTCGGTTTTTTGACACCTGAGCCTTATTTTTAGGAATAAATACGCTCGTAGACTCACCCAGATGATTTTGGTGGAGCTCGGAGCCGTTTTCGAGCAATTTAGATCCATCCGACAGCGTCTTCTCTCATGCCATAGAAGCGGACGGGGCCAGACATCGAAGCCCCTAAATTAGACATTATCTGCTGCGAAACTTGCTCATTTCACCTACATTTTATAAATGAATGGCCAGTGTTATCACCATGTCCGCTCAACTTCCTTGTTATGGTCATCCGGGGCTTTACAAGGATGGGTCACTTTTGGTGACGTCATAGACGTGCGCCGCAGGAGCGCAGTACAGCTGGCGCTAGGCTAGGAGCTACACGGGTACACGGGTACAAACATGGTTTGTCATTGCGTTTTTCCACTTTGTCCAAACAAAATGACTAGGTGGACAAAGTTCACATTCCACAGGCTTCCTTTGAAAAACCCGGAGTTACTAAAGCTCTGCTTGTTGTCCTGAAAATGGACCCGAATATTGCTATGGAAGAACTGAGGGGGTCAGTCACCGGGTCTGCAGCGCTCACTTCGCTCCAGAAGACTTCATTACGAAGACGACAAAGATAAAAGGCCAGGAAGCTCAGCGTCAGTACCTCAGGAGGAATGCCATCCCGCTTGTTTCAGAGGGCAAAACAGACGCAGCGGAGGTAATGCATTTCTTTTGAAGATGTAATAATATTGGTCGATAACCAGTGCACGTCGGCCAGCGTATAAAGCTCCTTGTATAAAATGAATAGCTGTCTTCACAACCTAGTTATGTCTGAGCAGGAGTAGCCTTCTAAAAATACATTCCTGCAAAAGAATACTGCACTGTAACGCAATATAATTTACTCTAGTCCATGCTAGTTTTTGAAAAACTAACTCGCAATGCATATGATATGGTTATTCTCTGCAGGCAATAAATTGTGACTCGAGCTGCAATCATCACGGGTCTGCATTGTTAGCGCACACTTACAAGTAGTCATATGCTTTCTCCAAAACTAATTGTCAGTTGTTTCGACCGTTATTTATTTATAAAGCAAACACTCATAGAAAATATACCCTTTTTGCATTTGTATGGGCTACTTACTCTATCGAAAGTTGTCCGTTCGGTCCTGCTGGCTTCGGCTGCGTCTGCAAGTTGACTCTCGGGACATAAAAAAAGTCTCTACCACAGCCCGGTTTGTCATGGCAGAAAAATCTTCCAGTGTAGTGAGACACGTATTTTGGGGGGCATCAATACGTGTTTCCTCTGGTCTCAAGTCCCACTCTGAACAGCAAAAGCTCTCCTCTTCTGTTGTCTGTGGCGTGCAGTGTCCACAACAACAACAACACCAGTTAGCCCCCATTCATGGACGTGCAGTGGTCGCTTGTTCTCTGGCCAGCTGTTCGGCTCTTTCCCTCTGCATCCTCCTTTCAGATAGCTCCTTGTCGGTGTATTCTGGCTCAAAACGATACGGGCATCCATCATACTCAGAGTCGTCATCAGACACGTCTACATCGGATAAATATTCCGCCATGTTGCACAAGAATAGCTGTGTAGCTGTATAGCCTAGCCTAGCGCCGGCGGAACTCAGCTGCGCTCCTGCGGCGCACGTCTATGACGTCACCAAAAGTGACCCATCCTTGTAAAGCCCCGGATGACCATAACAAGGAAGTTGAGCTGACATGGTGATAACACTGGCCATTCATTTATAAAATGTAGGTGAAATGAGCAAGTTTCGCAGCAGATAATGTCTAATTTAGGGGCTTCGATGTCTGGCCCCGTCCGCTTCTATGGCATGAGAGAAGACGCTGTCGGATGGATCTAAATTGCTCGAAAAGGGCTCCGAGCTCCACCAAAATCATCTGGGTGAGTCTACGAGCGTATTTATTCCTAAAAATAAGGCCCAGGTGTCAAAAAACCGAACTTAGCCTTTAAGGTTCCTGACAACAACAGCTGTGTTTCAATTCAGGGGCTGAAGCCTTCAAAGGCTGCATTTGAAGACCGATTGTGTCACATTGGCGCAACCGAGGCTGTCCCATTTCAAAGGGTCCTTCAAATACGGCCGAAAATTGCAGCCTTCTTTCCTAGACTTTGGAAGATGCAATGGATGTGTCCTTCATGGCCCAGCCTTTCCCAGATGCATTGTGCGCCATGACGATTATATATTAAGTTAAGGTAACTAACTGGTTGCTAGGTAACGGTAATGCCAAGGGGTGGGGGCGAGAACAACTGGTGATGCGACCAGGCAATCCTCTGCAGACCAGACCGTCCCATTTCTAAGACCGATCCCTTTGGCTGATGCGGTCCTCAAAGGATGTGGCCGACGTCGACCGCAAAGGCCGCGTCCTTCACAGGCTGCAGCCCCTGAATTGAGACGCAGTTAATAATTTCAAGTGTTACAGGTTTCAGTATTGACAACTTGTTTGCTCAAATCACGTTAACATGCGACAGTCACTAGATGGCTTGAGAATACAGCCCTGATTTTCTAAATAGCCTGCTAACTCAACTATATGAGTTACAGAGGCGACTGAAGAAATCTGATTTGAATGGACGTTTATATTATTGGTTTAATTAAAAGCAGCTGGTTATTTTCATCCAGGGACTGCATGAAATCCCTGGGGACTGTTCAGGGGTCACACTACATGACCTCCAGTGTTTGTCTAATCTTGTTTGCTCACTGTATGATTTAACAAGTGGTCCGTGCCCCCTGCTCAGTAAACATACATTAGAGAAATAGGTCACTAACCATTACGTTGTCTGTGGGGCATGTTGTCATAGTAACCTGGTCAGGCTTAACGGTGGTACTATTTACTGCCTTTTTAAAGGGAAAGTTCACATTATTATCAGGAAGAGTGGGAAAAATTAAGACAATTTAATCCTATAGGAACCCCAGAAGCCGGAGAAGTCAGAGGTTGAGAAGAACCAACGACAGAAGGATCAGCCCCCCATCCTGGAGCAAAGCCTGTCCCCTGTGGAAGATATTAGAGATGAGGAGCTCGCTGCACTGACTGGCAAAGAGCAGCTAAAGGTATGTACAGTTAATAAGTTAACATTTACAGAGATGTCTTGCTTTTTTAGGAGAGCATTTTTCCTTTTTTATTTTGTTAAAGACTCATCCGGGCTTAGCTGTGACTCAATATGACTGGGTTTAATGTCATGAATGCATACTTGCGCATTATAATCTCAGGCTCTTAATTCACGCAGTGGAAACTGGGCTCTGTAGCGCCACTATAAATCAGCGTTCCTGTTTACATGCAGTGTGTTTAGATTTGGTCGGTCATATGGAGTAATTAGTCTTCATGCTTTGTTTACATGTGAGACAATGGAAGTCTTGTTATGGTATTTCTGTGTGTGTGATTAAGAGGGTGGGTGTGTGTGTTTGTTTGTGTTCTGTGTCATCACCAACCCATGGGGAGTGTAACTGTCTGCTCTTCTGCATGGCTGCTTGGCTGCACTGATCTGAAATTACAGCATGGTTCCTCTATATTATGTGTGTGTGGGGGAATGAGTTTAAATTGGGTGTGTCATGTTGTGGCAATGTAAAATGCCGGAAGTTATGTTAACATGAATTCAAGGCCTCAAATTGTCTTAGCTGTAGTGTCACATGGCGAATTACATATTGCATTCAGTTTTAGAAGTCTTATGCTGCATCCACACAAGTACAAAAAGAGATCTGTGAAAATGCTGCCGACACTGTTTTAGTTTGAAAACTCCAGACTTGCATTTTAGACTTTTGGAAACGATGACGCAGATATTCACATTTGCTTCCCAACTGAGTTGTCAGCTCTCAAGTCAAAAAATTATAGTAAGGCCTACTTGCCTTTTTGTGATTTTATTTTTGCTGAGAAAAGTCAGGACTTTTCATTTCAGCAAGGACGTTTTACCTCTGGTTCATCGCTCACTCATTGAAGCCATTATCACGTTCAGCAATTCATCCTGGTACAACTCTCTCACCACCAAACACAAAACTGTCCCGCATAACTAATCAGGCCAGCAAAATAATCGGCTAACCCCAAACTCTTCTATGTGAACTGTATCACCGATCAGTGAACAGGAAAGCCACCCTGATCACAGAGGACCTTTCTCACCCTTCTCTGCCATCAGGCGGACGGCACAAAGTCTCACTGGCCTGGAAAAACATCTACGAGAAATCCTTAATTACCTGTGCAATAACCACCCTGAACAGTCTAAACTAGACTGCTTTTATCAGTTGTCCATCCCTCCCTCCCTTTTGTGTGGTTACTCCTTGCTCCTCGCTTACTTTTTGCTATCTCCGTTTTATTTTCTCTAACTGAGCAGCCAACCGTAGGGCGGACAATCTGCTTCCTGTTTACACAGATATGCTCATGCTTAGTGTACGTGAATGGTCAGGGGTGTTAATATGTGCAGAGATTAATTCTGAAACTGTGCAGAAATGCTTGTGTGCAGGAGATCATTTTCGTTTTAAAATGAAAAACGTATCAGTGTGGGTGTGGCCTTAAAGTAGGGCTGGGCAATATAAAGATAATATATCATCATTGAGATATAAAATTATATATCGTCTTAGATTTTTTGATATGGCATAAATGTTTTTTTTTCCCACAATTTAAAGGCAGCATTACAGTAAAGTGATGTAAATTGTATCAACTTGCCAGACTTTTCTATTTGTTTTATTGCTTGCCTCAACCCAGTCAGTTGTTAACTCCACATTATTGGTGATTATTGATTAAAAAAAATGCAATTGTATTAATATTTTCTGGGGAAAAAACAACAATAGGGTTCCCTACAACTTTGTTGCATCACAGAGGTTATTTGGTCAAAAATATCATTCACAATTTTGTCTCCTAGTCCTAGCATTTATGAAATGCTTTTGAGGAGATTGTGTATCAAGATATTGCCGAAAAATATATTGATATAATTTTCAGGACATATCGCCCAGCCCTACCTTTAAAGTGTTTGATCCAGTGTCTTTTGATGCTGTAGGCAAACAGTATACTGTCTTTGAGTCTTATTTTCTGCTGGGCGATATGTAGAAAATAAAATATCACAATATTTTTGATCAATAATCAAAGTAATGTGGTTTAAATGACTCAGTGGATGAAGACAAATGGTAGAAAATTACATCACTTAACTGTAATGCAGTTTTTAAAATTAGTAGACTACACATAAGATATTATGATAACCAAAAATCTAAGACAATACTTAGTCTCATATTGCAATATTGACATCATATCGATATATAGCTCAGCCTTATAAGTGTGTATATAGAGAGTATGTTCTAATAAAAAAACTCTACCCATACATTTATCCCACTTGCAGCAGTTACAGCAGGCTGTGGAGAAGCGTAATGAGATAATTGCCAGGCTCAGCTCCAACCTGCAGGAGGCCCTGGCCAGCAGAGACCAGGTCCAACTGGAGGCACAGTCACTCGCTGGACAGATCCAGGCGCTACAGAGACAGCTCCAGCAGGTAAGTGCCACTCAAAGCTAATCTGCAGCAGCACTTCAGGATTATTGTTGCCAACAAATATGCACATCACTATTAATATGCACAGCAGCTGAACCTGTTCTCTGAATTATCTTCCACACAGACCAGTGTAGAGTTTCTGCGCATCAAAAGTAAGTCAGGGGCCGACGTCTTCAGCTTTCAGCAGCAGCATCAGCTTGGCCATTGCTCCCAAGATGCAGACATCAATCATAAGGAGGCACCATCAGGGGAATCTGGGAGTGCGAGTCCTGGCTCCCAGTCAAGTGTTGAAGGCTCCAACGCTGGCATCAACAGCGAGACAGACACTCTTCTGCACAATCTTAGGGCCGAGCTTGAAGAAGAGAGGGAGACCAGCCAGCGCATATGTGCTGAACTAGCAGAGGAGATGGAGAAACACCAATATGTGCTTTCCCTGCTAGAGGAGGAGAAGAAAGGCAGGGAGGAGGAGCGAAAAGAAAGGGAGGCACAGCTGCAAGACCTCCAGACCCAGTTAAGCGTAGTCCAAACTCAGTGCCTTGAGATGCAGCAGTACAAAGAGGAGAAGGAGAAGCTGAACAGAGAGGTGCTGGAGCTGAGGAAAAGACTTGAGGAGGAGGGCGATGCAGAGAGGAGGTTAAGTGAGGAGGTGGCCAGCTCTGCTCTTCGTCTCCAGAGACAGGAGGAGGAGATGCAGAGGCTCAAAGAGTCGCACAGAGAGGAGGTGGAGAGAGTCAGGCAGCTTTTGGAGGAGAGGGAGAAAGAGCTGAGGTTCAGAGAGGAGGAGGTTATAGGACTCAAGGCTTCTAAGAATCGGCAGAACCAAGCAAAAGCTGGTTTTAGTTGTGATGAGAAGATCAGTGTAGGTGAGGCCAATGTGGAAAGTGAACCCGATGGTGACAGCATGAATGTATCAATACCTGGGGATGTTCTGATGGAGCGCTACCTGTCTTCAGCTCCTCTTGCACACTCACAATCCTCAGTGGTGAATGAAAGCTTTGAGCACTGCAGTCAGTTGGACATCTCTGCAGACTACAGGTTAGAGGAATGCTAATTGTTATCGGTTTGTGTTTCTATTTTACAGGCTAATTTAGTCCCCTAATTTCTCCCCCTGCCTCTCCTTCACAGTTTTGAGCTCAACAGTGAAGTGTTGGGAGACGAGCCTCTCTTGTCGATCTCAAACCGGATCCTCGAAGACAGTGACAACCGCCACAACACCTCTACCCCACGGTGCTCCCCTGGCATCCACATGGCTGATGACTCCCACCCTCAGTCTCCATCTCAGTGGCTTCACAGCTCCACAGCCGGCGAGCTGGAGATGAGCAAGCTGTCCGAGCAGCAGTTTGAGGAGACTGACCTGGAAAAGGAACTGCTGAATCAGCAGTGTATGGAGCTCCGCGAGGAGCTGGCTCTCAAGGACAGAGACTTGAATGTGTTAAGGGAGGAAGTCATCCAGAGTGCTGAAGAACTGGAGGAGGCCAGGAGCAGGTAATGGAGTTAATTGTCTCTGCCAGGGGTAAGCCTTTGGGGGATCATGAGTTTGGATGTGAGTGTGCATGTGTGTATCTGTCGGTCTGACGCTCATCTCATATGCTACTGAACCAGCCATATTATTATATTATAAATGTATCATTTCTTGGTACTCACCAGGGCTGTCCCCTACCAAGAATTTTCCTAGTTGACCAAAAGTTGTCATTTAGGGCCATTAGTTGACTAGTCGCCCGCATGTTTACGATATTAGTTTGATTATTAGATGATACATTCTGGGCGGGGCAACACAATGGTTTGAGTTGAAGGTGTGAGAAAGAATAGTATCAATAACATTGTTAACACTGTGCTGCATTACAGAGTAATACAAAACCGTACTAATGAACCTTCATTAATATAGGCCTATATTTTATCTACAAGTGCACGTCACACACTGAGCGAGCCGCCTGTTAATGACGCTGTGGGCTAATGGGCATGTAGCTACTTCCATGTTTCAGATGATACGTCATGTTTGTAGTCGACCAATGAAGATGAGTTTACATATCACCTTGGGTTCGTCCTTCACCTTCTCAAAATGATCCCACACTTTGGATTTCCTGCCCGACATGTTATTAAGTAGCTTGTAAAGTAACCGCAGGTACCAGCCCTGGAAATTAGGGGCCATGCAGGGGGCGGCTAGCCCTGAACTAAAATGATCAACTATACTGTATTTATCAGACTGAATTTTATCCTGAAAGTATCTTAAAATCTGTCTTAAAGCTTTTGGATAACAGTGAATTTACCTAAACTCATTTACTAGTACTGAAAAATATAAATAGGTGTGTTATCTCATGCAAAGTGACTCTATGTTTTCATGGGTTGCTCACAGCTACTTTACAGTTTGAAACAACTCAGTAACTTTAATGAACTATGTTTGTATGTTCAGGTGGGCCCAGGTAACAGAAGAGCTCAGACAGGCTCTCTGGGAACTTGACGAGGAGAAGGAGAAGCGGAGACACGTTGAGGAGGAGATGAACTTGAAAGCCCACGAACAAGACAACCTGAAGAACAAACTCAGTGCCTTAATGAGCGAAAGAGAAAATGCAATAATGCTGACGGGAGAGGAAGCTGCTGAACCCTCCCCACTGGCCCCTGCTACCTCTCCATCAGGGGAGGAAGATAAACTGGTAGGGGAGCTAAAAAATGAGAAGGAGAAGGAGGCTGGTTTCCCGTCTCATCAAAAACAGCAGGAGCTGCTGCTGTTGTCGCCGCAGGAGATAAAGCAGTCTGCAATCTCTGCCAAACAGAGCCTGGAGCTTAGAGATGACAACCAGCTGCAAACACTACAGGTACACCAGTATGATAAGTGGGTCTGTGTGAACAGCTTAATAGGACTGTAAACATGCCAGTCTCTGGGCGCAGTTGTTTTTTTATTTTGCCCAACTCAATTTAGGATGAATGGAGTAACAATAAACAGCAGAGATGTGTTTGTGCTTAAAGACTTAAAAAAGCTAAAAGAATTTCCTTCTCTTCCTTTTCTCAAGGCTCAGTGTGAACTTCTCTTGTCGGAGCTAGAGGAGATAAAAACAACACACAAAACCACAGCAGCCCTACTAGGCCAAAGGACTATAGAGCTGGATGAAACATTAAATGAGCTCAAAACTACTCGTGCGCAGGTTGTGAATGTTCAGACAGAAGTGGAAAGATTGCAGGCCGAGCTGGAGAAGAGGCAGGGCAGGTTGGACACTGCTGAGAAGGAGAAGAATGAACTGGAGTCTCAGATCTTGTGTTTGAGACAGAACCTGGCCAACCTGGAGGAGGCTCAGGTTCAGGCAGCTCAGGAGAGAGATGAGCACAGGAGGAAAGAGGAGGAGATGGACGACCGGATTAAGAAAATGGAACAAGTCTTAGAGGAGGAGCTGGAACAGTTTGAGAACCTGCTAAAAGCCAAGGATGTTGAGGTGAGATATATGAAGTATGAAGAGCTGGTTTATTTTTGCTCTGTGAGAATGAGATTAACATGATGTACGAAATGTTTTTTACAGCTGACCGAGGAGAAGGAGAAATGGGAGGAGGAGAGACAGGAGAAGGAGAAAGAGCTCCTGGATGTGAGGGAACACCTGGAGGAGCAGAGGAGGGAGAAAGAGGAGGAGGTGAAGGCTCTCCTGGAGAAGCAGCTCATGGCTGTTGAAGAGGCCACAGAGAGGCTCAAGACATCTCACCAACAGGAGATGAAAGACCTGATGGAGAAACATCAACAGGACGTAGGATTACAAACTAAAGAAATGTCAATATCATGGTGTTCATTTTTCAAATTTTTATTTGAACTCCCAGGAACCGTATTTCCTTTTCATGTCATAGTTAGTTCTCTGTAGTTAGTTACTTGTGCATTTTTGTATTCATACACACATTACATGCCGTCTAACAATATTAATATATTTGGTGGTGCTGAAACCCACTTTGACCGTATATGTTTGTTGGTTAGTTATCAGGATATATAAATATTTTTAGCATCGTAAGAGGGAATTTTCGACCATTTTTGTGTTGTGTCTCACTGAGTAATTTAATATGGATTCAGAGTATATATTTGTCTAGAGTTCCTGCAGATTCTTAAAATGTCTTGAAAGCATTTAAAATATTAATTTAAAAAAATAATTTGAATTTTAATTGATATGAAAATGTCTTAAATTAATCTTTTCAAACGCCCTAAAAATGCTAAGACATGCAAAGTAGGATTATATGAACCTTTTTGTCCTCTCTGATGTTGCATTTTAAAATCTCAAAATAATTAATAACATCTATTTTTTAAAAAACATTTTTTTTTACTTGAGTCTTTGAATAGAAAATCCTGCACACTACTTGGTTCTTTGTCAGAAGTGTTCAGCACTCTTAGGGCGGCCTCTAGCTCAGTGGGTAGTGTTGGCCCCATGTAGGCTGAGTCCTTTGCCGTCGCTCAGGTTCGATTCCAACCTGTGACCCTTTGCTGCATCCATTCTCTCTCCCCCTTTCCTGTCACTCTCTGGCTGTACTGTAATAAAAGTAATAAAGGCCCAAAAAAAGATATTTGAAAAAAAAAAAAAAAAAAGGGATCAACGCTCTTGACGAAGGTCCAGTAGGACAAAAACGTTAGTGTTGCTAATAAATTGTGAAGCTGAGTAAGATCAGTGTGTGGAACTCAAGTCATATTTTCCAAGGGACTTGCATCTGAGACAGTTGGATGTGCAAAGATCTCTCTTCAGACACATTAAAATAATTTTCCAAATGCTCCTCGCATTAATGTCACACAGATAAGGATAGTCAAACCCACAACACTCATATTTTGTTTTTGGCCGTGATGCTGAGAGCAGATGATCCACTGTCTGCTAACAAGCTGTCACTCTGCCCTGGGCGAAGTGCAAATGCAACCAAAATTTGCTTTTCAACAGATTTCGCGGCATGGCTGAAACTGATACAAGGCTCAGTTTATTTTACACAAAAACACAGCAGGTGTTTCACAGTTTTCTCTATCATTGTCTCCACCATGAGACAAAAAAGTCATATTTTATATTACAATAACATTGGGGCAAAATTGTTACTAACTCTGAGTACTTGATGTCGGTTTGTGTTTTTTTTGTTTTTCTTTAGGTTTTGGTCAATAGTTTGGTTGGCCTTAATGTGTAGGAACCCAGTTGTTGTGAAAATGGACCATTAAAGTAAAAAAAGGAGGACTTTGTGATATTAGTGCTGCTAAAATATGTATTAGCGCCTTCCTGTCTTGTAATTTCCTGCATATGTTTGACTCCATTATTTCCTAGATTACTGAGTTGAACACTCACCTGGAGTCAGAACTGCTGAAGCAGCGTGTCGCTATGGAGGAGGAACAGAAGAGACAGATCAGCTTAATCAAACAGGTATCAAATTAATAAGTTATTAAACTTTTTGCTTTCTGTGGCGGTTCCGTGTGTTATTTTTCAGCTTCTCATATCTCCCGTTATCTGTCTCGTCCAGGTGACCGAACGTGAGCACGAGAGGATGATTTCCGAGCTGACTGCCAAACACATTGAGGAGCTCAGTCAACTGAGGACAGAGGTGTCGTTAGAGCTGAGGGAGAGCATGGAGGCTGCCCACCAGGCTGAACTGCAGCAGGCACAGGTACACTATATATATATTTGCACAAAGGCGCAGTGTAACATCGTCAGACACAACATGCTGCATGATAAATCTTCTGTCTCTCTGTCTCAGCTTCTTTCCTCCCTTACATAACCATTTCATAGTGAAAGGGATTTTGTCACACACAATGACTTACTTTGGAGTTTAGACATTGAATCCTACTTTTTATAAATTGCTATGGAGGATAACAGTGTCAGCTTAATGCCTAAAATGTAAATATAACACTTAATCCTCCTTTTCCCTCCAACATGCAGTCACTTCTAGGCTCAGGAAAAGCTCTCACACAAATCGTACCTTATGCTTCCATTTTCTTCAGGTCCAAAAAACCAGCGAGCTTGAAGCCTTGCGTCTGAGCCTGACCAGCGTCCACATGTCCCAGCTGGAACACTCCCAGACGAATTTGCAGCAGGAGCAGGAGGCTCTCACCAAGGTCCAGGCCTCCTTGAGGGAGACATTTGCCAAGGAAAGTGCACTCCTGCAGGCCCGGCATCAGTCAGAGCTGGACCAGATCAGACGGCAGAACCAGGAGCATCAGGAGAGACTGCGTGAGCTGCATCAACGAGACATGGGTGAGTGCAGACTGGAGTGCTGTTCAGCTGTTCAGTCAGCGTTCTCTTTCATGTTCGCCCGTAGGTGCACTCAACATGTGAGCCATTATGCATGTGGGCGAGTCACTTTTATTCTTTAGAAGTAGACAAAGTAGAGCACAGTGACAGATGTAGCCTTCACGTTCTTTGGTGTGGGGGAATCTTAGCATTTGTTTTGTGTACATATGTGCAGATGAGTTGGAGCAGCAGTGGGAGACTCGTGTTGCTCAGGAGAGAGCCGCCATGGAGGAAACGCAGACCAAAGAGATACAGGTCAAGCCTCATAGAAATTGTTATACAGATGTTGCATCTGATACGGCATTTTTAATTTAAACATCTGCCAATTCATTATCATATCATGTTTTGGGTTTTTTTATCATATATTTCAATCGGTCTTCTCTTTTCCTCAGACTCTTAAGTCACAGTGGGATAAGGACGTTGAGAGCAACCTCCGAACATCTCTCTCAGAGACCCAGAACAGCCTCAGTGCCACCCAGACAGAACTTGCCAGCACCCAGGCCTCCCTCAACCAGACCAATAAATCTCTCACTGAAGCCCAGGCAGCTCTGTCGCAGACCCAGTCAGACCTGCGGGAGTCATGTGCCAAGCTGGAGGAACTCCAGACCTCCAGTAAGGAGCAGCACCAGAAACTGGAGGAGGAGCTGAAACAAGCCCGGGCTGACAGAGACACTGCTGCTCGTGAGTTGCCTCCCCTCCAAAGTCAATGTGCATTCATCTAATAAGGCTGCCCAGTCCTCTGCCTAAACTATTTTATTATAATTTTAATCTGCATTAGAATACACATAGTGATAGACAGCCATGCTAACTGCCATGTCTGCCGATATTAGAGCTTTGTACAATCATTGTTTGTGTTCTAGTTTATATAAATTGCTTTGCTCACTCCTTTTGAATACTGCTTAGGTGCTCTGGAGGAGAATAAGGCAGTGCTGAAGGAGAAAGAGCAGCTAGCACTCCACCTAGAGGAGAAGGAGCAGCAACTGCAGCAGGAGGTGAGTTCACTGAGACACATTAACTTGAATTTAAGTTGCCATTTATTTTTTATTTAAGTCCATGGAGCTTATTTAGAATTTTTTCTCATATCGCAGACATTTTTACCCATCTATCTTGCATCAATGTATAAAACAATAGGAAACTCGACCTGCTATTAAGTGGACAGTAGAGACACATCTCTGCCAGGCAGACGGTGTGAATAAGAATTTGTTATTAATTGCTTGCCTGGTTAAATACAGGTTAAATAACAATAAGATAAAGTTCTCTGCTCAGGATGCCATCACTCAGCTGTATCTCTACAATGCATATAGTTGTTGTAAGGTCATATACAGCTCCTTGAAATTGAATCTACAAAACAGTAACTTTTATTAAACCAAAACAATGATTTCTTTCTGTGACCTCTGTGAACCAGGTTTTGCGCCTTCAGGAGGAGAAGACCTCGCTAAAACAGAGCTCAGAACAAGAAGTAGGTCAACTGTGGACCCAGCTGGAAAGCATGAGAGCCAGTCGCCAAGAGTTGGGAGGTGAGGTTGATGCACCAGTCTGACATCTACTCGACACAAGGCTGTATTTTTATTCATTCCATTTATTTAACCACTCACAGTTAAGATATTCAAAACTTCCCGACAATGACAGCTCTTGTCTGTGATGTGACATGATGCACAGAGGAAAAAAGAATTTGACTGCGTGCATGCTCTTACCTTTTTCTTTCCTTGCTGTCGACCTTATTTTCTCACAGAGCTGAAGGAGCAGCTGCTCGCTCGCTCGTCTCGTGTTGATGACATTGAGCGCCTGAAGACAGAGTTTAATGAACAAAAACGGGAAATCAAACAGCAGAATGAGGCTGAGCTGGAAAGCCTGAGGAGGTACGAGAGCACAGTCTTGATGCATTTACTGTCACAAATGTCTTTACCTCCATTGTTTTTCAAGGTTTGAAATGTGAAGAATAAAAACCATGGTTGTTTATCACATCCTGCATTATTTAAGCCACAGACAAGATTGTCAACATATCGGTGAATTGTCCTCTTCCTGCCCTTTCACTGACCAGTTTATACATGTTTTATCTTCATCCTCCTGTAGGTACTTTGAGCAGCGATTGCGTGCAACAGAGGAAAGCTACAGAGAGGAGATTGCTCTGCTCCAGCTGAGGCTGGTGGAAAGTGCCTTGGAGGAATCTGTGCTTAAAACTGCAGATGACAGGTAGGTCACTGTGTAATATCTATGACCAGACACATGTACTGCAAACATGGATAAAATTCTTTTAATCTCACTGCTTCTGGTCTCTGTTTCAGTTTCATATTTCAAAGCCAAACTGAGGAAGAAAAAGATCGTGAGCTTTCTGACACTGGCCTCAAACTGGAAACACACCAGGTGTGTACATTTTATGTGAGGAAATAAATGTCTATGGCATTTTGAAGACCTTCTGTTGATGTGTGGTATTCAGCACTTTGAAATGTTTTAATTTCAGGTTTAATACATACAGTATATTGTTGTCACTGCTCATTTCCTTTTATATGAAACAATTCTAAGATTATGTTCATGTACATTCACTGATAATATTAAAGAAGATAGTATTTTGAAATTGGAACAGTATAAAAAAGCAAGTTAAGGAGGCTTATTTTGTTCAAATGGAAGGATGCTCTCGCTCCAACATATGGCCAATGGATTAGAGATTATGTGTCGCATCCACCGAGAAGAAATTAGATATACCATTAGGGAGTCCACCAGAAAATTTTATATCACATGGCAGCCATTTGTTTCCTTTCTAGAAGGTACAGCAGCCACCAACATATCTATGTAACCCGAGTTTTTATATACTTGTCATATTATCATTATTGATTTTATTTTATTTATTTATTTAATTAGAGATTTGATGCAATTGTTCTGTGTTCAAGCTGTCCGCTTTTTTATATTTAAAGATACAAAAGACCTTGATTTTTAAAAAAAAAAAAAGTTAAAAAGAGAGAATATTTTTCAAAATAAATAATACAAAATGAATTCATTAAATAAATGTGTATATACTGAATAAAAGACACAAATCTAAGTCTAAGAATAGGAATGTAACTCAGATAAGGCAGTCTAGGTAAATTGATTTCTTGTATCTTCCCCTTTAGTTTTCCGTATCCTCCACAACCTCTCCTCTTTATCACAATTATCTTAACATCGTGTTATTTCTCATCCAGGAAGCTCATGACAGTTTGCACCTTCAGCTTGAGGAGAAACACGCCGTGGAGCTTGCCAGTCTACGATCTTCATTGACTCTTTCCTTTAAGGAGGAGCTGCGACAGGTCAGACACAAGCTACTAACTTTGATCTTTAATGCCTCTGTAAACACAAAACAGAAGAAGAAGGTGATATGAGAGAAGCACTTGGTAGAGTTTAAATCATTCTTGCAATGTCAATTTGCACGATAAACACATTGCAAAAACTGGGACTTTGCACAATATACTGATTTTTTTTTTTTTTTTTTTTGATAAAAGGGAGTATCAGTAGATAACTGCACTTTGAAACGTAATTATCATTTCTTTTTTTTTTAAATTTATGTCTTTTGTGTTAAGTTCAGTGTTCAATTTGTTGTAAATAATTTCCTTTCATTTTTTAAATTCTACGAGCATTCAGAATGTCGCAAGTGATTGTTCACATAAAAAACTGGACCCATAAATGAAGAAAGAGCTACACAGGAAGACATTTTGAACCTCCAGTTCACCTACTATCCTCTTGACTAAAAGTCTCAAAGTTCCACAACTTATCAACTATAATAAGTTCCTTATATCCATTGGTGAATTTAAGGGCATCATAAAGAATGTGACAGAGACATGTGCTTGTTTTTCTTGAGAGGCCACTATATTTGAATGGTTGTTCTTTTATTGTGGATTTTTGTTTTATATGTTGTATTTGTTGCATTTTAATGTGTTTCAATTGGCTGCTACCTTGGCCAGGTCTCTCTCACAGCTGAGTAATCATGCTGTGATGTGAGTGTGAATGTCGGATTGTCAGTTTCAGAGTGTTACGTAGACACAGCCCTAATCCAGCGTTGGAAAGATGTTGGCAGAGTGTATTTCTGATGCTATTTGATTGTTTGACAAGCAGTTCTCTTGGAGTATACTGCCCCATTTACTCTTTCATTTACTTGTTTTGTATTGTTACGTATGCATTAGGTTCGCTCAGACCTCACTGACCACTACTACGAGGAGCTGCAGGAGAAGAGGACTCGTCATGCCCTGGAGCTGGAGCAACTCAGAGCCAAACTTTCTGACCGGCACTTACAAGGTACTTCACACACACACATATGAAAAGCACATGGTATTAAGAAGTTGCTAAAGTTAAATAACTCAAATATCTTTGTCGCAGAGCTCACCAGAATTCGCTCGGAGGCAGCACAGCAGGTTGAGGTAAGAAAAGTTAATCAGATCATCTATGTAAGAAATTACACACTGAGTTTATGGGTTGTATAATGTGAGTTTTTGGTGATTTTAATTAGGTGGAGGTTGAGCAGAGGATGTGGTGTCACACTGAGGAGCTGCAGACAAAGATGACCACCATCCACACCCTGGAGAGCAAACTGGCTGCCTTAACTAAACAACATGATGAAGAACTGCAAAGGAATACACACAAGGTACACACTCAAATACAGGCCTGCATACTAGAAGGGTACAAATATACTTATAGCTGTACAGAAACACAGATGGGAATTTCAAATTGTGATACTCATATATATGTTCCTACAAACTACAGCTGAAGCAGGAGTTTGCTGTGGAGCTTGTCCATCTGGAGGAGGCTCTGAAACAGGAGAGGGAAGATGTGCAGGAGGAGATGAAGAGGCTGAGGGAAGAGCTCCAAGACAAGCATGAAGCTGAGCTCTCTGCTCTGAAGTCAGACCTGCATGGAGAGATGAAAAAGGAGAGGACACGCCTTGAGAAAGCACTTCATGAGGAGACAGAGAAGTTACAGTCTCTACAGGCGGCACTGGACAACGATGAGAGTAAGATCACTTTAGAAGGCCCACGTCAGATCATTACAGCTTCCAGTCAGATCAGATATCTTTGGAAATGGAGTATATTTAAGAGGTGGTTTCCCATCAGCTTGTAACATGTTGTTTTTCTTGCCTTTAGGCCCACAGGTTCTGATAGTGCGGCAGCGACTGAAGGCCCAATATGACGGTGAGCTGCAAAGGGCAAAGAGCACCATGGCAACAGAAATCAAGGAGCTCACTAAGCTCCTCCAAGAGCAGGCTGAGGAGCAGCTATGCCAAGCACAAGAGAGGTGAAATGTACTCAAAATCCTGAAGTCCTGATTGTAGCTGGAGGTCAATGATTTGTCAGTAGCCCCTTTTACACTGCCAGATTTTTGGTGCATGTTGGGTCGTTTTGCTGGCAAGCTGCGAGCGTTTAGACACACAGAGCCAGATTGGCGAGTTGATCCGAGGTGCCCAATTTTCCGCCTTGTAGGGTAGTCATATTGGCAGAACCCTTTTAGTTTAAACAGACCAAGGCGCCCTTCCGCTGCAGGAGGGGCTGTTGAAGACTTGTGGGAGGAGCTGTTGATGACGCCGCACGTGCCACCCACTGGCGGTGGATAAACAGGAAACAGCTGATAGTAGGAATTAGCGAACAGCTAGTAGCAAGAGGGAAACACAAACCTTACAGACACTGTAAAGATGAGCAACTGGGAAGACAAGGAATTGCGGCAAATCGCCGAAGGACTGACCAGCCGTGGCTTCCCTCCCACATCACTGTTTATGTCACACGCTGAGCTACACGTTTTGTTACTTGCTCACGCCTCCCATTGCCCCGAAAAAGGCACATTCTGTATAAACAAAAGTAGGTAGACAGCATTTTGCCGCACTCCCCGATTTTGTTTTTATACTGTCAATGCTGAAAGAAGACTGATTGGGCCTTCCTGCAAATTTGCACCATTCCTATCTAAAAGGGGCTCGTGGTTAGACCCTGACACACCAGTCATGTTTGTATTACTGCTACAGTCCCTCTACTTCCAGTGAACCACCAAAAATTAGCGTCCCACATACATTTTACACTGGGGTTGGCTCCTATACCATGAATTACACATGTGATGTTTGTCAATTTAAATGAGAATTTTGCAGCTCAAGAAGGTCACAGTTTGTCATAGCGTCATCTAGTGTGAAACCACTTGTCGCACACAATATATGTCACAAACACCAGCATGGCCGTTACCTTGGCACATTTTATTTTTTCTTATCTGATGTGTTTTATCCAGTGATTCCTCATCTATTTATCAGCTAGGTAGTAAAAAAAAAAATAAAAAGACCTGTTGCTCATTTGAGTAACGTTACATTCTGGTATGAAACACAGGAGCACTGTAGCTTCAGTGAGAAGGAAAGTTAAAATGTCACTTAGGCAATTGTTAAGTCTTTCTAATGATGTAATTCAACAATCGAAAAACTATGACGTTCTTGACCTGCAAAATTATCTTTTAATTTGACGAACATTGTGTGTAATTCATGGCACAATTCAAGGTGATCAGAATATTATTTGTCTCTTGCCGTTGACTACGGTACATTTGTTTATTATTATTATTATTATTATTTCATAAATTCATAAATAAGATAATAAATAATAAATAATGAAAAATATATATATTTATTTTTTAAATAAAGTTCTCACTTTTTATAATTTTTCTTTTCTTCTTCTTCAAAAAAACAACATTAGAAATGCAGATAGGCACCGACATTAAATTCAAAAGTCAATATCTTTTTTTGATTTAATTGCTTATTATATAAAATGTAAAAATAATTAAAAAAATAATTTCCAGAATGGTATCTTCACAGTGGACGTTTTTGTGACGTACAGTCCAAAACCCAGATTCATTCAATTAGCTTTTAAACAGAGAATATTAGTAATTGTTATGTTTGAGAAACGTTTAACAGATCAAATCTATTGTAATCTTCTGTTGATCAGCGCCTCAGCAGTGTAGGTAATTAAAAGCATTACTTTTTTCCCCAAAGAGTGTTCTGCCTTGTTTTGCCCTGCTGTGCTGTGATTGGCTAGTACTAACCCTAACCATGAGCTCTTTGCCTTAACACTAACTGTGTGCAACATCAACATGCCGACCTGACGAGTACCAGACAATCACAGCACAGTAAGGCGGGACCAGACAAATAAATCTTGGGGGGAAAAATGTGCTGATGGGAGGCTAAAAAAGGACCGTCCCCTTTAAACGCTGTTTTAACATCTATTTTACATGACAAAATTTCAGCTAGTGTTGCTGTATGATTTTAAAAAGTAAATGCTGTACACCAAGTCATTTGGTGCATAGCATTCTGGGACTGTTGGGTCTTTTTTTTTTTAAATCCTAACAAAATCACATCAATTTCATCTCAAGGATCCTTGAAAACGCTTTGTTTTGAGCAATCTGTGGTAATTTATGTCTTTAGGTTCCAAGAGGAAAAAGCAGCGTTGGAGGAGAGTTTGGCCCAAAAATCAGAAATCTCTCTGGCAGAGCTGAAGAACAAACATCAGACTGAGCTGGAACATGAGCGAGCGACACTAGTAAGCAAACACTCTGAGGAGAAGGACGCACTCAGTGCCAAACACAAAGCACAACAAGATTCACTCAGTGCCAGTCACAGGGATCAGCTTGCAGCTACGGCCGCTGAGCTTGAGTCCAAACACAACGCAGAGCTCGTTGCCTTGGAAGCAGCCCTCCATTCCAAACGAAAGGCAGACCTTGAGAGTCTGGAGGCCGTTTTTCAGGAGACCAATCAGGCTCAGCTGGAGGCTTTAGAAGCGGAGTTGACTCGCAGACACCAGGAGGAGAGGGATGAACTGGAGAAGAGGATGCTGGGTAATATGGACACTTTGGAGGCCACATACCTGAAGGAAGTGCAGGTAAGGACACAGAATATGTAATGTCACACTGAGTACGCAACACTGCTGCTGCTTAGGATTTCTCAGTTTGTCAGTACTTAAAAAGCAAACATCTTTTATTTTTAATCTCAGACTCTGCGTGATGAAATTGTGCAACTTGAGGAGAAACATAGTCAAAACCTGCATCGCCACAAGTCAGAACATAAGCAGATAATGGAGCGCTACGCCGCAGAGCAGCTCTCCATCAGAGAGGATCTGAGGAAAGAGCTGGCTCAGGTGCACATAGAGAAGTTTAGTGCCATGGCAGCAGAGCTCAGCCACGTTCACAAGGTGAGACATACAGTCATCAATCAAATTTAAAATTTCAATCAACAAGCAAATTTACACATAATCAACAACTTATACACTTTTATCAAAAAAAAAATTTTTTTATGTCTCTGTTTGTTTTACAGATGGAGCTAGCTGCTCAAAAAGAGGCCTTAGATACTGAACACTGCAAAGCCCTGGAGACCCTTAAGAAGCAGGTACTTACCAGTACTTTTGTTTCCTAATCCCATAAAAGGCCAAAATTTTAAGTGTCTTCTGAGGACCCTGGTGATTATGGCTTAATAGTTTGCAGTTTACATGTTGACATAAATAAGACATATTGATTATTCTGTGATGTTGTTTTCAGATGCAAAGAAATTCGATATCTAATCACAGCAAAAAAGTCGTTCCTACTGATGGAGAACATTTTTGTGGTGCTTGGTCATCACATGCCACTGCACTGACTGCACCATTCTGTCATTCCTAACTTGAAATAGCATTTCCTCACTGTCGTAAAATGCAAAATAATAAATATAAAATCTTTTTGGAGGGCATGCCTGTTAATGGTCTCTCTGTTTTAATCCTCTGTCTCAGGTTTTAGAACTGGAGGCGCAACACAGCACTGCCCTTCAGGAGCTCTCACACACCTGCGCCACTGAGAAAGAGCAACTCATTGCACAGCACCAGCTCCAGCTACAGGTGTGTGTGTTTGATTGTGTGATTGTGTGTGTGAATCTGTGTTTTTATTGTTACAGCGAGGTTAAGATACAGTTGGTAACTTAAATGAAATAACTTTTTGTGACTTTATTCTAAAAGAAGTATATGAGACAGTTTGTGAATGTCCCTCCTCCTCTACTGCCTCTAATTACATTTGCTAGAATCAATCAAATATGAATCAAGATTCTGTGTCTGCATTGCCTGTTTCTCACATCAGATGTTTTCAGAAACACATTTTAGTGTACTGTTTAGCTGTAAAATGAGAATGTTGGTAGGTAGTGGGCGGTGCTTGGTAATGCTGTTTAACTGTATCCAACATGGCAGCCAGGTCACAAACTCATTTTACAGCTTAATGATAAACTTAAATATGTTTCTGAAAAAAATTGAGGGGAGCTATAGGCAATGCAGTAAAAGACTCTTGATTCATATTTGATCAGGGCTGCCTAGTTTGGAAGTTTGACCACAGTTCTCGAGCCAATATTGACATGACTGACTGACTGATTTTTTTCAAGAAGGGTTGTTTGAGGTACTTATCCATAGTCCGTGTATTACCAACAGTAGATGGAGGTCGTCATGCCCCCAGTTTAGAGAAGCAGACCAGAGAACCACAATGGAAACTAAGCAATGTACTGCTATGGACAAGAGCAGCAGCAAAACATCTTTTAGCCACCAAAAATATCACTGTCAGCTAAATTTGAAATATCTTCACCACTTTACCTTGTCATCACACAGCCCTTTCTAACAGGGAACCGAAAAGAGCATAAAGAGAGCTAAAGCTGGGCCTTTTTAAGTGGCCAAAATATGTTTGCTGCCGCCTCTGTCCACAGTACTATATTTCTTAGCCTCTGTGCTGGTACATATGCCTGCGTCTCCAAACTGGGATGCATTCAAACTGCCATCCTCCGTAGGTAATACACTGACTATGGATAACTGCCTCGTACAACCCCACCTCAAATATTCGAAACTATCCCTTTAACATGCAGCTCTCTGCCTGGCGAGTTTTAATGGTTGTCAGTAGCGTTCTTGTCTCTGTGGCTCTTACGGCCCATTAGAGGAGGGATTACACAGAATTATTGTTCATCCTTCATAATGGTGTATTTATAAGTAGAGGCACAAAGTATTTATTTGGGTGCACCGTGAATCTGAGCACTTGACCCAACTTAATATTATGGAATTAAACAAACTACATGGCCCGCGTCTGCTGCTGCAGGAGTTAAGGGGTGTCTCTGCTCGGGAACTGGAGGCATGTCGCAGGGAGCTTGAAGAGGAGTCGTCGAGACAACGTCAACACTTCCTCGAAGAGGCGGAGCTCCTCAAAGTCCAATCGGAGGAGAGACTGCAGGACAGGATTAATCAATGAAGGTAAGAGTACTGATGAGAAAAATGATGACAGTTTGGATAGCTTAGAAGCATCCCTTTGCTTAAATATTTTTTGCATAGAATTATTAATTCTATGCAAAAAAATAATGTTTTTTACCAGTTTATTTCAAGTTGTGTCTTTATGTGACTCTGAAAGCCTGTTTGAAACAACATTATGTAATATCTCTGGATTATTGAGAGCTTTGTGTGTGTGTTTGTGTGTTGTGGCATTGCCCTCTCTAAGCTCCAGCTGCACCAGTTCATTCCTCAGGATAGCTCTTCCTGTTGGACTCTGTCCCACTGGAGCTTTATTCAAACCCAGTTTCCACATAATCCCACCATCATCATATATGTAGAAGTGTCCTTGTCCGTCTGTCTCTCTGCTCTCTGAATCTCTGTTGCTGTGCTGTGGGTGTGTTTGTGTTGCCGCCATCTGAACAGTGGCTAAATGGGATGGACCTAAGCTTTTTATCCTCTGATGCAGAAGGTTTTAAGGCTGAAGGTACTTTTTTTCAGACATTTGGCATTTGACCATCTGAAATGTGCAAGCCGGTAGTCCGCCATAAGCCAGTGAGACATGGCTGGAAATCTCTTCAGCTGAGGAGCAAACTGACCTACGCTTTACTGCGGCTTTTTAAGATGGTGATCTGCATTTTTTAATTGATGTACTGTTTTCTTTGAAGACTGAGTTTGAAGAGCAGAAGGAGGCGGAGCTCGAGGACCTGAGGCGGAGCTTCACATCCGAACAGGAGGAGAAGGAGCAGAGCTACACGGGCAAAATGAGCCAGCTTACTATCCAGCTGCAGCAGCTGGATGCTGTGGTGGCCAGGTACTGGACACACGCATACATAAATCTGCCTAGTCTCGTGTCTTTACATGTTTTACATTGTCATGTTCTTTGTGCAAATGAAAATGACACCTGCAGCTTCACTTTGCTTGGGACTAGATTAGACAAGCCCGAGAAAAATGTGTGTTTCATGGGTATTGAGGCTCAAAGTGACAAAATCAAGAAGTTATGTGACTTAGAAACTGTAAATAGAAAACAGACAGTCTGGCAATTGAGAGTGAAGAGAGGATATTGCTGCATGGCATCCTTAGACTAGATTTCCCTCTTTTCTTCGCAGGGGATTACATCTTGTTAAAGAGATTATCATATCAATGAATCGCCACACTAATCTCTTGTGTGTGTGATATGTGTGTCGTGTAGTCATGCTCTCTTGGTTAAAGCGTGCAGTAGAACTGAAATGATTAGCTGGGTAATCATTGAGTCAGTAGACAGAAAAGAAGCAACTTTTTAAAAAATTGGTCAGTCTCTCCTTCTCACATGTGAAGATTTGCAGCTTTATTTCATCTTGTGTGAGTAAACTGAATATCTTATGGTCTTAGATTGTTGGTAGGACAAAACACGTCATTTAAAGATGTTACCTTGGGTTTCAGGAAATGTATTAAATTATACTTTTGTAGATTTAATTGGATTTCTGTAAAAACAGGAAGCTAGAGAGTGACTTGTCAATGATATTGATTGGTGTTTACAGCAGTCAATTTGATGTCAAAAGCAACCATGGAGGTGGTTGAGCTGAAATGGCAGCTGCTAACAGTGCTAATTGTGCTAACAATTGCAGCATGCTGATAGAGCTAATGGTGTTAATACAGTGGTACGGGAATGAGTCGTAAACCTGGAATTGAGTTAGCATTTTGAAAAAAGGTCTGTGGTTAACACAAGCTTAAGAGATTTTCACTTTTGTTCTGCAACGCAAAATACATCAGTAAATACCCCATTTACAAATTTTGAAGCATTAACATGTCTTGAAAAAGGTGGTTGCTAACAAGTGGATAAATTAGACTACAGAACATCATCACGCAGAACACAGCTTTACACTGATTTATTCTTGTTGTGGTGGTGACATTGAAGTCATGTGACCATGGTGTAGTTCGTTTATAGTCTAACATTTGCTTTTTGCTTACGGTAGTTGCATTTAGGCTTCAAAAATCAGAAAAGTGGTCTTTATTTGTTAGGATTGTCTTGTTGAACAAAATGTGTTTAGTATCAAATTTTGTTGGCACAATTAATTTTCAGTAATAATCCAAAATCCAATGGAAGAATCCCATTGGCTTTTTGTCGCGATGACCATAGCGATGCTAACCTTTGGGCAGCCCACTACAAAATATTATCCCTCAGTACTCTATGAGGGTGATGTGGGGGGACCCAGAGAGTGGGTGTTAAGGTTCCAAGACAACACTCTTAAATACCGTTAAGAATACCAAAACAACTTACTTGGTCATCATCGGACCTGATAGTGGTGTATAGGGAAGATCAGTGCAAGAAAAACGTGATTAAAAGAAAATTAACATTGATTGATTTCATGGGTACTTTAATGGTCATGTAGAAAATTGTTCATTGTACATTTGATGGCAGAATAATCTGTAAACTCAAATGCACAGGAACATGCATTCATTCACATTTCTGTTTCTTTCTACTCGTTTTTATTCATTCAGATTTTGCCTGTCCTGTCAAAAGGATTTGAAGCAAAGTTTTGTTTTGTTGGTGGTTGTTGTGGAGATATGAAGCATCCTGAAACTTTCATGTTAATGTTTTACTGTCCCCTTGGTTACTAACAAGATGGTCGCTACCACCTAAGGCCTAAATTTCTATTTCCAGGGGGAAAAAAAAAAAAGTTTTTGGCTGCATAGGGACTAGCTTCATAATAAAAAAATAAATGTGTTATGTCTGCAGGTCCTTACCTTTCTTCTACTTCCACTAATTCAGTAAATCCATAATAAATCCCTTTGGCACACAATCAGCATAAATGTGGCTAACGTCTGTATACATTTGTTTCCATGGCACCTTCCCAGCTTGGCTTTTGATAGTGTGATATTAACACACGCACACACACTCACCCCCCCCTTGAGGTTAGCAAAGAGAGGTTGGGAGGGTACTGTTGTCAGGGCAACAGCATTGTTTTGTCGAGGCAGGTGGCTGCATGAGACGTGTTTGATAGGAGGGAGCGGGAGGGAGAGGGAAAAAGAGAGGGAAGATGTGGTGAGAGGAGAGGGAGAGAATAAAGAGGCTGAGGAACGAAAGGTAAGAGAAATCTACTACTGACGTGTAAGAAAACGCTGATGAAGGCTTTTCTGAGAAAAAGTACAGCAGTGTATCCAGAAGTTGAGCTCGCCTCAATCCCACACTGTCTTGGCTCTTAGCTGGAGAACTTCTGCCAAGGATGCCTGATGATTACAGTCAGTATGTGTGTGTGTGTGTGCGTGTGTGTGTGGATGATTCAGGCTGGTTGTAAAGGAGGAGGAATGTGTTTTTTGTCTTATAGTGGATATATTCAATGTATGTTAGGTAGTGGTGCTAGCTGTCGTCTCTGGATAAGGAGGATTTCTCTAACAATCAACATCTGGTTTTGATTTTCATTTGGATACGGAACATGCCTTCTGCTTTTGTCATGCTCTTGGCACTGACAGGATGTTGTGGCCATGTGATTGTGTTTTTTGTCTTGTGATGGAGACGGGAAATACAGCTTTCTGAATGCATTTCAATTCTCTCTGAAAAGATTATGTCTGGATGCAGAAAAGTACTCATTTAAAACACAATTCTCGCCATTATGGTCGCTTATAATTATTTTGTAAGACCAGGCTGTCGTCCTTACAGCTGAACCAACTGGATGGTGAAACATAATGGACGTGAACATGTGCATAGTATTTATGTTCTAAGCTGGGCTACCTCTTGAGTTTTGGTGGGGAGTGTGCCAGTCTTTGAGATGTTCATTGTTCAGCAAACTTTCTTGCCATAACTGTGTGTCATTCAGTTGTTTCTCCCCTCCCTGGCACTCAGTTGCACACATGCATAGTTCTTAAATAAGTCATAGCACAGATGGGAGAGAGTTAGTTAATGGGTTTGTGCTAAGAGTTAGCAGAAGTAAAAAGTTATCTCTCTGTGTTTGTTTTTCCAGCTGCGAGCAGAGGTCGGCTGCCTGCAGGGGGAGTTAGAAGGGAAGCGTGCAGAGATGGAGACGTTGGACACTCTCCTCCAGCGAAGGGAGCGAGAGAGTCAGGAGGGAGGCAACCTTCTGAAGATGCTCACTGATGACTTGCAGGCAGCTAAAGAGGAAAGGTAAGTGATGTTCAGTTATAGCTAAGTGAATTTTATATTTTGAGATGTGTCTTTATGGCAAGAACCCCAGTCATGAGGTAATATGATCTGTGTTGGGGGGTTTTTTTCGGACTAAACAGACTACTTCAGACTCAGTTTGCCCTCCCAACTGGAGAATAAATTAACTGTATATTTAGTGAATACTCTTTGTGACTTGGTGGCTTAAAATGCACATTTTTATTTGATTTTCCTGTTTGTTAACCTTGAACTTATGTTATAGCTTCACATCTGTTTCAGATTAATTGGGAAAATTCACACACCAGTGTTTTAAATGCAGCAAATAATTAGTCTCCAAGCGTAGTCATGTCCTTTGCTCTAGTGTATGTGAGTCTGATGTCACTTTGGTATTCCCAGACGTAAGCTGCACCAGGCCAATGAAAAGCTGAAGAAGGTGCTGATTGAGATGATCCGCAGCACCATTGCAACAGAAGACCTGATTGGACACAAGATCAGCGCCAAAGCCAAAACTCCTGAGCAGATGACCCTTCAGAAGAGCTCAACAGGGAACAAAGATGCACAAGAATCAGGTCTGTCGGCCCCTCATTCATTCCGAGTTTGCAGGGCATGTTAGGTTACGGTCAAGTGTGAAAGTAAAATTGGTGAATATTTGCCTCTCATTCACTTCCGTTTAGTGCGATTAAAGGGGGGAAGTTAAATGTTTGTTTCTGGCGGCGAAGCATCTTTGCATTGTGGAGTTTAGCTTTTGTGAACTTGGACCAGCAAAGTTGTGCATGTGTCGCTGACCCCATGTGACATTGGCTGTAGCTCTCCAAGTGAGCCAAGATGGAGGAGACATCAATTGTTTCCTTGTGTAACCAGCCAATATTTTATTGTGTTGGCTATGAAAAATACAAACTACCCCACATGAGAGATGCTGCTCAGCTGCCAGTTAGTCTGGAGATGTGCATGTACCAATAACATCATATTTCCAGTGTTTATTAGCAAGCTAGCTAGCAGGCTAGTTATGTGTGTTACATCTGGCACTGCCCACATTTGCCTTGGCAGACGATGGTCACTCTCCTGCATTTGCTCATGTGTGACTAAGCCCTTGTTGCTTTCTTTTGGCTTAGTTTATGTTAGAAAGGGCTTTTCTTATATTTGCTATTTAACTATTCGCATCAATATAACAAATTATTTTTGACTTGTTCTTGTCACAGGTATTTCAGTGGCAGACTTGTCTTCAGAGGACATGGAGCTGACCCACTTGCTCTGTGAGAGCCTGCTGGTTTCAGATAGTCAGCTCAATCCTGGGGGAGAAGAAGCGGCCCTGAACGCCTGCAGTAGGCTGCGTCACACTGTTGACACACTGCTGGAGCTGCTCAACCAGGCAAACACACAGGTAAATGATGCATAGGCCTACTGATATCTCAACAAAACCTTCTGTTCACATGTTCTTTTCTGTTTCATAGTAGCGTTTGCTGTCACTTTTTCCTCCAGCTGGAGCAGACTCATGGTGTCCACCTTTCTCTGGAGGAGAAATTCTCTCAGGGCAAAGAGGACTCAGCCCAACTCCTGAAGCAGCACAAGGTCGTACTGGAGCAGCTCGATCAGGAGGCAAAACAGAAGAATAAACTCCAGCTGGAGCTCCACAAGGCAGAGGGTGAGCACTGCATCCTTGTCGGCTCTGCTTCAGTTGACTCCTCTTATTCTGCCAAATTACAGTAGTGAATCCACTCACTGGACTTGCACTGAAGTTGAAACATAACTCAAACATAACATAACATAATGTGTTCAGGGCTTCTGGAGGGCTACGTGGCTGAGAAAGCAGCCCTAGAGGAGTCTCTGCAGCAGAAGGAGGCCCAAGAGGAGAGGCTAGTGGAGGAGCTGGAGGGCCTGAAGGTGAAGCTGCACCAGATGCGGAGCCTCTCCACAGAGCTGGACAACCTCAGAGCGAAGCACCAGGAGCTCAGCGAGGAGCATGCACTGCTCCTGCGCCAGAAGGAGCATCTCTCCACCGGTCTGGGGGAGAGGGAGAAAGGTGAGCGGAGAAATCATGACATTGTGTGTCTCTGTCGGCATAAAACGTTACATGACCTCTTTAGTGAGCTTGACCACACACATATAATAATGTCTGTGCTCAGATGTGTCTTCTCTCCGTAGGCCATTGGCTCAATTTAGATCCTGACGCAGGTTTGTGGGTCAGAGTGGAGTATGAGTGTGTGATGAGGGGGTGGGGGATGAATATGCAGTATGTTTGCAGTGCTGTGTGAGGTTGCTGTTTGTAACACTGCCATTGCCAGTAGCGTGTAGCAAAGGCTCTGAGTGCTGTGTCATTTTTACCTCTTAAACAAGAGCTGTCAATGCATTCAGTGCCTTTCCAGGAGGAAAGGGACAATATGTATAATAGTTAAGTATTTAACCTCTCCCATGTCTTGCTCGCTTTTAGATTCCCTTTGTGTGGACGCATTTGCATGGAAACAATTGCCCTAATCTTCCTCTTTTATTTTTCAAGCTCTACTGGCAGAGACAGAGCGTTTAACCCAGGATAGGCTGGACTTGCAGCGGCAGGCGGAGAAGGACCACAGCTCTCTGTCGCTGCGCCTCAGGGCCCTGGAGAGGGAGCTGGAGGAGCAGGAAACAAAGGGCCTAGAGACGGAGCAGCACCTCAAGACCCACACCGAAGACCTCAACCAGCGCGTCCAAGCACTTGAGAAACAGCTGAAACACGACCGGCAGTTTATAGAGGTGAGATTTTATAAATTAAAATAATCTGAAAGTTTAAAAATGATCCTTATCTATTTGCTTCCTCCTATCTAAACCTGACACCGTCACAGTTATGGTCTCATATATTCGCTGTACTTTCTTTTTAGTGTTATTCGAGAGTGTCACAGGCAGTTTCTCATGTTGCTGCTTAATGTAGCGGACACAGAATCTCACATCACTTGTCCCTGTGCATACAGGAGCAGGCTGTGGAGCGTGAACACGAGAGAGATGAGTTCCAGCAGGAGATCCGAAGGCTGGAGGCCCAACTCCGACAGACCGCCAGTGGGGATAACAAGGGACACAGGGTGAGGCTCGTTCATTTCATAGCGACTATATACACTTACATCTAATCTGTCATACAAAATGCTTTTGTTTCTTAATAAAACGTTTGCGTTGCATTTGCAGTGTGTTTGTTTTTGATGTGTTTTTTGTGATGAGTGTCTAATTCTGCTGATGGGATTATGAGCTAGTTAACTGAAGTATTCGTAGTAGTAGTAGTACTTGCAGAGGTTGAAGTGATGAATGCATTGTTTGTTTGCCGATGAGCCTGACCTTTACCATGTGTTTATCCCTGTGCTGAACGGATTGCTGTAGTTTGAGGACTTGGTTCTGCAGGTATGAAATCAGACTGTAGCATACTTCTCTTAGCTCCTCTGACTCTTGTGCATGGCGTGTATCGTACATCATTATTCCCGTGCAATCATCCGTAGTTTAATTCTTACTGCTTCTATGTGCCTGTCGCGTGTTCTACATTCATTCCCATTTCATCCTCTTGTTTGTTTATGCTCATTTGCTTCTGTTTTGCACTTCATTTGTCTTTCACCTTCATATCACTGCTCTCTGGAATGGCCTTAAAGGGATAGTTTGGAGATTTTGAAATGTGGTTGTATGAGGTACTTATCCGTAATTAGTGTCTTAAGCGGGATTTATACTTGTGCGGCAGACCCTACGCCATAGCCTACGCACGTCGCCTACGCCGTTGTGAGCATTTTTACTTGCCCGGTGGTGTGTCTGTGTCACTCTGCAGTTACACCTCCGAAACACAAGTCAGCGGCGGGGTTCCTGTGAAGTGCTGTTCAGTTCAAACACAAGCACACAAATCGGCTTTACTATAACTCGCAGCATTCACAAACAAACACTTGTCTTTATCTGGAAACATTTTCCCTACAAATACAACATGCTAATGTTTTTAGCACAAGCCTATGGCATGTTTTTGTAAAAATTAGCCCAGCAGCTAGCGAACTTTTCCTCTACTCATATGAAGCCAGGGACAACAGCAACATTTAACAAAGGTAATGTTACAAAATTCAACTCCATTACAACTCACAAGGTTCACTGACAAAACAACTGTCCTATACTAAACACGTTTTCCAAACAAGTACAATATGCTAATGTTATTAGCACAAGCCTATGGCATTTTACATTGTATAAATAGTGACTAGCGGAGATTTCCTCAGCCCATATGAAGCCAGGATAACACACAAGATTTAAAATGCTATTTTTGTGGAGGCTTTATTGTCTTCACAATTTATTGTTTCTTATCTGTGAAATGAAAGTAAATAAAAGCTTTGTTTCCTGTTTGTTTTGCTTACAAAATAGACAGGAGGTCTGCATTGCCGCAACGTGTAGTTACATTTCTGGGGAGGTGCACGTCAGGTTATGTAGTAGGCTACAGTGTAGGCTCTATGGATGGGGGCAGCAGCAAAACGTATTTTAGACACCTAAAACAATCAGTATCAGTTGAGTGTAGAGTATTTTCACTGCTTTACTTGCTGTCAGACAACCCTTACCGACTGGGAACTGAGGCAGTTATCTGTGCTTTCTTTGATGCCACAAGTCTCCTTTGACCAAAACTGTAATTTTATCTCAAAGAAGACAGAACTTCCTGGTCTACTGCTTCCTCGATCAGTTTGTTTTGTTATTGTGAGAGTCCGAACTAACCCTTTAAAACAGTTAAGTCACACAATAACACAAACAAACTAAAGGATAGAGGCAGCGGATATATCAGCAACTCCTGTCTTCTGTGAGGCAAAATTGCTGTTCTGGATAAATACCTAATACAACCCCACTTCGGAAAAAAATCCAAACTATGCCTTTAACTTCGGTGTTTGATACCAGTGGCTGCAGGTCCGGAATGGCTTCTCTATCTACAAGACAGTAGCTTTCCATTCACAAATCCCTTTCTGCTAATTAAAACTCTAAAAACCTGGCATCCTAAATGTTGTCCCCTCTATGTCTCTGCAGGTGGAGAGTCTACAAGCCATCATCAAAGACAAGACGAGGACCACGCCTCCTTGCTTGCAGCCAATCAGCAAGCCCAGCGCGATCTTGCAGAGCGCAACGAGGAGATAGACAAGCTAGCTGGGCGAATCAGAGAGCTGGAGCAAGCGCTGCTCAACAGCGCTGAGAGTAAGAGATCCATCAGTCAACTGGAACAAGAGCTCCACAGAGCAAAGCTGAGAGAACAGGAGCTCACACAGGTACGAAAATGTCCTGTAAGTAAACTTTAAATCACTGCAATGCACCCAGCTGTTCTTTTTCTCACGCATATTGGTCACTTTTTGTCAGGATAAGCAGGCACTGGAGCAGCAGCACCTGTCCAACAGGCTCCAGATCTCCGCCCTGCAGTCCAAACTGGATGAGACGAGACACTGTTACCGTGACAACGCCCGTGACCCCACCCAGGAGCTTAGTGATGCCCTGGACGCTGCTCAGCAGAGCCTACAGAGCAAAGAGCAAGAGGTCTGTAAGATTTCACACAAAGCCGGATTTGGGCTGATAAGTGGTGGTTATTGATCGATGCGTTTGGCTGCAGTGCCACCTGTTGGTGCAAATGTGTAGGTGTTCGCAGACGTGCGTTTAAAAAGTTGCCTTTGTCCTTTTTAGGTCGAGTACCTCCTTAGCCAACTGGAGACGGTGCAGAGAGACTTGAGCATCAAAGAGGTTGAACTGAAACACCTCACACTACAGCTGGAGCTGCTGACCAATCAGAATGCAGCTCATGTTAATGAGCTCCAAGAAGAGATTGCTGCTCTAAAGGTAAATACCATGTCACCTTCATACCATGTTATCAGTTTTTTTTTACTGCTTTATAACCAAAACTCATAAGTTATATGTAGAGGACAGTGAAAAACAATATGCGCTCCCTCTTAAAATGAATTACGCATGAAGACTGATTCTGTACCCCTGTCCAAAAGACGTCTCTTTTATATCAGACTAGCTGTTGAAGGCCTTGTAAGACTCAAAGCACTCTCATGTATTTTGAAGTTGTCTCTTTGTGGCTCCATTTTGAATAGAAATCCATCATCATCAGTCCAATATTCTGGAAAAAATCTTTCATATGAAAATTGTTTTTAGTTTTTTTAATTGTTAGTAACTTAAATGAAGGAAGAGGCATGAATACTGACTGATAGTAGCACTTGTGGCTTTTAAGACATTCATAACAAAATGCTGAAGTGATAGATAACTTGGAGTTGACAAATGTATTGACTTGGTGTACAATATTTATGTAAAGGAGAGAATTACTTACAATCTGTGAATCCAAACACATATATTTGAGAAATGGACAAAATTGATTATTTATGTTTGGTCCCACAGACAAGATATTTAGATATGCATCATAAACAGACCATGCTTTGTAATTTTAGCCTTCCATGGTGTATGTATTGTATTATATTGCAACAGAAGAGACGTAAAAAAAAAATGTAAATGGAGCTGATTATTACAAACCAACAGACAAATTATGTAGTGACTCACATGTTCTCAAATTCAGAGTTTCAGATTTTAAAAAATAAGTTAAAAGTATATGAGTTTTTCAGCCCAGACTGTATCCAAAAGTTGTTCAAAATCAGAGTGAGTCAGAATGAACTCAGAGGAATTTGTACATTTACGAAGAAGACTGAAAATAAAATAAAACAAATATGAACATCTCTGTTTGCAGGAAAATGTGTCTGCTCTCACCGTACTGAAGGAGGAGAGGGAGGAACAAAGTGCGGTGGAGGATACAGAGGAAGAGAATCTCCCCTCAGCCTTACTCCAGGAGAAGAATCAGGAGATCGACCACCTCAACGCTGAGATCCAAAGACTGGAGCAGGAGTTGGAGAACACCAAGGACAACAAGGTCAGAAAATGTGCACACAGTTTAGACAGTTTAGAAGTGCCCAAAGTTTATGAGAGAAATGTAACTGTCTGATTAATTGTGATCTTTCTGATAAAAAGGCTCTGGAGGCTGAGCTGGAGGATCTGCGCTCACAGGTGGAACACTTAAAGTCTGAGGTTGTGAGAGTGCGTCAGGACAAGCAGGAAGAGGAGGAGCGCCTTCATGAGGTCATCAGCACACTGCAGGCCGAACTCGCCACATTAGGGCCCAACCTGCATGAAGTCAGTGACTCTCAGGAGTGTGACAGCATCACTCCCTCGCCGGCTCCCAGCCCCGAACCTCACCACTACACCATCCAGGAGCAAGCGAGGAGGGGAGGACCAAACAGCCTGAAGCAGGAGCTCAGTCTGAGTCATCCCACCTCCTCACGCTCCCTTCGATCTCGTTTCAAGGCCATCCAGAGTCAGCTGGAGACTGCGATGGCAGAGAAAGAGGGACTTGAGAGATTACTGCTCACCCAGGAGGAAGAGTACAGAGGACATGGGGAGGAGTACGGGAGGAGGCTGACAGCTGAGAGGGAGAGGGCAGATGAACTCCAAGGTGTCCTCACAGTCAGAGAAGCTGAGCTGGAGGAAATCAAAGCCCAGAAAGAAGAGATGGAGAAGAGGAAAATATCTGAAGAGGAGAGGGACAGTCACGCCAAAGAGATGAGCGCCCTTCATGAGAAGAACGCCCACCTCAGCTCTCTGATTACGGAGCTGCAGAAGAAAGAACAGGAGAGCGCAAGCGTCATCGAGACTCTTAAAACAAAAGAGCAGGAGATGAAAATAGAAATGGAAGCCCTGAGAGAAACCAGTCTCACTCTTGAGAGACAAGTCCAGGAGGTGAGAGCTGAGGTGGTAGACATGGAGGAGCTGGTTGCTGAGGAGAGGACAAAGATTATAAACCAGGAGACAGTGAAGGGGGAGCTTTCTGCTGAACGTGAGGCGTTGAGGAAAAGAGAGCGGCACCTCCAGGAGGAAATTGAAAGGCTCAGGCAGGAAGTGACCTCAATGAAAGCCCGTATTCAGGACCTGACAGTGACGCTTGATGAGAGGGAAAACAGTCAAGAAGAGGCTCAAAAGGAAGTGCTGGTGAGTGTCAGCTACACAGCAAACTGTATTAAACACAAATTCCATGTCAGATACCAGCACCACGGTCAGTAGCAGCATATCTCCAAACATTTGGGTGTACGACTACACAGAAAGCAGAGATACTTTTGTTGTCTGAAAATGGTGACAAAACGCTGATCAAATAAGTCAAATGAGGAGGCAGGAGACGTAGTCACTGCAGTGTTCCTGGATTCCAAAATATGTCCGTTCATGTTTTCTCTCCAATCTTTGTTTTAATTTTGATTATTGTAAAATTGAACATAAATTTAAGTCCAGTTGGCATTCGAAAAGTCTTAAAGTCATAAGTTAAACTGCCTAACACTCAAAATCTATTAGAATCTATATAAATGTTTGTTCACATAATTATTTAATGAACATAGTAGTTAAACAATCCTTTGTTTTCAGTCCCTGTAATTATGTCTCTGAATATACATGATTTTAAATTCATGTGGTGAAATAGAAGTACTGATTATACTTTTTAATCTGGTCGTAAGAACCAGAACAAGAACCAGGTTTCTAAAGGCAAAGTCACTCAGATAATTTAGTAAACCTGCTTCAACAGGCCCCCACGTCCAAACAGGAAATATCTTGCTGCTACTTTTTCTTTTTTTTGCTCGCATACAGCTGTGCCAGCGGCTGCAGGCGGGACCACATCTGGCTATAATTAACCGCTGTAACACGTCACAACAGAGCGTCGCTCCTGAGGCAGCAGAATCTTACTAACACTGAGGAAGTGACACTGAAATGAGGAAGACAGGGGAAAATCTTTGTTAGCTGTAGTTGTTTTAAATCTCTGATGCACTTTATCTTTCATTTCTTTACGCTGTATCTTGGCAGGATGTGGTAAGGAGGAGTTGTGGTTGTTAAAAGAATGCATGGAGGCTGTAATGTATGTGTTGAGCTGCTGCATGTCTTTGCAGTCTGATCTGTTTTTGATGAGTTGATAATTGTTTGAGGCAAATGTAGCTAATGTTCTAGTGTTAAGAGTTATCTAGCAGTAGATATAAAAGAATGTAACAGATAAAAACAGCATGCACATGTGGTACTGGTTAAATTGCTTTTTACACTGCAAAGCAGGTTTGGCTGTTGCTCTTGTGTCAACAACTTCTTCCAGAGCACTCTGGAAACTATGAACAAAAGTATAAATACTGATGTGGATGCAGGATCTCATGATTATGAATCTAAGAAAGGCACCATGTTGCTGCTAATAGGAATGTATGTCTTTGTCTCAGACCCATGCTGAGGTGACCCTGGCTAAAGCAGACGCTGCCTTGAGAGAGAGAGAGACTGAGCTCGGCAGACTGAGAGCAGAGCATCAGGCTCTGAGGGCGGAGCTGACTGCGGTGAAACAGGGTCTGAGCACCAGTACAGAGAGAGCTGAGAAGCTACATGAGGAAGGACAGGTGGGGATATGACAACTGAGTACAGAATATCAGATATAAACTGTTCACCAGTGAGACTCGACGGGTCTGTGTGTTGTACAGTTTGCTGTGAGATTGTCTGTGTCAATATCTTAAACTTACGTCTGTCATTCAGACCAAAGACCGTGCCCTCGTCGACCTGGAGACTGACAACCAGCGGCTAAAGGAGGAGCTCCGAGGTCTACAAGAAGACCTGGCCGTACAGGAAGAGGAACTGGCCTATCAGAAAAGAGAACTACAGCAACTCAGACAACACTGTCACCAGCAGGACGCACTTCCTCACCAACAACGGTACCCACAGAAGGGTGAGTATTTGTGTAAGATACTTATTCAGTGTATTAGTAGATGGTGGTCAGCACACCCCCAGCTTGCAAATTATTTTTATGTACTATTAGAGCTCTCTAGCTCCACAGGGAAACTTCGCAAACGAAGACACTGCAACAGAAGTATGTTCTCATCATGACACTTCTTATTCTCCATTTGTCAGATATTTCCCACCGAGCTTTTGAGGACATCGTGAGCGTCTCTCGTGACGAAGCCTCTCTGAGCTCCCCAGAGGTTTTAAGGAGACTCGAATGCTCCGAGGACAGACTCCCAGGGCGGTTCCACGCCTCTGTTCTCGGCTCTCGTCTGTCTGAGTTGAGCGCTCTGAACAGCACGGGCGTGGACGTCCACCAGGTCAAGACCTCTCCCAAGGTTTTGATGGAGCCTCCACCACACTCCAGGACCATCACACCAGATCCAGCCACACAGAGTACCCACTCGCCAGGCTCAGTGTCGGTGTCTGATAACTTCTCCATGCTCGACTCGCTGGACACTGATAAAGTACGTGGCCTTACACTTACACACATGCCTTTTTGTTTTTCCTTTGGTGCAGATGTGGTTAAATATTTAATTTTTTTCTTTTTCTCAGGTGCATGAGTTGGAAGATCTTGACCTAACAGAGCCTCCATCTCCTCTTGGCTCCACCTCCTCCATGTCAGCACCAGAATGGGCCAGTGATGGATATGGCAGCAGTGAGTATTAACATTGACATTGGTGTTGTAAGGCACGGAGGAATAAGTTATATCAGGCTTTGGCTACATAGACCAGTGGTTTCCAACTAGTGGGTCACAGATCCTTTCTGAATGGCACCTAAGTGACTCTCAGATGTGTCCAGTTTGTAAAAAAAAAAAAAAAAGTACAGCAAATTTCCGACACAGAGCTTTAATTTTGAAGTGCTGCCCCTGTAGAGTGAGTGACTAACTGTCAGCTACTTGAGAGTAGGGCTGCAACTAACGATTATTTTCATCGTTGACTAACCTGTCAATTATTTTTTCAATTAGTCGACTCATCATTTTATCGAAAAATGTGTTAAAATGTTGAAAAATGATGTCTCTCCCAAACCCCAAAATTATGTCATCTAATGTCTTGTTTCGTACTCACGCCAAAGGGTTTTAGTTCACCGTCATGGGAGAGTGTGTAAAGCTGCCAATATTTGAAAGTAAGAAGCTGCAATAAGAGTATTTTGGGGTACTTTTATAGGGCTTTTCTATGAAAAATGACTCAAACCGATTAGTCGACTACTGAAATAGTCACCGATTATTTTAATAGTTGATTAGTCATTGATTAGTCGATGAATCGTTGCAGCCCTACCTGAGAGAGGTAGCGAACTAGTTCAACAACATGACCAAACGCAAATATGACACTGAATATATTAAACTGCGTGGACTTGATCTAATGGCATCGGAGAAATATCGAGCCCATGGCTGGACCAGTTGGGATCCACTTACATAGACGATAATTGTTAGAAGCATCAATTTATTGTTGGTTTTGATCTTTTTTTGGAGTTTGTTGACAGTGAGAAAAATAGCCAGGTTGTGTATAGATGCTGGAAAGCCTTGAAAACACTTAAATATTAAAGTTGTGTTTGCAAGGTTTGAAAAGTGCTTTGATTTTTAATAAAGTGCTTGAATGCCTGAATTAAAATGCTTGCACTACTTCCATGATAAATGACTGTCTGACTGAATAGTTCACCTTTTAGATAAATAAATAAAAGAAGTCTAGATTATACAGGTGTACCTAATAAAGTGGCCACTGAGTGTATGTACTGGATATAAAAAAAATATGTAATGTACCACAGCTGTGAAGTGCTGAAATGCTTGAAAAGTGCTTGAATTTGACTTTGGAAAAAATGTAGGGTCCTGTATATAGAATATCACCAGATGTGTAACTCTGGTTAACATTGTCACCTCACAGCAAGAGGGTCCCTGGTTTGAATGCGGGGTGGGGAGTTCGAACCCCTCTGTGCAGAGTTTGCATGTTCTCCCTGTGTCAGCGTTGGTTTTCTCCAGGTACTCCGGCTTCCTCCCACAGTCCAAAGACATGCAGGTTAACTGGTGACTCTAAATTGTCCGTAGGTGTGAATGTGAGTGTGAATGGTTGTCTGTTTCTATGTGTCAGCCCTGTGGTAGTCTGGTGACCTGTCCAGGGTGAACCTCACTTCTTGTCCAATCTCAGCTGGGATAGGCTCCAGCCTCCCCGCTACCCGTAACAGGATGAGCGGTTACGGAAAATTAATGAATAAATGTAACTCTCCTCCTCTCCTCTTGTGCTTCAGACGTGAGTTCAGAGTTGGGTGCGAGGCTGAGAGTGGAGCTGGAGCAGACTGAAAGGCTTGATGCTCAGTTTCTTGAGTACCTCCGCTGTCGAGGAATGAACCCCACAGTCAACACAGACAGTGCCGCAGGCAGTATGAGCTACAGTGATGACCTGTTGTCACCTGAGCTTCAGGTAGGCCTCATTTACTCTGCAGTAATTCTGATCATTTGACAGCTTAGATTTTACTCAGTTTCTCCGTCTTTTTTCAGGGTTTGTTGAAGAAAGTTTATCAAGAAAGCTGCAGAATTCTCACTCTGTCCCAACGCCGCGTCACGCCCTCGACACAACCTCATGTCTCTGACGTGAGAGCCTTCTCATTGAGTCACATAGAGCATCACTCTAAAGATAGCTCCTTTATAAGGGAGCGCCAGGACAATTCATCCTCCAACCCACCCATGAGCTGGCAGCAGGAGAAGAGGGCACTGCAGGAGACTGTGATTGCGCTCAGAGAGCTGCTCTGTCGAATGGCCCAGAGACACACACAGGTGAGTTTCTGTGGTATTAATGAGACTTTACAATCATCAAGTGAAAGGAAAACCAGTTTTAAATCTTAATTTCAGTGGCTTGAAGACCTTTTGTCAAAGTGCCTTCACTTTTAAGTACAAGATGAGAGAGATTCAGCCTAATATCTGAGTTTGTCTCTTTGTTCTGTTGAGTGTCTGTGCTGATTACGCTCTTTCTTGCTCAGACTGACTACAGAGATGAAGGCGACTGGCACAGAGATCAACTCCGGACTGATGGACACGTTGAAACCCAGCTGAGGTCCGAGCTGGAGGAGAGCCATAAACAGCTGAAATATGCTCACGACACTCAGCAAGAGCAGAAGAACAAAATACAGTCATTGAGGTATATTACACACACTGGATAGCTGCATTCAAGTACAGTCTTCGCAGGTTGTGGAAAATGATCATCAGTAATGTGGTAGGGATTGTTCAGGTTCAAAACTAGACTTTAAAAACAATTTTTGTCTTAAGTACCAGACAACAGTAAGTGTCCTCTGAGGAAAACTCTCTTCAGTATTCACAAACTATCCGCGCATCATATGCTCTGTGATTAAAGTGGTTGAAAGTAGTTAATGTGATAAGCCTCTAATGGCTTCATCTAAAATAATGTGTTCTTTCTTATTCCACCTCGTGCCCCAAATGCACCACAAGTACGCCAAGGGCGCCCGACCATGACATTACCAAAAGTGTGTTTGGCATGCTCCTGCCGCACCTCGATCTGGCTGCACTGTGATTTACAATAATAGAGCCTGTGGTGTCTGCAAACAAGAGGACACAGTGTTCCCACTTTATTACTGTATCGCCTGAAAGTCTCATTGCTCATATTTTGATGCCAGTGCTTCATAGTGCACAACATCGCTTCAGTTAGAGACTGCAGACTGAACAGATACCTGCTGCCTTCAAAGGGCTGAAAAAGGCCCACACTAAGACCCACCAGAGAACATGAGGGTTAATCAATAATGGGTACGACTTTATCTGACAGTTTCATCTTAAATCAGTCGCTGCAGTTGTCAAGATGCCATCTATGCATGCTGGCACAGGACCTCTGTTCTCTGATAAACATGATAAGTAGCCTAATAACAGGATCTTGAGGATAACAAAGCTTATTTTCTTGAGATAAGGAAATGATTAACTTCCGATCTTGATATAGCGCCATTTAAACTTCCTCTGTCTTCACCATGGTGTCACACGCACACAAACTTCATGTAATGCTACCAAACTGATAAAATGTAAGGTTTCAATTTTGCTTTTTTTCTCCTTAAGGCTGGCTGTAGAGGAGGGTGAGGAGGCTCTTAGAAGGGAGCAGACCGTACTCCAGGAGCTCCAACAACAACTGGAGCAGGAGAGAGCGCTCAGTTTCCGTAAGGACAGAGAGGTGGAGGAACAAAGAGAGGTACGATGAGTTTTTTTTTTTTTTTTTTTTTATCTGTTTCATCAAGAATGTGTAACCAGAGTGTACTTTAGCTTTCCCTTTTTAAACTCTGACAGATGACCCTCCTCTTCCCTCTCCAGGCTGTGCATGTGTCTTCGGAGCAGCAGAGGTCAGAGGTCATGACTCTGAAGGGTCAGCTGGAGCAGGAGACGGTGGCCTGCAGCAACCTCAGGCAGGAGCTTCAGATCGAACAGTCCCGCAGCGTGCTGCTGGAGAAACGCCTCAACGACACCCAGAAAGAGCTCGAAGATCAACGCCAACTTTCAGCTCACCAGCAAGAGCTCAACTTGCAAGATAAGACTCGTCTTGAGCGCCTCCTGACTGAAGCAGAGTCTCGCCTGACAGACATCCACTCCAAGCTTGCGGATGCTCACAGGAAGCTGGATGAAGAGAGAGACCGTAGCTCCAAGCAGGTGGATGAACTCAGCCGCAGACACGAGGCGGACACAGCCAGAGACAGGAAGTTCATCTCCGACATGCGTGCCCAGCTAGAGCAGGAGCGAAGGCAGGGGGAGGAGCTGGCAACTGTGATGGACAGACTGAGGGCGGAGCTTCTGCAGAGCAGGAGGAAATGGGAAGAGGAGGACAGAACGAAGAGGGAGGAGCTGCAGAGGGTGCAGGAGGCCGCCACCCGACATCGTGTAGCTATGGAGACGCTGAAGGAGCAGAAACAGGAGGCCACCTGCGCTTTGGAGGTGGAGCAAGAGCGGTCCAGACACCAGAGGGGGGAACTGGCCGAGCTGAAGGAGAGACTGCGACTGCTGAAGGACAAAGAGAGGGAGAGGGAGGAGCAGTGGGACAGAGAGAGGAGGAAGGGAAGGCAGGAGCAGATCGAGAGGGAGCGGCGACACGAGAGGACCAACAGCAAACTGGTAAAAGATCATAAACCTACTTTTTTTATTACCAATTTCACAGATGTATTCATCTTATTTTTGACATTTAAGATAATTTTGGATCCACACAAACACCTCATGAATCTTTCTTACTTTTAGTGTGAGTTGGAGTTGTTGAGGCAACAAGACCAGCAGCGCATGCAGGAGCTGCAGCGTACTCTGGCTGAGCTGCAGAGAGAGGAGAGAGAGATGGCTGCTCAGAGGCTGTCTGGACAAACCACAGAGCAGCAACACGCGGCTGCATCTTCACAGCAGCTCCAAAGTGACTTCCCATCAGGCAGCGCACAGAAAAAACAGCAGGTACACAAACACTGCAGTAAAAAACAGAACTTGGTGCACTTTATGGCTGGTGTTATAGAAACGTAAACTTACTGGACTGTTGCAAAATAAATGTACTTTTCCCTGCGTAGACGCCGTCATCGCCCATTCTGCTGGAAAGGTTGTTGAAGGAGAACTCAGAGCTGACGGAGCGTGTGACATCACTGAGTCAGGAGAGAGCCACCCTCAAACATAGACTCACCTGCCTGGAGCGACAGCTGCGGCGCACCGAGAACGAGCTCGCCAAGGTCACCACAGAGACTGAAAACAGACCCATCAACGATGTGATGAGCAACAGCAAGGTCAGCATGAAACACATGCACACACATTTGTTATGAGTGGCATAATAGTTTTTGGGATCCGCTATCCAAGAACAGCTTTTACAAAATTAACAACTGCATTGTTTTCTTTTCTATTGATAGAATTTTTAATGTGATGGTGTAGCAGTGGGAAATATTCAGTTTGCATCAGCAGTAACTTAAATACAGCGCATCAGTGACAAATATATTTTCCTGTGTTTATTGGTTTGCAGATTCAGCGGTTGTACGAGCGCTACCTGCGTGCTGAGAGCTTCAGAAAAGCTCTGGTGTACCAGAAACGTTACCTGCTGCTCCTGCTGGGAGGTTTCCAGGAGTGTGAGCAGGCCACTCTGTGTCTCATCGCCCACATGGGGGCACGGCCGTCACCTCCACTCTCCTCCCAGAACAGACCTCTGGGACGATTCAGGGCTGCTGTACGAGTTGTCATTGCTGTATCAAGGTAGGGAGCAAACCAGGATGTAAAGGTTTAAGTAACCAAGCTTTGTGTGTGGATAAAACTGACCACATATTTTTTTCAGAATGAGGTTCCTGACCAGGAAATGGCAGAAAGCGATCAGAAGATTATCTATATCTGGGACTGTCAATGGGCACGCTGCAGGTCAGCTCAGTGAATATGTTTTATGATCATAAGCATCACTTGACTGGGTGTGTGCGTATAAGTGGCTGGATGTTTAATCTTAATGTCTCTTACAGGACCTAAAGCTGAAGTTTTAAGGCAACAGCAACAACAGCAGCAGCCAAGATTAAAGTTTGACTCACCACCGAACAGAGACAGCAGTGCCGTCCACAGAGATGCAGTGTCAGCTCTCGTCCCACCCGCCAAATCACCCTTCAGGTTGCACAACAGGTTTGAGCTCTCCTTAAACTTCAGATTGTGAAGTGGCAGCCTTCACAAATATTTGGTATTAAAGTAAAATTTCATTTTCTTTTCTCCTCAGGTCGCACTCCAGTAGCACTCTGGCCTCGGGGCATTCAGGAGGAGCGTCTCAGGATCCAGAGCGATCCCTGACAGAATATATCCACCATCTAGAGAAAGTCCAGCAGCGGCTTGTGGGAGCAAGACAAGGTGAGCAACATCAAGTATAAGTGAGGTGAAACGGGGATGGAGATGGAGTTGAATGCACCAGGGTGGATGACATTTTGAATTCGTTGGTTAAAGGATTGGGACACTGTCACTTCCTGGCTTTAATTCACTGCACTTGCGTCATGGCTTCATGTTTTTGTTTTTAATTCAACAGTGGTTTGGTGTACAAGGCTCTGAGCAGTGTGTAGTTACATTAGAAATTACACTGGTGAAGGCACCCACAAATTTCAAGGCATCCCACTCAAAAACAGCCAAATATTTAGCACAACTTGTTCGCTTCTGAGCTGCCTAGTTAAAACAGTAGCAAGTGATATCACACTGGGAGATGTTACAGGGCACTGGGTTTATATTTTATAGCTCTCATGCGGAGATCAGACCACACAATATCAGCCTTGTGATGTCCCGTTCACTGTTGTAGCGGAAAACGACAGAGCCACTGGCAACTCTAAACATGTAAAATTGAGGATTTCTGTGTTATGATCTCACCCTTGGGCCACAAGAATGTGCATCACCCTCTGCACATTCACCAACTTTCTAAATCCTGGGAAAGAAAAAGACAGAACCCACCTCTACTGCTAAGCAACTGGGAATGCTCGCAGGTTCACTGTAACTCGTGTCGGTGCTGACAGGTGAAACCGATGACTGTATATAAAGATGGACAACAGGTCTCCACTTCCTCCCACTGTACAAAAATGAAGCCAAAATATCCTGGATACAGCAGCTGCCATCTTGCGCTGGTGATGTCATTTGGAGCCAAAGTCAATGCAGTAGATTTGTCAGGGTTACATACACCGGTCCAACCAATCATGAACAACGCCATTGATCGCAAGCACACTGATTGGCGCACACAGCTGTCAATCATGACATCAACCCACCCTTTGTATCGTTTCAAATAACTAATTTAACCTTTTAGAAAAACAAACCATGTAACATATATCAGCATGATAAGAACTACCTAATAAGGTAGAAACTGTCTTTGGTAAAAACTTAATTTGATGCGTACTTTGAGTTTTTAGTTTGGTCCATGTCCCATCCACTAACAAGGAGGGGGCGGGGTTTATAACCTGTACTGCAGCCAGCCTCCAGGGGGCGCTTGAGATGTTTTGGCATCACTTTTGGAGCTGTCATGTCATCCATCTTTATATACAGTCTACAGGTGGAACAGTAATGTTTCCTGATCGCTTAATGTGACACACTGACTATATCAAAAGAGATCAATATTGTGTAGTCTGATCCCAGCATTGGATGCATGTCTCCTAATCTGGTCACTCGTTTCCCTGGAAGTGATTTTGTGATGGGCGGCCAAACACTTCCCGCAAAACAGCATGTCATTAAACCCCACAAAACCTGTGTGCTCTATCATCTCCCAACCTAGTAAGCGAGATTCATTTAGGCCCGCCCCCTAAAGAGGAAAGGAGGATACAGTCAGCCTGTTCCCCTGATATGATTGGTTATCGGCAGCGCTGGCTGCAGGAGAACAGGACGTGGCTGTACCTGAGCTGCTTGTCGCCTCTTTACCTGAAAGGTCCAGGTGAGTGTGAGTGTAACGTACTCACTCCACCAAATAATAAGGCAGCACAGTGCACCTCTGGGGGTGGGTGCTGACTCTTCATCAGTCACTGGGTGCACAGTCAGGTGATGACATTGTGGTCTGGCACATAAATGCACTGCATGCTTACGGTCCTCCTTTAATTATGTTAATTTATTAAAACCCATTTTCTGCTGAGTGCACATGTATAACCTCTGACGCACAAAAGCCTTGCACACTGATTCATATGCGTTCTGTTGTTCTGTTGTACTGCTAGGTCAGAAGAGGTCGTCCTCTGCCTGCCTGCCAATAGGTCACAGGTTTTAAAACAGAGCTTCTAACAAACAGAGAGATTGTTTACACACTCAACACATGATTTTAGCAGCATTTTAATTTAGCAAAGTTTATCTTAGTTTGCAGTGACAGTGCCACTAATTCTACACTCTGATTCCATCACTGCAGCTCATGAATAACATGAGACACCTGTGTTGTGAAAACTGCGAAAAAAGATAACGTTTTATTAGTAAGATAATCCACACACTGTTAATTGGCTCCCGTTACTATAAATGCTACGTTTTAGACAGACAGATCTCATCAGTCATTAACTGGGCTACTTTTCCAGCACTTCAGTATCAGAACAGTCAGTGCTTTACGTGACTTATTCATCATCGTCCAACTAAATAGCAATATTTACTTGGATGTAATTCAGTGTTTTCAATGTTTCTACACTTGCCATTTTGAGATTACAGAGAAGTGTTTATACACCAGACACCACTGACATTTTACTGTGACTTTTGGTACTGTTTCATATCCTATCCTATGAAGCAGCCCGTTTCATTCATGGTTCTGATGATGTCGCTTGTGATTCACACCCCCGCCTCTTTCACATGAACGTGGCTGGACAGGAAAACCCAGAGTTGACTGAACTAGGTGATAACCAGCTGTGTAGTACCATCACCAGTGGTTCTGTTTTTAACTTGACAATATCTTATGTGCGGATTTATATCACTAAACTCTGGATGCTGATCACCTCATCTGACGTTTTGTTTTTTTGTGTGTGTTCTAACAGCATCTGCTCTCCAGCCCGACCCGAAGTTATCCGACCACTGAATGAATAAACGTCTGCTGTCTGCATATCCAAAACTGTCCATGCCTTACACCCATGTAGAAATATGTAGAAAGAAATATCACACATGTTGATTTTTTTTTTGTAATGACGTGATTTTATAAGTACATAAATTATTTTTAATATTTTCTATTTGTAATTTTTCTATTCTCTGTACGGTGGTATTTTGAAGGTCGCACTCGAGATGTAACAAGGAATGTTTTTCATGATTTTAAATGCTGTTTGTTATTTTTCTACTAATGTTTTTATACACGTTTGTGCTATGTAAATAGGACCGGTGTTCGTTGTACATGTGTCCAAATTTGCACTGATTTTTATTGGAAGTCCACGATCACCACAGCTTGTGAGCACATTGTTGCATAAAGGTGAACCATATGTGTTATTTGTATTATCTATGTTTCTACCATAAAGTTGATAAATATTTTAAATGTGTTTACAAAGCAAACAGACTGGGTTTATTTCACGGCAGCTCGCAGAATTTTCTTCTGCTGTAACAGACAATAAACAGTGTACAGGCTCTTTAAAATGTTCAGGTAGAGGAGGGTTATTAAGAACAGACATTAAAATATAACTATACAGATTTGCTCTAATTACATTTTACTTTATCGTTCCAGTTCAAGTTTAAACAATATTTTTGAGTTTTCCCTCCATTTTCACATCAGTGGTCCAATATTCTTGGCCTCTCCATACCAGCTGTAAATGATTTTTGTTATTCTGCTAGCCAAAGTGACTCCTGATTAGTTAGATCTTTGCTTATTTTACCTTTTAGTGAGATTTATAATTACTATGTATGCCAGTTTTCACCAAGAAAAAACAAACTATGCATGACAAAACATTAAAATACCAATGGCAAGTCAGATGTATGAGATACTAAGTCATATTTGTCATTATTGTTATTTACATAGCTAAAATTATGACCTGAAAGTATGAGACAACACGAAGTCACAATTTTTGGCTGTCTTATAATAGATAAAAGTCGCATTGTACAGAAGCCAAAAACGGCCGTCCTTCCAGTTATTTTTTTTTTAGTGCTTTCATCTCGTGATATAACAAGAATTATGCTCAAGAAAGGAGCTTTGTACTGTCGAGATAACGAGATAAACACAAAAAGGGCATTTCCTCTTATAAGGCTAATTATGTTTATCAGAGATCAGGAGTGCATCCTAAATCGCATACTTTTGCTTTTTACTTTCACTAGGTACTGTAGCTGTCCTTAAAACGTACGTACTGTTGCATGCAGCATGCACACGATCAGGACATACTGTGTCATAACATTATGCCCTGAACTTTGACCCTCTTGCTTTTATATCTGTTATCTTAGAGATAAACAAACACCACTTACTGAGTTCACCAGAGACGGAGATCAACCCGGACAGCTCTGCTGTTGTTACTTTGCACTGATATAACTGCATCAATTGTATAATAATGTATTTGAGACAGTGAAATTACATCTGCAGTTCTCCATCAGTTATTTTTGTAGTTGCATCCAGCTCAGTCAATGTGACGTATCGTCCGCTGTGCAGAGGATTGTGGGTCAGAATAGCCAGAGAAGCTTGCTGGCTTGCGGACTGCAAATTCGGACCGGATGTAGTAGAACATTCTAGTATTTTTGGCACACTGCATTTGACATAATATGTACTGGGACACACTAAATCTTTCTCTGGCATACTGTATAGTATGGTAGTATGGGGAATGGAGTGTCATGCCAGTGTGCATAGATGGCATCTTGACAACTGTAGCAACTGATTTAAGCTGAAAGTACAGAGTAATGGTAATAATGCAGATGCTCCTTGATCTGACATTTTCAGCTTTAATTATGAGATAATTAACTTTTTATTGAAGATAACAAAATATTAACTTGTGATCATGAGATAATGGCATTTAAAAAGAAAATAATAAGGAAGACGGCTGTTCTGGGCTTCAGTACATTTCTAAATTTGTTGTCTTTTTAATATCATAATTTCTGACTGACCCTGAGCATTTTTGTTTTCGTATATCGTAACGTTTTTCCTATTTCTGAAATTGCCTTCCCTTGATTTTTATAATAGATTTTTTTTTTTAACTGACCACACTCTGTTTTTAAGCAGCAAATATAGTATTCTAATTTGAAATGAACCAACACATACAAACATAACCGTGTAATAATCCTATAAGAAGCCACACCTGGTGTAATAGATACAAACCCTGAAAGACATTTCCCCTCAGAGAGTGTAACAGCCCTGCTGATGATGGACTATTTGTCGTGTGTGTGTGTGTTTTCTTTTCCTCCACTGCAGGAGCGTTTTTATTTCATCTGGTGATGTTATAAGTTCTGCTAGCATGCCTTTGCAATATGTACAGATGTGTTAAATGACTTCAGGAGTGTGTGTATAGTCTTTGGCAGCAGAGCAGTAGAGACAGATATTCAACCCCTAAAATAAAAGAGATAATAGTTTTGTTTCTACAAAACTAGATTCTTTGTCCATTAATTCAGGACATATTTATATGTATATAATATACATATTATTACCTACTAGACGACCCAACCTTCATGGGTTTATTTATTTATTATTACAAAATTATAGGGTATTTTACAGCTCGGTCATAATCAAAATATTCTGTCTCATCTCTCAAGCTTGGTAAATAAAATAAATCAATCAATCAACACATAACCTTTCCCCGTTATTTGTCTTCTTGAGAGTCGCTGAGATGTGGTAACTGTGATATTGATCATTATTATGTAACAATAATCGATGTTTGAGCGGCTCAGCAGCAGCCAATCATCATCTGCTCCGCCACTGACGCTCTTTACCCTCTCGCTCAGGGGGGTTCGTTTGTTTATCATCTCCTTAAAAGCCGCTTGTGGTCGGTCGTGTATTTTTCTGTCGCGCTGTAGAGCCCCGCCCACCCGTTTCCCCGCACGCGTCTAAATCGCTCGCTCTTCGCGAAACATCAACAGTAAATGACGCACATCCTCCGCGCTGCTAACGCTAAGCTAACCTAATGGCAGGCTGTGTGTCGTAGATCGTCGTGTGACATCTAACCCGTGGTGAACTAGTCCTGGACCGCGTAGAAGACCGCGCTACAATCTTCTCGTATTTGTCTGGGATGTATGGATGGATAGTTGACGGAATCTCGTCGCTGTTTGAGCCCGTTACGAGGCAAAACCCCACCGAGTGGCCCGGGAAAGGTAACGGCGTGGAAGCGGGAGCACAGCGGCAGGAGAACCACGGCAGACCGGCTAAACGGAACTACCAGAGGTCGGTAGCTGGAGATTAAAACTGTTTCTGTTTCTCTTTAGGTGTCCACTAATTCATCGTTATATCCTCTTAGCTATTTAATGCTTCGATTAACGTTACCTATAGCTGTTAATCGATAACATAGCGAAGGAGGTGAGTGGCTAACGGTAACGTTAACTCACCTAACTAGCTAACTTCAGCTAACTAACTGTTGGTACATGACCAGAGCGAACAGTGAGCAACATAATAGTAAAGCTGAATTAGCTTAGTTATCATCAGGTATTGTTAGTTATTGTGAAACTGGCACACTGCTAGCTTAAACACGTCCCTTCTGTCATACAGGTACCATTTCCGTTAATCGATAAACTGTCTGAAGGCACACAAATGTTATGTTTAGGCTAACACACATGTATTATCATGTACACTTCTACACGCAACACAAGCCAATACAGTCCTTTATGAAGGTTGCTTCAGTGCAAATTGATAAGTACACATGATATAAATAAAGACTATAGTTCATCTGTAGTCCCTTGGCCAGGATGTTACACAAGGCTACCCAAAATACAACAAAGCACAAACAAACAAAAAAAACAAAACGACACAAAAAGAAAACAGCGCATACAGTTAAAAACACTTCTCGGGCACATCAATAAGAAATGATTTTAACATGATTTTTCAGTCACAAGAATGTAATGATTATCAAACATGTGATTCAGTGGCACAGCTTGAGGCAAAGTTGATGTAAAAGGACATACCATTTTTAAAAGCACTAGAGGCAATATAGACCAACACTAGCAGGAAATGTTATTATTAGCAGCAGCAACAGCAGATGTAATGTTCATTTTTTGTTTTAACTGTTTTAAAGAGATGTTGATTCAACTTTGTGGTCACTATGGAGGCTGTATTGTATTGAGAGATGTGTTTAAAATGTTAATGTTATGTCGCCCCCATGTATATTAGTGATGTATAACAATACATTTTGATACTTTATGTTGCGGTAAAAAAGTAATTGGGAAAGACTTTGATAATCATTTAGTCCTAAGATTATTTTTTTAAGCAAACACTATGTATTATCTGTTGTCAGCCTCTTAAAAGTGAGGATCTGCTGCCTGAATCTAATTATCTTTTGGTTTTGGACCATTTTTCAGACAACTCAAAGATGTTTGAAGAACAGTAAAAATCCTCAGTTACTAGAGCTGGGCAATATGAAGATATTATATTGTTATTGAGATATAAGACCATATAGCATCCTAGATTTTGGATATTGTTGTAACGTGATATTGCACAACTTACCAGACTTTTTATGTAACGCTTGCCTTAACCCACTTAGTTATATCCACATATTGATGATTATTGATCAAAAATTTCATTATGTAATTTATTTTTTATTTTTTGAAAAAACAAAACAGTAGTCGTACTTTTACAACTTTTTTTTTTTTGCATCAGTGAGGGTATTTGGTCAGAAATAATACATAATAAACTAATGAATTATGTTTGATTCTGTCTCCCAGTCCTAGCATTAATTCAAGTGCCTTTTAGGAGATTTAAACATATTGAGATATATATATATATATATCATGTATGGAGATCTAGCTTAAAAATATCATGATACTATTTTCAGGACATATTACCCAGCCCTAGTTGCAACCTAAATATTTCATCTACCTCATTTATATCAGTACTGGTTGACTATATAGTCAAAACACTCAGGGCATGAGTTGTATTGTAGTATTGAACTGTATTGTATTGAGAGATGTGTTTTAAATGTTATGTCACCCCCCATTTATATTAGTGAGGTACAACAATACATTTTTTTTTTACTGTTCGTTGTGGCAGATAATTAACTGGCAATTACTTTGATTGCCTTGTAATCCTTGGGATTATTTTTTTTCAGCAAACACTATATATTATCTGCTTTTCTCTGTTTATATCACTTAATCTGAGTATCTTTTGGCTTTGGACTGTTGCTCAGACAACCTAAACATGTTTAAATATGTCACATTTGACCCTGGGAAACTACGATAGGCATTTTTCTCCACAACATTTTTACATTTTGCAGTCTGGGCAGATTGCTTAACAATAGAAATCATAAGTTGCAACCCAAATATTTTGTCTACCCCCCTCACATCAGTACTGGTAGACTAAACAGTTGAAACACAGAGGGCATGACTTGGGCTCTACATAATGACTCAGTGGTGAGGAAGGCAAGGCAGAGACTGTTTGACCTCAGACGCTCTGGGTATCCCCTCAAACACTGAGGAATTTCTATTCCTGCACTGTCGAGAGCATCCTGGCAGTAAACATCACAGCTTAGTATGGAAACAGCACAGAACATGACCGCAAGGCCCTGTAAAGATTTGTTAGTTCGGCTGAGTGTGAAATAGGAGCTGCTCTACCCAACCTGTGAGATGGTCAAGAAGGAGGTACCTGATATATCAGGCTCAGGAAGAGCTTCTATCCTCAGGCCACAAAGATCCTAAATGAAGACCCTGCCTAAGACTGACCAACATGTATTCATTATTATAGTGTTTTTTGTAATGCATAAATTCAAGGAAATAATTACAATTCACTGGAATTATATTTTATGATTTCATGTGACAAATAAATTGTTTGATTGGTAAAACCACAACAGTTCAAATGCACCATGGACTGATCATCAAGTGGAACAGCTCTCTAAAACCGTAAAGGGGAACCTAAAACATTGAGAACTTTATAATCAATCAACAAATTGAAGCTAACTGAATTGTGTCATGACATTGTTGATATTGTAATACTGAGCTCAGTAGTGTTGTGATGTTTGATATATTTAGTATCACTCATCTGAAACCTTGTTTCTCTTGTTACAGTGTTGATGTTGCAGACGGTGTTTGCCAGAGTGACCAGGTCGAGGTGAAAAGACGGAGACGAGGTTGGTTTAAGAAACAGAAAATCTGTATTCATTCCAAAATGTCCCCCACAAATGAAGACAGTTGTTGATTTGCGGTGTCCTTTGTGTGTCAGATGTAGTCATTAGCTTTGTGAAGAAGACGGTCGCCGGGGTAGCAGGTCTGCTCAGGCTGCGGCGCCCGCTGACAACCAAGTCTGAGAAGCCCAGACATTATGAAGAGACTCAGGTTTGTGCTCCAACTCCTTCCATCACACACGTCAATTTAAAGTTTGATACAGACTTTATTGCTTCCTGAGTGATCAGAAATAAACAGTTCTGAATAAAGGCATTGATACAAAATGCACTGAGGACACATTTAGGAATGTTGTATTATATGTGTAGCATTAACCTGTCTGACTTCTTTACATCTACCAACGCACTTTTTGTAGTTTGTATGTACTAAACAGTGATACTTAAAACTGCTTTTATCCTGTTGTGTTTTGAGAAGTAGATCAGGAAGTAAGCACGACTTAAATTTAATCCTCCTGCTTTGTATACTGTGTAATTACCTGGCATTTCCTGTTTTGGTCCAGCCTGTTACTCTGATGGGGATAGATGAGCTCCACACCTCGTGGCTGAACAGTACTGAGTGGAGAATGAGTAAGTGAAGACAGATTTTACTGCATGAGAAGAATGATCTTTTAACTATGTGGTCCTCTCATCCGTGTCCCCATTGTCATCTGGTTGATTTTGTCCTTTCTCTGCAGGTAAACCAGTAGGAGGAGTGAACGAGAGGAGTGGGAAGAATCCCTTTCAGAGCTCCTCACCTCCTCTAATGAGGAAATACAGGTAAGACGCAATCCAGTTACCTTCACACTCCCAGTTTGCTGTAAACGTACCTACAGGTCTGCATATCCATCAGTGTGTCTTTTGAACATGCTCCCTTGCTAATATACATAATCTTTTTGAATCCAGTGGGGCAGGGCTGTCTGCAGGGCTCCCCGACAGGGGGAAGGACAGAGAGAGGAGAGGCTCCCTCCAGCTGCTGCCCTCCAGACCTGCTCTGAGGGTGGGAACCACTAACCCTGATCCAACCTGCAATGGCTTTGGACACAATCGCTGCTACAAGCCCAGTCTAACCGTGGAAGAGGTAGAATAATAGTTTGGCTTTATTGGTTGGATTTGTGTAAAAATATTTCATAATTCAGTATTGTTTACACATGTTTCAGAAGTTGCAAGTCTCTGTAGAAGTGTGTCTAAATTATAATGTTAAATTTAAAGGTAGTCTGACACTGGTATAAATATTTGGGAATTTAAAAAAAGTCTAAAAATGAATGTGAGCTTATGTTTTTCACCTAAACAAATAACAAACAGTCTTGATAGGGATCCTTTTAAAACTAGACAAGCGCACTCCTTAGACTAGAGTTCAGATTTCTCTCCCCGCAATTCTTGTAATTCCAACAGACACGCCACAGCGCGTTTCAGAAGCTACCCAGAAGCTCATGAAAATACACACCTTGTCTTTTTGTTGACAGTCGCAGCCCGTTGCTCACAACAGATTGATTTCTCCTGCTAACAGGCACTGTATGTGAAACATAGTTAAAATATAATTATGAGGATACATTTATTTTTAAGAGCTCAAACACAGCCAGATACCCTTGACCCATGTTGTTAATAACTTGACTTACAGTGTAAAAACAACCACATCGACAAAATCAGCAAAACTAAAAATGAGGGTAGCGAAATGCTGTTTCTAAAATGCTCCCAGTGTGGTATGACGCCATGCAGTGGATGAAACAACAGCAAGTTGTAGCCAGACCACAGAGAGCTGTACCATGACAAACACCCCATAACACCACTAATCATGCTTTAAGAATCTCTACCACTAGGCTGTGTCAATAATCATGTATTTGGGTTCTCCCTTCAGGCCATTAAACAGAACAATAAGGAGCACTACAGGCGCTTGCTGGAGATGGTGACCGAGAAATACAGCAAAAGCCAACCACTACCTTTCAACCAAACGAAACCGCAACAGTGAGTATAGCCCCATGTTTCATGTGGAGTGTTTGGAAATTTCATCAAGGTCCATTTAACAAGACACCACGGGACATGAGCTGCTCTCATTTCCTCTTCTCCTCTTGCTCCCAGTGAGTCGCTTTCACAGGGTGATCACAAAACCGCTGCTTCAGGAAAAGCCTTTGAGTCAGTGCCCAGGAAGACGGGATACACAGGTAAGGCGCTTATTCACCTTAGAAGTGACTTGTTTGTTTTTAATACTTTAGATAAACAGACTAATTATTGAAATGTGAAACATGTTCTCATGAATCTACTGTTCGACTGACGTGTCCTTTTTGCACAGCTGCCCCAAGTGTGTTTACATGGAGGAATGCACCAGCAACCAAAGACAGGTCAGTGTAGCATGTCTGAGTTCATACTTGTTGTGTGTGTGTCATTCTGACTATTTTACTAACCTCTGTATGATTCATCTCCAGGCGGGGTAGCTTGACATTTAGTAAGACGTTCAGTGGAGCCATTGAGGACACACAGACTGTCAGATGTGCAAAGGTAGTCATTTCTCTCACTCTCTGTAAGTTATGATTATGGGCAAAAAGGCAAATGTATTATATCTGTATTCTTGACCTGTGTTGCAGCAGAAACAGGCCGCAGACTTGGACCTTTCTACAGAGGTAGCTACTCGCCTCAATCTAGTGGACAGAGAGACTCCTGCTGTCAGTCTCCCTGACACACATCCTGCACACTTATCACACACGAGGCACAGCGATGAGGACATACCCAGGCTGACCAAGGTGAGATGCTCAGGAGTGAGGTTTAGTCACTGTGTTGGTGAAAGCATGGATACGGTTTGTTTTATTTTATTGCTGTGTTTGTGTGCAGGAAATGGCGACGGAGGTGAGCTGTGCTCTGGCGCAGAGTGATCCCAACCTGGTCCTCAGTGCAGCTTTCAAACTACGCATCACACAGAGAGACCTGGCCACGCTGCAGGAAGGCAGCTGGCTCAACGATGAAGTATGTGCTAAGAATGCAAAGAGAGTAAGTTAATTATCGAGGTGTCTATGGGTCCTTACTAAGTCTTAAAATGTGTCCTCTACCAAGGTGATGAACTTCTACCTGTCCCTGGTCATGGAGCGCTGCTCTGGCGAAGCAGCAGGATTTAAAATCTACTCGTTCAGCACCTTCTTCTTCCCGAAGCTGCGGGGTGGAGGAGGCGGGCAGGCTGGAGGACACGCCTCTGTGAAGCGCTGGACCAAGGCTGTGGACCTTTTCCTCTACGACCTCATCCTGGTCCCTCTGCACCTGGGCGTCCACTGGGCAATGGCTGTGAGTCACAACCACAATGATGTCACACTCCTGCGTTTTTAGTGGGTGAATCTTGACAGTGTGCCGGGTGCGTGGGCAGTTTTAGCCAAGACTGGAACAAACTCGTGTTGATAGTCTGTTAATTACTTTGTCTCTTTTAAGTATTTCCTTTTTGTCGGTCAGTGTCAAAAAAATCCTAACTACATCCACTCTGGTTCAGTGTATTTAAAAAAAGAAAATGTTCATGGGGGTTGATTAAATCCTTCCTTCTCTCTCTCATTCCAGGTGATTGATTTAAAGTCAAAGACAGTGAGGTCATATGACTCGATGGGCCAGAGACACGATGACATCTGCAGTCTTTTACTGTGAGTCCTCATTGTGCCTTTAAGCTATGTCTATCTGGCCATTTTAAATGCTTTCTCGATGTATCACCTTGTGTTCTGGCACATTAATGCAATAATATGTTCATTTTCCAGACTCTACCTGAAAGAGGAGCACAAAGTAAAGAAAGGCAGAGAGCTCGACTGCACCAAATGGACCGTTGGAAGCCTGAGGGCCACTGTAAGTCACATTAGGATGAATGACGTATAAATAAACAGAATATTTTTGTTTTTACTGTGAGATTAATGTTTTGCACCTGTGCAGGAGATTCCCCAGCAGAAAAACGGCAGTGACTGTGGTGTTTTTGCCTGTAAATACGCTGACTATATCGCAAAAGGAAGGCCTCTCACCTTTAAACAGGTACACACTTTATATTCACCTAATATTAGAGATGCAGTGAACGATTGTCTGGTGATTGGAATCAGATGATTTTTAGCTTGATCCACCAAGACCAGTGACTGACCAGTCAGTCTCAGACATGGCTGATACTGTGCTGGTAAAATTTACTTGCATGCTCGGCACAGTAATTCACGTTTGAAACAGCTGATCAGACAGTAACTGAGCATTGTCAGAGACGCTGCAACCGTTAAATTGTAATTTATTGTCATACATGCTGCACATGGTTTGAAAACCACTGTGTTCAGCTAATTGGCAGACTGGGATACAACACCCAAATCTGTATTAATCACAGAGTTGATGAATAGCTCAAAAGTGTAGCATGGCAAAGCTAATGCTAACCATTTCATGTAAGTGGATGGAAGATGCTAAAACACTTAGCTCTTCAGTCAGGGAGGTATAACTGAATAAAAACACACATTGGTGGTCTACACTAGCCTGGTAGCTCATTATAAAAGATAACTTGCAGATCCCTGGCGTAGTTGCTGGGAAACTCAAAAGTTTCACACAGAAAAGCAAATGCTAACCTTTTCCTGTAAGTGAATGGAAAATGCTAAAACAATTAGCACCATATTTCAGGAGGTATAGTTAAATATAAACAGATTTTGGTGGTCTAACCTGGTTTACCAGTTAGTCCAGTTAGCTGTCTTTCCAAGGAGGATCCATTTGATGGATTCGGTAGTTTATTTTGTAGCAGTAAAATGCTTTAATGCTAATGTTTGAAAGGAAAATATAATGGTAACATTACTTGAGCTAAAAGGGAGCTGTCAATCAAGTGTGATCTGATCACACCCCCACAATCCTGAGAAATGGGTTGAGCAGCCACATGAGCTGTATTTGAACTAGGTTTTTGATAGTTATGAGCAATTATTTTCACTGAGATTTTTGTGAGACTCTCATCTTTGATATCATATATGCATTTTGAAATATTGGAAATCGTGTATGCCATCGGTGTATTTTTACCTAATGTATTAGCTTATTTGTTAAAATTTACTTTCTACATTTATTTAAAATGTAAATGGTGAAAGTAACATTCTCCTCTTTCTCTACAGTGTCACATGCCTCTCTTCAGGAAACTAATGATTTGGGAAATCCTCAATCAGAAGCTGCTATAGAGGATCACAACAATCTCAATTAACCGCCTAACAACAACAACAGTGTTTTTCTTACTGGGAGCAGCATGTGTGTACAGAAACATGGTGAAGAAACAGAAACGAATGGGCCAAAGAAATGGACTCAACTGACTGAAACCTAACCAAGCCTAGCTGTTCTGGTCTGGAGAACAAAAAAACAAAACACTAGTCTTAATTATGTCCTGTTTCCTGTCGGGGGACGTATTAACACATTGTAATCTCTGAGTTGTAATTGGAGACATTACCGGGATGGAAGAAGTGTGTGTGTTACACAAGCTTTGGCACTACTGACTGAATGGGTTTTTTTAATTGACTTTGGATTGTTGGTTCTGCTGTTTGACGTTCTGCCTGAAGTGCCTTCAGCCCTCTGACGCTGAGCTCCACTGAGAAAATGCTTTTGTATATTTTGAGAAATGATGTGGTCACATACAACTCAAAAGTCAGAATTTATTGAATTAGATTGTTGGAATTTGGACGTCCAGACAGCACTACAATATGATTTAGTCAGGAAACTCAATCTGTGTGAAATTTAGACAATGAAAAATCAAAATACCTCCTTCCCCCTCTCCTTCAGACAGAAGATGCATGGTTGTACGCTTGTAGTATGTTTGTATTGCTATTATTTATGACTTGACTGGATGAGAAAGTGTTTTCAGATTGTGTGTATGGTTTGTTTTCCCTCCTCGACTGGAGCATTAATAGTTGTTTACCCCGTATGTAACATAAGGCGCTGTTAGATCTGTGAATCTTTTCCATGAGCATACTGCAAGAGGCTACTTAGGGCTAATACATTGACTTACAGTATAGTATACTGCATAGCAAACTACTGTACACATATGCATGTTTGAGTTCATGCTTTAAAATGTGATTTGTTTTTTTTCTCCCTGTAATAAAGTATTTCATTTTTTAAATTGGAGTTTGATACATTAAATGGCTTGTGCAATGCTACGAGGGTTCATCTGGAGCCGGATGGCGTCTTGTAAAATCTCTATTTGTCTTTAAAAAGAAAAAAAGTCAAATTAAACTTCAGTGATATCAATCTGTCCATTTAGGAAGTACAAGTGATTGTGGATCAGTTTCACCTGCTCTGTGCAAATGATTTGATTTGTTTTTTTATTTCGAACATTTAAAAAAAAAGTTTTAAAAAATATATTGTTGACAAAACATACATTGGTGGGAAAACGTTTCAAATTTAATCTGCCTCTTAACTTGTGCCCCCCTTCTCTGTCCAAAAACATTTTTTGTATGTCGCCAGGTAGTAAGTTCTTCTTGCTTTGCTTGCAAAAACAGGTTCTTAGTGTGTTCCCGACATCCAACATTGTGTAAAATTCTTATGGGGTTTTTTTTGCAGTAGGGTGGCTTTGTAGGTGTTTCCCCAAACCTCAATGCAATAAGTTAAATACAGGAATATCAAAGAATAATACAGAGTATACACCAATCAGCCAAAGCATTCAAACGATTGATGGGTGAAAGTGCAATGTTCTGCTGGGAAATCTTGGGTCCTGGCATTCATGAGGATGCTACTTGACACGCTTCACCCACCTGAACACTGTTGCAGACTAAATAAACCCCCTTATGGCAACGGCACTTATTGATGGCAGTGGCCTCCAGCAGGACAATGCACCATGCGACACCACTGCTCAGGCATGACCCAAGGAACGAGACAAGGTGTTGACCTGACCTCCAAATACCCCCACACGAATGTCAGAACCTGAGCTTCCCCAACAGAACTTTGCATTATGACAAAATGATCGATGTAATTCACTTCACATGCAGTGGTTTTAATGTTTTGGCTGATTGGTGTGTAGTGCTTTGTAATCCAGTATGAGTTCGGCAGCCTTACCTAAAACTGAAACAGTCCTTGTCAGCTTTGTTCTTACATATGCTGTATGTGGTTTCCAGCATATTCTGTGGTCTATTATCACACCAAGCAATTTGTCTTCATATATACTCTTTCAGTAATAACATTGTCTTTCTTAATAAATACTTGTGAATTTATTTTTTGATTTCCAAACAGCATTAGTTTGGTTTTGCTCATGTAACGATAATTTGTTCGAGTCAAACTACATCTTTAATTTATTAAACTCTGATGTGACCACCTTTAGAAGCTGCTATAAACTGTCCCCAGAGCATTAATAATTCGTGTCATCCGCAAATAACAGGAATTTCAATATTCCTGATACAAAACAAACAATTTTTCAATTTTGACCCTAGAACTGACCCCTGTGGGACTCCACGAGTAATGTCCAAACATGAAGATTTATGAATGAAAATGACATCAGGTGCAATGGAAAGGCAAAAGCAAGACTAGCTAGATTAGCTTCAGACTCCAGCTTGCTTCCTCAAACTGTGAACATGCCAGCTGACATCTACTGTATGACTATGTTGAAGTTTTTTTTTTTTTTTTTTTTTTTTTTGCAATTTAGGCAATCAGAAGCCCTAGGAGAGGGGGTTGTAGCCGATTCTGTGGTCTGGCACAGACCAGTGGTCCGTGCCAGAGACCACTGGTCCCTACCACTAGGGGGCGCTAAAGACACTGGTCCGTGCCAGCTCCTCAGTGGTCTCCCCTCTGGTCCTTTTGCATTAGCCAGTTATTAAGTGGTGTTATGGAGCGACTTTTGCCATTTTAATACACTTACATGAACAGATGTCAGAGATCATAATAATTTTGTCTATGAATTACTGCCATATAATGTCTGTATGATTTATGCAGGCCGTACCAGCTCCTCAGTGGTTGTGACCAGCTGGTCTCTGGCACGGACCACTGGTCCCTACCACTAGGGGCGCTAAACACTGGTCCGTACCCATGGATGTATTCCTCAGTGGTCTCTCCCATAGACTGTATCTGTATTTTGTTTCTGCTAAGTGGTGGATAAATATAAAGTAGCATCAAATTGAAACACTTAAATAAAGTACAAGTACCTCGAAGGGTTTCTGTGCACAACAGGAATTTATTTGTTGAAAAACAAAAACAACACCACACACACATTTTAGGTGTTACCGCTGCCACCTCGCAAGGATGTGAAAGAATGTGTTGATCGTGGGCATCTGGCACGTGCTTGGGGGCTTGGGATCATTGTTACTCAATCATTGTTCCCGGGTTCTTTCGGCGTAGTACCTGGAACAAGCCTCCATCCTAGGATGTCAATAGTGGCCTGCATAAAAGAAAACATGTCAGTCCAGGACAACAGAAAAAAAGAGGACACATTACCATGTATATTAATGTTAATTAATTATATTTACGGGTGATCAAGTAAGTAGTAGTAAGGTAAATGTGGTAGAAATGTGACATTTGCCAATAATGTAATAAAACATTTGAGCCAATAACATAATAACTTTTTTGCCAATAATGTAATAAGTTATTACATTATTGGCTGGTCATTATGTTATTGGCCTAGTATTTAAAAACCCTTTGAAAATGTAATAACTGGTGCTGATAATGTAATAATATTATATATGACTGCAGTTCTTGGGAATAATACACTTTTTTGCAGTTTTTGTGCAGTTCACTGAATTATAAATAAGTACAGTGGACAAATTTAAGATTTAGATTCTCTCTCTATCTCTCTTGCTTGCTCTCTCTCATTATTAATATTGATCAGATAAAAATATTTGATCCTGTAACACACCTGTAGTGATGTCATCCAGGTGTTTAACAGAGGGTTTAACACAACTCTATATATAACAGCCTATAGATCACATCTGGATTCTGTAAGGAACTGGAGCTGTTTTATAAAATATACGTTTATATTGTTGATATATGTGACAATAATTAATATCCATCTAATAAAAGACAACAGGTCTGACACAACTGGAGCAGAACAATTGAACCTCGATATGTAGGCTGACAGATGATTTTCGCTCCCACTCCAAACCTCTAAAATAGCTCTCTCTCTCTCTCTCTCTCTCTGGATGTTGAGGTGTCAAATGAATTAACAATATTTTTAAAAAAATAAGTTATTTCGTTATTGGCTCAAAGGTTTTATTACATTATTGGCAAGTTATTACATTATTGGCTTTATTACATTTCCAACACGCTCCCCGTGACTAAATTAAGCACTGCGCAGATTACAGTCTTCAAATTGTGCACTTTATATAATTTTATCTATCTATCTTGCACACGCACGCGCACGGAATCACACACTGCCTGTATTTTCTTAGAGGCTACATACTAGTCTACGGTATTATGACTAATAACTAGCTACAGGCTTCAAATTTCTTAATAATTTTATTGAGATATGGTAGATGTGCTAAAAAAATACAATGCAGTTCACTTTAACTTTTCAGTTAGGCTGGTCAAAGACACAATATGGCTCGAATCTAAAAAGAGTCTGAACACCATCTAAACAAGAAGAAGAACAACAACAATAATAATAAATTACTTACACTGGTCATTGGAATGGGCCTGGGAATCCAATGATTCCAATCCAAGCAAAGGCTACATCCAAGATACCTTATTCGTCGCTCTTCGTGGTTATAGAATGCGGCATATGGTCATTATAATGGTACCTGCCATCAAAATTGAAACTTGCTCCTGATTGGCTACGAACTTAATCACACGCGGTTTCCCTTGTTTGATTGGTTTAAAGGTAGTGGTCATGCAGCCATGAGATGATCGAGAAACTCCAAAAAGAGCAAGAAAGAAAGAAAGAAAGAAAGAAAGAAAGGCAAAAGACAAAGCCAAAAGAATTTCATTTTTGTAGACTATGTATTTTATATATATATATATATATATATATATATATATATATATATATATATACACACACACACACACACACACACACACACACACACACACCTTTTGAATATGCTCAATGACCAGGTGAGTCAGATTTACCATGTTGATTCTGGCAGTAGATCTTCCAAAAGAAAAGTCACACAATGAGAAAGGGTAGAAGGTTTGATTGCTTTTTAGGATTTTATTTTTGTAATGAGGCAAGCAATTCAATGAATAGGCTACTTCAAAACCCACTCATGTGGTCAAGACAACAGGTACATGATAAGGACCGCAGGACAGACCAGTGTCTTTAGCGCCCCTAGTGGTAAGGACCAGTGGTCCGTGCCAGAGACCAGCTGGTCACAACCACTGAGGAGCTGGTACGGCCTGCATAAATCATACAGACATTATATGGTAGTAATTCATAGACAAAATTATTATGATCTCTGACATCTGTTCATGTAAGTGTATTAAAATGGCAAAAGTCGCTCCATAACACCACTTAATAACTGGCTAATGCAAAAGGACCAGAGGGGAGACCACTGAGGAGCTGGCACGGACCAGTGTCTTTAGCGCCCCCTAGTGGTAGGGACCAGTGGTCTCTGGCACGGACCACTGGTCTGTGCCAGACCACGGAAACGGCTACAACCTCTGCTGAGCCCTAGCTCAGCCTAACAAAGGTTATTACCCATGCCACTGGAAAAGTATTTTAGCACCTATGGGCTTAAATTGATGATTGTAGAAGCTTTTGTAGCTCGTCGATGCATCACTCGATCTTCAGGATCAGAACATTTTTCACCGTGACATCAAGAAACATCCTGATCGAGACCGACTCAGGCAATTATGAACCTGACCAATAAAATGAGGTATTATTACTATTATTTATTTATTTACATTATTCATTTTACGTTATTTGTTGGCCTTGTCTGTCAAACAAAACTTTTATGCGACGTTTGGAGTTGTATTGAGATGACGCTTTTATTTTGACAGTCACCCCGTAACAGGAAATGGTCTGTGTTATTTGCTAAATGTTTACCTCGGTAGCTAATACTAGCTTGTCTCAGATCAAACCGGTTTGACATACGGTGAATTTGGCAGAGAAATCGGTCGTTAGAGCCAGTTTAGCGCGTACTTTTCACACATCTGCAGTATAGTTATAATAATATGAGTGACAACGAGAAAGATTTTAGGGAGCAGGTGAGTTACGGTTATAAGTTAAGATAACAGTTGCAAAGACGTTAAGCTAGCTTAGCTAGGTTAGCTAGCTAGCTTACGTTAGCTGCGTTTGCAGGTCGGGCGATGGCAACACATTTTAAACTGGCCTCAAACCTGACTGAAATATGTTCTTACACACTTTATTGAGTAACATAAAGAGTACAGAGTGTATTGTAAGTGTTTTACGTTATAGCAAACGGCCTACAAAGCACGACGTTAGCTACTTCGACTTTACCACCATTCGGCTACTTAACTTGAATTATTTACATATATGTTACAGGTAAACGTTAAATCATGACGTATAGTCAATACTTAGTGGTTTTAATGTTCATATTTGACTTCGTACATAATAACTTAGGACCAATCAAGTCCATATCAAGCTAACTTAGAATCGTGCAACATTATCCAGCTAATGTGAGTTAGTTCTGTTGTTTTCCTGGTTGTCATGTTTTGTACCTCTTGGCTCTTACAGAAACCAACATGCCTTATCACCCTTGTTTGTTCTTTGTTAAGGTTGAGGTTGGAAGAAAGAAAAAGGCGGAAGACGTGTCAGATGTGAAGTTGTTATTGTTTGGCGCTGATGGTGTTGATGCATGCTAATGTATTGGCTGCTGAAAAAGAAGCGATCAAGATCTGTCCCCACTACTAGTGTTGTAATGGCAGATGGTAAATGGGGGAAGAGGAGGAAAAAGAAGTCATACAGGTCAAACAGAAGAAAGAAGAAATGAAGGGGTTGTTTTGAAGTAATGAAGTTACAGAAGTTATGAAGTTAAGATCAGAAGTTTTCCAGGGTATGAGTAATTTCCTCACAGCCTGCTATGCTATTCTGTTTCATCCTGTTTCTTTCTCTTAAGCATGCACAATTTTTTTCTCTCTATCAGAAACATCACTGATCAATCCCTCCATATATTTTAGGTTGACTTTATTTTGTAAAACCTGTCTTTTAGCTTAACTTGATCTCTTGTTAAGATATGTTTTGCAATATATGACCCTTAATGTGTAGTGTCAAACTTTAAAAATGCCAAAATGTGTTCAACTCTTTCTGGAGGGGGCATGTAGAAGGCAATGCGGTCACCTCCTGGCCCTTTGTTATTGTTGTGTGGCACACATTTAGGTTTGGAGGGTTTTTATCTCAATGTCTGGTCTGTCCAGGACTCGCGGCATGGCTCAAGGAGCGTGTCCCCTGGAGAATCAGCAAAATCCACCAGCCGCTCACCAGCACGTTCAAAAGATGGCTCCCGCCGCTCCAGGTCCAGATCCCGATCTCGATCCAGATCCAAATCCAGGTGAGACAGGTTTTGTTTTCTTGTTCATATGAAGATGGTGTTTTCAAAGTTAGGTTGTGACGTGCAAAATATTTCTGAAGGTTGTGTAAAGCATCACATGCTCAGAGTTGTCCCTGCGTCTATCCCCAGGTCCCGCTCCCATCGAAGCTCACGCAGGCGCTACTCCCGCTCTCGTTCCCGCTCCCACCGACGTCGTTCCAGGAGCAGATCTCGTAGCTGGGAGTACCGGCGGCACAGGAGCCATAGCCGTTCCCCCATGTCAAATCGTCGCAGACACATCGGCAACAGGGTATATGATCGGCGCTTCCTCTACATGCCCGATTTAGTATTTATCTAACAAAACTTCATTGTCTCATTAGTGGTTTTCAGAGTCTGTGTTCAACAATTCGATGTTGACTTCATGTATAAAACCTCTTTATGGTGTCTAATCATTAGGACCATAATGTCTTAAACAAAACTTCCCTTGTCAGATAACCAGGGCATGATTTGCTCAGATTTATTGCAGTGGTGTGGCAGGTCAGTTGCTCACAATACTCTCACACTCCTCTCTTTACTCCGACAGGCCAACCCAGACCCTAACAACTGTCTGGGTGTGTTTGGGCTGAGTCTGTACACCACAGAGAGGGATCTGAGGGAGGTGTTCTCAAAATACGGCCCTTTGAGTGACGTCAACATCGTGTATGACCAGCAGTCGCGTCGCTCAAGAGGCTTTGCCTTTGTCTACTTTGAAAACTGTGAGGACTCCAAAGAGGTACGGAAGATAAGACACTGATTTTATTTTTTTATAATGTTGATTCCTCACTAGCCATTACACAACAGTTCAATTTGATCACACTTAAGTAGTTTGGGAGTTTCAGTGGTAAGTAAGTAATGACGCAATGATAGCTATGATATAATTGGGTTATGTCTTTTTCTGGGGGGGTTTAGGCCAAGGAGCGTGCTAACGGGATGGAGCTTGATGGGCGCAGGATCAGAGTGGATTTTTCCATCACTAAACGAGCCCATACTCCCACTCCTGGAATCTACATGGGTCGTCCCACATAGTGAGTGTTTCTTAACCAGGCAGCTTTGTCATTACAGTAGGGGCATTTTCCAGGTGCTATTTTGTGTGTGTGTGAGATATTTTCCACTTTTATTCTGTGTGTTTTCACAGTGGTGGCGGTGGCGGCGGCGGTGGTGGCAGCGGCGGTGGTAGTAGCAGCAGTGGTTCATCGCGGCGTGCCTCAAGGGACTATGACAGGGGCTACGACAGAGGTTATGACAGAGGTTACGATCGTGACTATGATCGCTATGACGACAGAGAGTACAGATCATACAGGTGAGTTCTTTTTTTCCTGTAGTCTCTTTGGCACATTAGGGTTCGTACACATGCCGCGTTTTTTGCACCCTCAAATTTATTGTTTTCAATGTAGACCTGCGGCAGACGTGCTCAAACTCCAGGGTGACATTGTCAGGACGCGCACACTTTCTCAAGTGCCTGTTTTTCAGGGTGCAACAGCTGCACCTCAAGATAAACTGAGTTCAACTTTTGGAACGTAGCAGCGCACACTGCATATCAAGTGATGAGGAACAACGAATCACAGCCAGCAGATATCTTTACCTTCTTCCGTAAATATCAGTCTGTGATAAATATGGAAAAGTTATGGTGCAGGGCTACCGTTCCAGGGACAATACGCCTACACACTTATAAATAGCGCCTGGGAGAAGATCAGCTTTGCACTCAGGATTTCGGGCAAATAGACTATGATACTGTGCTTGTTGAGGTTGCTTAGCAATCTCAGATGCAACCTGCTGCCGTGCTCTTAATAGCTGGCCCAAAAAAAGCACAAGAGTAGCACCCAGCTCCCGACCTTGCGTTTTCCAGGCTGGTAAAGACGCAGCCCCTTAGTCTATTGATTAGTGTTATGGTTCAGAGAGTAAATCTGACTGACATTTAGTGAATTTAAAGTAGAATATGAAAACAAATTAAGCTTTTAGAATTGTATGGCTCATATTAATCTAGTTCTTTAAGTGATCCTAAACATGTGTAACACTAAAAGCCTCAAGTGTAATGTTGTGGTTGTTTTCTCTCCACAGACGCAGATCTCCATCTCCTTACTACAGCAGAGGGTACCGCTCACGATCCCGATCACGGTCCTACTCGCCACGTATGTTTAAACCAAGTTTCTGTCATTAGACCAGAGATTTGAACATTAACACTGATTTTTTTTTTTTTATGAACCCTTCACACATTAAGAAGCACTAACAGGTCTATACTGTCCTTTTTTCTCACAGGTCACTACTGAGCAGGGAGGGGGAGTCATCAACAGTTTCAGTTTTATTGTTCAGATGCTTGTCTTTTTATTTTTATTTTTTGGACCAGATTATGTATGTGATTTGTTAATATATTGAAGAAAGTTTAAGAAATGGTCCGTAATGATGCAGTCTGTTTAAGAACCACAATGTCATTGGTGAATTAATCGTTATAGATTTCTGGATCAAGACATACTCCTATGCCTGCCCGTCGTTGTTTACAGTTTGATAAGTGACTTCAAGCGCAATATTCACAGCATCATGACGATGTATTTACAGATGTCTTTATACGAAAGTGGATACATTTAAAATACCTACAGTAACACTGCATTTCAATATTTCCCCCTTCTGCTCTCCACACGGAGTGTTAACCTGCATGATCTACTCCTCGGACTAAAAATGGAAACCAGAATGCTTCCATTACCAAATCTTGTAATGTTGCCTGCAGATCCTGCATTTATGTGCAGATATAGGTTTATAGAGATGAACAAACTTGTAGGAAGAATCATAAAAACGAAAAACCTGAAATGCCATTTAAAAAAAAGGTTCGGATCAGCAGGATTTTATCACTTGTTCATCGGCTCAAGGCCAAACTGTTCCCCTCTCTTTGGAGGAAATCTGTGAATTAATGTTTTTAAGTATCCCTCCTAACATCTAACAAACAGGACTCAAATGCACAAGTTGTTTGGTGGTGGTAATCGCATGAAGGGCCGGCTTGTTTCTGCTCGGCTCAACAGACTTGTTTTTATAAAGCAGGATTTTCTGTGGCGGTTAAATTACCGTTTATCATTTTGCTGTTTGTGTGTAGTTGGTTTCTTTATGTGTCAAGATCCTAGTTTGCATTTTGAACTGTTTCAGATACCATGTTTCTTTTAATTTTTGTGTTTTTCTGGTGGAAAGTATTGTTTTGGAGTCTTGTACATAAACAATAAAGAAATACTTCAGTCATTTGCTCTGTTGTTTAGTAACATTGTTGTATATTATACTGGCCACAGTGTCCCGCAGTGTTAGAGGGAGGAGCGCTGCAGGTATCAAACATCTTGAATCATTGTTTGGTGTTTTTCTTTTTACAGAAATAAAAAAAACAACAGTTTGAGTTTTTGGTTAAAGTCTTTTACAGGATCCTAGACCTCAAACGATACAGCTTTGTTACTAGTAAAAATATTTTGTAAATAGAAATACTACATATGTAAGATGAATAATAATGCAAATGATGTCTTTAGTCTGCCCTGTCTGTAATGCTGTGTTTCAGTCCCACAGGACAACATGCTTTCTGCAAACAGAAGTGTGGTAGTAGTATGTTTTGGACAGCTTCTGTGCCAAGATTTAAGTTTTGTTTTTAGTAACACCCAGACTACTGTTATGAGAGGAGAAGAACAAATACTGTACAACTGAATGCAAATATGAAACATAATATAAAGCAGTTACAAGAAATATTGTTCACACTAAACTCAAAAGAAAACTGACATATTAGTGCAATAATAATCGGCCTAGTTGGAGTTTTTTTTGTCAACTACTGTCTTAAAGGTCAAGAATACACTTCAGTTTTTAAAACAGTGTAGACAAGAAAAACATTTGATATTTTCATGACAACTGGTCAACTGCGTTCAGTATCTAAGGATGATGACGTTATGATGACGTTTTGTTGTTTTAATGTTTCTCAGGTCAAGAATAGACTTTAATTCTAAAATAATACTATTTGATCATATAGTATTTAGGGCGGTTTGAGTCATACCGTTACATAGCAACATTTTGGCGTGATAGCTTGGGAGAAAAATAATCCTCATGGATGGACTGGTTTAACAAGGAACAGATTTAGCTTGTGAACCTACACATAATGTTTATAAGTATATCAAATATATATACATATACTTTTTTGAATTTTAGCATCGTTCTCCATGATTGCGTCTAAAAGGGAGGGATTTTATATTTATTATATTATTATATTTTTTTTTCAAGCCCGTTTTCATATATACAACAGCATTTGCACTTTTTAGTTTACAGTTCATGACAAAGAAAATTTTCTGTCAGAGATAAAGGATTTTTTTTTATAAAAACAACCAATAAATTCACAGTATAACATTTAATACAATGACAGTACACTTACAGTCTCCCATCTTCTATAAGCCACCTTTTCTCAAGCACATCTTCCCTAATCCTTATTTTGTGAGTCACTTTCCATCTGTTGCAGCGCTGTGATTCTTAAGATTCAGAATAGGTGTTTTTCATCTTGACTGAGAGTAGCTTGAGGTTTTTCCAAAATGATATGCTCTGCCTTTACATACAAAGGCTTTTAAAAAATTGTTTCCATCAACATAAACACTTACGATATGTGTTTAATACCTTAAACAAGTTAAAAGGGAATTATATGTAAGTGGTTTGCATTATAAAAGGGTGGGATTTTAGGGACAAACAGATAAACATGACGGAAAAATCTAAGCTGGGACATGGTAAAAAATATTGCACATTTTACATAAAACGTGCGATAAAGGTAAAAAAAAATATTTGTTTAGGTATTTAAGAAGACCATATAATTTAATTTATTGAAAATATTTGACACATTTTTAAGACAATATTAGGGAAGTAATTCTTAGGGGAAAATGTTGCTGCATGTGCATCTCAGGATGACACATTTCACCACATACATCAGTACGTAGGCTTATTTATTGGTTGTATGTCCTTGAACGCATCACGCAAAGGCTGTAAACTTTGAGGATATTTCCCCCTTTATTTAAAAATGTAATAACGTAAGAATAGTAGAACTTGGTTAACTTATAATACAATTAAATGTTAATAAAGAGAAATATACTATCAGATGACGTTAAAACGTAACTTTATGTCGTCTGTCACCTCTGACGTTGCGTTCCAGCTCCTTCTCCGACCAATCACAGACGCCTCGCGTGAAAACACTTCCGGTTTGCTCTCCAACCTGCCTTTCCACCGGAGCGGCTGGTGTGAGCAGAAACCAGGAGTGAACACCACGTAGACCACAGGCTAAAAGAGGATCTAAAGGTGATAATACCGACGTTTTCTGCGCTATTTAGCTCTCGAGCTACTTGTAGTGACTGTAAAACGCAGGCAGTGGTGTCAGTTCAGTCAGATATTGTGGCTAACAGTTAGCTAGGAGTGGTCTCAGTTAACCAGAAGCTAACGTTAGCATGCTGTGTTTGAATGAGCATATGATGGGGCAGGCTTTACACGTTTCAGTGGGGCTAGTTGAGCAGGATGGGGCTATTTGGAGATAAATGCCAGTCAGTTTTAGTAGTAGTGAGGTGTTGGCACAAACAAGTCTGGCCTTGGTGAAGTATTTTGACATGAGGTCATGGTGTAACCAACTTGCTGTAACTGTTGCAGATGCCCCCCAAAAAGCAAGAAGCCCCCAAACCACCTCCATTAATCGGACGTTTTGGGACCTCTCTGAAAATTGGAATCGTGGGATTACCTAATGTCGGGTATGTACATGTTATAATGAATGTGGGTCTTTGTAAAGTGCTGGGTTCATCATTGAGGGTTGATTAGTGCACTGTTGCTGACAGCACTGACTCTTTCCTTGTAGGAAATCCACCTTTTTCAATGTGCTGACCAAAAGCCAAGCCTCTGCAGAGAACTTCCCATTCTGCACCATCGATCCAAATGAGAGCAGGGTACCAGTTCCTGATGAGCGCTTTGAGTTCCTATGCCAATACCACAAACCAGCCAGGTGTGCGTTATGACTATGTGTCCTGATTTTTGTTATTTGTCCAACATTGATGGACTTCTGTCTCACCAACGATCACTCGCTTGTCGGGCTGTTTTGTCTCTTTAGTAAGGTTCCAGCTTTCCTAAACGTTGTGGACATTGCTGGTCTGGTGAAGGGAGCTCACTCCGGACAGGGACTTGGAAATGCCTTTCTCTCCCACATCAGTGCCTGTGACGGCATCTTCCACATGACCCGTGAGTTGTCAGTATTACGGCCGGCAGCTGCTGTGTAGTAACAACTGAGGAGAGTGGACAGGTGTGAGAGGGCACGTTAGGAGCCACTACTAGACTTCTTGAAGGGGAACAAGGCTCATATGCCTGTGGCCAAGATGAGATGATACAGCCAGTGGTCTTATATGGCTGTTTTTTCCACTTTATTTTGTGATTTAAAGTTCTACAGCAGATGTTGAGAACCAACAGTACAACCTCACAGCTGATCAAGCAGTCGTGTAATAAAAGGTTGCCATACACTAATAAAACTGTCCATAGGTCCTCGTAAAGCAAATCTTATCTTTTCTAGCTTCAAAAATTGTAATGCCTCTCTGACCCAGTGTTTAAAAGAGGGGGGTGGCTGCTTTCTTCAAGCAGTGGGTCATATGGCTGCTTTTATATAGACAACTTTTAACATTTGAGAGCTTCAATGAAAGAAGGGTTTTCTAGGAAAACATGTTAACACTTCTCAAAGTAAAGTGTAGTGGAAATATTGTTTGGTATTGCTACTAAAACTCAGTAGTATAAGTACATTTCAAAAACATCCAGTCCAACTTGAAAGCTAGAAATTTGTGTGAAAGATTTAAATTTATTACTTGCCTGGCATGTAAAATCAGAGGTTGGGAAGACGCTGAATTGGTTTTTCAGACCAAGGTGACGTTTAAATAGTAGCATTTACCTGGGTGCTCAACCTCATCCAAAAGTCTTAAGGCCCAGACACACTAAACTGACAACACAGAACTAGTGGCCACAAAGGCCGACGGTTGCGTTGATTCACGTTGCCTGCGTCTCAGCCTGAAATTTGCACTTGAACACTCGGCCAACCTGCACAGACGTTCCGCACCTGCGTAAGAGGAATTAACTCTACAAAGCGGCAGGCAGTGATAGTCTGTTTTCATCATTCAAAAAGGGAAACCTGAAGACCGACAGGACATATTTAAGACGCTACTTAGCCACTTAGCACATTTACAGCACAACCTTATGGTGAAAAGACAAAGCATATTTACCATGTGCCAGCAAACAATAACACAGACAATTATAAACTGTCCTGCAAAAGAGCTTAATGGCTAAAAAACCTGATATAACAAGATTGTTTTGACCTCACTTCTTCTTGACTTTAGTCCTTTGTTTGCCCTCCTCACTTCCTGTTTATCTTCTCAAGAAGAAGATCAGAGTGATGTCTCTCACTGACGGGCTCTGACGCTGATTCATCATGCTGAATTGACAGAAAAACAGGCGACAAAGGCCGACTAGTACCAACAGCGTGGGACACATTGCAAAAACAAAGCCGACAGACACTCATTGATGGCCCAACGTTTACCAACCATCAGCTTGTTGTGACATGGCCCTTAGGGAGAAATAAAATCTGTGGATCATTCATGGCCGTTTGAACCGTGCAAAACTTTACATCCAAGTAATATCAGTTCTCAAGTTTGTGGCTTTAGGCAAAAAAGTTGCATGGTCATGAATACCAGCTGAACTGCTCAGGGTTTAGAAATAAAATGTTTGATTTTTGATGTAATAAAAGACCCTCAGATTTCAAAATGTGAATTTTTGTAACAGGTTGACTTCATCTGTCAACGCTGGTGTCTTTTAGGTGCGTTCGATGACGAGGATATCATCCACGTGGAGGGTAACGTTGACCCTGTGAGGGACATTGAGATCATCCATGAGGAGCTGCGACTAAAGGACGAGGAAATGATCGCTCCTGTCCTCGACAAGCTGGAGAAAACGGCCGTCAGAGGAGGTGACAAGAAACTCAAACCTGAATATGTAAGTAATGTGTGTTTGTGCTAAGCATCTGTTTTCCTGTTTCACAATTGTGTCACTCTTCATCACTGCAGACATCTTATAACCTGCTGCTTCTTGCTTCAGGACATCATGTTGAAGATAAAGCAGTGGATAGTGGAGGAGAAGAAACACATCCGATTTTACCACGACTGGAACGACAAGGAGGTAATGTTGTTTGTGTGTGTGTGTGTGCTTGAATGAGTTTGTGTGTTAGGCTTGTGTTTCTATTTCACTGGAGTTCTACGTTGTATAACTAATTTGATATTCCTAAAAAATGTCCTACTGGGCTGCTGTGTGGCTCAAGACGCATTGTATTCTCAGTGTAATGGGTTGAGGGAATACTTCATCCTCAAATGACCATTTGTACATCAATTGTTCACCCCGTCTTACATTGAATTCACACTGAAAACTTTGTTTTTCTTGCACGCCTTCATGGTGAATAAAGTATCCAAAAATGATGAACTAAAGTAAAGGAGCAAAACTATATCAAAACATTTATTTGTTTTTTTAAATTTTATTTCAGCGAGATAAAATAAATGTTTGTAGTCTGGATTTGAACAGAGCATAAGACAATGTCATATGTCATAAATGTCAAATGGCATACAGCTGGACAAACAAGACTTGGATTATACTGATAGTGATATAAAAATTGACATTTTAGGGGAGAAGTATTCTTTTTCATATCACAAAGTCTGCGTCCATCAGGCCTCATTGCATTCTTACTTTGTTTGATATTCCAACCTTTCCTTGTCAATCAGTTTTACTTTGTGAATACTTTTGAGCTTCATAATTTTTTTTTTATTTTTTTGACAAATGTTCGCCTCTTTCCTAATTTTTTTTCTAGTGTGCAAGTTTAAAATTTACCTTCACACCTGCCCTATTTGTTTTGGTTCACTCAAATTCAGGTTCTTTTGCCCCCTAAATGCGGTTTGTTGGGCAGGTGTGAACACAGCAATCACACTTGAGTGCGCACCAAAACAACCGGACCAAGTCCTCCTCTTCAAGAAGGTCTCAGTCCGGTTACAAACGAACTCTGGTGCGGTTCGTTTGTGGTGAGAGTGTGCAGTCACATGACACATTGTTTGGGTTAAACATGAGCATGTTACAGTCCTGGAGGATTATTAATGTGCACCTCCTCCTGTACTGCCTTAATATGCACATTCAGCACATCCAATGCATCAAAACATTGTTTTCTAGTTGGAGCCGCGCCTCGTTTTTAAACTGTATGGTTTTGACTAAAATGAACAATGACAGCAATATAGTCCACGATGAGCAGCGCTAAAATCAACCTGCGTAGTTGTCCCTCCATTGTGACATTAGAAAATGTCACATTTATCTTGCAATCTTCTTCAACATTTTGTTTACTTCCTGGATTTTTCCCGCATGGAAATTCTGACCAATCAAGAGCAGCTTTCTCGCACAAGGCATTTGATCTGGTCTGCTTGAACCAACTCTAGGCAATTATGTAACCTTCTAACAAAATTAGTCCTTGATTCAGATTAAAGCAAGACAACTCTAGGTCTGAAAGCACCCTGAGTAAGTGTTGTAATTTTCCTTTCGCTGTGGTTGGCTTGCTCTCTTGATGCACAGAGTAATCTGATTGGGCATTATAGCATTAGCAGGGTTTTGGACTCATTGGGAGAAGCTGCACATTATCTCATTGGCAGATCCTGAGAAATTAGTTTAACTTAAGAACTAAACTGTTTTATAATTTGTACCTTTTTTAAATCCTCTGCACAGATTGAGGTATTGAACAAATACCTGTTCCTGACATCGAAGCCCATGATCTACCTGGTTAATCTCTCAGAGAAGGATTACATCAGGAAAAAGAACAAGTGGTAGGTTTGCTTTCACTTTCACAGTGTGAAGGAGTGCACGTCCATTTCACATCATTTTTGTTAAGTATGTGGCTACTGTTGTGAACACTCAGAATAACTCACCCTGCTGCCTGTTTCTAACAGGTTGGCAAAAATCAAGGAGTGGGTAGATGCTCATGACCCCGGTGCTTTGGTCATTCCCGTGAGTGGATGTGTCGAGGCTAAACTGCAGGACATGGAGGAGGAGGAGAGGAAAAAGTACAGCGAGGAAATGAAGACACAGAGGTGAGAGTTTAACTCACAGAGCAAGAATATTATAAATCAGGTTGAGAAATTGTTTAAAGGGATAGTTTGGATTTTTTTTACGTGGAGCTGTATTTGTTCAAATAAATGGGGCTTTAAACATTGAAGGCACCTTTTTAAAGATACACGTTTGCTTGACTGCTCCATCATGTCGTCTCTCTGTATTTCTAGCTGTCTGACCAAAATAATCAAGACCGGCTATGCAGCACTACAGCTGGAATACTTCTTCACAGCGGGACCAGATGAAGTGCGAGCATGGACCATCAGGGTAAGTGCTGTGATATGAAAACTCTTCTTTAACTCTCAGTAGACCCTAGACTAAAAAGTTTATTAGAAATCACCTGTATTGTTAGTTGAAGGTTTCATTCAATCAGATCCAGTCCAAGTTTATTTATATAGCACGTGTCAGACATGAGGAGAAACATTCAAAAGAAAAAAAACAAGAAAATAAGACAAATAATAAAAACAAGAACAAACGGTAGATTTAAGGAATTTAAGAGGCGTGTAATTATAACAGTGTGACACATATAAATGGCCTTGGGGAAAGCAGTGGCAACCGGAAAAGTTCAAGCCTCAATTTAAAAGAACAAAGAGTTGGGGCAGATCTCGAATGTTCAAGAAGTCTATTCCCAATCTGTGGTGCATACCGGTAATAACAGAGAGCTACTTCTTCAGGTTTGGGTCTGATACTGGGGACAGAGAGCAGAACTGTTCCAGAGCAGCATGTCAGACATGTATTTTGGTCCCAAACCATTCAGTACTTTGTAAGTTTATAATAACATTTTAGATCGATTCTTTGATTCTTAGGATGCCAGTGCAAAGATGTAAGAACTGGGCTGATGTGTCCCAGTTTAGTGGTTTTAGTGATGACTCGGGCAGCAGCGTTCTGAATAAGCTTCCGTGGTTTGGTTTGTTTACAGAAGCCTGAAAAGACACTGTCACAGTAATCACGTCTACTAAAAACAAAGGCATAAACAAGTTTCTGTCGCTGTTACTAAGACATGAGTACAGCAATGTTTTTTAACAGTTAATTTCTTAGAAGTAGAAGAAACATTCTGTGAAACCAAGTTTTATTTCTTGTGAGAGATTTATTCACTTATCTTAAATAGCACACGCCCTTGTGGTCAGATGGGAATATTACATATTTATGATCAGTGGTAGAGCAAATAATTATGTCATCACAGAATGGATTTTGAATTCTCAAGTTGAAATAGAGTGCAACGAGTGGAAAATTCTGATATCAGGCAGTCAGAACAGGACTTTTTTTTTTTCCATCGGCAGCAGACTTGTGTGAACACAGCCTCCCTCTTTTATCCCTTCAGCCACCTTATTGAAACGGTTGGCGTTGCAATATTTGCACACATCCAAAAACCTGTTGACGTCCAAGTCTAAATTAATTTAAAGAATTAGGTGTGTTTCTCCTTCTGACCAGAAATGTAGGCTTTTCTTTTATTTAACCTTACATTATTCACTTTCTGTATTGCTAAAAGAACTGAGGTGTGTGCAGCAATTCAAGGTTGTGAAACCAGACTGGTATTTACTTCTGGTTGTACATTTTATGTTGCATGTGTTTAAATACTTGCAGAGTTTCTGAATTTGCAGAGTATTGTTCTTAAAGTATTTTGCAGCACATTTCTGTGCTTCAGATTTTCACTCTATACATACTGTATTTAATCAGGAAGTCACATGGAGGTCGGAATCTGATATATAAGTGAGACCTCGGGACAGAGTTTAAAAACCAAACAAAATAAAATAAAATAATAAAAAGAAATTGAATTAAATAATTTAATTTAATTTAATGTAATAAACCAAAATAAAATAAAAAAGAAGTAAAATGAAATTAAATAGAATAAAATAAATAATAATGATAATGGTAATGACATAAAAATATAATAATGAAATAGGAAAGATTTGAACATACTTTCATACAGACAACAGCATGACACATTCTAAATAAGTGCAATATCCTTGCTGTAGGATTTTAAAAGGTGTAAAAATACGAGCGTTGTGGGTATGTTAAAATATAAACTCAAATAGACAACAGCATGACTCTTTAGTCTTTAGAAGCCACCACACAAGGCTTCATTGAACAATATTTTAACACTATCACATTTTTTGCTTTTTAAAAATTCATTCTTTGTTTGTAGCAGCATGTTTTTAGAGATGCAAAAAATTGTTTTTTTTTTGACACCATAATGTGCGTGGGCAGTACTTAATGTGATGTCTATCCTTGTCTGTGATAAAAGTCTTCAGTTTGGCGGAGGGTTTCTATTTTTTCAGTTTTTTTTTTTTTTTTTTTTTTTTTTAATTTTCTCATTGTTTTGTTCCAACAGAAAGGGTCCAAGGCTCCTCAAGCTGCAGGAAAGATCCACACTGACTTCGAGAAGGGCTTCATCATGGCCGAAGTGATGAAGTACAATGACTTCAAAGAGGAGGGCAGTGAAAGTGCAGTCAAGGTGTGTTTTTTTTATAAACTCTAATTCTAATCTCAAACTGTCACACTGTTGAATTTCTGCCAGTAAAAGCATTTGACTTCCTGAGCAACGTCCTTGAACATACAATTCAACTGTGTCCTATTTCACAGGCTGCTGGAAAATACAGGCAACAAGGCAGGAACTACGTGGTGGAGGACGGGGACATTATCTTTTTCAAATTCAACACACCCAACGCACCGAAGAAGAAACCATGAGACCACTCGATCACCAGGGGGAGAACTCAGAATACTGTTTAGCTGGGCCTCTTAGAGCTGCACTGTCTGCTGGTTTTCATTCTTCTCTTATGAATTCAGAGGATCAAGTCATGGCCTGGTTGGTCAGAGGTATTTACACAACCAGCCTCCCAGGTCTGGACCAGAATATATTCAAATGATTAATACTTCTGTACAAGCATAGCTACATTCCTGTCTGTAATATTTGGAGCAAATTTTCACACTGTGCCAGTCAAACATCTCTATTAAAGCTTTCATGGTTCACATAATTTTTTACAGAGCATGAGCTGCACATTGTTTTCTTATTGATGCTGGCTCTGTCCTATTTTTAATGTGCATCAGTCGATGAGAGCATGTCCTCTTCTTATAGATGCTTTTTCATCATTTACACCACAATTCTTGGAGAATTTCTTTTTTGTTAACTTATCTTTAAAATGGTAATTTGCTCTGTAAAAAAAACAGCTTGCCTTTCTGTCATTAATTGACCGTTACCGTCATGTTAACCGCTGATAAATTGGCGAACTCTCATCATAACAACATGTACTCCTCTGAGAGTCCAATTTCTCGGATTGGAAAGTTGTTCCTCTGAATTTGTTGTGTTCAAGTCATGATGCAAAAGCAACATGGACACTGTATTTTATTGCTCAAAGCATTTAAACAACACATTTATGACAGTTTAAAGCTCTATATTACAAAGTGATGTTGTCCCACGCTTGTTGCTGCACCAGTACATCCTCTAAAACTACTTAAATATTCCTTAGCCTGATTAATGCTAATAAAAAACATTTCTAAATAATCTAGCTCACTTTACATGGACTGCAGCTAACGGTTACAACCTAATACCATATCACAAATTACATGCGAGCAAAAGTGACATGTAAATTATTAATTACCATCAATTGAACATATACTTTCGGCCGCCATGTTTATATGACGTCAAATCGTGCCCTAAATCTTTCCGAGTTGTTCTGACTTTGGGAGGTGTTCACGTGAATTTTCACAGTAGGGAACTAATCTGATTATTTTGACACCACATGAATGCAGGGTAAACTAGTGCTTTAATACAGCCAGGTGTGCTCAATCTGTGAATCCCATCCTATATGATAAAAACTTGGTAAACAGTGCCACCATGAGTGATAGTAATATACAGCATGTGTTGTTCGCTGCTGCTGCCTAATCAGCATTTATTAAATAAGAAAAGTCTTTTTTCCTAAAATTACAAACTAGTTTCTCAGTTCATTTATGCCTTTTGCTCAATTAAACATTCCTGGGTTTGTGCTAATTACAGTTAAGTCATAATACTTAATATGATTATGCTAAAATATGCAGTATCTGTCAACGTTTGACTGGTGCTGTGTTTACTGTTAAGAGAAAATGAAATTCATCACTCAGTGTTGCGCTTTGGGTCGGTACTGTGCCGTATTCTGAGAAAGAAGAATATTATTTTAAAAAGAGCAGGAATCCCTGACAGTGCAGGATGACACACCTGAGTGGAGATTGTTGTTATACACGCTGCTTTTATGGACTTTGGTTTGGGCTAGTGAAAAGAAGAAAAAAAAAAAAAAAAAGACGACATTTACATTATGAACTTCACCCCGTGTTACGAGACAATGCTTCATTGTAAATCAGCTACAAGAGTGCTCTGTGGATCATCTGGATTGTACAGCTTCATCACGTCTCTTGTTTCACCTCACTGCCTCCACAGTGTGAATGTCTTTATTTTCAAGAGCACCCAACAATCCTGTCATTGCACATACTGTGGAAGATAGAAAATCCAATGACCCCGAGGGTGCCGGGATGTCATATATGTCATCCTCATCAATATGCATGTGTCAATAAAAGGAGACAAACCTGTCATTGCTTTGTGTGTCTCTAATTTTCCCTCATTATGTTAGGGGCTAAAGTCACAGCACAGGGGACTGAATGGTATGTGTCATAGGTTTTTACAGTGTTTCATTACAAGCGGTGAATGAAGTGATATATTTTAACAAGCTATTATCAGATTAATTTGTATTCTTAATAAGCTTTAAAAAGAAAGAAAGAAAAAATAACCCTGCTGTTTCTAAAGTGACCACAAAATACAACACGCTACAGATAATTAAGAACCCAGACAGACTTAAGCACAGCTTTTCCCCCACAGAATATGGACATTGAACAAATTCAAATACACAGGATGAACTTTTTTATTGGTGTAATGGTGTATTGGTGTATATGGAGGATGTGGTTTTAACTGTCAGCACTTTACAGGAGAAGGGTTTATAAAATCTCAAATTTCATTGTTTTTAACTATACATGACAATAAAAGGCGTTCTGCAAACTAATGTAAGAAATAAGGGTAATTTCATACACAAATGGAAGATATTTACTTATATAAATGCTAAATTAATTGAATTTTACAACAACTTCAGAGCTACAATCATATCAGCACATGAAGCCATCATGGAAATTTAAATGTTTCGATTTTTCCCCCCTTAACAGTGTAAGAACTTCTCAAGTTGACTTAAATGTTAAGATTCAAAGTTGTACTTGACTGTTTTATATTTAAAACTGCTGCTTCTGAGGTCAAAAGGGAACTTTTACTCTAATTCTTGATATTTTTTTCCTGCCTTAAATTAGTTTACACTTTGTGCTCACTTAATTTAAGGGTGGTTTTCTTTTCTTTGTTTATGAATGCATTTGTTAATTCAATGTACTGACATTAATTTATAATTAAACACTGAAAGTCATGACTGCAGTGACACGCTCATGCTCCACACAGGTAGGGATGTTATGTGGAAGTTTTTATTTATTAACAATCAATTTCAGATGGCAAAATAGCTTTTTTTTGTGGACCAAACCCTTAATATTCTCCCCAATATATCAATAACATAAATGAAGAGTTAATTTGTTTTGTTGAGCAAATTTAATATGTTGAAAAATAAGTGTGTGATAAGATGCGCAACAAGAGTGTGAACTTTGAGGACAGTTTAAATGTTCATTTATAGATGTTAATGTTAGCATATGTTCTTTTGGTTAAATGTGACAATATGGACACATAATAAACCATCAGCTACATGTTAATATATGTCTGTAACACATAGTTTTAAACTGCTTTGTTGCAGGGCAGTAATGGAGGCCAACACACTTTATACAGTTAACATGAAACTTTAAAAACTAACTCTCGTCGCAGGTCTGGCATGTTTACGTGTTGCGATGACAAGAAATCGCACTGAAATAAAACAGCGACTAATATTAAGAGCATGTAACTTGCTTGTATGTGTAAAGGATTAAATAAAGTGTGTAATTTCGACACAGACGCCGCTATTTTACAACTCTCTCTGCTGGGAATTTAACAACTGCATTCCTTCTCTTGTCTCGCTGCACAACAAACAGGAAACACACGTCCCATGAAAAATGACTGACATTCCGCTCAGCCAATGGCGTGCGCCGAAGCCTTCGCTCAGCCAATCGCGTTAGAGAAGAAGGGCGGGACGTCCTGTAATGTGATGCAAATTCGACGGTCAAGCCTGTTAGTCCCACCTTTTTGTGTTTCCCGCACCGTCAATCAAAATAGAAAAAAATCGACCCGAATTCACCGATCAACACTAGCCCGCCTTTGATAAAATAATCATGTTTGGAGTTTAGTTTATCAGATAATCCTCCCGGTTACTACCATTCACGCTATGACTGGTACGTAAACATTTAGCGCATCGAAGCGTGCAACTAATCGGTGAGTTTGTGCAACCTACAGCGAAGCAAGCTGCGTCTTTTTATCTTTTGCTCTGCTGCTAACTAGCTAGATATGGTTAGCTAACCGAGCTAGCTGGCTAGCCACGGAGTTGACAAAGTAAACAGTCAATCTGGGCCGAAATCGCCACAGAATCTGCGCTGCAAAGTTGAATTTCGCAGTCAGCTCCTTTTGGACTGGAGAGTGGGGATGCTTTGCGGGCTTTTCTGGCAGGCAGGAGTTGAAGATTACAGAGTTTTGCTGAGTTTCCCCCTCTCTCCCTGCTAGCGCCAGAGCAGCCTCTGAAACAAGGAGAAATGGCGTCCGCGGACGTGGACAGCAGTCAAAGCGAGTTTCTGCAACCCGCCGGCGCAGCGGAAACACAGGTATCCGACATTTTCTAGCTCGTCTTTCTTGCTCGCTTTCGATTTCTGGTTGTGTTTTTGAGAGCATGAAGTTCACACGTTTTAAAATTTTGATGGCATGGGGTGAAAGCCGTACACTTCCTGTGTTCCCCTCAATAACGGCCACCCACTTTACCCCTGTAAAACCCGCCCATAGTGGGTAGGACACTGAAGTCAGTCACTTGGGTCGGCTCACTGGAAGATAGCCGGTGTACCTTGGCTGGGATGATGCCGGGGTGTGATAATATTGCAGGGATAGCCTCCATAATCAAAACAGTAGCGTTCAATTGTGTTGCAATAGCCACCCATCCCCCACACCATGCTCTCGAGCCTGTTATCTTCTCTCTGTACACTGGTGGTTGCATCTAGGTTGTGGTTGTTGCATCGTTTGCATCAGTTTAAATCCTGCATGATCCTCCACTCCCCACGATTTACTCTGCCTTTGATGTAGCAGCACAATCTCTGAATTCATTACTGATTTGCAGACAATAGCCAGACTGCTTCCCCTTTTCTGTGATGTAATCTGAAGCTGAGATGAGTCTTGTTGCAGAAGTGTGTTAATCTGAGTGTTCACGTTGCTCCCAGACGACAGATATGTCAGCCATTCAGCTGACGGGTTCAGACCGATGGGAGGTGTTGACTCCTGTCTCAACTGGGAAAGAAGACCAGGGAATCGTTCACATTCCAAACTCTGGGATCGTCACGTCCAACGGGCAGTACGTGCTTCCTATTGGGAGTCTGCCCAGCCAGCCCATTTATGTTACAGCATCTGGGAATGAGGCCGCAGCCAACGGAGTGTCAGGCATTCAGTATCAGGTAAAAAGACACAGAAAGACATTTTCAGGCACAATAGGGTTATGCTCTCTCTGTGATCCTGCTCAAAACTGTCGCTCGCTCTTCCAGGTCATCCCCCCAAATCCAAAATGCAGATGGGACACTTGCAGGATTCACACAGGGATTGGATGATGGCACCGGGCAGATCCAGCTCCTCCAAGATGGCACCCAGGGTAGCATCGGAATCAGCTGTGCCACGACGGCGACCACAGATCTCCTGACGCAGGCGGGCCAAGTACAGTCAATCCAAGGCGTCCCGCTGGCTGGGGGGTCGGCATACACCGGCACAGTGCCTGTAGGGCTGCCCAGCAACATAACGTTCGTCCCTATAAACAGTGTGGATCTGGAGTCTTTAGGGCTGACCGGAGCGCAGACGGTCCCCATCGCGACAGGGGTAACACCTGAAGGTCAGCTGATCATGGGCGGCCAGACGCTGGACAATCAGGGTCAGGACACAGGCGTCAAGCAGCCGCTGGTGACGGTGAGCGGCGCCAACCAAGAACTCTACGTGCCAACCACCACTTCCTCCTCCAACAACTCCCAGCTTCCGGAAACCATCGACGGCACCGGGGTTCTGACCCAAGCGACTGCTGTGTCTGCAGGCGTGTCCGACCCCTCTACAGAGAACTACAACTCCCACAACCACCTGCAGCAAATCCAGGTCAGAGTTGTGTCTTTAACAATATGTCATGTGTATGTGTGTCAGGCCTGTAAGATAAATCTGGGAGAAGAATGTTAAGTCCTGAAGAGGAAATACGTATTTCTGTTACACAAAATTATATTTATTTATTTGTGAGATGCTTGATGCTTTCTATTCTTTAGGCCTAAAAAATCTGGGAGGGAAAAATACTCTTTGGTCTTCACAAAGGTCATAACTGGTGTTGTCTTGTGGATATCGATTGAACCACAATGCTTTCATAATACTGTTCAAAATGTGTCTGAAACTGTCAGTTACTGAATGCTGGCATCAAATGTCTGATCAGACTTGGTTTTTCTGTTTATTTTATTTTATTTAAGAAGGGACAATGCACATAAATTAGCATGAACACTTAAGCCTATTATGTAAATGTGCCAGATTTCACCACGCAGGCTAATTTTATCTGTGTTCCCTGGCAGGTTTTAAAAGCAAATATACAAGAGCACATAAGCAATGACATGTGAGACTTGTAGTCTTGTCTGTGATCAAATAGTTCCCAGTATAAATTGTATGTACTTACATTACTGAACATTGTAAGAGACATTTTGGTATGTCAGGTATTGAATCGGCACTAGTATGTAGAAATTTAAAACACCAGCCCTAATGATTGAGGGGGTCACAAGACAAAAAGGTCAGGAACCGCTGCTTTAAGGCCACCCAGTGTGTCTGATATGAATCCCAAATTTCCCAGAATTCATTTTGCAGATCCACCTAGATTATCCTCCCACTCTGGGATGTTTTGTTTGTTCCTTTCCCTTGAACATGTTGACATACTGCATAACTCCATATGAAAGTGCAGACTGTACTTCTGTGATCAGATGTCAGCCGGTGAATACAATGCTGTTGTGCAACCATCTTAAGTGTTGGGAGGTTTCCTCCCTGAGGGTCAGCAACCACAAATGAATTCTTAGCCTTTGGGAAATGCTCTAGCTTGCAATTTATTAATATGAACAAAGCTAACTAGCCACTGTGCTATGAAACCATGACCTCTGACGTAGAGCGGGGCGTCTGCAGGTCCTTTAAAAGCCTTTAAAAATGCCTTCGGTTTTGAAAATATTAGGCCTTAAAAGTCTTTATATGGTTTTAGATTTGAATTTGAGAGGTCTTAATCACCACAGAAATGTAATCTAATTTAATTTATCCATCTTTTAATTTGTTTTTGCAAGAATGAGTCCAGCTTTTCAGCGTGTCTGATGTTACACGCCATTAAACCTACACTTTACTTACTTTTTGGCAAAATGTAGACCAACCTGACTCACTCTAATAACCATATCACTTTATAAAACCAGCCTTTACACTGGACTACATATATACTGCTTGCCTAAATACTTACCTGCAGTGCTTGAGTAAGGAAAAGATGATATGTCCAAAAATCTTTCTTAAATCTGCTTTAAAAACGATCTTGAAAAAGTCCTTTGAATGTAAGTGTTGGATGCCCGTAGACATTCTGCGGAAACAAGACGTGCACACTGTTTCTCAACCTTTGTGAATAATTGTAATTTATTCCCATTTCTCCGCAGGTCTCATCTTCTAACGCCACCACTATCTCGCAGCCCATCCTGCAGCTGTCCGGGGACAGTCAGGCCCAGGTGGCCCAGGTGGCTCAGGGTCAGGACCTGACCGCAGCAGGTCAGACTCTTCAGAGCGTACAGCTGGTCAACCCGGGGACCTTCCTCATCCAGGCCCAAACTGTCACTGCCACTGGACAGATCCAGTGGCAGACCTTCCAGGTAACCTATAAGGAGTGTGTGGGAAGTTTAACTTCATGTCTTAACGCAGCAAAGTGGTCCAATGAAAGTTGTTTTTGGGCAGTGTTTAAGTAGCATGTTGTGTTTTTGCGCTGTGAATCTTGTGTCCCACACAGTTCGCACAGGTGCTGGAAATCCTTAAAACACTTGAATCTCAATGTGATGTTTACAAGGTGTAAAAAGTCCTCAAAGATGTTTGAAATTGTAATTGCGTTACATTAGAAATAAATCACTAGCTGACCGAGTAGTTTGCTTTTCAGCTAAAGAAATAAAATAAGTCAGATTGTACTAGATCAATGGTTCCAAACTGGTGGGTCTCGGTCCAAAGTGGGTCACAGGTCCATTCTGAACGGACTGCAAATGACTCACGAACATGTCAGTTTTATAAAAAACACACTTTATTTTAGAGCACAGTTCATTTCCAGCACAGAGCTTTTATTTTGAAGTGTCGTTTCCTGCTGTAGAGTGAGTGATTAATGGACAGCTGTGTGACAAAGGCAACAGAGGCACTCGACGACATGGTGAAAAGCAGATATGATGCTGAATATATTAAACTGTGTGGACTTTGAACTAATGGATAAGGAGAAATCTGGACCTTGTGGTTGGACCAGTTGGGAACCACTTTACTAGATTGTACAGGTGTACCTAATAAAGTGGCCACTGAGTGTATGTACTGTATATAAATACGTAATTTACCACAGCTGTAAGGTGCTGGAAAAGCTTGAAAATGTATGTTGAAAAATGCTTAAATAGGAACCCTGATCCCATCTCTTTCTCTGTAGGTTCAGGGTGTCCAGTCACTCCAGGGGCTCCAGTTGCCCCAGGGGCAGGGGCAGGCCCAGCAGCTGACCTTAGCCCCAGTCCACACCCTCCCTCTGGGCCAGACAGGCCAGGTCAGCCTGCCCAACCTCCAGACAGTCACGGTGAACTCTGTAGCACAAAGTGGAATTCAGTACACACAGGGGGAGGACACAAACAGTCCGGCAGGTATGGGACGCCTGCACACACTGTACAACCCCACACACACATTACACTTCATTTTAATCAGCAAACGCTACATTCCTCATGCTAAATCACGCCCGCGCCCCTGATTCAGGTATCCAGATAAAGGAGGAGCCGGACTCTGAGGAGTGGCAGCTGAGCGGAGACTCCACGCTGAACCCCAGCGATCTGAACAACCTGCGCGTCCCGATGGGAGACGAGGACATGGAGACGCAGGGCGGGGAGGGCAAGAGGCTCCGCAGAGTAGCCTGCACCTGCCCCAACTGCAAAGAGTCTGGAGGAAGGTGGGTGGGCCTGTCGAAATCACACACATTGGGATACACCGATGCAAGGATGTATAGATGTTCAGCTCAGCTCTGAGAAATGGAAAGGAAGTGCTTCAGTAATCTCTCATTTGGGAAATTATTATGTATTTTTTTGTTAATTAGAAAAGATAGAAAATTAACTCTAACTCAACGATGCCCTAAAACTTTATCAAACATCGTAATTACAGTAATAAAAAAAATATTACAGCGATGTGATGCAGGTTTGTTCAGCGACAGCCAGTTTTCATACAGCCATAAATTCCATTTAAAGACACTTGTCAGTGATGCCCGCAGATGTTTCCATTCCAGCGGCTGTGCTCAACTCTTGATGCCTCACAACCTCAAATAAGCTTCTCTTTTATCGCTATTTTATAGTTGTAGAAATTTGTGTTTAACTGGAAATGATTTGTTGCACCCAGCTTTACATTTCTGTACCGAAGTAGTTTAACTGGTTTTACATCTTGTTTTTGTTGCATCAAAACTTAAGTTGCAAATTCATATTTGCATGCAGAAGACATTCATGCAAATACAAAATGTGAATGTTTTGGCTGTTCCCTAGTGAGTACAGTGATGTAGGATTATTATTCTTTTATTATAAAGCAGTCCTTGCATTTTTGTTTCTTTTATAAGCTGTTTATGTCTTTAAAGTGCAGATTTTCCGCCTCTGCGCTCAGCAGTGTTTGTGTTTTCTTCTTATTTTGCATTTTTCTGGCACTTCGCAGAGGTTCAGGCATGGGAAAGAAGAAGCAGCACATCTGCCACATCGCCGGCTGCGGGAAGGTTTACGGGAAGACGTCCCATCTCCGAGCTCACCTGCGCTGGCACAGCGGAGAGAGGCCCTTCGTCTGTAACTGGATGTTCTGCGGGAAGAGGTTCACCAGGAGCGACGAGCTGCAGAGACACAGGAGGACACACACAGGTGAGACGACGTTGATGAGCCTCGCCACTTGGGTTTTATGTTGAGTGCAAGTTATAAGGTGTAAATGAGTGAATCCATGTTGGAAGAGTGACAACATGAACTTTAAAGGAACATAGATGTTCCTGTTGTTAGACTTTGCAGCTAAAACGAAACAGTCACCAAAATATTTTCATGTTTGTCCGCAGCTGTCCCTTCCATTGTTTTTGGTTACGCAATGTTCAGTGATAAGAGGTGTCAAGCATCATCTGTGAAGTGAGAAAATGAAAAGTTGCAGCAGCTCTAAAACTAAATGCTCCGACATTTTGAAATATGCACTGCGAAGTCTGGTTGTTTTATGAAGGCAGTAACTATCAGAGACGTCGTTCTTACAGGATGTAAATATGTTGGGTGCTGTTCAACTTCCCAGGAGATGAATCATTACTGAAATTATCTCAGCAGCATGAGCAGTATTTATTATAAGTATTTGATTTGATAATTGCTTACAATAGAAAGTAACTAGAATTATACGGATTATTTATCAAGTATAACACCATAAGTGTTTTATGTATGTCAATATTTTTGTGTGGTTTAAAGTCTTGGGAAGTATTGTGTTTAATCTGACGGCAAGACAAATTTTCTTTTGACATTTAAATCCCCAGATTTAAAAAGGAGTCCTAGGATGCTGTTGCTGGACGATGGAGATTTATTATTTTTAAATTCATTTGTAGATGATTTATTAACAAAGCCTTAGTTAGATTATAATCGTTCTAATTAAAGCCCTTCAGGAAGAAACACAGAATGTCCCTATCACGATGTACAATGTCTGATTTCCTTGGACAGTCTTAGTCACCTGTTTTTGCTCTACATCATTAGTGTCTCAAAGTGCGGCGTACAGGCCAAAGGCAGCCCCCCAGAAACTCTTAATCCATTCCCCTGAACATGCCGTGAAATGTATGCATTACGAGTAAATCATCTGTGGTCCACTTCAATTCCAGTACTTTCAATAGCTAACAGTTAATACACTACTCGGCTGCTGTGTTAAACTGAGCCCCTCTAACAAGCGGCTGTCAGGGTAGGAACATCATGAAAAATTACATTCCCTCATCAGCTCTAGTGTGTAAATGTGGAAGTGAAACTTTTCCTGTGTGGTCATCAGTCATATTCTGGTTTCCCAACATGGCACTCAGTCATCACAACTTTAAGAACCCCTTGTGCAGTATGTCAGAAAACATTTCATAAAATAGTATGTCATGAAAAAAAGTGAAGAGTATGCCTTTAAAAATGTATATAGTATAGATATATAGCATGTCATAAAAAATACACATTATCGTAAGCCATTAAATAGATATGTAATATGTAATTAAAAAGTGAAAGTATATTATACCAAAAAAAAATTTAACAGTACGCAATTTTTGGGGGGATAGAGCAGACGCCCCATGTACAAGGCTGTTGCCGCAACGGCCCAGGCTCGACTCCAGCCTGTGGCCCTTTGCTGCATGTCATTTCCCCTCTCTCTCTCTCTCCTTCACACTTAACGGTCCTATCTATAAAGGCAAAAATGCCCCTAAAAATATCTTAAAAAAAAAAAAATGTAGGTGCAATAAAAAGGAAAACCATGCCATTAAAAAAAATATCATAGTATAATGCCAACATTTTCTCTTTAGAATATAGTATGTCATACAAACCTCATGGTATAGTATGCCATAATAAAAAAAAATCTATAATATAGTATTTATTTTTAAAAAGTCATAGTATAGTTTGTCATAAAAAAAATCATAATAAAGCATGCATTTTTTAAAAATAATATTGTATGTCATGAAAACATAATATAGTATGCTATAACAAAAATGTAATAAAAAAAACACTTCAATAAAACCTGTAAAACTTTTTAATGCAGTGGGAAAGGTTTTACTTGGCATTCACACTAGGGTCAAATGACTTTACAGTAGTCGAAGGTATTTATCAGCTCAGGCTGTGATTGTCATTGATGGAAACACAGCACGAATAGGCTAATTTTAGCCCCAAGCTGCAATGACACTCCATCACAAAACACTATCTGTTTTCGCCCAAGCAGCTCTCAAACATCAATTTAAATGAATCTGCACTGAGTTTAAAAGAGAGACTGAGGCTCCATGCTGCTTTCTACTGTTTACTAACCTGTTGTTTGGCCTGTCGGTGTTGTTGAACATGACACACCAAAAAATACAATCAGCGCTCTCTTGTGATCAAACTTTGCAAAGGTGTGAATGTTTCTAAATGACCCCTAATCAGGTTTTTGGCTTGTCTGTGCCACAGTATATTGATACTTATAGGCAAACGTAGAAAACAAATTAATTGGTCCAGTCCATTTATCAGCCAGTGTTTGATGGTGTGTGTAAACCAGTAAAGGTTTTATTTGCTCCTGCTCTGTGTCTGATGTTTGTGTGTCGCCGACCTCACAGGAGAGAAGAAGTTCGTGTGCACAGAGTGCTCCAAGAGGTTCATGCGGAGCGACCACCTGGCCAAGCACATAAAGACTCACCAGAATAAAAAAGGCGGCGTCCCCTCCTCCACGTCTCCGCCCACCACCGACGCCGTCATCACCGCCGACGGCACCACGCTCATCCTCCAGACCGCCGCCCACGACCTCGTAGCCAATCAGGAGATCCCTTTGCAGCTGGTCACCGTGGCGCCCGGTGAGGTTATGGAATGAGGGGCTGAGGTGGTGATTTATTTTTTTTTTTTGATTTTTTTTTTTTTTTTGTGGAGAACTGGCCTATCACAGGGACCTCTTGGGCTTCTCTCTGTCCCCCTCTTACCTTTTTTTTTGTTTGTTTTTTACATATGAATATATACGTAAATATATATGACAAATATATATATTTTAAGTAAGAGTTATCATGACTTTATGTTTGTTTTTTGCAGTCTTTTTATAGGCGGGCAAAAAAAAATAACATTAAAATGTGGTTGCTATGTACACGCATAAACACACACAATCACACACACACACACACACACAGAAAGATGCATTAACACTCAACACGCGACATGAATACTCAACACGATGAAATGCCTTATTTTGTATCATACTCTTGTATAAAATGCTGGAGGTGCATGTGTTTTTTTAAGCTTTGCAGATGATGTAACTGTAATGGAGATACATGTGTTTGTGAAATGATGATGATGATGATGATGAAGAGGAAGGGGTGGAGTATCTGAAAGAGAGAAAAGGAAGTAGTGAACCTCTCTTGGATGATTGAATTTTTGTCTGTGGAGAGTTCTGACAGAACCGTGGTCTGTTTGAAGCAGCGCTGCATCCACGCCGAACTGTTGCCCTGCTGTCGCCATAACGGCCGCTTCTGTTTTTTAAAGGAATAGTTCACCATTTTGGGAAGCACGCTCTTTTGCTTTCTCGTAGAGAGCAAGATGAGAAGATTGACACGAATCAATCTCATCTGTCTCTGGGCAAGAAACCAAGCGTGTTCCCTCAACGATGTCAAACTCTCCTCGAACAAAGCCGCAGCAACTGTCGCCCAGTCAGCGGCGACCGTGATGTCATGCTGTGCTGCTTCAAGCAGAGCAGGAGGTTCAGCCGGTGTCAGAGTAGGACGACAGTGCCACTGATCCGAAGTTGTTTTCCGCCTGGAGGTGAGGGGGAAATAGATGCAAGCCGCTCTGAAAAAAAGGGGCAACTTCTTCCAGCATCTGGTCAGTCTGAACAGAATGTCTCATCTGTCCCCACGAGCACGCCGTCCGCTGTGCTTGTCCACGTCAAAACACATCTTTGTTTTTCTTTCCTTTTGCATATTTTTGTTGTAAATTCAGTGTATTTCAGTTTTATCTGAAACTGTCTCCGCCGATCTGTGTGTCGCCTAAATGGAAGCCACACGATGGCGGTCATAGAAGCGTAGAGTGGTTACCTCTGAATTCCTGCAGGCCTCTCCTTCGCCATCGTCGTCTGCACACGGCTGCAGGAGGAGAACGCGCGCCGGCGTTGCCATGTGAAGAAAACAGAGAAACGGATGCAACCAATCAGAAAGCCCCCCCGAGGGTGTGTTTGTCATCGAACATTCCAGTTGGAGACCAGATGACGGTTACGTTTTGCAATAACTGCTCTGTTGGTAATTCTGGCCAGATGTCACTCAAGTCAAAAGGAAAACAATCATGCCATTGTTTGTTTTGTTTTGTTTTTATTTTAATTAATGTAATCCCTTCCTCAGTTTGTCCTCATGTTTGTAGCATTCATTTACATGTATATTATCTTATTTTCACATTGTTCATAGAAGCCATTACTTAGTTAACTGAATTTGTTGTATCAAGACCTTATTTTAAGTGATTTTTTTAAAGAATTGGTGTAAAAATTGAATGTTACCTTTTGTAAAACCTTTTTTCAAATGGATCACAATAAAAGTATGAAACCTTCCAGTAACAGGTTTTGTGTCGCAGGGAGCATTGGGGTACATTACACACACACGAGTGATTTTATCTGCTCCAAACAGAGAGGGGTACTGTTTGTTTTTTAAGGACTTTTTGGGCATTTGCATTCAAGCCAGAATTAAACTGCAGATGGTGTGCATCTCAACCACTGGACCAACAGGAAGTCACTGGTTTCCAGATTTTAAATTTGTGAAATGAAAGCCCGCAAATATGTATTGACAGATGCAAGATTTGGGTATTACAATCTGTACTGGGGCAGAATTGAATTCCTGGAGGCGACTATTCACTTCAGTGTCTGCAGGATGGATTTACAGATAGATGCATAATGTGCAGTAGATCAGTGGTTTTCAATCTTGTATTGCAGATGTTCGCCCCACATCAACAGAACATGCTGTAAATAGGATATACTATGACTTCTTATATGACATACTATACTATGACTTTATTTTTGTTATGAATCTTTTATGACATACTATACTGTGACTTTTTGTATGACATAATACTATGACTTTTTTAGTGGCATACTATACCATACTTTTTTTCGACATACTATACTATGACTTTTTTTTTTGCACTTTTTTCGACATACTATACTGACTGTTTTTTCTACTTTTTTCGACATACTATACTATGAGTTTTTTGACATCATATACTATGACTTTTTTTGCACTTTTTCCGACATACTTTACTATGATATTCATAGCATTTTTGTTTTTGACATACTACACTACGACTTTTTTTGACATACTATACTATGACTTATTTTGGAATTTTTTAACTTAGTTTACTATGACTTGTCTTGCACTTTTTTCGACATACTATACTATGACTTTTTTTTGCACTTTTTTCGATATACCATGACTTTTTTCAACATACTATACTATGACTTTTTTTGTACTTTTTTCAACATACTATACTATGACTTTTTTCAACATACTATACTGACTTTTTTTTGCACTTTTTTCAATATACTATACTATGACTTTTCTTGCACTTTTTTCGACATACTATACTATGACATTCACAACATTTTTTTCGACATACTACACTATGACTTTTTTTGTACTTTTTTCAACATACTATACTATGACTTTTTTCAACATACTATACTATGACTTTTTTGCACTTTTTTCAACATACTATACTATGACTTTTTTGCACTTTTTTCAACATACTATACTATGACTTTTTTTGACATACTATACTGACTTTTTTCAACATACTATACTATGACTTTTTTGCACTTTTTTCAACATACTATACTATGACTCTTTTTGCACTTTTTTCGACATACTATACTATGACTTTTTTCGACATACTATACTATGACCTTTTTTGCACTTTTTTCAACATACTATACTATGACTTATTTTGGAATTTTTTAACTTAGTTTACTATGACTTTTCTTGCACTTTTTTCGACATACTATACTATGACTCTTTTTTCAACATACTAAACTATGACTCTTTTTGCACTTTTTTCGACATACTATACTATGACTTTTTTCGACATACTATACTATGACTTTTTTTGCACTTTTTCTGACATACTATACTATGACTTTTTTCAACATACTATACTATGACTTTTTTTGTACTTTTTTCGACATACTATACTATGACTTTTTTCAACATACTATACTATGACTTTTTTTGTACTTTTTTCAACATACTATACTATGACTTTTTTCAACATACTATACTATGACTTTTTTTGTACTTTTTTCAACATACTATACTATGACTTATTTGCACTTTTTTCGACATACTATACTATGACTTTTTTTGCACTTTTTCTGACATACTATACTATGACTTTTTTTGCACTTTTTCTGACATACTATACTATGACTTTTTTCAACATACTATACTATGACTTTTTTTGTACTTTTTTCGACATACTATACTATGACATTTTTCAACATACTATACTATGACTTTTTTTGTACTTTTTTCAACATACTATACTATGACTTTTTTCAACATACTATACTATGACTTTTTTTGTACTTTTTTCAACATACTATACTATGACTTATTTGCACTTTTTTCGACATACTATACTATGACTTTTTTCAACATACTATACTATGACTTTTTTTGTACTTTTTTCAACATACTATACTATGACTTATTTGCACTTTTTTCGACATACTATACTATGACTTTTTTTGTACTTTTTTCGACATACTATACTATGACTTTTTTCGACATACTATACTATGACTTTTTTTGTACTTTTTTCAACATAGTATACTATGACTTTTTTGCACTTTTGTCGACATACTATACTATGACTTTTTTCAACATACTATACTATGACTTTTTTTGCACTCTTTTCGACATACTATACTGACTTTTTTTTGCACTTTTTTCGACATACTATACTATGACTTTTTTCAACATACTATACTATGACTTTTTTTTGTACTTTTTTCAACATACTATACTATGACTTTTTTTTGCACTTTTTTCGACATACTATACTATGACTTTTTTCAACATACTATACTATGACTTTTTTGACATACTATACTATGACTTTTTTTGCACTTTTTTCGACATACTATACTGACTTTTTTCAACATACTATACTATGACTTTTTTCGACATACTATACTATGACTTTTTTTGCACTTTTTTCGACATACTATACTATGACTTTTGTTGTACCTTTTTCGACATACTATACTATGACTTTTTTCAACATACTATACTATGACTTTTTTTGCACTTTTTTCGACATACTATACTGACTTTTTTCAACATACTATACTATGACTTTTTTTGCACTTTTGTCAACATACTATACTATGACTCTTTTTACACTTTTTTCAACATACTATACTATGACTTTTTTTGCACTTTTTTCGACATACTATACTATGACTTTTTTGTACTTTTTTCGACATAGTATACTATGACTTTTTTTGCACTTTTTTCAACATACTATAGTATGACTTTTTTTGTACTTTTTTCGACATACTATACCATGAGTATTTTCAACATACTATACTACAACTTTTTTTGTAATTTGTTCGACATACTATACTATGACTTTTTTCAACATAATATACGACTTTTTTTGCACTTTTTCCAACATACTATACTATGACTTTTTTCATCATACTATAGTAAGATTTTATTCGACATACTATACTATGGCGGTTTTCGCACTTTTTTTTTCTCGACATACTATACTGACTTCTTTAAACTTTTTTCGACATATTATACCATGACTTTTATGCATTTTTTTTTGACACACTGATTTTTTTAGACATACTATACTGACTTATTTTTGCACTTTTTGACATACTTTCCAGTGACTTTATTAGGATTTTTTTTGACATACTATACTTGGACTTATTTAGCATGTTTTTCGACATAGTAAACTATGACTCATTTGCAGTTTTGTCAACATACTATAATTTTTTTTTTACATACTATCCTATGATTTTTTCACCAGTCTTTTGACATGTTTTAGTATGACCTTTTTAGGAAATGTTTTGACACATTATGCTATGACTTTTTAAGGAGTTTTTTTCCCCCGACATACTATACAATGACTTTTTTGCACTTTTGTTGACATGCTATAGTATGACTTTTTTTTACTTACTATACTATGATTTTGTCAACATTCAGTGACTTCATATAGCAATTCTTTCGGCATACTATATTATGATATTTTCGGCAAACTATACTCTGCACTTTTTTTGACATACTATACTATGATTTTTTTTTTTTTTTCTGTAACGTGTTTTAGATATACTGCACTAAGACATTCTCGGCATAATATACTGGGACATTTTTTTGACATACCATAATATGACAATAGAGGCATACTATACTATGACGAGCCACTAAGGGTTACCACTGGTTGTTTACCACGTACCCTCTGGCACTGCAGAAATACCACTGAGTTTGTCAGCCTCGTCGGCACATGTACACACATTAAGCAACTTAAAATTTTAAATCAAATAGTATCTAGACAAATACCTGAAAACATACATAAAGCAGTAACAACACACTGGACCACTTTAATTGGGGATTTTTATTTAACAAAAACCGACAGCCAAAACAGGATGATAATGACAAATCCATGGATGTTCCCAAGAAACAGAAATTCAGATATTTTTCAGCTAAACTCTAATGTCATGGCTGCTCTTCCCTTACAGTACCACAAACTCTCGCCCCTCTTTGATTTTATGCTGCAACCCACACAAGCTTCAAACACCTTTCCCTGAGAGTCACAGTGACATTTATATTCCACAGAAACAGGGGAGTCATTCAAGCCTGCTGATTTTGTGCTCAATTTTCATGTCAAATTCATAATGATGAGTGTAAACATCATTAACAGAGTTACCATTCATTTCTAAACTCCATACACAATCTGTTTAAAGGGATAGTTTGGATCTTTTTAAGTGGGGTTGTATGAGGAACGTATCCATAGTCAGTGTGTTACCTACAGTTAATGGAGGTCGGCACACCTGCAGTGTGGAGAAGAAGACAGAAAGCTATGCGATATCAGTTCAAGTGTTCGCTATATTTAGAATATTTTCCCCGCTTTACCTTGCTGTCAGACAGACAGCACTTTCTGACGGGGAACTGAAGCAGTTTTCTGTGCTTTCTTCAAAGCCACAAAACTCCTTTGACAAAAACAGCAATTTCACCTTGCAGACCACGGGAGTTGCTGGTCTACTGCTGCCTCGAATGGTTTGTTTGTTTGTTTGTTTGTTTTATTGTGTGACTTCTGTGTTTTAAAGGGTTAGTTTGCACTCAAAGTAACACAAACGAACCAACTGAGACAGTGGTAGACCAGCAGCTCCTGTGTTTAGTGAGGTAAAATTACTGATTTGTCAAAGGCGTCTTGTCGCTTTGAAGAGAGCATAGATAACTGTTTCAGTTCCCTTTCAGCCACAAGGTAGAGCTGAGGAAAGCTGAGAAAATATTTTAAATATAGCGTGCACTTTAACTGTTATCGATTATTATTATATTTTTTTTTAAGGTGGTTAAAATATGTTTTGCTGCTGTCTCCATCAACAGCAGTACATTGCTTAGCTTCCATAATGGCACTCTGGGTAAGTTCCTCATACAACTCCACTTCCAAAACAAACAAAAATAAGCAATCAAGACAATCCCTTTAAGTGCTTCTAAGTTAAGTTGGGCACTATAGTTTGAGATTAAAAAGATATGCGTAGTGGGTCCATCACTTCCCTTAACACCAGTGTTATTTTGCATTAACTTGCTGTATCGATTTAAAAAACCTTACGGATGTCATACTGATTTCCAACATGTTGCCCAGCTCTTGTGTTAAGGCGTGAAAATTGGCAAATGATTAATGACTGTTCACCAAATGAACTCTGTAAAATACAAGTGTAAATCCACCTGTGCCCGTTATAAATTTAAAGGAAGGCCCAAAAAACAGTCAGCGTCTCTTCAACCCGTACTTGTTTGCTGTTGGTTGAGGCTGCGAATTCACTAAAGTTGAACTCAGCGCAAAGATACCACGAGCGTATCTTTTACTTGTGCCTTCACTCGTATTGAATGGAAGTGAACGGGGGCAAATATTCGCTTAAGTTAATTATGCTCATGTGTGACCGTGCCCTTCTTCCCGTCAGTGAGCTGAAACCCCTCCCAACACCAAATGTTCAGTTTGTCAGATTAAAACCCAAGTTAACCAGCAGCACGATTTCTAAGGTCCTCCTCCCTTTGTGGTCCGACCACAGCCCGAACCAGAATCCCATCAGTGCAAACGTACAGACTGACATCTATTACAGGGGAAATAAAACCATAATGGAGAGGAGAAAAAAAAGTATATCCACGAATCGCTTCACAAAACACACTCTCACCACTTGCACACACGCTCACAGGAAAACCTCTTCAACCTGACCGCTTTGACTCCCCTTCACACGTTATAAAAAGAACAGAAACAAAACCATGTCGCACTGGTTTGTGGTCAGTGTGCCAGCAGTCCCCAAAGGCAGGAGAGGAGCCTCTCTTCATGAAGCAGACTCTTTAAACAGAGTCCAGTTCACCGCCTCGTCACAGCCGCTGCAGGATCCTCACAGCTCTATGTGAACATCTGACACAGACACAAAGAAACATCAGTCATGTTGATGAATGTGGGAGCAGATTTGAGCGTAGCTGGTTGTGAGTGTTCAGTACCTGTGCCTGTGCCTGTGCCTGTGCCTGTGCCTTTCTGTTTCTTTGTGTTGTTTACTCCCGCCTGGACTCTGGTCTGCAGACGCTTTATCTCCTGGTCATAGTCGGTCCACTCGGCCACGATCCTCACCGCAGCCTGCAGCTTGGGCTCCTTGGTCATGGGGTTGTTACACTGAGATCAGAAAAAAATGAGCCTTGTTACTACTTGCTTTGGTGGTCTCTCAACAGGTGAAGAGAACAGGCTGCGTCTTGTTTAAGTGGCCATTTCATCGTCTGTGTCACATTTTCCACGAGGGAAAAATTTCAGAGGCTCAAGTTTGAGCAGCTGCCCTCGGGACAAAGACTCAGATCACGAGAGTCTCACCACAACTGTAACATCAAACTGTTCAGCTGACTCATGAGGAGTCTTCCAACACAGATGGTCGAATTCGATGACGGTTATCAGGGTGTACTCTTTAAATATACTACTTTATTTTATACTGTCCCTTAATGTGCTTTGATTATGTGACTGTGTGGTAGAATGTTAGTATTTGTTTTACATATCTTTAATGTATTAAGTCAAAGTTCTGAGATAAGATAATTCTATATATATATATATATATATCAATTTAATCTGTGGCAATGATTTGGATTGTTTAAGTCACAAATTCTGTGAGTGGACACAAACAAAACACCACAATAATGAGGGAGTCGAGCTGTTATCTGGACAGAGAGCTCACTTTTATTTCAGGCTGAAGTGTTGATTTGTTACTTCCTGTGCTGACAAGTCAGAGTGTGTGTTCGTGGCAGAATGAGGGTAAGTACTTTTTGTGTAATTGTGTGTGTGTGTGTGTGTGTGTGTGTGTGTGTGTGGGGGGTTAATGTTCCTCTCTTAAAGCCCTACTTTGTGTTTTTAAGATTCTATCAAAAATAACTCTTCTGTTCCAATAAATAGCATTTAACTGAAAATGCAACACAGATTATAAACAGTATAAACACACATCTAAACCCTTTATGATTATTATAGAAAAATGTCTTAGGACCATTTAGTCGTTAAAAGTAGGGCAGTTTAGTCTCTGGGTTTTTGGTTAGTCTTGGGAGTTTTGTAGGTTATAAATGTTACTGTATATTACAAGCACTTCCTTTTCTTAAATCTAGACAAAGTGTTAGTAAATGCATTTTAAAATACGATTTGCTTCATGTCTGGGCCTATCATCAAGCTTTCAAAAGCCTATCAGGGTGTCCCATTTTACATCTCCATTATTTCTTATAAGTTACTTTTTTTTTTATCTGTTTTTGTGAATAAAATTGTGAACTTAAATATGGAATTACGTCAGTCAGTTATCTCTTCTCTCAGTTTGCCTGTCTGCCCTCTAGTGGCTGTTAAGAGGCATGACAGTCTTCAGAAAACCCCAATGCTGAGTGCAGGGTGCTACAGGAGTTAACAAAAGGATTGTGCAGCTTTTGGTTACCAAACCTTCACAAATAAGACAGAAAGAAACCCTTTAATGGGTGAAATGCAGCCTTAGAGGCTAAATTATTTTTCAACCTGGACACTATCGTCCACAGCTGACCCAAGTGCTTCAAAGCTTTGACTGTTGACATTTTAATCAAGGTCCAAATCACTATTTGAGTACTCAGTTTTCTAAACCATTACCCTAAAAAAATCTGAAATAGCTCATAAATTAAGAAACAGTGATCCAACATAATTCATTATGCAGCAACATTAATTATGAATTTCTCAGACAAGAGCATCTAAACTCAGTGATGGGCCTCATTTGTGACAGTTTGACCACTTGAGACAGGCTTAGAGACACACTAGCGTGATGTTAAAAAAGGCAAACGTTTGAAATAATATGAAATTTTGTGAAGATGACCCCCAAAGATTCGAGTTCCAGATGTGCCAAAGGAAACTGGCAGATCGCACGTCTACTGCCAACTTAGCAAATCACCTCAAAACTCTAAGTATTGTTTTTTCTAGCTATAATGGTAAATGTTATTGCGACCTGAGTCCTAACAAAGGATTAACTGTCACATAACTTTAGGTGCTGTTTCGAAAAAATATCCCTGTTTTGCATCACCACGTCCTGCCCCTGCAGGCAAGGCGGCGATTAATCAAAGTTATTTCTCACTTTAGCTGCGATGCCCAGCGGCCAGCCGCCACAAAACAACCTGTAATGTAACCCCAGCAGGCAATTAAGCACCGTCAAGTTATGTCCACTATAAGTGTTTTCTTTTTGCCACTGACAAGCTCATCGTGTTTCTCCAAGGATCTCAACAGAGACAGACCTTTTCGCTAAAGAGTAAGATCGTTTTTTGTTTCACCAGAGACAGCGTTGAGTCACCATCGTCAAACTCACCAGAATAAATAATACTAATAATTAACAAAACTCACAAACTGTCCTGGTTTGTCTCTCTCCTGTTCCAACAATTACCAACTGTGGTTTGGTTAAAATGAACTCTTCATTCACCCAGTCAGATGTGAAAATATGCTGACTCTATACACGCTAAACTAACTGTTACTGTAATGAAGTCTGGTGGGTTTGATTTCAGGGCTGGTTCCACAATGTTGTCAGACACTTCCGATAACAATCTGAGCCTGCCAGCAGCAAAAAGAGACACTGTTAATGAACAAAAATTGACGGAGGTCGATTTCAGCCTTTCTCATCTTGCTCACTGCTGGGCCAATTCCAAAAACTGTTGCTCTCATTCGTCACTTGGACACAAAAACATGGGCTTAAGTTACCTTTAACTGTGCTGCAGGGTGAGTAATGTCTCAGTGCTCCTGTGCTGTTTGCAAGTATTAAAATAAGGTACTAAGAATACATTTCCTTTCTATGCAAATGAGCCTCACTGCAAAAACAGTCCAGTTGAGTTCACAGAGATCAGCGCTGGTCGCCACACACAGTTACAGAGACATTATTTGCATCTTGAGAGAGTTGGTGTTAACTGAAGTGCAAATCATGCCATCCTCTGTCACGTTTAAAGTCCTCGCCTGTAGCGCCTGTGCACCTCGTCCATTTCTTTTTCTCTCTGCCACTGTTCTGGCACAAAGGTGACATTTTTAGTGTGCCACATGCATAATTGGAATAAGACAATAAAAGGGAAAGTTGGACTCAGCTGCAAAACTTTACGGCTGTGTTTGCGCCGTATTATCATCAACACAATATCTTTTATGAATCAGACCTTGAGATGGAGTAATGTGCAACTCATGGTGCTTTCAGCAGCTGCAATCAATGCCTTGTGAAATCGCCCTCTGTTATTTTTTGAGCATTGTGTTCCTGATTCTGTCCCTGACGTCAACACACACACACACACACACACACACACACAAACTGTTGTTACCAGGTCTATCGTCTTGGCGCTCCTCTTGGAGGTGTCGTCACACCAGGTCTCACACCACAGCCACTCCTGAGGCAGAGACTTGATGGGCACCTGATGGATCATGTTGTTGGGCAGATCCTGGAGGACAGAAAAAGACAGACCGTGAGAACACTGATGGAGGTGGGGACGGGAAGTCTCACAGAGATTTTTTGCAAAAGGGATTTAATGGGAACAGTTGTTATAGTTACCTCTTTGTTTAAACCAAACCTGGACACTATGTTAAAGCTTTCGATTCATCTAAATCAGCTTTTTCAAACCATTAAAATCATGATGTAAAGGTGGATCTACAATGTGCAGACAAGCATTTGTTAATTAACATGCACCACTCTGTGGGTGTGTGGTAATACAATAATATTATGAGGCTGTTTTAAAGGCTCTGCTTGTTGCTGCCTCAAGTTCATTAGAGAGTCTGAAATGTGAAAGTTGTCTGCTCACGATGTGCCGTCATAAAATCATGAGCAGAGAAGAAAATAATTAGCAAACACCTGCACTGTGAAAAGGATCAGATGAAATGTGTCATTTCTCACATTAAACTGCAGCTGTTCAACAAAAAAACTCTCAAATCTCAGATTTCTGAGGTTCCTTGAACACAACAGGGTACGATTTCACTACAGTGCTTTCTCACAACCACAAGAAACAAATTGAAGGCAACAAAATGTTCACAGATTGTGTTTTTAGATTTCATAAAGCAGTGAAATGAAATGGAAATTAACATCTAAAAACATGTAATTTGGAAAAAAGGTTGAGGGTGATGTAAGCTGTGTAGAGATACTCCAAACAGTCCTTTAAAAACTGAGTCAGTGTTTAAAATCAGATTCCAAAGGCGCATTAAAATGACAAATATGGACAGCTGGTGAAAAGACAGACCTGGTCGAGGTTTGAAAGGCTGTTGGGGTCTTGGCTGAGCCCCTGGTATTGTCCTCTGAGTCGATCTCCTGCAGCTATTTTCCTGAACTTCTTCAGGTCGACCACATACAGGGCGCTGCGGGGGATAAATGACAGTAACACATGAAATATGCATGAAAGTGAAATATGTATTAAAAACGGAGTGAGAGCGTGTCTGTGTGTGTGTGAGTGTGTTCGAGAGGGACAGCAACGACTCAGGCGAGCTGTCAGAATGTGTATACCTGATGTGGTATTTGCGCCCGGCGAGGTGACTCGCCCAGTAGCCGGACTTCCAAAAGCGATAGCCGTCCATCTCCCTCCGGCTCTCGCAGAACGGCGTGTAACCATACGGAGCGCCCTCCAGGTCGAAGTCACGCAGCTCCTTTAGGTCTGTTCGCACGATCTGAAGCAGAGACAATACAGATGGATCACGTCAGTGTGTCACACTCGTTTTAAATATGAATTAATAAAGCAGCTGCAGCTCGCCTCGTTACAAAAAGAAACCAGGCATTTTCTGTTAGAGCCCCGCAGCTGTGAAACTCCTCAGCTGAGGAACTGAAGTTAGCAAACTCAGTGTCTCCATTTAAAACACTCCTTAAAACATACTTTTACAGGAAGGCTTTTACAGTAAATCTGTTGTGTCTAGTCTCTATCCTTCTTTTATCAATTTCATTATTTAATCATTCTTATTACACTCTGATTGGTCTGGTCTCAGCCTATGTTCACTATGTTTATTGCTGTTTTTATCCTGATGTCATAAAATATTATATTTGTCTCATAAAGCACTTTGTCGCTGTGTCACAGCTTATTATTAATGTTTATTATTATTTTCCTGATTACATTTCGGAAAGGAGCAAAAGCTGTTGTGAATATTTGCTTGATTTTGGACCAAAAAGATAAAACATGCCATTTTAAAACCATCTGAGGTCTTGGCACCAGTGGATTTTTGGTATTGTTGCTCATAAACTGAATCAGAATTGTTGCAATGTTTGTGGTCCATCAACTGACTGCCATGTTTTTGTGTTTCAGCAATCTGGAAATCCATCAGTAAAAAATAACAACAAAAAAAAACAAAAAACTTTTTTTCTTCTTCCTTTTTTCTTCTTTTACCCTACAATGTAAATTGCAGAATCTGTCTTGAGAGATTAGTGTTTCAGTGACAAATGGAGACAACGATTTTTCAAATTGGTCCAGTTTTGAGAGTGGGCACTGCAGCCGGCAGCTGAGAAACAGACTGTTAACTTTAATGGGCACACCATCAATTGACTTACACTAAATTGCTTTTTTTTGCCACTGATGAGTTTAGGTTGTTATTCTTAGGCTGCTTTCAGACCTAGAGTTGTCTTGCTTTGGTCTGAGTCAGGGATTAATGTTGTTCCAAAGTTGTATTATTGTCCAGAGTTGGTTCATGTTCTCACGGCAGCATTTACAAGCAGACCAGATCAAATGCCTTGTGCGAGAAAGCTGCTCTTGATTGGTCAGAATTTCCATGTGGGAAAAATCCAGGAAGTGAACCAAACGTTGAAGAAGAGAACACTTGCAAGATAAATGTGACACTTTCTAATGTCACAATGGAGGGACAACTACGTAGGTTGATTTTAGCGCTGCTCATCGTGGACTATATTGCTTGCAACCAAACTGGGCCGGTGCGAAAGAATTGTGAGTGTCTGACAAGGTTATGGAAAGGATCCGTATAATGACAGACACTTTTGTTAAAGAGTATGATCCTTTATGTTTAACACAAAATCACAGTCACCAAACCAGACTCTATTTAAATAAACTGTAATTTTAGCATCAGCTGTTTGTTAATTCATCTAGTTTCTTTCGTATCATCAGCTTACGATCTGAACAGTATTAAGAACAAATACTTGGACAGAGGCGGGACGAATTACATTGTTTGCACAGCCACGTGTGAGCTCACCTGGTCAGCGTCCACAAACAGGATCTTGTCGACAGCGAGAGGAAACAGGACGTCCAGGAACAGGATCTTGTAGCCCCAGATGATCCGCTGCTTCTCGGTCTGTTGGTGTAACCAGCGAGGCCACTTGTACTGGACCAGCTCATACTGGAAACCATATTGCTTCGCCATGTGCGGGATGAACTCCTGCAAGATGGTGACGCACAGAACAGGCCAGTCAGCATTTATAAAAGGATACTAGAGGCAATGTGCAATGGAGCAGGGCTGCAACTAATGGTTATTTTTAGTATCCATTTATTTTTTCTAGATGAATCCATCAATTGTTCGGTCGATAAAATGTCAGAACAGTGAAAAACATTTATAGCAGTTTCTCAAAGTCCATGATGGTGTCGTCAAATGCCTTGTTTTGTCAGTCTACAACTAGGGATGCACGATATTGGATTTTTTGGCAATATCCGATATGCTGATATGTAACAACTCAGTCAATATTCTTGATAAACAAAAGCACGTTGGCCTTTTAAAGGCTGATATCGACCGATACCAAGTCTGTGCTGATATGATTGTGCATCCCAATCCACATCCATAAAATATTCAGCGTAAAATGACATAAAACAGAAGAAAAATTAGGAAATTGACTAATTGACACTCAACTTATTGTTGCAGCTCTACAGTGGAATCATGCATACTGTTATTGTCTAAAATACATTGATCAATAAACAGGCCATCTGTTGAAAACCAGAATAAGTATCAAAACTTTGATACTGACGTGCACGAAACAGGGACTTTTCAAAAGCTTTCCATATATTTTACCCCATTTCCATGACTTTCTTCAAGTAGAAAAAGAGACAGACGACTGGTTGCTCTGTGTGTACAGGACGAACCCAAGGTGATATGTAAACTCATCTTCATTGGTCGAATGACGGTTCATTAGTACGGTTTTGTTTCTGATACTATTCTTTCTCACACCTTCAACTCAAACCATTGTGTTGCCCCGCCCAAAATATATCATTTAATAATTTAATTAATATCTTAAACGTGCGGGCGACTAGTCAACTAATGGCCCTAAATGACGACTATTGGTCGATCATATTTTAAACAACAGCCAAAACAATGTATCTTCAAAACTTCTCCAAAACATTCTGTTAATTCCAAAACATTTCCAGGCCTGGAAAACAGTTTCTCTACTCTCATAACTTCTCCTGGAATTTCATAAATGTGGAAACCCTGATGGAGAGGTAGTCTGCGACAATGTCTGTAAAGATACAGGTGCTATAAAGAAAAGTTTGAGCTTATCGATTTGTCATCATCCATATAAAAAGTTTCATGAATCTAAAAACACCACAATCTACAGTAGAAATAATCCCGAATCAATATAATATTTTTGGACAGATAACAGAAAGCACAGCTGTCTGTAGACTTTGTCCTGACATATTGTAAATGTCAAAATAAAGATCAATCCTTTATACTGCAAGACTGGACCTCTATGGAGTTAACCATGGAAACAGGCTGAGCGGTAACAAAACAATCTTTTACTTTTACAAATATAAAGAGAAAACAGCGTGTTGCAGCGTAATGAGGCGTAACAACTAAAAACCAGAGTGAAAACAATCATAAAAACAGCGCTGATAATGATGAATGGGCTGAGAAAAGCACAGAAGTCTTTGTCATTCATCCGGCGATTTTCCTTGACAGTGAGAATCTTTTCCCAGCTGCATGTTTCACCTTGATTTTTCAGAGCGCCTGTTTGAAGCTCACATCACTGACAGACAGAGAAAAAAGCTGCAGCCGTCAGAGAAAATCTCCACATCAATGATGAGTGGCCGGCAGATTTTTTTAAAAGTAAAAAATCCTACCTTGAACGTCGGGGACAGGTAGTTCTTGAGGAACCAGAACTTGACAGGAGTTTTTGTGTTTTTCAGAACTGACAGCATCATAATCCTGAGAGGGAAGGGAGAATGAAAAGACTAGTGGCAACAGAGCTGGGAGAACAAAGGTGCCTAAATCAACAGTCTTTGTACACATGAGAAGACGAGATGTTAGTTTTTAAGCATTTTGGGTGATACAGCAATCCCTTTTCTCTGCCTGGTCATATCTCTGATGCTCACCTGAGGAACCGCTCATACAGATGCCCCGAGGCCACAGAGAAGATGTTGATCACGTCGTCCTTCTCCTGCTTCGGCTCTTCGGCCTTTCCTCCACCTGTGAATCCTCTGAAAGATAAAAGACAAGCTCTTTTTTTTGGAAAGTTTAAAAATTAAACTTAAGAGGAAAAATACCCACAAAACAGACATGATCATTAAATCAACAGACTTCTTGGACCAGAGTGAGTCAGCGTTAATGTTTTGTTATACAGTCTGTCAGGTACTTGCAGGATACAGTTTACTGATGATGTCAATCTTTGATGCAAAACTATTGTTAGGGCTGCAGCTAATGATAATGGTCATTATTCATTAACTGCTTTTTCATCCATTTCATCTGCTTATTCTAGGCCAGGTCACGAAGGCAGCAGGCTAAGCAAAGCACCCCAGTCCCTCTACGTCCTCCTGGAGGAACCCAAGGTGTTCCCAGGCCAGATGAGATATGTAATCCCACCAGTATGTTCTGGGTCTGCCCCGGGGCCTCCTGCCAGTGGGATGTGCCTGGAACTCCTCTAACAAGAGGTGCCCAGGAGGATCCTGATCAGATGCCCGAACCACCTCAACTGACCCCTTTTGACAGGTGGGAGCAGCAGCTCTACTCCGAGCTCCCTCCGGATGTCCGAGCTTCTTACCCTATCTCTAAGGCTGAGCCCAGCCACCCTACAGAGGAAACTCAATTCAGCCGCTTGTATCCTCGATCTCATTCTATCAGTCACTACCCAGAGCTCATGACCATAGGTGAGGGTTGGGATGTAGATGGACAAGTAAATCAAAAGCTTCGTCTTCCAGCTCAGCTCCCTCTTCACCACTGCTGCATCACTGCAGAAGCAACACCAAACCGCCGATCCATCTCACGGTCCATTCTACCCTTTTGACTAAGACACTGAGATACTTGAACTCCTTAACTTGAGGCAGTAACTCACTCCCAGGAGCATTCTTTGTCTTTCTCATGTATACAGTGTACTGGAAATATGTGTCTCATTTGGGGTTTTACTGCAGTTTGTAACACACAGCCACTTGCCGGTGTATAGTCAGCTTTGTAAGTTATCATGGATACATCGTACACAAACCAACTAGCCAACAGTTTGTAAGGTGGGGATAGAGATGCATGCCGAAAAGAAAAGCCCACATCTGGTCAGAAAGGGAAACACACCTACTTTAAAACATTATGAAAGACTCTGATATCAACAGGTTTTTTTGACACGTGCAAAAATCGCAACGCTGACCTTTTCAAGAAGGTGACTGACTTTGTGACTATAATTGTATGTTCTATTTCTGGCACTCTAATGTTGTCATTGAATGCAAAGTGGAAAAAATGACACTGCTTTTATTTACCTATGTGGACTGTATCCTACAATAATAATAATAATAATAATAATCATTCAAAAAAATCTGTTGATTGACTTATTGATGATTCAAATCATTTATTTTTCAGCTCCATTTATTATAAAAGCAGTTACAAGTTTTGAATCAAAGCTGTACCTGGTCAGGGATTTCCAGAAGCCAGTGTCGTTTTCCTCGGTCCCGTCACTCAGCAGCTCCTCATTGAACTTGTCTGGTTTCTTCTGGACCTGATTGACATGAAATTTTAACCTAGTTAGTTGAACAACCCCTGTTAAAAATATCATCTATTTGACATGACAATCAAAAATTTTAATAAAATAAGGAAGGCCAAAACTAAAATCAAGATAATAAATGGGAAATAACACCAATAAGATAGCAATTAAAGCGTCAGACAGCTCAGATTACCTCAGGATATGCTTTCCGACAGAAGTACGTTTTTAGGAGAGACTTAAATGAAGTCAGTGGCTAAGACAGCCTTATATCCTCAGGCAGGTTGATCCAGAGCCTCGGGGCCCTGATTGCAAAGCTCTGTCCCCTTTGTACTTCAGTTTAGACTCTGGTACAAGCAGAAGACCTCTGCCCGAGGATCTCAAACTACGCTGAGGTTCCTAAGGGACTAACAGGTCTGAAATGTAATCTGGAGTCATGCCGTGAAAAGCCTTAAAGGTAATCAATAAGTTTAAAAGTCTAAAACAAACAGGGAGCCAATGTTAACAGACTAAAACTGGTGTGATGTGGACGTGCTTCTTGGTTTTGGATAAATGTTAATGTCCCAATGAGATGTTTAATTTTACCCATGATTTATGTTCATACTGTGAATGTTCTGCATAACTCAAAATACTAGTTTCTCCTGCTCTTTGAAATTCATGAGAACGCCGCAGAACTGAAAATGTTGCCTCTAACTGTCCTGGATTTGTTTCATTTATTTGGGGACAAAACTTAAATCTAACTGAGTGACTGTTTCCAAGCTATTGTTTCAGACACGCATCACCTCATCACAGATAAACTGACCTTGACTTTAATGATCCTGCTCTTGAAGTTGTTCAGCACGACGATGATGTCATCAGAGTCTGCTGGAGAGTCTGTGCCGTCGTGGCTGCAACGGAAGGAAGAAAGGATCGGAAAAACAGAAGGTTGAGTTTGTTGATCAAAGAGACACGACGCCTCATTTCAACTTGGCAGTTATCCGTGCTCTTACCTGTAAATCTTGTAGATGTCATCGGAGCGTCCTTTCCTCATCTTCAGGATCCAGGCGCCTGGGTTTGCCTTCAGCTGGAAGTAACCCTACAAAGAAGAACACAAGAGATTCACATTGTTAATGACTATAATAATATACGAGGACAACAAAGACGGGAGGCTCATCTGTTACTCACCAGGTTCGCCATAACGATTGTGTCCACAATGACGGGGTCGGAGGCGGTTCCCAGGGTGAACTGGAGGCCACGTGGCGGCTGGCCTGAGCTGACGTCAAAACAATGGCCTTCCAACAAAAGGTGCTCCAACTCGTACTCTGCTGCTACAATATTCTCCACCTGAAGAAGTCAGACCAGAAAAATTGAGCACAGCGTTAGTTCAGGCAGGACGGCAGATTGATGGAAGGGAGTCAGCTGATAGATCACATGATTCCTTTCTACTTCCTACTGTTGCTGCTTCCTCTGCAAGCTGCTTTGCAACCATCACAGCTCCTCCTTTTCATGCTGTGTCTGACTTATCAATGTCATTTCTGTTTGTCATTGATGCTGCTCTGTTCTGTTCCTGGAGGGTCTTTGCTGCTGCTTTTTCCTGCCTTAAGCTTTACACATAAGCACATGGAAGGGCAGAGAATTGTGCTCCTTCTGCTTCAGGCTTTCCTTGGTTGCACGTGGAAAGGCAGAGAGGTATTCTCTCCCTGCTTCAGGCTTTCCTTGTTTGCACATGGAGGGGAGGAGAGGTGTGCTCTTTCTGTCTTAAGGCTTTCCCTGAGGCGAGTGGAAGAGGCTTTCTGTGTAGGCCCAAGAAAGGCAGAGCGGCCCCAGAACAGAGCCATACCATCAAATATAATACTGCAACTGGAAATAAAGTTTTCTTTGCTCCTGAAAGTGTTCCTGACTGAAGTCCTTTTTTGCAGCTCAATCCCAGGAGCTTTACAGACGCACATTAGTAATAGTTCCCAAATAAATCCAAGGTCTCTAAAAATCCTCAGCATCTCAGCAAAAATGGCAGAAATCTCAGCAGGGAGAATTCAAAGAAGTGAGGGTGTAACTCTTAAAAAGAAAATTTAAGAAGTGACACAAATAGATATAATACGACAGGATTATGATTAGAGAAAAAATCTGAACATTATTAGGGTGATGAACTTTATGTTTCACCTTATAAAAAGCCAAAACCCTCTCCGCTACATGTCAGCATGGAACAACAGTGTTAAATTGGTAAAACTTGTTTAATCGTGTACCCCAGTTTAACCTTTACCATCTTAGAACACACATTCATAAAACCCTGGCATAGAGACACAGCTGTTGTCCTCATATGACCCATGGTGTCAGTGAAAGTTTTCATTTTGATGCAACTATTTGCTCTATTGCAAAGGTGAGCTGACATAAAACATAAATTTTGGATGAAAGAAAAAAAGCGTCTTTCTACAGCCCCTTAGATAAATAGATGAAAAATAAACCCAAATTTCAGTCGCACAGTATCAGTTTGAGTTTTAGGGGGGCCGGCGGTGTTTAAACAATGACTGATTAAAACATTTGCTCAGGGAGCAGGGCAGAGTGGGGTGATAACTTCAGACTTTACACACTTCAGAGTTTACTGCGAGAAACATCTCTAAATATTTCACAACTGCAGATGCCGATCGAACTCAGACAGACTTATTACTTTACCTCCTCCAGGTAAATGTTGTCCAGGTCGTAGCGGGTGTGCACAGACTCCACCATCCAGCTCTCAGGAGTGTTGAGGTTCAGGGTGAAGAGTGGAGACTGAGGCATGTCAAGGAACTTGGCCATGGGGGCCTGGAGCAAAACTACCGTCAGCTTGAAACGCCACCTCTGGCTCCAACACGTGACGGTAAAAACTGGAGGAAAACACAGGGACTTTAATCACAGGTGGAGGAGTCATCATGCCATGATCTGCCTTTGCTGGATGCCTTTAGTTAAGCAGCAAACATAAAACGATCACCATTGTTGGCTTTTACTTTAAATCTAAGACCAAACTTGTGATAGAAATATGCACCAAAAGTGAGTAATAATCTTTCTAAGTAAAGACACTGATGTCTGTTCAAAATGACTGATGACATTCTGTGCTCTGTGCACGAAGAATAAAACATTAATGGGCATGCTGGCTCGCAAAGCCTCAGTTTAACAATGAAGATCATTGCTTGATCTGAATGGAGGGGCTAAGATATGGGCACTGCATGCATACAGGTGTTGTGCCTGTTTCCTCGTCAAATAGCGTGTCTCTCTTGTGAAAATGATGTTTCTCATGGTGCCGGAACTTTTCACAGTGATGTGAAAACATGCCCAAGACCCATCCAATCTGTTTAAGTATAACTATTTAAGACCTCTTATGAGTAAATGTGTATTTAATTTATTTAAGACTTTTTATGAGTAGAGGTGTGTAGTCCAGACATCTTAAGACTATTTTGGGGCTTTTGTTAATAAATGTGTATTTAAGACATTTGAGACTACTTTAGACCTCTTGTTAGTAAATGTTTATTTGAATCATTTAAGACTATTTTATGAGTAGAGGTGTGTATTTAGGACTATTTAATGCCTCTTACAGGCAAATGTGTATTTAAGACATCTTAAGACTACTTAACGCCCCTTATGAGTGATTGTGTATTTAAGATAATTTAAGACCATTAAATGCCTTTTGTTAGTAAATTTGGATTTAACACATTAAAAGACTTTTGAAGACCTCTCATTAGTAAATGTGGATTTAAGACATTTTAAGACTTTTTAAGGACATGCTGCCAATATAGTCCACATATTATCCATGTCCATGTTTATACCAGAGAGTTTGCTCTGTCAATATATTTTTTAAATCCAAAGTTACTCGGATTATAAATAATTTCTTGGCTTTTCCAGAAGGAACTGAAACTCTACGGACACAGTGATATACAGTATACAGGGTTATGATATTTTAGGGATTCAGTACCTTATTTCAAGTAAAATAAGGACATTGGGAAGGTAAATGGTAAACTTTTGGCCAGAGAGAGCAGAAAGTCTGATCCAAACTCCAAACAGAAGGTCTGAGTGTTCACAGAGTACAGAAAGAGTTCTCACCTCTTGAGAGGCATCTCTGACAGTTTGGATTGGCAGTTCATGAAGACCCGTAAGTTGACGTTTACCAGCTGCTTCAGAACCTGCAGGTGGAGACATGTTCAAGAGGACGAGACAGACAGGTGAGAAATAACATGACGACCAGATCAAAGTGAGGTCAAATATATCAACTGGACGGATCAGTGAGAAAGAGGCAGTTCAATGAGAGAGCACATTCAACCCACCAGCAGGAGAGGAGCTAGTTTCTGTGCATCCCTGGTTACAGGATCCACCACCGCAACAACATCAAAGTACACATCTCCCTCCTTCGGGCGGATCTTCACAGCACTGCCAAAAATCAGCAAATCAATAATTAAGCAAAGTAAACACAGACTTAAGATTTCCAGTGTTGTTGCTGGGGTGCAGAGTATGTACTGACTTCAACTATTTATTCTGTATTTACAATACATTTGAAGGTACAGATTACAGAATTTAAAACCTTTTGATACTGTATTTGCCTAATAGTAACTTTATTTAAACAGCACAAAGTAAAAACTGAATAATGAATTAAAAGAGACAAATAAGTAGGCAGACAAAAACCAAAATACACAAATATAAAAGCATTGCAATCAAGAATACAGGCAGCTTTATACAAGTGTGTTTTAAGGAGTGATTTAAAATAGGGCACTGATTCAACAAGCGTGATCTCTTCAGGCAGGGCACTCCAAAGTCTGGAGGCTCTGACAGCAAAGTCACAGTCTTTATTTTTTTAGCTTTGACTTTGGAACGGATAACAGAGTTTTGCCTCAGGCAGCCCGTTTGGTCATAAGAGGAGAGCAGCTCAGAGACATAAGGAGCTGCCAAACCAGGCAGGGCCTTAAAAATGATTCAAAGTACTTTAAAACTGACCTAAAAGTCATAGGCAGCCAATTTAAAGAAGCTAAAATAGGTGTATGGTCCCATTATTGGAGGTAGTTAAGAGCTGAGCTGCTGCATTTTGTATGAGATTGAGGCTATAAAGTGATTTATGGGAGAGACGTGTTTACAGCTATTTGCAATAATCGAGACATGATGAGATAAACATGAACAATCTTCACTAGATCAGAGAATGACCAACAATTTGATTTCAAAGATATTCCGTAACTGATAAAAACAGGATTGGACAACATTTTTATGTGAAGGTGAACTTTAAATTGTGGATCAAGGTTATCAATCTGAATCCCAACATGGGGAGCAGAAAAAAACAATGACGTCAGATTTGGTATTATTAAGCTGGAGGAAGTCGTCAAACATCCAACTTTTGATGTCTGCTAAGCAACTGACCCTTCGTAAAGTCCTACCCCCAAACGCAGACTGGCGAATCATAATGTATCATTGCGCCGGCTCAAACCAGGGTCTGACAACAACACAGCTGTGCTCCACTGACTCTAATGCAATCGTTTCAGATTTCCTTCATTTTCAGGCTGGTTTTGTGGATTTGGAGCTAAATGTTATGCCTGGAGCACGTCGTGTATTGATGATACCCGTTGCCTGGAAAGGTTAGAAAAAAATATTCGCTTCTTCCCTGTTTCAAAACCCTGAAAAGTGTAGGGTTAGCTAGCTAGCTACTGAAGATATAGCCTACTGAATGTATACACATGCTGCTTTTACTTGCTAATGATTAAAACAGTAAAAAAAAAAAGACCGACCCTGCTGTACAGGAACCAGTGAAGGGAAGCAGGGAAACTTTGCTGATATTCAACCAGCTGTGTGTCATCGCATTGCGTGCAGATGAACGCTGATGGACTTTCCCGGAAGATCCCTGCCTGTCCGGCTGCAGAGGTCCACGTGCTGGCAGCGGCACGGGGGTGAAGCCAAACACTGTTCATCTACACACACTGTGATGCCACACTGCTGGTTCAATATCAGCAAAGTTTCCCTTTATATTCATTGTCTTGTGTGGCGATCAGCAGTGATGTGGTGGTTCACTTTTACACTGTGATCTGTAGCCTATAGTTCGGTTTTAGCTTCTAACTATCTTTGTCTTTTTAACCTGTTGTGGACACATCCTTCAAACACAGACTGTAGACCCCTCTGTCTGCTTCTCTCTGCAAAGAGCAATTACGAAATGTTTGTAGGATGGTTTTGTAATTACATTTCATTGGCAGGTAGAGTTGTGTGTCATCGGTGTAGAAATGGAACTGAATGTTATGGTTTCGTATGATGTCACCAAGTGGGAGCATGTTAACGGAGAATAAGATGGGACCTAAATTTGAGCCCTGAGGAATGCCATAGTAGGTAGGAGCCAGGGATGACAGAATCACTCACACTAACAGAGAAGTGTCTACCAGTAAGACAGGAGCCACTTTAGGGCAACACCGGTTTACAAGGACAGCGTGACAAAGGGGCAGTTCAAGTTCAGGATGACCAGGATTGAGCATCTACCTAAATTGGCTGCCAACAAGAGCTCACCCTCAGGAAGGGGCACAGAAACCAGATTTTTCTAATTGGTGCTATATTTTTAATAAGCCCAAAAATTCTAAAAACAATACAGCTAAATACTTTACAAAAATCATTTGACCCTGAGCTACACAGGGCTTCCCCTCAGGGAGTGGAGGAGGCTTGCCTGTACAAATTATGTGCATGTATTACAACCTTACCTGTAGCGGTCATCTGCAAAGTCATATTCTACCCGGGCCTCTCCCTTGGGCTGAGAGGAGAGCAGAGCATCCACCTTCATCACGAGGTCACTAGCCCTGAGAGAAATCCTGCATTCAGTTTTACAAAACTCAACAGCCTAAAAATATATTTATTTTCTTAACCTTGTGAAAATCTACCCAATATTGTAAGTAATATACCTGTCCTCCTCAATCCCAAACTGTTGGACTTTGCTTTTGATTCGCTCTCCAGACGTTTTCAGGATGATGCTCTCCAACAGCAGGAAGTCATCCTGGTTAAACACCTCATCCTCCTCCAGTGGACCTATGATCTGTAAATAAGAATTGATGCAGTAACTGGTGGATTTTATCCATGAATACAAACTATATTTGTTCATGAACCTGTACCTGTATTTTCAGTGCAGGTTCTCTGAACAATAAGGAACAAGACTGTGACTCACCCTTCCGTTGCTGATGACTGCTTTCTGTCCTTTCTTCAGTTTGAGCACGTCTCGGCAGTAGGCAGCGTGGGAGAGCAGGAAGTCAAATTTGGGACCATCGTATGCATCCTTGAACAATGACACATCCATACCCTGGAGGGAATAAAGATACCATGTAGGCAGTAGATAAAAGGGAACATTAAGATGACGAAGGTAAATATTGTTAATTAAATGTTTCAGCAGTAACAACAAAAGGAAACATGATGATTTTCAATCACGATAAGGGAAGCTTTCCGTCGCTGCCTCACCCCGACAGCAAACTCCCCGATGTCGACTCCCTTCTCCAGGGCCGCGGCTGTCTCCTCTTTAGCCATCTTGGTGATGAAGTTCTTGGCGTTGTTGGCAGATTGCGTCTGCATGGCGGCCCAGATCGCTCTGGCCACGCGGCCGGTCTCGGCAGACGGATCGGCCGTTGGGTTGTTGATCATCCCCAGTCGGACATTGTTGCTGGTTTTCTGTTGTGGATACAGTGAGTGTTGCTTTCAGGTAACAAAAATAAAATGAACAGATAACAGCCCTTCAGAATTTTACCCTGGTCAGGATGTTGTTCAACTTTTTCAATGATCCCAACTATTCACCTTCACTGTCAGAGTCTTACTTGTAATCTACAGTCTTCGAGACACACACAGGAGATGTTCTTAAAATCAATACCACAATAACAATAAAAACATATTTCCATCATCAATATAAAGCCAATGTATATATGAAATACTCAAACTAATGATTAATCTCTGCACGCTGTCCTTCGTCTCTCTTTTGGCCAGACATGCAGTATGACTAAGACAGAAAGATGCTGTCCTGCCCACACACACTCAGTGTCTGAGGGACATTGTATCCTGTCTAAACCTTGAAAAAATCCTTTCCGCAGTTTGTAACTCAAACTAAAAGTTCCAAAACGTGTGGAGACATTTCCTGAAGTAATTTCAGGACCTTCTGTCAAGCTGAGACCTTTCTCTCTCTCTCTCTCTCTCTCTCTGTCTGTCAGTAAAACAATCTGTGCAAGTTTATCAATTTATAAACCCTCTTTCCCTGCCCATTTCTCATCTGTTTCTTTTCAAAATATAAAACTCTACTTCCAGCCCCTTCCTGTTTCATATATTAAACTCCAGTTTGTAGATGGGCTAGTGGGGGTGAGGGCCGATTAGGACAAGCTTGCGTGTTGTGCTCCTCTATCACAGATGTCCTCTGTTACACTGACTTATCGATTACACTCTCTACAAATTTTTGGTGTAGATTTTGTTCACGTGTTTAAAGTTCAATAAAAATATTTTTCACTTTCACAAAACTTTGCCAAACAGTACAATGTTTTGGCAAATTTGTTCCGCTTGCTGAGCGTTAGATGAGAAGTTAATCCAGCAGCTGGTTATCTTAGCTTAGCACAAACAATAGCAATGGCAAGCCTGGCTGTATACAAAGACAACAAACTAAGCTACCAACATCTCTACGGCTCTAAAGCTCACTAATTATCATGATATATACATATATATATATATATATATATATATATATAATACTAGGCAGGATTTATATGATAGTAGTAGCTTGCAGTGTATGTACAAGTAGTGCAGGGAGAAGGGGCCAAGGTTGAATGTTGTGTTTGTGGAGACTTAAAGAACCATGATTTGACGTTTTGAACTCACCACTTTTGGACAAATTTGACAAACAAGATGTTCCATGTTAATCCATTAGCATGGAGGTGATGACAGGCAGATTTTGTTACCTCAAGGGTGCTTTCAGACCTAGAGTTGTCTTGCTTTGGACCGAAGTAGGAACAAATTTTCTTACAAAGCTGCATAATTGCCTAGAGTTGTTTCATGCTCTCACGGCAGCATTTACAAACAGACCGGATCAAATGCCTTGCGAGAGAAAGCTGCTCTTGATTGGTCAGAATTTCCATGCAGGAAAAATCCAGGAAGTAAACAAAACGTTGAAGAAGAGTACACTTGCAAGATAAATGTGACACTTTCTAATGTCACAATGGAGGGACAACTACGCAGGTTGATTTTAGCGCTGCTCATCGTGGACTATATTGCTGTCATTGTTCATTTTAGTCAAACCATACAGTTTGAAAACGAGGCGCGGCTCCAACTAGAAAACAATGTTTTGATGCATTGGATGTGCTGAATGTGCATATTAAGGCAGTACAGGAGGAGGTGCAGATTAATAATCCTCCAGGACTGTAACATGCTCATGTTTAACCCAAACAATGTGTCGTGTGACTGCAGTTGGTTCGGATCGAGGTCAGAACACGTTCTCACCACAAACAACCTGCACCAGAGTTCGTTTGTAACCGGACCGAGACCACCTCTTCAAGAAGGTTTCGGTCTGGTTGTTATGATGCGCACCCGAGTGGGATTGCTGTGTTCACACCTGCCCAAATGAACTGCACTTAAGGGGCAAACAAACTTCAACCGAACCAAACAGGGCAGGTGTGAAAGCATCCTACAAAAAAACCAGGCTGGCTGTTTCCTACTGTTTCTTCTATATGCCACACTAGTTATCTGCTTAATTTATGTTTATCGTACAAACATGAAAGTGGTATAAATCTTCACATATGATTCCTGTTCTTAAAAATCTGATATATGTATTTCTGAAATATTGAATTATTTCCATAAAAGACCTGTTCTTATTTGATTAAAAATACAATTTGGATGTGAATGTTTTATAGTGATACATGTTTATATCGTCACAACATGATCAACAATAAAACAGTAATATTGAATCAAGGTCTGGCCCAAAGAGACAGTATAGTAAGATTTTTTTACCATGTGCCTGATGGCATCATAAAGAAGCTGACGTCCTGAGGGCTTGTCAAAGTCTCCGACCACCCAGAAGGTCACTGGACGGATGTAGCCATCATCTGACAACCACAAACAAAAGAAACAGAGACTGTCAGAATAAGTCACTGAGGTGATGCGACACAGGCGAACTTATAAGGCAAAGGAGGCGAGCCATACTGTTTTCAGTGAAGACAAAAGTTTGGTAATTAGGCAAATATCTATGTGAGTGGCATACTGGGCTGCAAGAAAACAAGATGGAAAATAAACTATGTTCTCAGTGTTATCTACTGCAAAGACTGTTTGTCATTTCCAAACAATGAATCAAACTTCTCCATGCAGCTACGACAAATGACACATGCTCTCCTAAAAATGGAAGAATTAATGTTAGAACTTGGTGAGCAGTTATTTTTAGTATTCGTATTTCAGACCTTAATACACAATCATCACGTGTGTAATTAGTAATTTGTTTCCTCTGAGAAAAGCAACACAGATGGAGGAGTGGTGGTGAATTCACAAACACATCTAAACACTGCCAGCAATGCAGTTCACAGAGAACAGAAAAAAAGAGCAAGTGAGTTGGAAAGGAAATAATGTGGAGGAAAAGGGTGATTACCATGCCTGTTGGTGGAGGTCATCCCTGATGCAGGGGCATTTTTAAATCACATGAATAGGAGGAAGAGGAGGAGGAGGAGGAGGAGGAGAGGACAGAAGGAGAATACATGAAGAGAGAGTTTAAGCTTGAAGGTGACTAAATCATCTTCACTAGAGACAACAAAAAACTCCACAAGCTTTCTCTCCCATTCAGTTTTTGTTTTTAAATGAACAGCTATTAAACGAGGCCGTCTTGGCCACTCTTACCTTTCTTCGTCATGTAGTTGATGCTGTTGGCCACAGCGGTGCTCTTCTCTTTAGTGTCAAGAGTCGAGAAGCGAGCGTAATCATCAATAAAGAAGTTGTCTGCATGAAGAAAAGACAATACAGTGAAGTGCAGCTCATGTAGCAAACACCGAAGATTATTTTTTAAACTGCCAAGATGCTAGTGTCAGTGTGTACCAGGATGCAACACAAAGCTACCATCTGTTTATGTCACAAAAATATCTGTAACAGGATTTAAAGCATAAGTTGCTAGAAAGCTTGAAAATGTCTTCCAGCTCAGTGTTAAATTCATCCTACTGCCATTTATTCTCCTCATACATTTTAAGTAGAAGTTTAGCTGCCAGCAAAATATACAAAGAAAATAAAGTGCATGAATATTTTAGGCATATACCGAAATTAATGAAATAACACAATGATATAATTTGCGATTGAAACTTCCCATTAAAGGAAAGTAAAAGTAAGTCCTAACTGGGTCTAAAAAAAATGCTGTGTAGCCATATTGCATATTGTGTTGTCGGTCTTGAATTGATTATGACTAGAGTTTAAAAAATTAGAAAGTAAACAACAAAATGCGAACCATAAAAGCTCATCGTTTTAAAATAATTAAGGTTGTGGTTGTTGGGTGAGGTAGGGGTTATGTTTGAACCAGTGCCAACACTTGGACGTCAGTACTGATCCCCAGTGGTAGCACTGGGCGATATGACCGTAAAATAATATCAAGATATCTCAGGGTATTTTTGCAACAATGACATTCTTGACGATGACAAATTAGTAAAAAACATATATATATATAATTAACTTATGAACATAGAATTGCAACAAAATAAGTGATATAGTTTTACAGTTTGCCTTCAAATATTCAGTAAAAACTAAAGAAAAATCATCTATTTCTTTAGTTTGTGAACAACAGTAACTCAGAGTGAGATTCAGATTCTGTATACAATATTAATAGTTCAACAAAATAAAAATCTACCACAAATTACACATTTAAACAGCTCGCAAATACAAAAAATGTCCCCTGGGATCTCTATATATAAATCAACAGGTGATTTTTAGTAAAATCCTAAATGACTGAGTTGTTATTTTCCACCTGGACCTTTATGCTCTGCCATTTCTCCTCTAATCATCACGCTGTAACCTGTGACAGGCTGTTAGGATACCACAACTATCGCACGTTCATATATATGTAGTTTTTTGTAAAGCCGCGAGCATCACGTAGGTTTACATTACCAAAAGTTTATGACAAAATCACTTGACGACACTGACTCCTGTGTGCGCACAGTTAGAGAGGGAGAGACGCTGCGCTGTTGCCAGAGGAGCTGCTGAATGAGTTCCCTCTGAGCGGTAAGTCACTAAAAGAGTCTTTCAGGACGCCACAGTTTATTCCACACTACTGAAGCTGCTCCTCTTTCGTCTTGTTGTACGGCGTCAATATGTCAACAAGCCAAAGTATCACGATGCATATTTTTCATGTGATAAGACAACAGTTAAACAGAGTACAGCTAAACAGTACACTAAAATGTTTCTGAAAACATCTGAGGCAAAAGGGCAATGCAGTCACAGAATCTTGATTCTTATTTGATCAGAGACTGAAAGGTGCATTATAGTCTCCTCGGCTCTCATTGGTTGTTGCCGACCACGCTGCAGTCTGATTCTAGCAAATGTCATTAGAGGCAGTAGGAAGTGGAGGAGGGACATGATTTTGTTCCTAAACTATTTGTCTCATGTTTCCCTCTAAGAATTTAAGGACAGTTTCAGCAAATATAACACAGTTATTTTCAAACAAGTTACTACTGTAGCTTTAATACTCTTGTCAAATAGATGGCAAACTCACTTCAGCTCATCAGTTTCTGGTCTACTGTCACGTCATAAAGGCTTCAATATCAGATCATTAGGTAAAAATAACAGCTCGTCAATCAGTGCCACTCATGTCCCCGATGTGTACTCACTGGTATCAGACAGATCCAGGTATGTTCTGCTGGTGGACAGCACTCTGGGGTTGATGCGAGGAACAACGTTGGGCTGATTCATGATGAAGTCCACAACGTCGTGATCCGTGGCCAGCTCCCCCTGCGAGCCACACGAGCACAGAGTCAGGATTTTAAAAGAAAAACTTTGTAACTGTTCACTGCAGACCCAAACGTGATGCAGAGGCTTCATTGTCTGCGCGCTTTTCATGCTTACAGTCACAGTTACAACAGCCACTTTACGATTGAATAGGCTGTGTATCGACTGAAAACTTTTCCTCCAACAAGTTCGGACTAAACATTAAAAAACAGAGGAAAAAACAAGACTTATGACTAGCACAGTGTTCACCACTAGAACTGGAAAAGCATTTAAATAAAACAGTGCTGCTGTATCTGTGCTTAAGGCTCAAAAAACAGAGGCCTTTAGAAAAAAACAAAACAAAAAACAATTCAAACATTTGGCTCCTCAGAGTGCTGGAACGACATTAAAACAGGAAAGCACGGCAGATGGCATGCCCACAAAGATCTAGCTCAACAGAAAAATGATTACTCACTACAATCCAAGGCAGTGTACTTGTAAAAATGAACTCTCTTCCCCAAAGAAATCATCTGGAGCTCCTCTACTCGTTTCGTTTCTCTTTTAATTAAACTCTTTTTTGTAGAAAATTAAAAAACAAATACGCACAACAGCACAAATAAACACACCCACTGGTATCAGCCAAGTCTCAGTGAATATGTTATTTGTTCCTTTAAGTCTTATTTAATTAGTTTAAAGACATTTTTGCTGTTAAATGTGCATAATCGGAAAATCTAATCTTTACAGGCTTGTACATAAGAGGACATGGAAAGAACTCAATGCATTACAGCATCTATGCAAAGCAAATAATAGACTCATCACTAAGGTGTAAAGTGTGTCCTCACAGAAATTCGTGCAGTCAGAAGATACAGAAGATCATCAAATACACATCTTTATTACCTTTTTTTCAAAATTAAACCCTCATGAAACAACAGTTCTAAATCGTGACGTGATCATGAAACCCCCGCTGGCTCACTGCGACTGTATATCAAAGTGTGTGTGGGTGTGTGTGTGTGCTCTAACTGACCAGGTAGACGGCTCTCTGGTAGAAGGTGGTGGTCTCCAGGATCTTCTGCATGGTGACCGTTTCCAGTTCGTCCGGGTCCAGCTGCTCGCGCTGGTAAGGTATGCCGTTGTACATGACCACAGGCAGCGGGCCGACCCCCGTCTGCTGATAGTATGCTCGCCCTTCCTGAAAGAGGAGAAAGAGATGTTACTTTTATTTGTATCATACCTTTACCATCTCAAATACAACGCTAAAATAGAGAAGAAAAATCTGATCGATGCTTAAACTTATCAGGATATATGCAGGGATCCTGAAGTTAAATTTAATAAACTTTAGGACCATTTTTAAGACCCTTTCCTAAAGACAGTGACACACCTTAACTTACATTTACAACACACTGATTGTAAGATAACACAGCTAAATAGTCTTATTAAACCTGAGTTATAGAAGGCTGCTGGACAGAAATGAATGCTTCAGCATTTTTTTCTCTCCAAAGTTTATTTCTGTCACTTCTAGTGAAGCGTAATCTGCACGACTGCGCCCTGAGATAAACACGGTTCGACTCTTGGAATGCAACAACATGCACTGCATGTCATGTGTAAATATCAGTCGGTGGTAAATATGGAGGAGAAGTTGATCAGTTCAGCTCTATAGCCGTCCCATGCACAACATTTTAGGCCTAATACACGCTAACAAAACAAACACCTGGAGGAAGATCAGCTCTGCACTCGTGATTTCTGGTAAGTAGACTATGATGTAGTGCTTGTTATGGTCACTTAGTAACTTCAGACACAACCTGCCTCCACACCCTTTGAAGTTGGCACAGAGTAGCACCAAGCACCCAACTGCGTATTTTACAGGTGGTTAAAGACGCTGTATGTGTTCCAGCTCTAAATCACACACATATAACACCGTATATTTTGCTTTTAACTCTCTCCCAGTCGGAGGGCAGCAGGTTCCTCTCCCTCGCTGTGGCGGGCTGGGAAATAAAATAAGCTTATCAATAAACAGAAACGCTATTTCTGTTCTCGTGTGGTGCGGACATGAAAACTCTTTTGGTCGAGTAAAAGTCTGCTGTCAGTCAGCCTGGTGAAGGCAGTCTGACCGACCGCTGTCCTCTGAACTCTGCAGGAGCTGCTCCTGTGGACAGTGACGCTGAATGCAGGTCGGAGTTGATGTGGTTAGAAAAGTACTATCTCCATGGTGATGTTAGTGTCACGACCCAGTCACATTGCGTGACAAAACATGACAGTGTCTGCAACATTACAAAATTCTCCAGGTGTGGACATGAATTTTTGTCGAGCAACACTAAAAATTGTTTAGAGGCACTCATCAAAAATAGCGGAGGCAGAGGCGAAACTTCTCATCATTTTTTTCCCCCTCAGCAACAGTTTGTTGAGTGTGAGTTGCAAAGAGAGGAATTAATGTGTCACTTAGTTTGTGGTCGGATCAATCGGGACTGATCAGATCAGATCTATGGATAAGATTAGGGGAGCTGTGGCTGCAAAGGCGAGTGAGAGCAAAGTTTTACACCCAGCGCTGGATCACAGGTGTCGTGGCAACACAAGTTCCAAAAATGATGGACAACACTATAATGAGAGCGCTGTTGTTCTCAGAAACACAGCGTTCTCTTGCTATATAAATGAATAAATGGTTAACTTTCACTTTTAGAGTGTCTGAGAGTATGCTGCGTGCTCTAAGAGTGTGGTGCTCTGAATAACCAAATGTATATACATTCAGACAGCGCTCCTAATTAACGGTGCAGCTCCAACAATGTAAAATCACTGGGTGGCAGCAAATGCCGATACTTTTTACTTTCAAGTTGCCCATCCGTTCATTGTCATGAACGGATGGGCAACTTGAAAATATGATGCCTCCAGCCTCAGCTGTTGTTCTACCGATAATACCCACTAACTGATGGCGGCATTCAGCCCCTCTCACCTTCCTGTTGCTGTCGTAGCTGGAGTCAGCTCCTAGGACGCTGCTGACCTCCACGTAGGGGAACCTCTTCTCCAGCACCTTCACCACGTCACCAACACTCAACTTCCCACCAACAGGCACCCGGTTGAACATCTTGATGGAAACAAGGGAAGGTAAAAGTGAGGGTGAAGAACATTTTAGGAGAACAGTAGTCAGGTAGAAAAAAAGAAACACAACTTTATCATATGTTAGAGTCACTGGTGTCAAACTTAGTGTTCTCATAAAGATAATAGGTGCTGTAAGAAGTCTTTCATGAGTGGTCGACTTACCAAGATGACAGCTTCAAACGCGCTCTGACTGTCCACCTCGTCGCTGATGTAGTTGTACGCTCGGACCAGCGCCACACCTGCATCCTGCATGCCGTCTATGTCATCTTCGTCTGACACCACAAACACCAGCCCTATCCTAAAACACACACAGAATAAAGTTTCTGAAACAGACTCTCATGTGTTTACTGGACAGTTAAAATGCAGAGCGCGTGCTGCCTGCTTCATCAGTATTCAAACAAGCTGACCATCCCAAGATGCCACATGCAGAGAGGTATCAAAGGTCTCCCCAAAACCTGCCTGACAAAACTCCTAAATTAAAATGGATTTTAACTACACATCCCAGCTGACTGCAACGGCTCTGCGGCGTCTTTTTTAATGATTTTTCTGTTTTTTGCAGTAACTGTGGAGCAATAAAAACTGTGTTTCCCTGAATTATCGGTATGCTGATGTAACTCACATTTACAAGAAAACACATTAAAGTGTCCAATATTTAAGGAATCTATTTTAACAGCAACTAAAATATCCTTGTGTATTCTCCTGATGGGTTTTGGTGAGTTTACGGTCCAACACATCCCCAGTGACACCAGCAAACACCAACCTGAGTGGGATGTTGTTAGCGTAAAACATCTCTGCAACACTCAGCAGCTCAGTGGCGTGCTCCTGAGTCGGGTCCAGAATGATCACCTGCAACACACACACACACAAACACACACACACACGCATGTTGGCATTTTCCACAAGGATTCAGATCCATTTGTATTCACGACTGACTAATCAAGTACAGACGAACCAGATTGTGGAAGTTCTTGCGGATCTGCCTGATGACCCCGGGGAAGGTCGGCCTGAGCAGCTCCTGCACGTTGTAAGGCCACGAGCTGTACCTGTGGTCCGTCTCCAAGTTGTTAATCCACTAAAAAGGAAAATTTAAGAGGAAATGTTTGAGAGCAGAAGCCGGAGCTCAACAGCAGATCAGTGCCAATAAGAAATTACACTTTACTGCTTGTGGCTAAAAACTCGGGCTGCAGCTAACGATTATTTTCATTGTCTATTAATCTTTCTTTTATCTTTTTAAGACAAGCGTTTAATTGTTCCATCCCTGTCAGAAAACAGTGAAGCCCAAACTTCTGTCTTCAACTACCTCCCAAACCACCAAGGTGTTAAAATAAAAGACTGAAACCAGGGAATATTTGGTATTTTTGCCTCATGAATGTCTTAAACAAGTAAGTTAATATGCAGCCAACATCATTATTGAGAGATAACGCCCGAAAGAGTGATGCAGGACCCTGACGCAGGTCATTATTTTACATTAATGACCTGCTTGCTGTGTTATTCCACTTATTGCTTTGTGCTTTTACTTTTGATGCTAAAAATGTTGTACTTAACAGGACTTTCCCTTGTAACAGAGTATCTCTTCACTGTTCTGAGTACTTCCACCACTGCGGTAATAAAAACTGTTTGATTGTGGATAATTGGTCATTCATATGTGTTGTGTATTTCTTACTGTCTATTTTTCTATTTTCTTATATGCAGGCATGGCACAGCAAATTTGGCTGTACTTCTTGTGCAATGACAATAAAGTCTAATCTTTTCTGTCGATCAACTGATCTATTTTTCAGCTAATCATTCAGTGCTATTAAAACTCACAAAAAGAAACCTATTCAGACTTTATCACTAACCAGAGCTGTTATTTTAGTGGTCAGATGTTCAAGACATAAATAAGATATAAATCAGGAGGGCTTGAAATGGCTCCACTGTTGGTTGCACAGTAAAAATCTTCCTTGGAGCAACCAATTTTTTTCCAGTGACATTTATGGCACTTCTCCATTTCCATAGCTAAAAAAAGCTGTATTACTAAAATTCAGCACCTCCAGGTTTCCAAAGACTGTGGGAACAAGAATTGACACAGTACGACACAACTGCATTTTTTTGTTCCTAGCATTGGTTCTTATCTGAGCGTGCAAATTTCTGTAGAAGGGGATTCTGGTTGTGTGATTTCTTACACTGATTGCAGGGTTGCGGATGTCGACAGCGTAGTCAGAGTCAGAGGGCTGAACGTTGAGTTTCAGGATGTCATGGATGTAGGGCGTGTCGATTTGCAGGGAGCGCAGGCCCTCCATCACCCTCGCCTCACTGCGCAGCACCTCAAACACACTGCAGGGGACAGAAGTCAGAGTGAGGTCATCTATAGTTGGTGTGTGTGCGTGTGTGTGGACATGAGCATGACAGCGTCAACACCACTCATGCCATCTGACAATGTGTAAAAGAGATACACACCAAGGACTGATTATTTTCATTTTTCATAAAAATGTTTTTTGTCATACTGTATCATTTTGAAAATTTTATATTAATAAAAAGATGGAAAAAAACAGCTGAAATCAGATAAAATATCATTTGAAAAACACTCTTTGTAGTTTGTACTTTTTAGAGCTGAAACATTTAACTGAATAATGCATGAACCAATGAAATGACTATCACTAGTTCTTAACAGGTTATTGTAAATTTCCAGTTCATAATCAGCAGCTCATTTTGCATTTCTCTTGAACATTTCTGAGCCAAGCAGCTTGCAAGACTCCGCAATTTTTACTTCCTGTAAACTGTGTCAGCATCTTCTTACAGCAAGAAAACTCGACTAACAACAGAAACATCACATGCAGGTATTTTTTCTTTGTTAAAAGTCAGTAAAAAAGACTTGTGTACACGTATTGTTTAATAATGGGCTGTTGGTGTGTCTACAAGCATGTGTATTTAATATAAGTATTTAATTTTGACCAGAAATACAGTAGAGAGTATATCTGCATGAGAAGAGTATGCATTTTAAATGTGACTGAATGTAGTGTTTAATTTCATAAGTGAAAAGCAAATGAGTTTCAGTTGGAAACAGATTAAAAGAAATATCTCACAGTTGATTAACCCTATTTTGCCATGTTTTTGTGTCTATGTGACAGTTTTTCAAATTGGTCCAGCACTGAGTAAGAGCACTGCAGCTGGCAGCCGCGCAACAAGCTGAAATGTAACCTTTCAGGGCATTTGGCACATTCAATTTACATTCATTAAAAGTGCTTGCATTTCCCACTGACAGACTCAAATTACTATCTTAACTGTCTGACAACATTATTACAAGGACCCCTACAGACACAGACATTTTTGGCAAAGGGTAAAGTCATTGTTTAACCAGAAACAGCCCCATATTTACTACTGCCAAACTCACCAGACTCAAAAAAAAAAACCACAGTAATTTTATCCCTGTAAAACACATTTCATTCAACGTCAACACAACCAAAAGAAAGCAAACAAAACAGTCTTGCTTTGTCTCTCCACTGTGTCAACAATCACTAGCTTTGGTTTGGCTAAAATAAACCCTCAATTCACAGTTAGATGTGAAAATATGTTGGCTCTATACACTCTAAAATTACCGTTGTTTTTAAATAGAGTCTGGTGGGTTTGGCGAGAGCAACTTCGGGGCTGTTTCTGGTTAAAAGGATCTTAGTCTCTAACAAAAGGTCTATCTCTGTAGGGTTCATCTCCATAATGTTGCCAGACACTTTTAATAATAATCTGAGCCTGTCAGTGGCAAAAACAAGCACTTTTAGTGGACGTAAATTGACGCCAAATGCCCTGAGTGGTTCCATTACGGTTTTGCCAGTGCAGCTTCCCTCAGTACTGACCAACTGAAAATGTGCTCTTCCCATTACAATAGGATTCAGGTTGAAAAATACAAAAGCTAACCTTTAATATATGACTATGAATGTGTGTGTGTGTGTGTGTGTGTGTGTGTGTGTGTGTGTGTGTGTGTGTGTGTACCTGAAGATGTCTTGTGTGTCCAGATCTATATGCAGCCCGTTGATGAACAGGGCTGAATCCCCGGGCTGCAGGCCCAGAGTTCCTTTGAAAAACTACGGAGGGAGAAACGTCAACATGACTAAACATCCTGTTCACATCAAATCCTAAACTCCCCATTCAACTCCAGCTGAGCTGATCTCCAGGCCTGTGCAGCATGTAACGTCAAAGCCGGCCATCACGTAGTCAATTATATTATAAAACTGGAGGCAACAGTCAACACAAAGCCGTAACAAGGAACGCCTGCAGCTCCAAACAAGCACTGACAGCTCTGTTTAAAGTCAGTCTGTTTAGAGCAATCAAACCCCACACTAAACAAATCTAATTATTAGAGAAAGGGTGTGTGTGTGTGTGTGTATGATCGTGAGAAGTTGTGCAAATGTTTGTGTGTCTGCACATGCAAAAGGAAAGCTCAAAGTCGTTCTGGCGCAGTCAAATCTCATTACAGGAAGACAAAGACATCAGATTAATCATACTCCAGACACTGCAATTACAACAAGACATGATTAACACAAATATTGTTCATCCCATTTAAACACTGTGTGTATATGCGTGTATGTGTGTGTGTGTGTGAGAAAGAGAGAGAGAGAGACAGAGAGAAATGTCTGCGTGCAAGTGCATGTGTCCAAACTACTTCAATCAATAATCATTTCTCGCTGCAGGACTCAGTGCGCCTGCCGAATGAATCACCGATTCAGTAATTAGGACGTTTGCTGCTCACCCCCACCACCCACCCAAACTCCTGTCTGCGCACCAAGATAATGTGAGCACAGCTTGAGGAGTGGGGGGGCTGAGGAGGCAGGAGGCAGGAGATGGGAGGGAGTGAAAAAATATTTGACAAGAAAAGGAGTGATTACCTAGTCCATTAGCAGGCCGAAGCCAAACACACTGTCAGAAACTGAATGCTTTTCACGTCAGATGTTGTTTACAATTTATCACATAATAAAAAGGTGAGAGGAACAAAGGAAAAACAGGGAGGGCAGTTCTCATTTCGAGATATTTCCCTAAAGACTTAAGGCTAAGAGGCGGCGGAGGTTGTGGTTGTTGCTGGATGCAATAACGCTATCTTGTGTTTTCCTTTATTTTCCTCCTTTATTGGATTAGATTGGTAAACAGCTAAACCTCAATTATCCCTGACTACCGGACAACACAGTCAGCGGGAGGAGAAAAGAAGCAGCATGCTGGGTACAGACAAGACAAAGGAATGAAAGAGGATGAAGACGTCAAGTCACTAGCCAGGTTTCCATCGAAATGTAGCGTCAATTTTAAACACATTTACAGAATATCAGCAAGACTATGCAACAGTCAACAATAAAGTGATTCTTTTAAAGGGAAATTCACCATATTTAATGTAGATGTCCATCAAACAAGCAAAGCTGATGGTAAATATAAACAATCAAAGTGATAAATTCCTCAGTACATGTCTTAAGTGCTATGTCGTAGGCAACTGGACTTGCTTTGAGTTTAACCTCTCATCCAAAAGGCTTCTTCAGTTCTACAAGCCAGTGACGACCTGGACGATTGAGAATCTTCACCGACATGTCTTCAGTGCATGCTTTATTGGCCAAGAAAGCTGAGCTCGCAGTAGGCTTGGGCGTTATCAAGGTGTTTCGATATACTGGTGTGTCTAGAAATCCCAAATGTATGATTTTCAATACCATCAAAAATACAGATGCTCCTCTTTCTGCTAAACGGATACAGAGATGCCGTATTGAGACCAGGTAGAGCACAGAACGCTGGTGGAAACACGTATTGGAGCTGAGAGAAATGGAGTGGTAGGGATAATGTTACAGGACTAGTGAAAAACAAAAATGCCTCGGGCCCTGTTTGGCGGTTCGGCCACATACAATTTATCTTGAGAAGACTTCTTCCAGCTACAAAAGAAGTTTGTTAGCCATTTGATTTTATTCAACATATTATCTCCGTTCAGCCCACTCGTGTTGGTGTCCGCAGCGACAGCAAGTGTCACTGGGTCCTCCAGCAACAAGATTTCCCATCTATTTATTATTCTATAGGCCACAAGTATTTCAACCCAGCAAGAGTTGTCTGAGTGAGCCAAGCTGCGTGTTACAATGTGTTATACCAGCAGCAGCTTAGCTTTTATGTTTGTTTGTTTTTAAACACAAATACCATCATATTCAGTATACCCTGGTGAAATGTCAGGAAGGTATGAAGGCATAAAAAAGAACCTGATACCACTAAAGCCTAGTTTGAAGCGGCAAAATCTGTCTGACTTCCTGCATCTAGCGCGTTCATCTGATTCAACCATGACGTAGTTGGAGGTAGGAAGGACTCCACGCTAGATTTCGCCTGTGGGTAGTCAGGGGTTGTTCTCAGTTCTCATGTTACAAATGAGCTACATTTCCAGCAGCGAAAATGGCATCCCAAAATATGTGCGCAGGTTATGTTATAGACGAGAATACATTTTACAGTGTGTTGGCTGATTTGGATATTTATTTGTATGTATTTATTTGAGCCAGAGTATACGGACGACAAAATGCAGCAGGGAGAGGGTGAGGCTGCCGTGCAAGAGAATATAGCCAGTGTTTGGTTTAACGAGCGGCCGTATTAACTGGTGACTCTAAGCTGAATGCATCGAATGCATAAAAACAGCAGGTGGCCTCCTAAAAGCCTTCATTTTTACTTTAATCAAAACCCCAACAGAGCCTGTGTGCGTTGCTTTGCATTTAAGCTTCTCACTTGGTTGGTGTTCTGGAGACATTCTTTCTATCTCGGAGATAAACTGGAAAAGACAAGCAAGACCAGCAGGGCAGAGAGGGCAGATGACCGCTGAATGAGTATTTTTGTCACCTAATGTTATATTTTGGCCGACAAAGTAAAAGCTATTGGCGTCAGAGGCTCGTACACAATGCATCCTGGTGCATGTAGGCGAGTAGGAGAATTCAGCTTTCTTGGTCAGTATATCACAAACTGAGAAATGTATTCAACACTGACTGGACAGCCACATAAAAGGTGCCAAGTGGCAAAGCTTTACACATCTTACTGAGCTGTTTCTGAGCTCCATTGTTGTCCAGAAACTATTGAAAACACATCAATGAGCCACACTGTTGTTCCTTCATTACCATGGACACTGTAATTTATTTTGAGTCAATCTCAAAAACACTGTCCTGCTGCTCTAAATACTCACCAGACCACCAAATGTGTATAAATTTGCAGCTGAAAATAGTCCCAACAAATGCACTCTTACTCTCGTTTGAGTGATTTCTGATTTAACTACAGTGCCCATCTGTTAAAGAGGTTTTTATATTTCTATGGATTAATTGGCACGAAGAAAGGTTTTTTCATTGCATTAAAAAATAATAGAGGAAGGGCTAAAGAGGAAAAATAGGTGAAACCTTACATGAACGGACGAACAAATAAAACATGTACCTTTTGGTTCTCTCCGATCTCTTTGCGGATCTCAGAGTTGACCACTGTTTTAGTGATGGATCTGTGAGGGGAAAAGGGCAGGCAGAACTGTAAAACTGCAGACCGGTCAATATCTGTGTAAACCAAAACTTCTTACTGTAGGTGCTGTTTGTGAGCGTTTCGTCTTTACCTGGCTTTGGTGGGGAAGTTCTGACTGAGGTCTTTCATAACGTTGAGGGCATCAACAGCGGGAGCAGCAAGAATGCGAGCTGCTGTCTGGAAACTCAGATCTATAAAAGAAAAGGTGGGTGGACGGGAAGGTAGGCAAGGAGGGCGAAAAAAAAAATAGGGAGAGAGGTGAGTGGACAAAAGCAGAGAGGAGACGAGGAAACACACAAGAGGGTACAGAGAAAGTTTCGACAAAATAAAAGCGGTATGAGCAATTGTTGGTCTGTACTCTGAAGGCTCAAGCTTAAGAAACATAAAGTTTGAATGTATGTACCAAAATATATATCCAAGGGCTGTTTGAGACCCTGCAAATGTCAACCTCATGGTGGCGCAAGAGGATTTCAGTGAATCACCAGTTATTGGAGCACATCAGGGCCCAGTCGTTCATAAGTCATTTCATAAGATGTCGTCTTTTGGATTGGATTAAATACTAAAAATCGGTTAGTCAAGAGAAAACCAGCATTGTGAAATCAGACTAGATGCATAATCAAGTCTTTGTTTTATTTCTATCAAACCCTCAGTATGTGTTGTTCAAAATTCAGGATTAGGATTATCCTGATCCCAGCAGAAGGGTGGATTCAGGCATTTCAGGAAGAAAATGTAATAAAACTTTTAAATTGGTCAAATATATGTAACTTTATTTTTATTTTTAAGTTAGCAATGAAGCTGATAAAGTTAATTAACCCTTTCAGTAACCTAAAGTAAAATATGAAGGGTTTTATCCCTATAAATAAATTCCCTTAATAGCTGTCAAAATCTAAAAAATGTATTTATAGGATGCGGCCCGAATCACATGCTTTTTCTTTTTACTCTTAGTAGTCACCGCAGCTGCCCTTAAAGAGACCCTACTGTTGCATGCAGTATGCACACAACTGCGACATACTACTTCCTTATAATGTTACGCCCTGAACCTTGACCCTCTTATTCATATAGCCGTTACCATGGGGATAAGGCACAATGCCGTACACCGAGCTCACTAGAAAGGGAGGTCAACCTGGACAACTCTGATGTTTTATTTTGCAATAAGCAATAACTGCATACATTGAGGATTCTAACATATTATTTTAAGACTGATGCCCTTTTGTTGTCGGTTATATTTATGATTATTTTATTCAATCAAACAATTGACATTCCTATTATCACTAATCGACTGGTCATCAGTCACCTGAATGTGCTGTTATCCATCACTGCGACTTTTGACAGTCAGTGTAATGCAAACTGTCTGTTGCGCAGAGGGAAAGCATGCTGGCTTGTACACTGCAGTATCGGACCGGATGTAGTAGAACATCCTACTGCTATACTGCATTTGACATACCATGTATTGGGACAAACTAAACCTTTTCCTGGCATATGTATGGTGGGATAGTATGGGGATTGTCACATACAGAAAGTTACAATCTGGAAGATCTCCATTTTGTTTTGTCTGGCAACACCTCTGTCAATAAGCAGTAATTTAAGTGTGTTGGCAGACTAAAGGACTTTGCACACCAAGTTCTATTTTTCTTTCATCACACCGTCTCTCCAGACTTTTGACAGATGCGATAAAATGCAGAAAACTGAATCAGCTCCGAGAGCTTTAACGACAGAGGGAAGGCGCAGAGTCAGCATGTAAACGTGATTGATACAACGTGAGGTGGTATTTACTTTTAAATGTGTGACAATTTCAGACGAAAAATTTGGACTCGCTGTTCACTGGCCTTACGACTTCAAGCCAGGTGAATCTTTTATATCAGCTTGTTTCATGAGCTCGGCAGCTGGCGAGACAAAAGGGTTACAACAGCGCAGATAGCGGCGAGAGCAAATTACTAATGACTCGTTTAGGATTTTTCCTGATATTTTCTCAATAACGTCGCCACAGATCCTCAGTTCAATAGCTTTCATTAGTGGCCATTGAAAGTGACGTAACATACATTTATTCAAATTAAAATCTTTGCAAAATCACAAGTCTCCACCCCTGCATCACCTGCACTCCTGACTAGACCACTCCCCCTGGACTATAAAACTCCACCCTTCAGGCCTGTGACTCTATTTCCTCTAAACATGCCAGGTAGAACAATGAGAGGACTGATGTCACTTTTATGATGTTTTACTTTGTCAATCCTGTATGTATTATTTTGAGTTAACAGACTGTTTTATGTCTATTGTGCTGAGATTCCTGAGTTTAAACTGACATTAACAGAAGAAAAAAGCAATAACAAAGCAGATGCATTAAGGATGTAAGTTAAATGATACCTAATATAGTAATTACTATTTTCATAATTATTATTGTTCAACATTATACAGAGCAGTAATATTTTTCTTTTGATATACCTTGTTATAAAAAAAAAAAATCATCCGACAACCACCACAGAACTGTTCAAGTACCGTGCGTCTGCAATAAAATGTTGAAACAGCTCCCTGGATCCTGCGTGTTTGAATGTGCAACCCATCATCAGATGTTCTGTGAGTGAGCGGCAGCATAAATATACAGTTTTTCAGATTATTTCTTTCATTTTAACTCTTATTTATCAATTTTGATGAATTACAACACAGGGAGAAGAAGTTTCTATCAACTGAAACCCTCATGCTGTTTTCTGTCTCACCAAATTAAAGCGCTTAAAGTGACCCCATGCTGGCTATTTTACCTGTTGTTCTTTGCATTATTAGCAACCTACATCCTGATCTATAGGCCCATTTAGAGCACGGGTTATCTGGATTTGATCATTCTAAAAAGTCCGTATCTGGGTCAAGGTGATCCAATCCAATGTCCAATCTTGAAAAACCAGCAAGAAAGTAAAATGGATTAGCTGATCTTGGAAAGCAAAACATGGGATTTCAAAATCCAAAACCCTGTGATCCAAATTAATTCTTATTAGAACTGCAGCCAACAAACCAATGCTAGCGTCACGGTAGCTACTTGCATTATTTTATACAGACTGTGGGTCAATGCAAAAAGCAGACTGGCAAGTGAGTAAGTCACACTACGGCGTTCTTGGACAGCTACAACAGAGAGAGAGAGAGAGAGAGAGAGAGAGAGAGAGAGAGAGAGAGTGTTGTGTATACTGGCTGAAATATGGGACACGGATGCAGAGTGAAAGTCAGAGGTAGTTTTTAACAACTGCATACCCCATGCTGTTTTCAGCCTCCTCAAGTAAAAACAAAGTGACCCCATGCTGTTTATTCTATTCTAGCCTACATTCTGATCTATAGTCCCATTTAGAGCACAGGTTATGCGGTTTTGATAATCCTAAAGGGTCTGTATCTGGGTCAAGGTGATCCAATCCCATGTTGCTTTGAAAAACCAGCACGAAAGCCGATCTTGGATAGCAAAACATTCTGATTTCAAAATCCAGATCATTGTGATCCACATAATTAAAAAACAATGGCCCTGGGCACCATAAATGTGCGGACAAAATTTCATGGCAATCCATCTGGACCAAAAGTTGAAGATCTACCAACTGACAGACGTTACCATCCCTGGAGCTACATTGCTAGCGTGGCTAAAAAGTCATCAGTTAAGCTAATTAACTTATTAATAAGCAAATAATCCCACGTTAACATGCTTGGCTTCACATCTGAGGTATTCATTAAAACTATCTCATTTAAAGCAGGAACAAGAATACAGACCAGAATATAGAGACATACATGTTAAGAAGTGAGAAGACACAGTATAGGAGCATATACTGTAGAGATTTAGCCTGCTGAGACGGAGAGCGTAGTGAAGATTATTTCAATGCAGTGAGCATCTCTGTAATGGTGTTGTAGCCTGTGTGATTATTAGCCCCTGGAGGTCTCCCTCTCTTTGTAAACAGGCTGAGCTAATGAGCCCCAGTGGGGTAGGAGATAAAGACAGACGCCCACATGACATGGCTGACAGTCGGGCTAGACCGACTCTCTCATCCCTTTATTCACCACAATCAAAGCGGCCTCATCAGACCCACATCCTGCCAACATTTGCATGCAAGTGTGTTTATAAAAAACACATATCACCCAGGAATGGTGGAGAAAAAAAAGTTTGAAATATGTATGAGGTGGACTCAAAGTGGACATAATTACACCTGAGAAAATGTGCTCAAATACCTAATCCAATAAACGACGTAACCCTGATCAATAACGCTTTTATGATGCAGCAGACAATGCTCTCATATCTTCAAGATATTATGGCTCAAATGTATCAAGAGGACACTGATCGACCGCCGCCATTGATTACAGAAGCAGACAGATAAATTTTCTGCTGCAGGTTTGATTCAGTGATGGTATGATCTCACTGTTAAAGCAACAGAAGCCAATATTAATTTCTGTTTATTTATTTATGATCAGCGCATAAGAGGAATAAATCAAACTAATGAAACAACTGCGTCGACGGCACATCTACCCCAGGGATGCAAATTCTCTCACTGGAATTAGTTAAAGGGTAATCTGGGTATTGTTCAACCTGGATTCTCTTTTCCCATGTGTTTTTCAAGTTAGTATGGAGTATTGAGAGAGAACGCTGCAGCTGGGAGCCGTGAAAAGGGCTGCTATGTAAACACTCAGGGTATGTTCACATCGTCAATTTCCGACCACTAAAAGTGCTTAATTTTTACACTGACAGGCTCAGATTGTTACTCTGAGTGTCAGACAACATTATGGATCCCTACAGAGATAGACCTTTTGGTTAAAGAGTACGAACCTTTTAGTTAGTTTAGTTTAAAACTGTAATTTTATCACTGAATAGAGTTAACAGAAACTAAATAAAGCTGACATAAACCATCTTCCTTTGTCTTTCTACTGTCCCAGCAACCACCAACTCTGGTTTGAATCAATTCACCCAGTCAGATGGTAACAAATATGCTGCCCAGACACCCGCTAAACTTTTTATTTGAATGGAGTTTGGGGAGTTTGTGACAGAGATTTTGGGGCTGTTTCTAGTTAAACAAACAAGATCTTACTCCTCAACTTAAGCCCGATTTCCAACAAACACTTTCAGTATGGTACCTTTGGAACCAAAAGTAACCCTTCAGGCATGGTACCTCGACACTCACTCATATTTCCTCCTTTATCAGTCTGCACCTCGTTTACTGTCCACAGAACAAGGCTGCATGCTGACATTTTCAGGACAAAACACAACAGGCTGCAGTGAGAGTCTGTCTCAATGGGATACTTAAAAATAGCAGGTTTGTGCAATTAGTTCTTGTCAGGCAAGCTCAGGGGTTTAGTGGTGCCAGAGCCCACAGGAACGATACTCCACAACGCTTTTTATTACTCCGAGTGAGTTTTGGGATATATGCCGTTCACATAACCCGGTCAAATGAATGTATATAATTAAACGCTTGAGGATCCAATCGTTATTAAAAGTGTATGTCATCAAGGAGAGACAATAAAAACTAAAGTAAAGTTGTCACGTTGAAATTTAAGGTGTCCTGATGGATAAATGTCATCAGCTCATGCATTGAGTGACACTACGATTTACAATTTTTTCTCAGACTACAGTTGCTGCAAGAGCCAGCAAAACATCTGCCATCCTCTATTGACCAATCAACAAACTGCAGTGTTCACAGCTCCACCTTTTAGTCCCAGATCTGTGTGCTAGGTACCCCAACAGAGGGGGGACCAAAAATAGGGACGGTACAGAACATTTTCATTGGTATCATCCACAACTTTTCACAGTGGAAATGGAAAAAATGTGTACTGCACTGAACCACACTGTACTGCTTGGTGGAAATGGAAATAACAAAGCATTTGTTTGTGGATGTACACTGACGGTGTGAACATGCCCTGGGTCTGTACACTGCAGCCTGTTTTGCTGTTGCCAGCCACAGCACTCTCATTCGAAACTGGACCAGTTTCAAAAAATGTTGTTCCCATTAATCACTTAGACACAAAAACATGGCAAAAAGGATGCAGGGTGTACAGGCTGAAAAACACCAAATTTAACCTTTAACTTCCAATACTTCGTGTGTGTCAGGGAGGGATTATGAGAAAGTGTTTCAAGACCATACAAAAAGAAATCAAATTGCTATTTCAAAATCAACAGAAAACTAAATCGAATTTTGTCCTAAATATTTTACACCAAGTGGATCATGTTTTCCTTTTACTTAGTCTTTCTTTTGAGGATGTTAAAGTCCAGTTATTCCAGACTGTCTGACAGAATTATAGATACATTGTGCATAAACTTGTTGCAGCTCTTTATTGTAGCTATGTGATGTTCATACTGAGAGGTAATCAATGTCTTGTGCATATTTTTAAACGGACTGTACATGTTGGCACATTCAAACTTTTTACTTCAGGCGAGGCAACATAACTTTTCTCTTATAAATAAAAACTTCAATTCATAATTTATGAAACACACCCTTGCACAGTTCCATACACTCTGCAGTCTTTAACCGACTCAAGTAGCAGTGCAGAAGCCTTATCAGCAAAATGTTCTTAAACAAATATGATTATATTACATATTAGGTTATTGGAATATTGAGTAGTGAAATGTAAGAATAGTCTGTCTAGGTGGAGCTGTTTTTAAAATAAAGTTCTGTGGGTTTAAACAAAGTCTGGCTGCACTGTCTGACTTCATAATGAGTGAGGTTTAGAGGTTTTAAACTGGGAATGTGTTACAACGTTCCACCAGATTCTATGAAATTGCGGGGAGTGACAGACCTTTCTGGGTCAAGAAACAATTGATTACATTTCGATGGGGATGAAGATCTGGGATTTCTGCCATTAGATAATTATCTTTTGTCAACTGTGGCTATGAAACTAATGGACACAGAGCTCAGGCCGAGTCCTGGGGGCGTATTTACAGGATCATAAAATCGATTCCCTCAAAATTTAAGTGACAGGACTAATGCCTGCAGGTGCTGACAGTAAGCTGTGGAGTGTTTAGTTTAGGTGCTCAGAGGGCCTCACAGTTTATTTTCGTTAGCCTGTGAAAACGTTGGCTCTGTCAGGTTTTCGAATTTGTTTCAATTTATAACGGATGTGATACCAAAAGGCACAAACCCATATTTGTCACATGGACTGTTTGTATCTAGATATCCTCTTGTGTTGCAGCAGGAAGTGAAAAGAGAAACTGAAACTCTGTGGTAGAATATGTACGGCGAGCTGGGGGTCACAGTCTGGTTCACATAGCTGCATGCAGGATACACAGTATGTCAACTGATGCACGCAAAATTGAATGAAATTAACAAGTGCAAGTTTTGCTCAGACACTTCTAGCAACATGCGCTGAGGTTGGAACAAGAGGCAATTTCCTAGGCTGAAAAATGAAACCATCGCGAAAGTGCCAAAAAGTATAGTTCCTCAACATAGCAACTTGAGGCTGACTCCAGAAACCAGTCTGTCCTGATTGACCCCTGATTGACCCCCATGTAAAAATGCCCAGCAGAAATAAACATGCTAACAGCCTGGTACAAAAGCAGTTTTGGTCTCTACGGCTAATTTCAGCATTCATGATAACTGTACGGGGGTTAATCTTTTTAGAACTCACCCTTTTTACATTTTATTAAGGCTTAGATTTACGCATCATTAAGGGTGTTGACACTTTGAGTGACAGGCTGTCTGCGACATGCACTTCAGCTTCGCAGTCAGATCCACCCCTTGCTCCTCCACAGCTCACCCTCTTGTCTAAATATGGTCACTTCTGGCTCCAAAAACCAGGATGACAATGGCAAAAATACCAGACTCGTGGCTTCAGAACGGCAGTCCACAAACCAATGGGTGACGTCACGGTAGCTATGTGCATTATTTTATACAGTCTATGGGTTAAGCCCTGTACATACTCCGCAAGAACAAAGAAATTAGTTCTTTTTCTCGAGGTGGCAAGAACAAGAACAAGTTCTTTCTGGCCAGGACATTTCATACATCATGAGAAACTCAAGTGCAGAACTCCTGGGAAGTCCTCATAGGCCCCTCCCAGCCCATACGCAACACGCGCTTTTGGGCATTAACCCCACCACTTCAAATTTCTGACCATCACACAACAGTTCTTGGACACCACACAAGAACAAAGTTCTGCCCAGATGATGTGTCGAGAACAAGCTGCAAGAACTCCCAAACCAGGGCTGCAAGAATAAAATGACATCATTCTTTTCTCGCAGCCCTGCTAGAGAGAACAAATTTCTAAGCAGATTGGTGTGTGAGTCAGTCACACTAGCGAGTGCAAGCAAAATGCCAGAGCTGGAATAACCACCTCTGGGTTCTTGGTCATTTACAACTGCAGCAGAGAGAGACAGAGAGCTGTGTATAATGGCACAAATATACAGGACACGGATGCAGCGCGATACGTCTGCAGAGCGCATCCATTATAATCAACTGAAGCTGCATCACTGACCACGAAAGCCACGTTTGTCCATAAAGGCATCGCACAGCTTTTCTCTATTCTTACACAGCTGGTCTATTGTTTTTTTCTTTGCGTGCAGCAGCGCAGCCTCCAACAGGTGAAAACTATAAAGAGCTGTGTAACAATAGAGTACCATCTGTTTAAACATGATTATAATGAATATCTTATTGTACCAGAGGTAATGTAAAGCAGCAGAGAAACCTTCTGGGTGTTTTTACATTTCACATTAAATTAATGCAATTACATCAATGCATCCTGTTGTTAAAATGATCCAGTTAATTAATTCAATACCAGTTATTATAGCATACACTTCCAAACGCTGCATAACCAACTGCATAATCACTTGGCAAAACCCAACGCACACACAGTGAAGCTGGCAGCAACCACACGCTGCAAAGATGGTGTCTGTGTAGCAGGTAAAAAACCCTGCTCCTCTCCACCTGACCAACCCGCTGCGTCGCACAATGTGATTTTGCCAAGTAGGACATGCTCCTGGATCAACATCCCACATTGCTTTCCTGGACCAACACTGCAATCAACCAATCACAGCCCTCTGACATCACCAGTGTGCTGCTCCTACGCTTCTTTCTTTAAGCTACTTTTCCAAACTAAAGTTAATACAAATGAACAAAATCCTCAGTAATATTGAAGCTGAGCTTGTTTACTAGGTAGATAATTGCATTTTCCAGTTGCAAATTCCCAAAATTAACACATGTGGTTAGGTTTATCCAAGACCACCATCACATCATCAGGCTGATTCTGGATAATCTGTTTTATGTCGACATCAACATAGCAGTGATGGTCCTGGATTAGCATCAGCAGTTCTATTCAGGATCAACATGGCAGTGATGGTCAAGATCAACAAACTTTCTTTGACACTTGTGCCACTGCCTCTTTACAATAAGTGAAAAGAAAGAGATCCTCCTGCATTTTTGTTGTTTTTTTCTGCTGTACAGAACTCACACTGAATTGAGACTTGTGTACTGTTATAACCTTAAGAATAAAATCTGGAGAAGAGACCAACCTTGCATTTGCCAGACTTTCAGCGGGGCCATTTCATTGGTGCTTTCTACCAAATGTTTCCTTAACTCCTGTAACTGCTCTTTCAGCTCTGGGTAGACGGCCCTGGTGAAAGAACGTCAGACAAAGCAGACAGAGAAAGAAGAGAGTAAGTGCAGTTGCTATTGATTTGTTTCTTTTTTAGACATAAAGGCTTATGGTCAGTGCTTTGAGGGAACAAAGTGTGGAGGAAAAAGGCAGGTGTGTGAGTGCAGCCCAGTTCCTGGAACGGATCCTAGCTTTGAGTTTTTAATCATGGGCTGACGCAGAGTCACTCACTTCAGTTTGCCAAAAAGGAATCCCTGGACCTCGTCCACTGGATCGTTCTCCCCGATCACTGTAGCGTTCACCTCCGCCCCTGAAACCACAATCAATTAACTCGTTATTCGCATGAGGAGTCCTCTGGGATTACACCATCGTGGGCATGTGTGTATCGATAGAGTGTGTGCGTGTGCACCTTGGACTTGTGTGTCGTCCTTTGCCTTGTACTCCTGGCTTTTGATGGCCAGCTCCACTCCATACCCCGACAGATAGACTTTCTTTCCACTTGGATTCTGGGAGGAAAAGAGGAGGATTTAAAAATAAGACAAAAGGGTGAAGTCATCATTATCTCTATCACAGGTTTCCATCATGTCCCTTGACACAACACTTGAGGATATATTCAGCGAGAGAGGAACGCATGTGTAAATGAATTCAAAAGGCACCGACAGTGGTTTGAGGGGACCTGTTATGCTTCCCCATATTTTCTATCATATACATATATTATTACAATGTTGGATGTTCATATTAAACACAGCCAAAGTTTTAAATAATAACAGAAATGTAAGTAAAATTGACCAACAGAGGCTTGGCCTAAAGTCAGAATGGTGCAGTATTTTCCTGCTATTTAAGAGGCATTTTTCAGATAGTGAGATGCACCTACATTGGTGGGAGCACAACTCGCGAACACTTTGCTTGTTACATACACAGCATTCTCAGAACCAATCGGCTGTATTCGGCATCTGACTTCCGGCAGACGGCGATACAGCCTCTTGGGGCAGACCCCCGATTTTCTGGCATTGATTTGGACGCGCCTTAAATGCACTTGTGTCGCACCATGCACTTTAGACTATGTGCTAATGATCTCTTAAATAGGCTCTGTGATTTTTGTTGTAGATGTTTTTGTTTGTTTGTTTGTTCAGAGGCTTTTATCGGTGATTTTCACAGTAATAAGTGCCACTATATGAAATGATAGTAGAGAGACGCCGAGGGCACAGATGCGAAAGACGCGGAAATGTGGAAAATCCGGACACACACAGGTATTTCAGACAGAGGGTGAATACAGGTGTTCCAGCAGAGACAGTATGAGGAACATGAAGTGCTTTTTAAATGCTAAAGCATGTAAACATGTTCAAGTAGAAAAACAAAATACAAGTATGCACCTCTAAACGGGCACAACAGGTCCTCTTTAAGTCAGCAATCAGCTGTCCACCTCATTTGATTGCAGCTGCACTGACAGCAAACCTGATGTTTCCAATCCATTTACAACTAAGTAAGCAGAAGAAGCGTTTGCCCGAGTGGCGTCTGCTGTTGTAAAAGGCTCTGTTAACTTCCATGTATTCATCTTCAACTCTGTTGTAAAAAAAAAAAAAAAAAAGGACTCACTTGCATCAAAAACACATGTGCTTGCCGACTACTTTGACAGCTTTCAAGTACAGAAAACCAGCTGTTGCTTTCTAAGTGCTGAAGACATTAACTGTACCCTGATTGGCCCCGAAGCTTAGAAGTAAAAAGAGAAAGCGTTAAGTGTTACAACCTCTCTGGTGCCCAGGACGCCGTGCCTAACAGACAGATGGTGAGAATAATTTAGCATAATTGCAGGGAAAACTTCTCAACTGTATTTGCATGTGAGACAAGAAGCAATCCAACTTCAACCTGACATGATAAACTGGAGACGCACTTTTCATTCCAGGTGAAAGTGAAGAGCCCAATTAAACCGCAGAGTTTTTTTTAAGACAACTGAAAAGACAGGTGCTTTTTAATCACCACCTTGCTTCATGTTCACTGACAGGTGCACACATTGTGTTCACTTGTGTACTTGCAGTACTACCACACACCCTGACAGCAGTTGTGAAAGCAGGGGAGAGACTTTTACATTCTCTGGCTTATCGCTGAACTATAATATAATTTAGGAAGTAATTTACACACAGTAATGATGCATCAATTTGTACCTTTAGGTTGTGTTGGTATTTCCAAGACTATGGTGCAAATGACAAAACAAATCAAATATGTCTACATGTAATGTGTAATCATAAAAGTGTTATCTAATCAATGTGAATGTGTAGCGATTCATTTACACTCACCAGCCACTTAATTAGGTACACCTGTTCAACTGCACGTAACAAATAGCAAACCAGTTAATCACATGGCAGCAACTCAATGTATTTCGGCATGAAGACATGGTCGAGACGACCTGCTGAAGTTCAAACCGAGCATCAGAATGGGGAAGAAGGTGTGACTCTGAATGTGGCATGGTTGTTGGTGCCAGGCAGGCTGATCTACTGGGATTTTCACGCACAACCATCTCCAGGGTTTATGGAGGATGGTCAAAAAGAGCTGCAGTTCTCTGGTGAAAATGCCTTGTTGATGCCAGAGGTCAGAGGAGAATGGCCAGACTGGTTCAAGATGATAGAAAGGCAACAGTAACTCAAATAACCACTGGTTACGACCAAGGTCTGCAGAAGACCATCTCTGAACCAACAACACGTCCAACCTTGAAGCAGATGGGCTACAGCAGCAGCAGACCACACCAGGTGCCACTGCTGTCAGCTAACAACAGGAAACTGAGGCTACAGTTCACACAGGCTCACCAAAACTGGACAAAAAGAGGATGGAAAAACATTCATGAGTCTGGATTTCTGCTGCCACATTCAGATGGTAGGGTCAGAGTTTGGCTTCATGGATCCATCCTGCCTTGTATCAACGGTTCAGGCTGCTAGTGGTGTTTGTGTAATGGTGTGGGGGATATTTTCTTGGCTCACTTTGGGCCCCTTAGTACCAACTGAACATGGTTTAAACACCACAGCCTACCTGAGTATTGTTGCTGACCGTGTCCATCCCTTTATGACCACAGTGTACCATCTTCTGATGGCTACTTCCAGCAGGATAACGCACCATGTCACAAAGCTCAAATCATCTCAAACATGACAGTGAGTTCACTGTACTCCAATGGCCTCCACAGTCACCAGATCTCAGTCCAATAGAGCACCTTTGGGATGTGGTGGAACTGGAGATTCACATCATCGATGTGCAGCCGACAAATCTGCAGCAACTATGTGATGCTATCATGTCAATATGGACCCAAATCACCTTGTTGAATCTATGCCACCAAGAATTAAGGCAGTTCTGAAGGCAAAAGGGGTCCAACCCAGTACTACCAAGGTGTACCTAATAAAGTGGTCGATTGGTGTATATCTGTCAGGTTAAAAAATGTTCCACTACTCTTTATTACATGTTATAAAGTGTATATAGTTTAACCTCCACATCTTATACTGGACAAAAGCAACACTGGTCCTTGAGTTTCTACCTCTTGAACCAAAATTAAATGCAATTCTGCCTGCACACACAGATCATGCACATCTGCTCACAAAGTCTGCCAGCCCTGCATAACTACTTTGCATATTAAGAGACAATCACAATGCCGGCAGCACAGAGGTAACGAGAACACTTATTAACACCAGGTGTAAATGCAAAAACCAATGGACTGGATGTCGTTATCCAGATACAGGATTAGCATATTAGGTCTGGTACTGACAGATCTCTTGGTTTGGTGTACACATCTTTAAGCTCTCTTTCCACAAGAAACGTTCCTTGTTTGAACTGTGTGAATGCTGTGATCGAGGGGGACCATTTTTTACATCCTCACACAGGCACAAGACATTAGAGTCCGAGGTAGAATCACATGCAGTCACCTATACAGAAGTCCTTGAGAATTATGATTTCTGAGCATAACAGTAGCATCCGAAACATGGATGAGAGGCCTCCTGTAGCCACACAATTAAATTCTGCTGGCGGTGGAATTTGCAGTCTATGATTCATATGTACTGAGGCTGTTAGGCCACTGTTAAAGGGAGGGAGAGGAAACTTCTTCAAAGAGACGGCCACTGGATACACCACTTACAGAGTATCCAGGGAGCTTAAATGATGAATTGCTGTTGTCTTGTTTATTATGAATACAGATGAGTGTTATTGGTGTGTATGTATTTGCATTTTCTATGGAGGTTCTGCACATGTTGAGTTTACACCAGGCAGCAGCATCCAGGGTTGATGAAGCCCACACTGAAGGGCTAAAAACTAAAATCCTGGTTTGGGTCTCTATGGCTAATTTCGTCTTTCATGACAGTTATTTAGTGTCTATTACCTAAATGGTGCGGCTTGGACACATCATCAATGATGAACACAGGGTCAAAGGGTGTTTCAGGTATTAGATCATTAGACATCCGCATCTGGGCTACCCAGACAGGGTTGATCAGTCCTTGGCTTGTGTCCAAGCTGCGACGCTACATCACGGATCTGCCCTCTTGATCCACAGCCATCTTGAGGCTCTTTGCAGCCTCACTGATGTTTCTGGTGGCCTTCCTCTCCTGCAACCTTCTGATGCCAAGGAGCCTGCCTGCACTGTGCACACACTGCCCTGGGAAACCCCTGCAGCCCACCTCGATTGGCTCACAGCTGGCCCTCCAACTGCTCTCTCTACAGGCCTCTAACAGCTCGACAACTGTCCGGGGGTAGAACTTTTTCATAACTCACGCTTTTTGCATTTCATTAAGGCTTAAAGTTACGCATAATTAAGGGCGGGCCACTTTGATTGCTGGGATTTCATTCATTTTTATATTGTTAGCCTGCAAATCAATTGCTCACTTATTGAGGAGTTGCAATAGAAGAATGTGATATTTTTTTTTGCTTACTACTTTCTATGGAGGAAATGTTGGTAAATCTGTGAGTAGATTTGCACATAAAAACCTTGCTGCTAAAAACCTGCACTGGATTTATGAACGCTGCGGAAAACTCGGATTTGATCGTAGCCACGTGTGTATGTTCATGAATGCACTCCTCTGGCATTCCTATGCCTTCTTTATGGGCAGTAAGAACCCTAATCTGAAACTTAAATCTGCTAATTGCCAACTAATTTAACTAAATGTGTTACATTTCTAATCTCTTGTCATGTTTAACTTAGGTGTTAAACGAACAAAGACATCTGCGTATTGTGAACGTAACAGAGCACAATACCAATTAAAACTCTAATTTCTGAAAATGACAAGCAAAATTTTGCAATATCTTACTATAACTTACGACCATAATATCTACTAATATATTGAAGAATGATGAAATACACGTAAGTTTCCTTCTGCAACACAACTCGTTCTGCTCATGTTTCATGAACGAGACCCGATGAGTTTACATATGCACATGCATGCATTTTCTGTTGTTAGTGTTTTAGTCAGTTGGTCACTCATCTGGTTTTTCCAAACTTTTTTTTCATACTAGAATGTAGTTTCTGATGAGGCTCCTAGCTGTTGCTTAATTGGATTTGTTCCCTATTAAAAAGGAAACGTGTGAGGTTCCTTCTGCTGCTGTGCATCATTAAGTGTTGCAAGTGCTGACACCTTTGCTTGCTAATTTTGTGAATTTCGGCGCCATTATACTATACTATATACTATATAGTAGTATATACTGTATAGTAATATATAGTATAGTATATACTACTATACTACAGTATATATAACATTTGAGTTGAACATGCCACTTCTTTTGTTTGATCATCCAGATACAGATCATGTTTTTAACATTTCATTGTGCAACAATATCCAAAAAATGCACAAGGTGTCATGAATATATTTATATTTGCTGCCACCTGCTAGCTTCTAACAGCTTGTGAAACCTTGTAGTCTTTATCTAGATGTGTCATTATATAACGTGAACTGTATCACTGCATTCACAACTCATATTTAATCTTGTTATAAGTGTGTGAGAAACACCTACCGCCACGTAATGGCGAAGCACGTAAGTCGCCAGGCCATCGTAGACTTTGGATGACATGACCTGGTGAAGTCTCTCGAAATCCGGTTTCCCAAACTCGGCATACAGGATGACAACAGGAGCATCTGGATTTGATCCTGGGTATTTGTGATCGCCTTTGAAAAGGTATGGCTTTGGTCTGAAAGAAAGAGACACACTTATAAGATCAGTTGTTACTTAACTGGTTCATCAACTTCATGTCTGAACTGTATGTCTTTAATTACCTCTCAGCTGCTGTTTTCAGCAGCGCTTCTAAACTTTCTTCATTACACGTCTTTTCTCCGTGGACGCTGAAAAATGCTGAGCAGCCAGAGGGAGGAGGCTCATTGGACGCTATCTAAAAAAAGGACAGCAGAGTCTTTCACATGCATTCAGGAGACTATGACCATCCTCACATGCACGTACATAACGTCAGAAAACACAAAATCATTCTGGTACCTGTTGGAAGGAGTACACTGTTGCAGAGTAGGCTCTCAGGGAGAGGGCGAACTTGAGCATGTTCACCTGGACGGAGCTGAGCAAGGCACTGGCTTTCTTCACAATCAGGTCATAGTAGGCCTGATCCGTGTCTAAATGAGGGCAACGAGCATACGTAATTCATCAACATTGTGTTCCTTGACATGCTTCCTCTCGCTCTATTTAACATTGTCTAACTTTGTCACAGGAGTTGTGGTCTAACTGTTTTAACACTGGCAGAGCCACAAATGAGCAGAACAAAAAAAAAAACAGCACACAGCTCTGTTCTATCATGTTATTGCTTGCATAAGTGTTTGGCCAAAACACTGACACTGCAATTGTTTCCAAGGGGCTTTCATGCACATCATAAATTCAGCTGCTCCCAGCGCAGAGACTAAAAGTGAAAACTGGTCTAGAGCGGCTGAAGCAGCTTCACTTTACCATCGTGCTCTCCTTCTATGTTCTGATTGGCCTCCACGAAGTCCCAGAACTTCTCCTGGCTCTCCTCTGCCAGGAACTCACTGAGGAGGAAGACGAAGATGAAGGTGGCAGTTACATAAGCTGTGCAATGTACAGTATGTGCGACACACTTTGTGCAGACAGCTACATTTGGATGAAAAATGAACTTGGAAAAAAAGGTTGCCAAAGTCAGAGCACGGGGTCACACAGTGCTGCACATCTGAAGCCTTTAAGTATTCAGCATCATGCTCAAGGACGCATCAGAGAGACAGAAGTTTGAACACATTTAGAGGACATCCTCGGTAATGACGCTACAAGCCCTCAGGACATTGATTTATCTATTATCTGCTTCCTAAATGTAACGTCTGATGTAATGCGGCCAAATGGATGCTGCTGCAGTCGAGCAGCGCAGTGTCGTACCTGGCCTCCAGCAGCAGAGGGGTATCTGCCCATTTGGTTGTGAGGGTGGTGGTGACAGCCTTGGAGTCCGCAGCCCCGGATACTGCAGAGAGCAGCGACAGCAGCAGGGCAGACAGAAGCCACATCCTCAAGCCTGAGAGAAAAGTGGAGGGAGTGGCAGCGAATGAGTTGGTGATTCACAGGAGTGACAAACAATCACAACAACAATGTGTGTTACAGAGACAGAGACAAGAGAGCAAGCTCAGCCCTGTTTATTTATGGCACCTAAAAGCATTTTGGGTGACATATGGACTTCTAAAATAAAGGTGTGAGTGCACCCAAAGCACACTGAGAGAACACAGTCAATCAATCCACTTACAACTAGAGAAATCAACTATTCAGCTTTGAGGTGTGTGGATAACTGGGCAACAATTGGATAATATCAATATAATATCAAAAAATGCTAAATTAATGATTTAAATTTTTGTTTTTGACATATGTTTGCCCTGTCTGGAGCCACATGATGCATAACGGTGGGTCACATTTCCCTCCTCAAACATCAGTGGGATTATTTAATCTGTGATACTGCATACATCTGCCATATTGTGATACTGATATCATATCATTAACACTGTGATACTGATTTCAGCCACACTGCCAGACACAGCAGGATGCCACAGATGTGCCTTTGCTAAACAACTTCAACATGGCCTGTTGTGTGCTGTCTGAATGCCATGTCCTTTATACTCAGCACTGCAATCCTGTTATCAGAGGGAGGCAACAACTGGTCATCAGCGTTGCCTGGAGATGCTTTCAACATGTTTTATGATGCAAGGTACAAAGTACAACCCATCTCATCTTGCTGCAGACAAGGTTGAACCACCAACTGGGAAAAGAGGACAATTTCACCGGTGCACCATGAACCCAAGGTTCAATGTGTCATTCAGTTTTAGTGGTGATTTGATTAATTGGAAAGCGGTAAGAAAATTTACAGCGATAAAGTAATATATGTGTCCTACACGTACAGTGCTTCATTGCGCTGTTGTCCTCAGTCTGATTCAAGTTTTCTTTATCTATGTTGGGCTCACATTGTGCATATTTCTAAATGAAGTTTGATCAAAACACTGCAAACTATCTGATGCAACATGAACCTGGAGCAACGTATTGTCTTCTATGCTGCAATTTAGGCCTGCCCCCTAATAGTCGGCCAAATGTAAGTCAACCAGAAAGTCATTACTCGGCAAGATTTCATTCAGCAGTCAGACAGGAGTCAGGTTAATTTCCAGGGCTGGTACCTGCGGTTATTCCACAGGCTACTTAATAACATGTCGGGCAGGAAATCCAAAGTGTGGGATCATTTTGAGAAGGTGAAGGACAAACCCAAGGTGATATGTAAACTCATCTTCATTGGTCGACTACAAACATGACGTATCATCTGAAACATGGAAGTAGCTACATGCCCATTAGCCCACATCGTCATTAACAGGCGGCTCGCTCAGTGTGTGACGTGCACTTGTAGATAACAGGCGGCTCGCTCACGTGCACTTGTAGATAACAGGCGGCTCGCTCAGTGTGTGACGTGCACTTGTAGATAAAATATAGGCCTATATTAATGAAGGTTCATTAGTACGGTTTTGTATTTCTCTGTAATGTAGCACAGTGTTAACAATGTTACTGATACTATTCAGGGTTTCCTCCAGGATTTTTTGGGCAGCCCTGAGCAATTAATGATTATTTTCATAACCTGCTAATTAGTTTGTTGATTAATGTCTCTAAAACGCTAGAAAAAATTAAAAATGACTGACACAAATCTCTAGAGCCCAAAGTGACACATTATAGGTCCAGTGTGTAAGATTTAGTGGAATCTAGCAGTAAATTCTCCCACGTGCTAAGCATGTACGAAAACTATGGTGGAAGACACAAAAACACAAAATGCGAAAACGTTAATGGCCCATATTTCATTTCATTTCATTTATTTATTTATTTTGAACATTATTTAAACAGATAAGACCGTAAAAAAACAAATCAGGAAGAAAAATAATTAAATAAATAACAACAATGTCCGAAAAGGAGTAGGATGAAGTTTAAAACTTATTGAGCTCCTACCCCCCTCTTGCCAACGCAAATATCTTCACTGCATATACAACAGCCTGAATGACTGCAGCAGTATCAGAAGTGTCAGGAATAAAATTAATTGAGACCAATGAAAACTGAAAAACAGGCTGTGTTGACTCAATAGGTCACAGACCCTCCTCATCCGAATACCTCTTGAAAATAACATTTTTATATATCTTCTTGAAATTATTCAAGTTTGGACTTCGCTGAACCTCCATGCTCAGTCCATTCCACAAACTCACTCCACAAACTGAAATGCACATAGTTTTCAATGTTGAACCAGCAGAACGTACCTTGAAATTAAGCTCTCGTCTCAAGTTGTAACCCCCCTCTTTATCACTGAACATCTTTTGTATATTACCTGGCAAAAGCCCGTGTCTTGCTCTAAACATAATCAGTGCAGTTTTGTATTCATATCATAACTATATTCTGGGCTACTATAGAACAGCAAGGCTAACTCAGTAGAAGAGGACCCCCTAAGTACAAACCGCTCATACTAAAGTCACTAAAAAACAATTCAGGTGATTATAAACCGATGAAAACATAGTTATGAATATCATGTAACATTTCTGCCAATAGATGCCCCTTTACCTGCACACTGGACTTTTAAATTCTCATTTTATCTGTCAAACAGTTCAAAGATAAAGTCTAAGATAATGTTTGACAAGAAAAAGCTGCAAATTGTCACATTTGTCAATCAATTCATAAAGTAATCTGTACAGCTCTTTAGTCTGCAATATGCATACAGAGAGAACGGGAGGTCAAAGGTCAACAGAGGCCCAACAGCAAACATTTGGCCCCCTTCCAGGTTAAATCTAAGGCCTCAGGGTCTCTCCAACAATGCTTATTAAATATGTATTCTAAAAAGAAGAAAATTCCACAAGTTAAAATAAAATCTGAATCTCATTTAACAAAGTTAACAAAACTAGAACTGGTGCCTCATGGTTGTAAGCCTCCATGAAGCAGTCAGGTTGTAGTTAGAGTGTAAATCCATGTCTGCAAAAACATAGATGCTTCTCACACATATTCCCCTTGGCAGCACAGAAGATCTATACAATCAGCACAGTTTCAAGGTGACCACCAAAGATTAGTCACCAATTCAGTATCTGACCAAATGTCTCCCCTTCTGTTCCTGAGATAGGACGTTGAATAATGGCAAGAAAAGTGTTTTTGCAGAACATTATGGCCTTCTAGATATATCATGCTCATGAAAAATGAGACAAACACAAGGTCACAGTGACCTTGACCTTTGACCAGCAAAAACGAATCAGTTCACTGTTAAGTCCAAGTAAACATTTTTGCCAAATTTGAAGAAATTCCCTCACAATGTTCTTGAGATATTGCTTTCACAAGAATGAGACGGATGAGGTCACAGTGGCCTTGACCAATGGCGACCAAAATCAGTTCATCGTTGACTCCAAGTGGACACTTCAAGCCGTTCTTGAGATACTGTATTCACGAGAATGGGAGAGAAAGACGTACGTAGACGGACATGGCTACAGCCAGCACAGAGGCATAAAAACAGGGCTCTACACAACTTGTAGAGAAACTTCTGCACACTGTCTGACTTGCAAAAATAATGATTTTAATGCTGCAATGTTTCCGTAATTAGATCTTATCAGGTAAAGCAGCATGTTTTTGAATGATGAAGGTCTAGATGCTGAAACGTTGCAGCATTGAAATCATTATTTTTGCAAATTAGACAGTGTGTGGGAGTTTTCCTACAAGTTGTGTTCTGCTCGTCCCTCTCCTACGCACCTGTTCGGAAATAGATGTGTGAAGTTATTCCTTTGTTATAAAAATAGGGCTAAGATGTAAACATAATTATATAAAGTGTTATAAATTGTGTGGACAGCAATCCAAGTGAATAAATGGAATGTAAACAGGAATGTAGTAAATGTACATACATAGTATTAAAGAATATTAAATGTATACTGTTTATTAAACAGTGAGTTTAATAAAGTCCACTCTGTATTGCAGTTAAAAATAGAACTACTGGCTACTGAGGGAGGCTGATAGAGGGTAAAGAAGCTCAGTCAAATACTGACATGTACAACTATTTGCTCAGCCTGCATGATTCGGGTATACGTGTCAGCGTGGGTCCTGCAGGTTAAGCAGATACTGGATGAATGTGGCTTGTCTCACCTCTGGCTCACACAAAAGTGTAACAACATCAACTGGTTCAAACTAACTGTTGAACAGAGGCTAAAAGATCAGCTTATACAAAAGTGGCAAAGTGAGATCAGAAGTATGACATCATGTGATATATATGCCAATATAAACAAGAGTTTAAACTGGAGAAGTATCAGTTGCATGAAAACCAAAAGTACAGACGAACTCCTAAAGTCAGTGGAAGATAGTAAGCGCTGGACAGAAACCAGAGGATCTGCAACCTCTGTGGTGATAATCATGTGGGAGATGAGTATCATATTTTGACTGAATGTATGAATGTAAGCTTAATGACTTACAGAGAAAGGTATGTGCCAGGGTATTATTTAAACCGTCCATCTTTTTAAATTTATTATTTTATTACAATCAGATGAGCCAAACGCATTTGTAAACTAGGTGCTTTTTTTAAGAATGTCCTTCCTCTGTTTAAGTAACATTGGTTGTACTTTAGCAAAGTTGTGTGCCATTGTTCTGTTATTCTATGTAATGTTTGTACTCCATAACATGTGGTCCTCTAATGTGGAACCATATTCCTGTTTAAGTCCGCGAGGCAGACACCATCTGCACATTTGAGACTAGACTTAAGACTTTACTTTTGATAAAGCTTATAGTAAGGGCTGGTTCGTATAGTAAGGGCTGGCCCTTAAAGTTAGGGCTGGCTCAGGCTTGTCTTGTACCAGCCCCTAGTTAGGCTGGCATAGGCCTCATCTGCCGGGGGACGTTCTATGATACACCGCGCACCTTCTCTCCTTCTCTCTCTCTCCTTAGTTTCTGAAAAGCTGATTCTTCTTCATTTGCTAACATTTACGTCCTATTACTGCATGTCTTCAACTCTGCTTCTTCTCTGGAGCCTTTGTGCTCCACTGTCTCGCAGGTTAACTTGTGTCACAGCTGTCGTGGTTGTGCTGCTACCGTGGTCCTGCCTGACGCCTCCTACTGCTGCTGTTTTTATTAGTCACACTTCCACTATTATTGTGACACACATATACTATCATATGTTAATATATACCTACAACATATTGTACCACAATTACTGTTATTATCATTATAATAATATTATTAAAATTAATGTCTCTGTCTCTCTTTCTATCTCATTGTGTCATACGGATTACTGCTAATTTATAATGTTGATCTGTTCTGTATGACATCTATGGCACGTCTGGAAGAGGGATCCCTCCTCAGTTGCTCTTCTTGAGGTTTCTACCATTTTTCCTAGCCTGGAAATCCAGACCGAAATCTAGAAAGATTTAGGGTCTGGCTATGAGTAATGAAAATGGCCCAACCTGAGGGGCGGCACCAAGCATGCATTTGTAAATATCACTGCACGCAATTGGATAACATTAGAACAATATACAGGGTGACGTATACGCTTAGCTACCAGCGGAGCTAACTGGTAGATTAGACTCTTGCCGTATCCAGTCGGCAAAACAGAAAAAACGTCCTTCTTGCAAGGGAAAGATTCAGGTGCCATCTTCTGTTCCTCTTTAGAGAAAAAGCCAAGTCTAACTCGTTCATTGTAGCGGCCAAAGCCGTTTCAAACAACTGGTGTTCATCCAGAGCCATCTTGCAATGTTTACTGTCTGATTCTGGACTTTGTCATCACAGCGCTGTCGTCATCTGTTTAGCTCGTCTCTGGCCTGCCTATATCAGATACACCGGTGTGATTGGTGCAGCTCGGTTTCATGGGCATAGGTAATGAGCATCATTACTGATTGCCAGAGTGACTCGCTGAGCAAATTCAAATTGTGCTCTCGTGAGAACTCTGGATTTCCAGGGTAATTTTTCCCCCGTTGAAGTTTTTTTTGGGGGGGAGTTTTTCCTTATCCGCTGCGAGGGTCCTAAGAACAGGGTGGGATGTTGCATGCTGTAAAGCCCTCTGAGGCAAATTGTGATTTGTGATGTTGGGCTTTATAAATAAAACTGAATTGAATGTGGTCGTGAGTCAAATAAATGAAATGAAAGTCTCTCCTGTGTTGTCTCTTATCTGAACTGTAAAGTGACAGCATCATGGTAAAATGAAATATAAAGTGAAAGTGATGGCAAGGGGAGGAAGAACCCCTCCTCCTCCTCATCATCATCATCATGCTCTGACAGTTTCCTGCAGCCTAAATCCAAATACTCTCGCCGCGGTTCGTCTCTAGTAAACACAAAGCTCCGTGATGTCTGTCCAATGAGGAACTTCAGCGTGTCTCCTCCATCCAATGAGCGCCCGGCTTGTACATCCGGTATTGTTTCAATGACAATCCTCAGAGATGTACGGAAACGTTAACGTGTTTGAAATACGTTTAAGTTGTCGAAACAGCTTCGACGTCCGTCACTTTAACACCCAGAGCCCGTTAAAAGTTGGTAAACTCGCAGCGAGCTAATGCTAACAGCACCTGGAAATGAACGTTAGCCAAAAAGGTAGCAGCAGTAAGCTAGCTCTCTGCTGCTACACTGAGATTATTTCGGTTAAATCACAGTCCGCTAATGTCACAGTTTCTATAAAAGCAGCAAGAGGCAGCCCGGGATAAAGTGGATTATAGTTTCATCACATAAAAAATGAATGATATATGCTCACCGGAGCCGGCTCCGTAGCTTCCTGCATTCATGATCCGCTGGGGAGTGGGAGGGTCCTTCCTGACAGATGAGGTGGCCACAGCCGTGCCTGTTCAAAACGACTGAGCGCCTCCGAGCATTAAACTATTTCACAACACTGAAACGTGACTTGAACACAAAGGAGGCAATTTCACTGAAAGATAATTAAAAACTGAAGTATGAGGAAACTGAACTTAATCTGGCAATTAACTTTACTGCCTCACCCCTGCCTCCCACACTGAAAAAAGAAACATAATTAAACATAATATCTTTTTTTTATTTTTTACTCAATTAACAAAAACTTTTATAATTTTATGTTTTTTCAAAGAATAATGATAGCAGCTGAGAGCATTTGGACAAAAGGAAGAGGTTTGCTGCCACTGTTTTTGCTGGTAAAACAGGGTGAAGCCAGGTGGAACAAATACAGGGGCGTAAATACAGGCTTTCAAAATACACTTCCATTTTCACAGGAAATTTACTATTTACATACAGTCTCTTTCAAATTAAAGGCACTACATCAGTACAACACTGCAATTTGACGTTTGTTGTTCACCAACAACTTAGCAGCGGTTGGGTTAAGGAATAAAGAACAGGGTTTGGATTTGTAATCTTCTAAGACATGAACACAGCTCTCCTGGAAAATTGGAGTTTCTTTGACCCATCCACCACCTCTCCTGCCCTTCCTATTTGGACTTTCTCCCTGATGCCACTGCACGTTGTCAAACTATAACAGCAACCTGCCACATATAAAGCCGATGTTAAAGGATGGCTGTTTTCGTCAGCGTCTGACGCTGCAAGTCACCACCCAAGCTCCGGATTTTGAAGACTTCGGAGTAAGGTTGGGTCTCTCTAGAGCAGAGGACGGGCCCTTGCGGGTGATTCAACTTGTCGCTTCAGAAATACGCCTGTATTCAAAGAAGAACATGTTAAAATACAAACACTATCATCTGCTTTATATGTCCTTGAGAAGGCAAAACCATCTCCGTCAATGTTTCTTTTTCTTTCGGGAAATAGCCAGTAGCAGTCTTGAACAAAATTATTTGCTAATTTTACATAAACTATCAATAAACTATTTTAAAATTCATTTAATTAATAATTTCTTATTTTTATATGGCATTTTTGTCATATATAGATTTGCAGGGATGACTGATAATATATATGTATGTTGATGTCAAGTCTGTATATGATCATGTGACAATGCTATTAACATACGGTAGCTGTTTTAACGCTAAATCTGGTACCAGGGCCCGTCATAATGTTGTGCACTGGGGCCAGTCCCAACTACTGTACACTACGAGACAAATATGATGCCTTAGTACATCTTGGGCTCTTTAAATATTAGCAGCCAGTCACTGACATGCTTTTGAGTTGTTGCTACAAATGTGCTTTACATGAAACAATCATTTAAATAGGTCTGAGACAACCAGTGCAGGCAGGGCAGAGAGTGAAAATCACTGGTCCCAGAAGTTGCAAGGAAAATTGTGTGGCATGTTGATTTTTTCATTTGGGTAGTAAGAGTGCTGCAGCTAAAACAATTAGGGTATAACTACAAAAATGGTTGTAGGATGTTGCATTTTAAATGTTTGATTTATAATCAAAATGTTTTTACAGTGTAATTTATTTTTATGAAAAAGGGTTTTGCATGAGTACTGAATCCATTCAGGTAAAATGTGACAAAAAATAACCCAAAATTGGACATTTTTTGAACTGTTTTTGGCTACCACGTGCCATTAATCATGAGGTACGCGATTGTGTGCCATCCTGTAATATTACAGACATTTTTAGGATTTTTTTGTCACATTAAAAATGAGTCCATGTCAGCTGCAGTAGTCCAGAATTAGCAGTAATTGTTTCACACACACAAACACACAAACATGTCCATTATAGACAATATGGCACCAAGGAAACAGGCAACAAATGAAAACAGGGAAAACATGACAGAAAAGTTACGGGGCTTTGCAGGCCGGTCACTCTGCAGGGTCCTCACAAAGCTGGGGATAGCGGGGCCGGCTATGAAGAGGGCCATCAAGAGTATCATCAGTGCCACAGAGAGAGCCACTAGGTCGCTCTGGCTGAGGAGGGAGGCCCCGTGGTTTACTGCTGCTGGGATGCAAGCTGGGGACTGATCACGCCCTGCTGGGTTGCCCTGGGTGAGAGTGTCTGATGTTTGAAAAGACCTGAAACACCCACTGATTCCAGGATACATGACTGTTTGTGTAAGAATGAATTAATGACTGAACAGAGAAATTAATTTAACAATTTAGAAAACTATTTTTCTTGGTAATGTACCTGAAACTGTCCATAAACATAATAAAAAATAAATAAGTACAATAATATGTATTTTTAAAAGTGGTTAGACTGTGTAAAACTGTCAAACTGTGATTTCACTGCCCAATATTTTACTGTCACTGTATTTAACAATATAAATGCGAGTGTCACTCACAAGTGTTTATGCACAGAGCTCATTATTGGATCGTTATACATGCAATATACAATATGCTGAGCAGTGGTCAGTGGTTATTTGTGTCCCTTGAATGAAAACCCCACTCTACACATAATCTATTTTGTGCTGTTCCAGTGATTTTAGACAGTAAAATCAATATTTATACATATACAACTGTATCCAGCTGTAAATCGCAGCAGGTGTCACTTTTATGGAGTCGGTCCATTGACACTTCATTAGCGGCAGCGTCCATTGGTTCCTTCGTTTGAGTTGTTGCATCCAAAAGAGTTGATTTGAAAGCAGTTCTTAAAGGGACAGTTCATCCCAAAATCAAAAATACATACTTTTCTTACTGTAGTGTTATTTATCAGTCTACCTGGGGCGGCTGTGGCGTGACGTAGCACGGGTCATCCACTTATCGGAAGGTCGGTTCATATCAAAGTATCCTTGGGCAAGAAACTGAACCCCAAATTGCTTCCCATGGCTGTGTCATCCGTGTGTGAGTGCACTGAATAGTTAAGCAGGTGGCACCAGTGTATGAACGTGTGTGTGAATGTGACAGGTGGTGTTAAAGTGCTTTGAGTAGTTGACTAGAAAGGCACTATACAAGTGCAGGTCCATTCCATCCGTTTACTTGTCAAAACTCACATATTATGATAAACAAATAAGCAGGCATGTCTTTACATGTGTATGTGCATGTATACATTAATATGCTCAAGTAGGTCTTTCTTTATAATTTAACAGTGAACTTGCTGATTACATTTTTTTGTATTTAATTATAACGAAATCAATGCAGTATACGTCATTAAAACTCTCATATTGAAGCTGAGCTGCCTCATATTATGTAAATAATTATATTAATACAATTGCCGCAGTGGCCTGGGTTTGACTCCAGCCTGTGGCTCTTTGCTGCATGTCACTCTCTCTCTCTCTCTCTCTCTCTCTCTCTCTCTCTCTCTCTCTCTCTCTCCCTTTCACACTTGACTGTCCCATCAATTAAAGACAAAAATGCCCTAAAAAAATATCTTTAATTTTTATTTTTGTTTAAAGAGATCTGTCATTTAGAAGGAGTGAGATAACAGATGGTGGGTTGCATCTGTCCACCTGTGTGCATGCAGATAGGTTTAGGGCTCCCACACTTATTAAGGTGATCCATATATATTTGGGACTTGATTTAAGGAAAAAGTATGTATTCATTTGAGAAATGGAAATGAGGTTTGCTGTATGCGTGGCGTGATAGCCACGAGAAATAAATCCTGTATTTAGCATAAGCCAAAGCTGTCCCTTTGGTTTACAGTGTTTGTTATGTGCTGATGAAAAGCAGAGAGACTGAAATCCCTCTTATTTTTTTGCGAAAGGCACCTGGGAGTCCCGAGGTCCATTTTGTAAAGCTCTACCCTGAGTCCGTGTGAGAGGCTGTGTCTTCTTTCCTCCGGGACACATTGGTAAAAGTGTCTACCTGTTGTGTGGTCCTGATAAAAAGAAGATGAAAGGTACAAGAGACACTGTCCCAGGGTGTGGAGACATGGGTCTTGCTTTTTTCATTTACTCGCTCTGCAGCCTAAATTAAATTGGACAGCTGATCCTCCAGAGGGAGCAGTTCCAGGGTTTGATTTAACATTATATAAAAAGCAGCGACATTAATTATCCTGCTGGATTTGACCTTCACTTCCACGTGCACGCGCTCGCGACACCTCACACATGTAGATGCGTGCACACACACAGCTGCATCCCACTGTGAGGACGGGCCAAACCGTCCTCACAAGACAGTCCTTGCGAGTGTGGCAGCCCCACACGCACACGCCTGCCCACGGGGCCTGTTCATCTGTCAAGGAGGTGACATCTTCAGATGAATTATGGGAGATGGTTGTCATCTTCTCCGGGGTCACATACGAAATGGCGAACCCGGGCTGTGGGCTCCCTCTCCTCACACTATCACACGTCAGCCATTTTAGAGGTTGAAAGCCTCGACGGGGGACCAAAACGACCTCAATTAAACCTCCATTAATATTAATACATTTTGTCGTTTCACGTGAGTTGCTACTAATTAAATGTGTCCCTGACTGTATAATGGGGGTCAGCCGGGGTCGCCTGCATGAAGCTAATTCACCACATTACAGCCACCAAACACTGGGCCGGCCTCACATCATAAATACGGCGGGAGAGGAGGGCAGTCTTGCTTACCTTGGTGTTTGTAATGGCTAAACATACACACTTGTTCAGCAAAAAGACGGCTTTTTAATTAGGATCAGTCACTTTTTTTTTTATTAGTAACATTTACGGTTTTCATTTCTTCGCTCTCTTGTGTGTGCGTGTGTATAAAGGGAATATACTAACAGCCTTACAGACCACGTTTGGCCCTGACTGAGTGTTTGTATCCTGCAACATTTCTCCAACATCAACATTTATAAGACTTTTTATGTAGAGGTTAATAAGTTTGCGGCAGATCAGCTCTTTATGAGCTCCTGGGCCACAGCTACACACACACACACACACACACACACACACACACACACACACACAAACATAATAAACACACCATAATGGGATTGTGGAATTCCTCAGATTGGACTCCCACTGGTGTCAGTCTGTACGGGCTCCAGAGCCGAGCGCTGCCTGGGAGGTTGGATTCTTCTGCTCAATCCTTTAATATCATGAGAGATGATGATTTGGTGTTGACCTGAGAGATTAGCCAAACCCGCAGTGGAAGGTCAGATAACGGCCCCAGATGTCCGATCTAATCATGTTTATTTTATTGCTGAAGGAAATATGTGTACTCCCACACTGGATTGCGCTCTCCAGTCGCTCTGAGCGTTTGCTTTTTGACAAAAAAAAAAAAAAAAAAAAGGGTATTGAAACTCTGCAAATTGTTTGTGTACAGAGATTTATCCACATTGTATATTTGATGATGAAGGCCTAAGCCACGGCGCCCGCTGGAAAGGACTCAACCAGAGACAGAGGACCAAACTCCGCTGTGACCGCTGCTGGCGCCAAAAGGGCAATCCTCCAGAACTACAATAGCCTGGCTCCGGAGCATGCGAGCGAGGCACTAAATATGAACTTATCTGCAGAATACCACGCTGAAAAATAAGCGATAATAATGCCAGAGCTTCTTTGTTTGCGTGAAAGAAGCATGGGACCGGCAATGAGGAGCTGCAGCCAGTTTGACCTCCTAATAATGGACGGCGGCCAGAGCCCATACAATCACTCAGAGCCGGATTCCCTCCGCAGGAGAGAGCGGGCACTTTTTCCCTCTCAAACACTCACATGCACATGTTCACCCGAACAAAAGCCGTCCAGCCCTCTGCAGTAGCAGAGCCATTATTGTTTGTTTAGTCCAGCTGCACTTGAAATGACAGCGACCCAGAGCTATGGGGAGGATTAAAGACTGCGTTCAGTCCAATAGAACATGTACCAGCTGCCAGAGAGGCTGCACAGCCTTCCCTTTCTCTCCCTCTCCCCCTCATTCTCTCTTCATATGTCAGGCACAAAAACATCCTCTCTTTCCTCCTGTCTTACATAAAGGCCCTCTCTGATTCCTCGTCTCCTTTACACCCTTGCTCTCGTCGGCGCTGTCTGCCCGCTCTCATCTCCCTCTAGCCAATTGCCTCAGCCTGTCGCTGTCCAGGCAAATTATTTTTCTGCCCAGCCTTGAGGGGGTCAAAGTTGAAGCTCACCGGACTCTTGATGAGACAGGCCCGTGCTCTGCTCCCTCTCCTTTGCATGCTCAGCCAAGGACGGGGAATGATATTTATACCAGCTCGCAGTCTCCACATCCCCTCCTCGCCAAACGCCTACCTGCCACAGCACAGGAAAGAAGCATATTTGTGTGCATATACGTGTGTTAGGCAGGCCCCGAGTGTCTGCAGATTGAATTAGGCTGTAGATCACTGCTGACAGGGCTGAGGCTGTCATTAGGGGAAGGAGGGGGGGAGATAGGCTGCTTTATGGGGTCACGGTCTTGTGGTTAGTGTAGGCGAGCAGTAGAAACGTCCTCTAGTTATAGATTGGCCTGTGGATGGAAGAGCAGAAACCTGGAGGGCAAAGTTCCCACACAGGATGTCAAAAAAAATCAGAGAGTACAGGAAAATGTGGCTGCGCTTCAAGTTCAGTACCTTGGATGTATTTTCCATCTTATGAATAAAAAAAAAAATAATTTTTTTAAAAAGGCGAGATGTTTTTCATGCCTGATAATGCAGCGACAGAGCGGGAAGCATCATAAATGATATGCAGTGACAACCAAAACACAGTCAGGTCTGTAAAAATGAAATATTTTAATTGGTGGCTTGATGATTCATTTTTGCAATCATAAGAAACAAACCCAGAATGATGCATACAGAAGGAGCCAGAGACAGACTGCACACCAATCTGAAAAAAAAGTCTCTATCACACTCTTTTTAACACATCTTTAAAATAAAAAAATAACAAAAAGAAAAAAAAAATCGAGGATGTTAGCGACACCTGGGTTGCTTCATTGTCACAAAGGAAACGCTGTTAAGACATCAGATATACATAGTGATGAGACAAAATATTTGAGTATAGCTTCACGGCGTCAATTCCTGGAATCATTTCAGTGAAAGGATTTAGTTTGTCTTTCACACACTGCTCAGGTACAAGGGTCTGATGGCCACTTGAAACTGGAGCGCTGAAAATAAAACACTCTGAAGGTACAGAGTCAGTTTTGTATTCTGCCTTCAACCTCTAATGCAGAGCCAGATATTGGTTCGGAGCCCAAACGCAAGTCTGACTTTGAAAAAGAGGTTGTGGGCAAAGTGCCTGGAGCTGCAGTGTTTTCAAGTCTCCAGTTTCAAGAATACAATGAAGGGGAAGTTAATACGAAACAAAAAAAGGGAGATCTCTCTTCCCATATCCATTTGCGTTACTTTGAAGGCTACACAAAAAGCAGCATATTGACGCTGGATGCATCCCAATACCTTTCATCATCCCCCCCCCCCTCTCTCCCTTGTTCTTCTCTCCTTCATGAATCATCCCTGATTTAAAAGGAGCTGATCAAAAGGAGAGACACTGAAGGATCCAGGGTGATTAGTTGAAATTTAACAAGGAGGGTGGTGGGCGGCTAAATTGTTGGTTTCTCTTGCCTTCAGACGTTTAAAGAAAAAAATCTATTGTTAACACGATGCAACATGTTATTTATCTTATACCAAGGAAGCATGCATCCTCCTGTTGCCCCCCCCCGGATGAGACCAAACTTGGACTACATTCACTTTAATTAAATCATGTTGTGACACGTCTTTTTCACTTTTACATCCTCCTCTCTGCGGCCTCACTGGTCTTCCCTCTTATTGCTTGATTTCTTTGCTTGTAGACAGAGTTAGGGTTCAAGAACATTTCATGGAATATATGAGTCCTCTGAATCCTTTCTGAATCTCTTATTGAACCTCATCAGGTTTAGTTATAATTAACTCAAAGATCTGTTGCGACTTTTTGGTGGCTGAGGTGGCAGAAACGCTTTACAACCTTAACATCAGATGAAGAGGATACCAAATAACCTGCTGGTGACGTATTCGACACACTGGAATAACATGCGTAGCTGACCTACGTTTACTTTTGTTTCGCGAGGTCCTGATGCAGAACTGTTAACATGATCATCTTGCAATTATCAATATGGAAAGATTAAAATTAACATGATGCAGTCAGCTAGATTTTCCAGTTAAGAGTGACCACTGCTGTTTTTGTTGAACCACAAGTTCACACGAGTTGTGCTTCTATTCCCCAACGAACCATCTCTGGCCGAATACAGACACTGTCAAAGTTTCATTTTAGCCGTTAAGGATATTTGTCGGATACAGCAGATATGATCTATAATTTGAAAACTAAGCACTCTGTATGTTACTTTGAGATCTATTATCATATTCCATATGTAACTCTAAGGGTAAAAGTCAGAAGATTTTTCATTGCAAGTTATCCAGTGGGAGGTTGCGCCTCTCAAGTTATTTTCGGACTGATAAAATGTTTACCTGGGGTGAAACCAGTGTTTAAATCTGACATTTCCACAGTTCTTTCTCAATGCTGGAATGTACTACGCTAAGTCAGCTGCTCTGGGGTCTCATTTATAAAGCAGTGCGTGGGATCCATGCTGAGAACGTTCATACCGACAAAAGCGAAAATGGCGGGAGCCCAAAAAAAAACAACAAAAAAAAAACCACACATCACCATCTTCATCGCCAATTCCCTGTCTCATGGGTCAAGGTTCCTCCCATCAAGTCTGCTTTGATAGATATCCAACAACTTTTGTGTGTGAAGTAACGTACGCCTCTTTCGGGACTTGTTATTTTATTAATTGACAACTAATTGATTTGTTCTTGCAGCTCTCATTAAGAGTGGGTCTACTTTCAAATCAGCCGTTCCTCGTCCATCGCTTCTCTTTCAAAACAAGCAACAGGAATAATCAGAGCTGCATCGCTTATGGTCGGTAAATTAAGACATTCAAGTAGAAAACAATGCAATCAAACTTATTTTGTCGCTGACGCTTGCTTGTATTCATTCAGTTTGGACACGGTGTTTGAGGAAAATGTGGCTGCATTGGTGGTTTGTGTAGGGACAGCTACCGAATCATGGAATAACGTACCGAGTGTTGGGAGCACAAATGGGTCTACTTTTGGTGATGTGTATTGGTTAAACAGGTGAAAGCTGCATATATTTTTTTCTCCAGTGCAGGAGGAGAGTTTTCAGTAAGAGATTCATCAGGATCAGAGCGGATAGTATGAAACGAGAACCAGAACCACCAAATTCTGTCGCCCATCGTGTGAAAAAGCTTGAACCACGACAAATTCAAAATACAGGGGTTAAAATTCCTGCTTGGGGCAAAAAATTTGGTGTCACTGGTAGAGATGGCTGTTGTAACCCAACCTTAGGTAAAGACGTGTCACATGGGCAGATTTTTAAAAATATAAATTAGGATTTTAGACTATTATAGTGATACAGTCCTGATGAGTAACTATGTTAAGAAATGGGGGAAAGGAAAATGTCGAAGGGCAAAGGAGGGGAGTATTATTGGCTTGCATCACCACGACTGCTGTTGGAGGGACTCTATTGCCCCGCCCCTCCACCCACCCACAAAACAAACAAACAAACAAACAAACAAACAAAAAATGGCAAGGTAATTGGTCATGGAACCAGTCATTCACAAAACTCACCAGGCATCCTCTCTCAGTCACACACACTATTTACAAAGGCATACACATACGCCAATCAGAGGCATACTGTACATACTATTTACACACACACACACACACAGAAACACACTCATCCACGCAGACACACGAGTAGTCAGAGAAATTACTGTAGTATAATGCAGACATAATAATATCTGGCAATAATTATGTTGAGTATGATCCCAGTACATAGAGGCACTGCTACCTCGCCCCGTGCGTTCCTCAGGGTAAAACCCAGTAAAATACCAGTTACTCTAATGAACCACAGGTCACCGCCGCCGTGTGCGCCCTTTCAGCAGGTGGGAAGGAGGCTTGTTTGAGACCGCCGCTTTTACAAGACAGCGCTAGGTCAAAGAAAAGAAAGAAGAAGAAAGAAAAAAAAAAATTGAAAATGCCACCCACTGCATTAAGGGCTCACATTGCCATGGTGACCAGTAGTTCCACAACTCCCATCTCGAGCATTTGTCTGAGTTAAGGTTTCCAAAGCGCTTGCCGCTCACACAGCGCGGTTCCTGGCAACAACCTGCGGCAGACACACTCCTCTCTCTCCTCTGCCTGCCTTTGATTTCTTCACACCTATGTGAGATTCGACTCTGTAATTGGCTGTCATTCTCCGCAGGACTGAGACACACACACACAAACACGGAGAGGAAAGGAGAAATAATGAACTCGTTAAAGCAACAGGAACTTTGGGAACCTTTAACAGAGAAACAGGCCACTTTTTTTTTTTTTTTTACCCCCCCAACCCACAAAAATGCAAGGCTTCAGTAATGGCTATGGTCCATTGTACATCAATCCGATCCGTTAGCTTTGACTTATAAAACCGATAAAAATAAAGAAATAAAGGAATCACTTTTCTTTAGGCAGCAATATTGGTCTCAGTGTTATTACAATTCTGCTTTAAAAAAAGCATAAACAAAAAAAAAAAAAAAAAAAGGAAAAATACAAATGAAATCATCCTAAAATGAGAATGAGTCATTATTTCATGACCAAAGCGTGTTCATGGGTGAGATGGCTGATTTTTTTTTTTTTTTTTTGAAGCAGAAAGCTTTATTACACAACTCAGTCCAACTTTTTCTTCGCTTCTTTCTCTTCTTTCAGGTTCAGTCTCTCTCATGTACTCCCACCGATTTCTTTGTTCAGCTCAGCCATTAGCATACTTTTATAGCTTCCCCGGTCCCTTTGAAATCGGAGCATCCGGGAAGTAGACTGGTCCTTTAGCGAGAGTTAGTGGGAATTCACAGACTTAATTTTATTTTCTCATGCTCCATATTAGGCCACAGAGAACAAGAGGAATACAGGAGGAGGAGGAGGAAGAGGGGGAGGGAGAGATGGATGAGATACTCGGTTGTCAGCAACTCTTAAAAATATCTCTTCTCTGCTCAGTCAGTAATGATGATAGGAGAGACAGAGAAACTCAGGGGGGGGAGGGGGGAGGGCAAGCGGGTGCTAATAACAACTGGGCAAATCTCAATAATGTGAGCTGATGCAATCGACCAAGCCCAGGTCTCCATAGCAACCACTGCGACTCTCATTCCCGCAGCCCAACTCCTCAGTAAAGTCTGTTTGTCAGTCATTTGGGTCTTTGATGCAGGCGCCACTTTCTGTGTATGTGTGTGTGTGTTTGTGTGTGTGTGTGTGTGTGTGTGTGTGTTTCACATTACATATGCGTGTCTGTGTGTTTGTTCTCGTTCTGCTGCTACCAGCGGTTGATGATCTGGTTCATGTAGTCCTCAGTAGGGAGCCTGCTGCCCGCCTCCTCCGTTCTGCCGCCCTCCTCGCCCTCCTCCCGCTCCTCCCTCTCCCCCTCTCCGTCCTCCAGTGTCGACACCGCGCTCTGCCGCCCGTGGGACGGCCACAGGCTGACGCCCAGGCCCAGGCCCTGGTGGCTCTGCTGCATGTGGTTCTTGATGCGTTGCTGCCGCCTCTCCTGCTGCCTGGTGTACTGGTAGCGCTGCTGGAACAGGTCCCTGGCGTAGTCGTAGAGCTCCATGTCCAGCTCGTTCAGCTCCTCAATGCGCTGGACCTGATGAGGAGGGAGCAGATTGAATGTTTAAAGTTTTTTTGAAGGCAGCTCAGACGCAGGAAAGCATGGAGGAGAAGAAATGGAAAGCAGCCTGTTGCACCAGGTGTGTGTAAGTTCAAACACTTGCCTGGTTGTAAGGTAAATTATCACTAAGGTTTGATTTATGCACCACTAAAATAAAAGCACCACGGAGACAAGTTACAATATAACTCTAGGTAACAAGGACACTGTTACACATTCCCCTGGGTAGGTGTAAATCATAAAATCTCACAGTATTACTCTCATTGATGGTAAAACAGCAGCTTTTCTATCTCACAGCATCACTTTTTTTCATGTGATTTGCAACATAGTAATCCAGTAAGAGTCCTAATTTATTGATATGGTATTTCAGTATAGATCTGGCTTAATATAATGTGCTACAATACCAAGCGGCTCACTCTAGCCACCAAACAAATGCTCACCATTTTGACGCAGCTCCATCTTTCATTCCTCTCCCTGTGCTGTTGCCTTGTTGTGGTGGAGAGGCTTGTGTGCTTCTACGATCCTGAAAGCTATACTTGCTATACCAGATTGGTCTCAGGCGAAGAGCCAGACTTGTGAGCACAGTGGCCCTCCAGGTTTGGGGGTTGGGCGTGATGCTAATAACCCCATAAAACACACACTAATACAGAAACTACACTGGGCTAAACTACGGACATCAGGCACTAAGCAGACCCCGGCCACGAAAACAGATGCGGGATGACCACTCCTGATGAAAGCCGAATGGCAATCAGGAGTGCGACAGAGGGTCTACTAGAGCCAAAATCCAACCTCGTATGAGACCACCAAGACAGCACAAGTCCTCAGTGAGATGAAGAGATAACATCTGGGCATACTGGGGATAAGTGAAAGTCACTGGACTGACGCATGATGGATCCGTCATCCGCCACTGAGGCCGTGACAATATCCACACACATGAGATGGCTAGGCTATGTGCTAAGAGTGGAACAGGGCCGGATCACGAGAGTTGCCTTAAGATGGAGACCACCAGGCAAAGAAAAACCCAGAAGGCTCAAACTACCTGGTGCAGAACTGTGACAGTTGGAGCTGGAAGAGACGAACCTGTCATGGGGAGAGGCGCAACATGCTGCCAAGGATTGAATGCTATGGAGAGAGCTCATTGAAGCCTTATGGGGATGAAGAGGAGTTAGCAAGTAACCATCTTTGATTGTTGATTTGCCCTTTGCCTTAGTTATGAACAACACATACTGAGAATTGTCTTATGGCTCTGACACACAAAAACCAAGGGTCAGCGGTTGGTCAGTGTCAGGCCGTTGGTGAGCGTCTGTCGCCCTAGTTTTGTGGTGTGTCTCCAGGGTTGGAAATGAACTTTTCTGTCCACCTGCCACTGTGGTTGGTGGATTACAAATTCTACCAGCCACTTAATAGATAACCAATGTTTTTATTGGCTGGTGAGTGAAGCAAATCTTGCAGCCACTTAAATATTTAACCAGCATTTGGCTGTTGGCTGGTGCTAATTTCTAACCCGTGTGTCCTCCAGCATTAGCTCTAATAGACTCTTGCTGGCTGTTTTTTTAGCCGATTCAGCATGTTGAATCTGCGTTTGGAGACGGTAGAGCCTGTCGGTGAATGATTGGCAATTCAGCTCAGTGCATGAGAAGAGAAACGGAAGTGAGGAGAGCCAGGAAATGGCTGAGGTCAAGAGGGCATGAAATCAAAACAAACTTGTTCACTAGCGCAAGGTAAATGTCTTTTTGCTCTCAACGTGGGGTTGTGTTGTTAAAGTGCTAACTGGCTAACTGGCGTCTTGAATCAATACAGTCGGTCCTTCCCTTTTTGAACAATGATCACAGACTACCACAGCCTGCTGCTATGAAGAGTTATTTCCTTTAACGTACTTGTTAGTTGGCTGCTGGCTGTAGTCTTTGCAGTGTGTTCATGTGCAACTTTTGAGCTGAGACACAGGCGACACGAGGTAACGCAACAGTTGGCCTTTGATGTCGCTTTGGTGTGTGTCGGCATTTTGGAACAGTAACCCCATAGCAAAAGGGTCTTGGCTCCTGGGGAACTTTCCTGCGGTGGAATTGCCCATTACATGACATTTGTACAAAGGCTTTATAGGACTTCTAACATGAGAGACAGAACAGAGGGAAAAAAGTGAGCTGGCAATATGTGGAGCAAGATAACAGAAATGTGTTTGATGTTCGGTTGTGCTATGCAGCTGGCTTTATTGGCGCGTATCATCTGTTCTGTGTGGATCCAACATGGAAGGGGGAAATGTGTTTAATTAAGAGAATCCCTTTGAAATCTGTGATGGAGTGCTGGATATCATTTGTGAGCAATATGTGCGACAACAGAGGGAAGCGGCGTGCTGCATCAGTGTTCGAAAAATTAGAGATGTTTGATCGGCGGCACGGGGGGACACCGGCACAAAGCCAGGAAGACGGCGCGGAGCTCAAGTCGTCAAAACAAAGACTTGGTGTATCAGAGAGCAGCCGTCCCATAATTTAGAAACCAGTTTCAATCATGACTCACTGGGATCTAAGTGGGCTTTCGGCAGCTTTTTAGGAGAGTGTAAAGTAAATATTCACCCGCTGATGTAATTATTTGACTTTTTAAAAAAATAATTAAATCCTGTCACAATTTCACGCAGTGCCTCTGGAAGTATTTAATTTGTAAGCTGCTTTTAAAAACAAATTTTCACTCAGGATGCCACACACAGCCTCCCCCCCACCTGTCAGACTTCCACCACATGGCATTTTCTTCTTTCTCTGATAATAATCATCAGCCCACCTTTCCACAGCCGCTGTCAGAGGGGCATATTTTATTTTCTACCCTCTCAACTGGTTTTGATGTATGAATCAGTCTGCTGTGTACTGGAGGGGTTTTTGGTGGGAGAGGTGGAATTGAGCCTCCCATACTGGACCAATCAAAGTGTGAAGAACGTGTTTGACTTCTTTTAACGGTGACAGTCTTCCCAACTCATTTCACAGCAATATAAGACCACTGTGTTTCCTCTCTGTTCTTTTCTTTTGTCTCATTTTCTATTCTTCCCTTTCTTTTCTCAGATTCTTTTCACTTCTTTCCCAAATATTTGGTTTGTTTTTCTGTCTGTAGGAGACTGTGCTACGACTGCCGGTTGCTGGTCAAAACAGAAGTACTTGTGCATAATTTAGGTCCCGTTTAGATGTATGAAGATATTTTTAAAACAAATTCTTACCCCTGTTTACTAAAAGAAAAATCCGTCCACACTACTTTCGTTGTACAAAAGATCTCTGTCCACACTAGAACGCAAAAACAACACCAAACGCTGTCTTCCTCAGTCTCCTTCGCCACAAAGGTAGTAAAGTGTACAGGCTACCTTTTTCAGAACACCTACTGGAGATCTCATCATCGTTGATTCCCCTCGGGACGAAGGAGCTCACTCAACAATACAAGTGATGTTCTGGGAATCCTCACCAACAACAAGCCCACTCTTCAAATTGTCTCACCATCTGCTAGTTCGACCGAGTCTGAACTAAAACCGCTGTTTCAGGTGGACTCTAAACCCCAGACGTTGAGGTAGTCTAAATAACACTCGGCACACAGCAGATGGCTCTGTTCTGATCTACACTTTTAGTGATGAGTGGATCTTCAAACTTTTTATGACCGGATTATGTGGTTGGCATATATTCTAATCCTCACTGGGAGGGAAAAACAGTGTCGTGGAGCGTTGTTCCTGTGGGTTGTGCAAACACTAAAACCCTGAGGTTGCCTGACAAGGACTAAATGCACAAACCTGCGATTTTTAAATATCCCATGGAGAGAGACTCTCACTGCAACCTGTTCTATTTTGTTCAGAATATGTCGGCGAGCAGCCTCGTTCTGTGGACGATAAACTAGGTGCAGATGTTCCTTCTATAAGGAAATACAGTGTGTGCTGGATGGAGCAGTGAGTGACAACAACCCCGCCTACAATAGAGAGTACTGTTTGCAGTGGAAACGCTAGGGTCTGTCATGTCTCAAGGGTTACTTTTGGATCCAAAGGTACCATACCAAAAGTGTTTGGTGGAAACGGGGCGAGACAGTCCTATTGGTCCCCAGTCTAGGACAAAACTACCTATCTGGTTCCCAACCTTTTTTGTAAGAGGCGAGGAGCCAAAAAGAACGGGAACTGCTGGTTTACTAGCTATGTACAGTATCTAGTAAATAAATATCAATAAATATTGTGGATTACAAAATGCAATAGTTACCTCTGAGTAACATAAAGTAATGTAAAAAGGTAAATCTCAAGTAAAATAAAAGTACCTCATAACTGTACTTTGTACTTAATCTGTCATTTCCTGATCGATGTTTCCTGCCACGCTACAGAACTAGATTTCTAAATATGACCGAGCAGCAGCACTAACCGTAGCATTGTCCAGGTCCACCCCTGCAGCTCGGGTGCTGTTGTACTGCATGAAAGGTCTGATGAAGCGCAACCTGAAGGTTCGCTCAAACAGGAACTGGGTTTTCCTCTGGTACTCCGTCAGACCGAAGAAGGCCATGTCTCGTAGGTTCTTCTTAGCCGACTCCAGGAGGAGCTGGGCCCTCTTCTTCTCTGGAACCGTGGACATGTTGTAGCAGCCGACGAGGCTCAGGTCTGCCAACATACGAACCTGTAGCCAGAGGAACAAGAAGTGAAGGAGGTTAGAGAAATTGGTGGATGTTTGTGTGGACAACAGTGATAAAGAATCTGCCTTTAATTTAAGGATTTGTATTTAAAACTCAGTGTCAAAATCAGTTCGGTGAGTTTCTGCTTCCCTTCCTGCTTTAGTTTTACAGTCAAGAGAGATAGTTTTCACAAATATATTAAGTATAATTTATGAATAAACATTTGTGTCTGTGACACTGAAGCTGAATTAAGCTGACATTATTTGTTGAGTACTTGACAAAAGAACAGAAAATGAAGTGATGACTAATTAATCATCTCACCAGTGCTGCAACTAGTCATTATAAATTATTTTGCTGATTGTTTTCTTGATTTGTCTATGAAACGTTAAATAATAGCAAAAAAAAAAAAAAAAAAAAAAAATCAAAAAATCATTTACATATTCTCAGAGACCACGGTTATGTCTTCAATTTGCTTGTTTTGTCTGATTAATAGAGGAGTAAATCACAAGTTTAATCTTGATACAATATAAAATCAAGTCTTTGGAAAACAATATATTTTCTGATATCACAAAGTCTGCCACTATATGATTACAATTTGATTCAGTTCAGGGGTCCGTGATTGATACGAGACTATATCAGTAAATATCCTAATTGTCTGTTTTTCTTGGCAGCTTGGCACTGTCTACCTGGCTCTGGGCTGCTACCACTGTTAAAATGTTTAGGAAAGATAAAGATGTGCCATGGGAATTTTAAAATAAAGGTGAAACTTAAAGATGACGATATATATTGTTGATCACTGAATTGATATATTGAGCCAGATCAACATTGTTACACAGTTTAAAACCTTGAGGTATCCATCCAATCTCAAAAATTACATCTAAAGTCACATTTGAGAAGCTGGAACCAAAAAAGTCAAGTATGACTTAAAGGAGTAATAAATTATCATAACTAGTTGCAGATTAATTTTCTAAATAACCGATTGATTAAGAATTGCTGCTCTACATCTCCACAAATTACTTATCAAATAAAATAGTACATTAAAATACTGCTTCTCCCGTATTTTATGTAACTTTATTTGTTTTTTGGCAGACAGAATAATTATGGCAATGGCACGTTAACTCATAATTTACTTACTCATAGATCATCTTTCATACACAAAATGCAGTTCACAGTGCAGTACATTACAGTGAGGATCAACAGCAAAATCAAGACAATGTCTACAGATATGAACCAAGTTAAATTTAAGACTTTTGGAGACCTTTTTAATACCACATTATATGAAATTTTAGAAGAAACCTGCAATGGAAATACAAGATGGCAGCCTCCATGAGAAAGCCATCGCACAATTTAAGTACTATTTTCCCAAATAAGCATGCAAAAAATCCAAAATATGTCAGAATGTGTTATGTTTCTGCATTATCTGTAAGCGTTGAGTTAGAATATGAATGCTTGGAAATCGCTAATTCGTGGCGTATCCGACATGGATATCTACAGAGTTGTCCATGAAAAGAAGCCTACGTCTACGATATGTGTGACGTAGGTGAACACGTCTGTTACGCTAATTTGCACGAAGTGGCGTCCAAATTCGTAGGTAAAATTCCCTCCCCTCAACACTACCCCTTCGTCGTTGAGGGGAATCCATGTGGCGAGTGCACTTAAAACCAAGGGGTAAGGTTAAGGGAAGAGAATTGGGATTGGCCCTAAGTTTAATGTGTTTAATGTAAAAAGAAAAGAAACTCTCAGCTCTGTCATAAATGCAATTTATTATAGCAATTCTTTGGTCTGTCCAATGATTGTAAACAGTCATTGGGTCTGTCAGGCTGGAGACATTTCTGCTGTAATGTGACTGAAAATATTTAAGACCCATCAAATTTGAATTTAAGACAACTTCAGGCCTTTTTAGGCCTTATATTGAGAAAACTTGATTTAAGACATTTTAAGACTTCAAGGACCTGTAGACACCCCGCAAGAGTAGACAGCTCAAATAGTAAGAAGAAGTAAATGTTTCATCACTTTGAGGTTTGGGAGGGGATTATTGAGCGTGATTACATGGGTGTAAATATCCGTTTATGAGGCTGATCCCAGTTATGATCATATTCGTGATATGGCTTTTACATGAGCACAGAGAGATTGGGTTATTCATATTCCCCCTAGACATCCTGGTTTCTTTCCGAGCACTCCAGCTAACATATTTAGGTTCATCAGAAACTGAATAAGGTGTTTACATGCTCAAACACATGAACAGTATGCTCCAAAAACCCAACTAAAAACAGGTTCCTCATGTCCATGTAAATGCCCTCAGGGATGATTGTCCTCTTACTTTCACAATTCATAGATTAAAATCCTTACATTATGTGAGTACCTTTTCATATCTCAGTATCATGAACCACTTTCCTTCAGATCCCTTGATCCAGCACTGAACCGAATAAACTAAAGCAGCTTCGATTTGGGGGAATTTGTTCCAAACGGAGACATCACTTTATCACTGAGTGCATTCTGGAGCTGTTGTGTTACAGTACAGCAGCAGGGACTGCATACTGATGTGGATTCACAAGAGTACACTAGGATGTCTCAAGTGTGTGTGTGTGTGTGTGTGTGTGTGTATTTGTATCTGTGTGTATGTGTGCCACATTTATAAGTCATGGGATCCTGAGTAATAACAGCCTGCGGCTCAGGTGAGATAAGCTGGCCAACACGTTTAGGTGGGAGACTGAGAAAGCCATCAGAAAAGAAGGTGTGAATTTGAGGTGTTTATGACCAGCAGGTGAACTCCAGACTGTGTGTGTGTGTGTGTGTGTGTCAGTGTGTGTGTGAGAAAGAGACAGAGAGAGAGCACGCTGACGTGTGTGCCGCTCATATATATGTTGGAATTGCAGTGAATCGGTCATCACAGCTGTCAGTTGTTGCCACCGGCTGCTAACAGCTAACGTTAACTAGCTTAACATGGCCTCACACAATGTGGCATTAAAAGGGAAACAATAGGGTGTGTTCTCTGACACAACCATAATGAGTTTACTGCGGCCTTTGTTCTGATGGTGCCCCTCCGAAGATCTCTGTTCCTCCTGAACATGTTTTCGATTCAGGATGCCGGCTGCTAACCTGCCATCTCGCCAGCTAACAGTGAGATCACAGAGCCCATTTGCCCAACAGTCATTGTCGTCTTCTTGTACCTGCTCATTAATTTAAGTTTGTGGCCCACTAGTCTCGAGCCAAGCATCGACCGCAGCCATCAGTAAATGTCCAGTAAATGTCGTCTTATTTGCCAACAGGCCAATGACAGTCGACAAGGTGTTGGTACGTGACTTTCCTTTTAAGAATCAGTATCTACATATACACTTTATTTTGGTTTCTCATGTGCAAATTCACCGCTCGTTCATTCATTTATTCATATTCCGTAACTGGAGCTGGAGCCTATCCCAGTTGACACTGTGCAAAAGGCAGGGTTCACCCTGGACAGGTCAACAGACTATCACAGGGCTGACACATAGAGACAGACAACCATTCACACTCACATTCACACCTACGGACAATTTAGAGTCACCAATTAACCTGCATGTCTTTGGCCTGTGGGAGGAAGCCGGAGTACCCCGGGAAAACAAACACTGACACAGGGAGAACATGCCAACACCACACAGAAGGGCTCCCCCACCCTGGGTTCAAACCCCCCACCCTCTTGCTGTGAGGCAACAACGCTTGGTGGTCTTGGATTTATGATACAAGCTGAAAATGTCGGAGCTATAATCATTTAGGTGAACAAAACAGCCCAGCAGAGAAGAGGGAAGTGGGGTCAGGTGCGGAGATGCAGGTTAGCTAGGCAGCGGTGATAAATGGCAGCATCAAGACTGAAATCAGCTGCTCTTTACAGTGTTTGCAGTAAAACAGAGTCTGTGCACAAATGGCTCAGAGAAGCCCAACAGCAAAATGGAATGACTGAGGATTTGTGGCTCTCTCCGTCGCATTCTTTTGCAGCCGCTTCGGCTCTGAGGACTATAAACGTGACAACCCTGCAACACATCCCAACATTTGAGACTCATAGTGTGGAGTTTTTATTGTTCTGTATCACAGCTGCTGGTGTGGTCGTTTTTTCTGTCCTACCTGTCTGTTGTTGGCCAGGTTGTAAGGACAGTCCATGAACTGCTGCAGGGTGCACCCCGACCAGTCGGAGCCCTCGTAGCAGGAGGGCAGCTCCTCGGGCGTTGGGGTCCGTCCATCGCACATGTGCAGGGAGGTTTTCCACGTGGCTCCCCGCTGCACGTGCCGCCACTCGCTGAGGTATCGAGACACCGGGTCCCTCAGCAGGGTGATGTAGTAGAACTTCCTGTTAGGAGGGGAAAAAGGAGCAGAAGAAAGAGGAGAAAGAGAGGATTTACATTAACAAATGATTGCCTCACAAACACAGAATTTTCTCTTTGACATAAGCTTGATCAATCAATAAAAGCAGCAGCAAAACAACCTGTAAAAACAAGCTGATGTGTTAGTTAATTTAATTGCCTTTTTAATTTGTTTTCCTTTGGGACTGAGTCATTTCCTGATTGTTCAGATGAAGTGAAACATAGAAAAGAGGAGTTAGAAGCAAAAAGTGTGTTGATAACTCATTCAAAGACGCCATGTGTAATCCTCCAGTCGCCCATGTGGTGGCACTGTTTACAACACTTGCACTGCACCCACAGAGGTCTGAGGAAGCAGAAGGAAGGCTACAGACTGAGGTTGCCACACTTAATGCCATATTATTTGCATTTACTAGAAGCAGCGCTGTGATGCACAAAAGAGAATCTGGTCAGCTGATAGGAAGTCAAAGTACAAATGAGGGGGCGGAGGAGGTGAGGGAGGGAGTCAATTTGTCAGGCGAGAGGATCAGGTCGGCGTTTGGGCCACACAGTGCAGGAAAAGAAACTGCTGGCACAAGCACATCTCACTCTGCGACGCACATCTCGGCGCTGCAAACATCCTTATGTCTCAGACTCCGACACACACACACACACATCCTTCCTCTCGCACAAGTATTGGGTCTGCCTCCGAGAGATGACTCATCCCGCATCTGAGATATGGATGGGACTGTTTTTGTGGTGTGTGTGTGCGTATGTGTGTGTGTGTGTGTAATGTAATGGTGCATAGCACAGTTCAATGTCTCTCCAGAGGGGACACTCCCACCAGAGCGGAGACCTTTCCAGGCCTTCACACTCCAGCTAATTACTGCAGTCTAATCAATCAACACATCCTCATTAACCACGCACACATGCAACTTGTGTGCGTGCGTTTGTGTGTGGCTATGCGCCTGCCTGCAGTGTGTCTGGCAACGATGGTATGGATTTGTCTGGGCAACAGACGCACAAGCCGCCGGTCGAAAATACACACAGGCACACACGCTGCCCTCCTCTCCTGGGCTTGCATCACGTCAGAGGAATGTTTGCAGAGAGAATTTTGTGTTCTGACAGGACTCCACGAAAAAAATCACCCGGTCCACACACAAGCCGCCTCACATATCCACACAGACTCTGTGCTTCCATCGCTAAATCTTTGGCTCCACACTACAAAGCTCACCCAGTGAGAGAGGAGGAGGTTGCTGGGTGGACACAAAGCCCCAAGTGTCACACAAACAGCAGCAGTGTCTGGATATTAAAAAGAAGTAGCTAAAACCCCCTCCCTGGAAATTCAGCCGGTGGCAACAGGGAGATCCCGGACAACAAAACAACTAAACCCTCCTAAATCTAGCAACAGCTGAAAGATGCACAATGAAAAACTCTAAATCCAGCAGCGACGAGCACATCCTGGACAATAAAACAAACCGACCCCAAAACAAATTTCATCGGGGGAGATCCTGCGCAACAAAACAACCACACCCTGAATTTAGCTGCAGCACGGAGAGATTCCCGCAAATGAAACAAATCAAGTAGCAGCAGGGGGATCACGGACAATGAAAACGACTAAACCCTAAATCCAGTGGCAGCTGGGAGATCCCAGGCAACGAACCAAACAGACCCTCAATCCCGGGACAGTGGGGGGATCACGGCCATAGAAACAAGTATCTAAACTCTAAATCCCATCAACCTAAACCGAAAATCTCATCCCTCCCGATCTAATCAAAAGCAGAGGAGAGGAGAGGCGCACAGTCGAACTGGAGCCTGCAGGAGACCGGGGTGCATTATGGAGATTCCTATGATGACATTATCAGGATTCCTAACACTCCCTAGAGTGCAGTGTGTGTTTGTGTGCCAGTGTGTGTGAGCCTGCTGTGTGTGTTTCTGAGTAGGACTACGCCTATTAAATCAGTGATGACATTTTCCCCCTCTTGGCTTCTATTCTACTGAAAAAACACAGCACTGTTTGGCCCTCGCAACAGAGACGAGAGAGAGGAGAGAACGAGGGAGAGGGCGAAAAACAGAGAGAGAGAAAAAAGAAAGGGGGAGAAAGAAAGAGTGTGAGAGAGAAAGAGAGAGAAAGGAGGGGGCGGAAGAGAATTTCAATTAGTTTTCTAATACTGTGAAAGCAGTGAGGGCCCCGAGCCCAAGTGATTTATCAAAGTTATGGCTCCAGCTATAATGAAGGCTCAGGCATATTACCAGGGAAAATAAATAAATAACATGCACACAAACACACACAGTAACACACACACACAATCACACACACATTCACGGGCATACATGCAAACCCAAATAAATGATCTTAAACGGCATGCCTGCCTGTCGTGTCTGCTGGGTCAGGCAGACTGCAAAACTGGTGCCATGGAGACTTTCTCGCCTTAAAGCCTAATGATGTCTGGCCGTGTGCTCAGATCCCTAGGTAATGATGTTTCAACCCCCACACACACACATTTACTCCCTCACCAGCAAGTCCACTCCCTTTAACACACTTTCTCACACGCGCTCCCTGTGTCTCTGAGGCGACAGCACTTTTTCTTCTCCCCTCCCTTCACAGGTGATATTGCTTATAGTTGAGGCATACGTGCGCTTGTCAAATTAACTTCAAAGCTAATACGCGGCGCTCAATCCCTCACCGTCGAGATTTTAGCCCATCATCCTCCGGCTGAGGTATTTGCAGTCAGGCAGCGGCGGTCTGACGGGGCCCCTCTTGCAGACTGCATTTACGTGTGATACATTTTTCACAAACTTTCCCCCTGTACGCCTTTGATTTGTTTTATCAGATGGAAGGAACCCCCCCCCCCACGCCCTCACAAAAAAAAACAAAAAAAAAAAAAACACTCCAAACTGCATTTATCAGGTGTCAAACATGTCAACTAATCGGGGTGATTTATCCTATCAGATCGATGGTGTTTTGGGGTAGGCTGATAAAAAAGCGAGCATTTGGCAGGGAGAGGTGTGATGAAGCTATTATCTGAACCGCTGTGGGATTCGGACTGAACAAGGACAGTTTTGTCTTTTATCTCTCACTTCTTTTTTATCCCCATCACTGTAGCTGAATTCAAAACTGAGGCTGTGAGAGCAGGATAGAGAGCAGTACCTGTCTGGCTGACTAAAGGCAAAGAAAGCACAGAGACAAAAGGAAAACACATCATGCTATCACTCATTCTCTATTTGGATCACATCTTTTAGACTCTGACTTTCTACCCGTCTCTTTTCACCATCTCTACCATCTACGCACATCCGTGCTCACACGCTTTCTGAATAAGTGAGAATTATTCACCTGCAAGAGTTTTCCACGTTGCCAAAAATGCAGTTATCAAAGCAAACACTGAATATTTATAAATCTTCAGCATTTTTGGTGTAACAATGGTCACATTTAAAAGTTCAGTGTGCATGATTTAGGGAGATTTAGTGGCATCTAGCAGCGAGGATTGCAGATTAAAACCAGCTGCAATGTCTCCTGGTTAGAATTCCCTTGGTGTTCATTTTACCAGGAGGTTTTTACCAGGAGCTGAATAATCCACAGAGGTCTCCTCCTCTCCAAAACAAAAGGACCACGTGTTTAAAACCTGTGAAAACACTGAATAAAGCTGCTTCTCCAATGCTGTTTGGCATGCTGGAGATGGGCCACTAACCTAGCACCAGCAAATGTGTGCTTGCCTTATTTCTGATCCACGTTCAGGAAGTTTTAACCGGGAGCCTAGGTCTCTTGCCTCACCAAACCGCACAGACGTGATGATTTAAACTGGTTAAAACACTGAATAAAGCTGTTTTTCTGATGCTGTTTGGCATGTCAGAAAGAGGCTGCTAACCCTGCACCTGCTAAACTGTGTTCACCTTTTTTCTTTAATAACTTGTGATCCAGACGTTCAGGAAATTTTTACCAGGAGCCAAATTATCCACAGAGGTCTCTTCCTCTCTTAAAACAAATGGAACTGGCGATTTAAACCCATAAGAATACTGAAAAAAGCAGCTTCACGTTACAAATCAGTGTTGTTTGGCATGGGTGAGACAGGTCGTTAACCCACCACCTGGAAAAGTATGCTCAAATTACTTCTGATCCAGATGTTCAGGAGGTTTTTACCAGGAGCTGAATCATCTGCAGAGGTCTCTTCTCTCCAAAACAAACAGACCTGGTGATTTAAACCTGTAAAAAACACTGCATAAAGCAGTTTTATGTCACGCAGGGGCTGTTAAGTACGATGGACGACCCAAAACGTAAAAATGCCAATGGCCCCGTCTGGAGCCAGTGTTTAGTTTGTCTGTTCTAGGCCAAAGTAGAAACATGGTGATATGTGTGGACGAGGACCCGCTCCCTATGTAGAGAAGAACGGCTCATTCTAAGGTAACAAAAACACTATGATTCTTATTTTCAGATGATTATACACAAAGGAAAATATACTTAAACATCAGCAGCCTCAACCCCCCAAATTGACCAGTTTTGGCCCTGAAAAAAGCCACATTGGTTAAGTGCACAAGTGAGAACATGTGAGTGTTATCAAGAGGAAACACACAGCGCCTGGGCCTGTTATGGGCCCTCAGAGTCCGGGGAAAATGAGCCCTTTGCCTGTTTCCTGTGGGTCACAAATCACCACTTGTACATCCTCCACCTTCTCTGTTTAACCTCCCCTTCCCTTTCTGTTTAAATCTTTCCCCTTCTGTCGCTTCTCCTCTTTCAGCCCATCTCTTATTCTCGCCTCCCCCCGAAGGTGTGTCTCTGCCTGATTACAATGTGTTCTTCCTTCTAGGAGTTGGTTTTGTTAAACTCTCAAAGCAGAGCCCTTGAGTAATGTCCTGGAGGGTGCACCACAAATTGAGGAATGCTGAGATCTGAATCGCTTTTTTAGAGTTGTTGTTGAAAGATGAAAAAACAGGAGAATGATTAACTAGGGGTTAGGTCTACAATTTCACATGCTTGGGTTACCTTTTATAGTTAAGGTTTCACGCAGATTAAGAGTGTCTCTGAAAGCTTTCTCTGTATTATGACAGGGATGCAACAAGAGCAACAGGAGCAGAAGAAATACTGGAGGTGGTTTGTGGCTGCAATACACAGGAGACACAAAGTCTTTTATCCTTTTTTTCTCTCAAGGGAGTGCGAAAAAGTTAAGAAGCCTTGTTTAAATATAAGGTTATGGCTCATAGTATGATTTACGCACCCAGACACACAAACACGGTGACGCCAACAGCGTCCCACTGCGTAGAGCGGCCATGATTTATTAATAGTTCACGGATGTTTGTTGAAACCAGATCCGCTCAACAACACTGCTCTTTGCCGCCTCTAAAAATGAACCTGAACTCAAACAGCTTAAGAGCAAAAAGAAGGAGAAGGAAAAACCGTCACGCCACAGACGTACGGAGACCTTAAGAAGTGAAAGTTCAAACACACACTGACGCAAAGAGCTAGCAAAGAGCTTCAGAATTAAAAAGCGTTTGGCAGAACAGATAACTGGATTCAAGCACAGATAGAGAGAATATGATTTAAGATCAGTGGCGGGATGTCTGTGTGTGTCATGGCCTGGATGCCAGCAATCTATCACCAGTGATATTTCACATTGTTTCTGATGGGGTCTGGTGTTTGGCATCGAGAACCAGCTCTGAATTGGTATAAATTCCTAAGACGAGAGGATTTGTCAAAAATGTAACCTTCATTTTATCTTAAACGTCATGATCTGTGGCCTCCCTCTGTTTCACATCGTAATATAGTGAACATCTGTCGGTTTTGACTTGTCTGTCAGAATTTTTATCCTTGATTTAACTTACTGACTCTTGGAAACAAAGTTTAGCCTTTTGTACTTTTGTCTACACTGCTGTGAACACAAATGTATGCTGTTTATCACAATAAACAAAAGTGGTGTCTGGCTTCACAAAAGACAGACAGCGAGCAGTGAAAGTGTAGTAGTTGAGGCACTTAACTGCAGCATGTATAGTCTCTGATTTTTTCAGTGAATAAGTCCGTCAATAGCTGTTTTCACCATTTAAAGAAACAGTTGACCAGTGAGAGTATGAGGAGGAATGGGTATGTCACCTACTTAGCTTTTAGCCCCGTTTCCACCAAACTGTACGGTTCAGTTCGGTACACTTTTTTTACGTTTCCACTGTGAAAAGTTGTGGATGGTACCAATGGAACTGTTCTGTACCGTCCCCATTTTTGGTCCCCCCTCTGTTGAAGTACCTGGCACACAGATCTGGCACTAAAAGGTGGAGCTGTGAACACTGCAGTCTGTTGATTGGTCAGTAGAGGACGGTCACTCTGCTCAGAGCTGAGTTGTGGCTGGTTTAGAGGCTCATGTAACCACTGTTCATACTGTGGAGAGTTATACTAGTGAATCGTAGCTAAAAAATGAAACCTGCTATTTTCAACTACCCATGTAGAAAGACTCTCAGTCAAACCTCTTCTGAAAATGCCAGCGTGCAACCTCACTCTGTGGACGATAAACAAGGTGCAGACTGATAAAGGAGGAAATACAGTGAGTACTGGTCGAAGCAGTGAGTGATAACAACCCCGCCCACATTTGAGTACTGTTTGCATTGGAAACGCTAGGGTCTAGGTACCATGTCTGAAGGGTTACTTTTGGTTCCAAAACTGAAAGTGTTTGGTGGAAACGGGGCTTTTGATGACAAATAGCAGAAAACACCCCAAAACAGAGAAAAAACTGGGGACAGGAAGTGACTAAGGTAAAGGTTGGGCAATATTATGGAGATTTGGTAATATCATTTCCACTGCAGGAGGTGGATTTTTCTAAAGAGGGCATGACTCATTGACTTACCCTGAAATTCTCACCCTAACCAGTGCAACCTCCCTCGCCTACAGCAAACCTAACCAACCCAGCCAACAAAGGCAACAAGTACTTGCCAATCAGAGCGAGAGTAGGGCAAGTCATACCTTTGCTTTCCTAGGAAAAGAACATTTTCCCATGGGGCTACTCGGGCCTGGATTCTTGTGTGACTGTCGCAAGATTTTAATAATTCTCACCAACCCGGCAGCTCCGCAAACGTGATTGGTACAGACATGAAGGATGAGAGTGAAGTTGTAAATACAGAGACCTGCCACGCTTTTATTTTTAAATCAGGTGTTGTTTTATGTGAGACAGCTGTTTGCATGAGAGTTCCAAGTAAAAGAAGAAAAGAGTGAAATGTGATGAAGCATTGTTTGGTTTGGTTATTTTAAGCCAATTCTTAATTGAATTAACAGAACAAGTACTGTATTATAGTGCATACCATTACCATTAAATTTCAAGACTGTGGCCATATCGGCCACCTCTAATTGACACAGCTGTAGAAGTTGCTGTGAGCCAACTTTCTCCTAAATCTATAGTTTGTTAATTCAGCGTGAAAAACATTAAGTTAACTGGACCTTGCAGCTGTGTCAACGTGAAAATGGAAATGGCAGTGGTGGGACGGAAAGGGCATTCGCTCCTGGTTGGTTGGGGCAAAAAAGAGAAAGGCTATGAACTATGAACACAATGTCAGACTGAATACATGAAGTGAGACGAAACAGCAATTTAGTCTGACTATCAGGCTACAGCAGCTGCAGGGTTTCTGATGTCCACCTCCCTAAAACATGCTGTTTTTTTTGAGTGGTTTTCTTTTCTTAAATAATAAGGTGTCAGTCAAAACCCAAGATTTTATACATACCAGAATCGATTTGTAGAATCTGAATCAGATTTGATGACATCTATTCCTGACCCAACCCTTCTCTTGAGAGTACATCTGTGTGTGTTGCTGTGAGTGTAGTTTAACTTGCGGGAAAACCCTGGAAACCCCGGCCTGTGCCTCCACTGCCTTAGCTTTCAAAGGAATGGTCCCATGGAATGTGCTGGCTGTAAATACAGATGATATCAACCATGTCAGAGTGTTTGTGTGCGTGTGTGTGTGTGTGTGTGTGTGTGTTAGAGAAGGGAGAGTGAGAAGGGACATGTCAGGACTTGACTCTCAGTAGACTTCTCCTGATTCCTTCTGTTCCCTTCTAGCGGTAGGATGCGTCATCATTTGGACACTTGATTGCTCACACGCGCACACACACACACACTCTGCCCTAAAACAATTGTCATGTAGGAGATGTATTAGACGGTAAACAATCAGACACAGTTGTGAGCTGACAGGCTTCAGGCTATAGACTGGAAATGCCTCGTCTCCATCTCAATCCCTCTGTCTGCCGCACCGAATCAACGATGACCTCTCGAGACTAAACTTCACCCCTTCGCCCTCCCTCCTACTCCTGTTCTCCTCTCCTCCGCTCGCCATTCGTCATCTCATCCTGTGTGTCCTAGGTGTCTTCTGTCCAATAATGACGCATTGAGGCAGACAGAAATAGACCCTCCGGTTCAGACAAGCTCTCGAGGCGTCTTCTATGCCTGCCCTGGCTCACTCTCCCCTCCCCGTACCGCTCCTCTGTCTCTTTCTCTCCCTCTTTGTTAGTCGATCAATAACAGCCTCAGGATTCAGACAGGCTGCCTTGGTAGTTTGGACTTTAAACACAGAAGACGTACGAGAGACGAAGTGAAAAAACAGAGAGTAACAGAGGAGACAGTGGCGACAGTGTTGGAAAGAGGGGACACGGAGGGGCCACACTGGAGTGAAGCAGACATCCAGGAGATTGTGGTTCAATATGAGGGAACTTGTGGAAATTCTTTGTTCTCTCTCGGCAAAGAGAAGCAAGACAGTGCCAAGAAGTTATGGTTTCTGAGTATTTTCCATCACAAGTGTTCGCATTTTCTATATATCATAACATCCTGACTCATATTTGCAGACTTTTGGATGCAATTTGATACGCTGTGTGCTGATGTGGCCCAGAAATGGGACTGGGACAAGTTAGTGTAGTTTTCATAAAATCATATACAGTGATCACAACTAGGGCTGCGAATAATTATTATTTTATTATCTATTTATCTATCAAACTCATCACAGTTTCCCTGAAATAAAAGTGATATCTTCAAAATGCTTGTTTTGTCCAACTTAAAGTTCAAAATTCAAAGATATTTAAAAGCAGCAAATCATCCCTTTAAAGAAACTGGAGTCTGCGAATGTTGACTGAAACCATTAATAAAAGATCAAAGTGGTTACTGAATATTTTTTCTGTTGAAAGAATTGTTTCAGCTCTAATCACAAAGCATGCAACAACTTTGTTAACTAACTTTGAAGACTTCCCCCTGGTTTCAGAGAAGATTCAGTTTTTGTTTCTTGACATTGAAATAAAAAATGATTAATCAATTAATAATAAAAAAGAGGCATACTAATCAAGGATGAAAAGAATACATAGTTGCTGCCAGTCATTCCAACAAGTCAGCGGATGCAACTTATAAAAAGCAACTGCCAACATACAAGATGTGAAATGTTACAACCATTAATAATGTATGCCTGGATGAAGGCTGTTCCAGTCTATCTTAATGCAGAAATCCCTTTTTAATGGGCTCAAACAGTGTTGTGTGTGATTATGATTAAGATACCGCTGCAAATAACATTTTCATTTATCTATTAATCTGCAGATTATTGTCTTGATTAATCGAATAATTGCTTATGAAACACCAGAAAATAGTGAAAAACGATCACCATTTCTCAAAGCTCATCCTCATGTGGGTAAAGGTCTTGTTTTGTTTAATGAACAGTCAAGACCTTAAAGGGTAAGTTTGGTATTTTTCAACCTGAGCCCCATTTTCCTTTGTTTTTGTGTCTGAGTAACTAATGGAGACAACAATTTTTAAATTTGGTCCAGTGTTAAGCAAGAGCGCAGCAGGCGGCGGAGGCCAAAGAAGCTGCAGTTCGAGGCACACTCGGGGTATGTTTGCACCGTCAGTCACATCCACTGAAAGTGCTATTCTGACAAGTGTCTGACAATTTATGGAAAGAATCTCTACAGAGATAGACCCCTTTGTTTAAATAGCAAGTTCCTTTTTGTTAAACCAAACACAGCTCAGAAATCGCAGTTGCCAAAGCTGCCAGACTCCATTTTAGGTAACGGTAATTTTATCATCGTAAAAAAAACACACTTCCTTCAAAGTCAACAGAAATAAAACAAAACTCACAAAACCTGTCTCGGTTCGTCTTTTCAAAGCTCCAGCAACCACCAGCTCTGGTTTGGTTGCAACAAAAGATTAAATCACCCAGTCAGACGTAAAAATATGTTGGCTGTATGAAAAAGGTCTTTCTCTGTTGGCCTCCAAATTCCCCAGATTCCAGTGTGATCGAACATCCAATGGGCATGCCGGTACCTTTCCTCACAACCCACAGGACTCAAAGGATCCGTCGACAACGCCTTGGTGCCAGACAACACAGGACACCCCAGAGGCCCTGTCTCCATGACTCACCAGGTCAGAGGCTCCACCGTAAATTGGACTTGGCTCTGACCTGTTGAGGCCTGGACAAAAGACCTCTGGGGTACCGGTTTGTCCCACAGATGCTCGATCAGATTGGGATCTGGGGAACTTGAAAGCTAGGTCGATGCCTTAAGCTCTTTGTCATGTTCCTTGGACCATTCCTGAGTAGTTTTTGTGGTATTACATGGTGCATTGCCATGCTGAGAGCCTACTGCCATTGGGGGTACTGTTGAAATCAGTCGGGGTACTTCATCTATAACAATGTTTAGATGGGTGGAGTGCGCAAGAGGAATCCACATGAATGCCAGGACGAAAGGTGTCGCAGCAGAACTTTGCACTGTAATGAAATGATCAATGTTATTCATTCATCTGTCAGTGGTTTAAATGTTTTGGCTGATTGTTGTATAGGACTATGAAACTTCTCACATTTGAGAAGCTGATACCCAAGATTGTTCGGAGAATAATAGCGTCAGGTTTGGATTTAAAATCATCCAGTTGACTGTTTGTAAATTCTAGTTAGGACTAAAGTGGAGGCCTCTTAGGGTGGCTGTGTACAGGACGATCTCTTCAGCCTTCCAGAGCCGTCCCAGAGAGACACTGAGAACGTTTCAGGCCCCGTGCAGATAATGTCAGAGTATTCAGGCGAGCTGCTCTCAGCATGCAAGGTGCTCTTTACAAAAAAAGCAAGTTGGCAATGCAAATGAGAGTTGCCGTGCGACCGTAACTAAAGGAGCGTGTGAACACTTAGCTTATGCCATGAGTGCAAAATAACGCATGGCTTGCTGCATTTCAGCACACACACAAAAAAAGCAAAAAACAAAACCTTGCATCCCTTCCGTGATTACCCAACAAAGAAACGACACAAACAAGGAGAATGCCTCAGATGAGAGTGTAGCTGACGGCTCAAGTTGGACGTTACAGTACAGGAATGGACAAAAACAAAAAGAGGGCAGAGAGAGAGAGAAACAGGGGAGGGAATCCCCTGAGTGCAAAGCTATGTTCAGCAGGAATGTACTGCCGCCTGTTCTCTCATGTAACTTGACTGGCAACAGCCCAGAGAGCTGTCTGACACAGACGGAGAGGGGGGGAGGAAGAGATGTGTAGAAAATAAGATGGATTTGGCAAGATGGGTGGGGGACAGGAAGCATTGCACATGTAATCACACATCATTTTTCATGTTTTCACAATTTAAAGTTATGTTTCCCGGAGAGTATTGGGTGATATGACGACACTGCCAGGAAATATACATTTTTCCAACTGTCAACGGAGAGTTTCGCAATAACATTCATACCAAGGTTCCTGCTGCGGTAACGTCTCTGAATGTGCTCAGCCATTGTTGGCAAAGCTGCACATTAATGAACATGACTGCTTTATTGGATTTTTATTGAATTTATATTTCAATTTCTGCATGGATGTGATTAAGTGCTTTAATTTGGCAGTTATTAAATTTGCTGGATGTGGAGAAAAACAGACACTCCTGTGTAATATTTTCTCTAGGGCTGCAATTTTTATTACTTTCATTATCGATTCCTCTGCTGTTTGTTTTCTTGATTAATCAATTAATTGTTTAATATTAGAATATTCTACAAACCCACAGTTAAATTCTCCAAATCCAAAATTTTCACTTTACAATCATATATGATTAAGAAAAGCATCAAATTGTGAGTGTGTTTAGTGTTTTTTTCTTAGTAAAATGACTGAAATGACTCTGAAAGTATGTGCTGATTCATTTGTAGTTGATTCTTCTAGTTCCAATAGAAATAGCGTTCACTAATACTTTTCATTTCTGATGTTTGTATTAGTATGATAAACAACATTAGCCACAGTTACATGTGGAATATTTCTTTAATTTGACTGAAATCACCAGCTGAACCGTTTACATGGACGCTAAATAAAGTGATCTGATAAGATGCGAGTCTACATGCCCTAAAGCTTTTTATCAGAATATAACTTTTTTGACTTTTGCAAAGTAGGTCCACCAGCTGTAAAGCATCTAATCTGCCAGAAATAAGACACAGGAAGAAAAAAACATTTTTTACAACCTTATTGAGAGAATTCGATTCATTCAACAGAAGGAGAAGAAATGCCTCCACTTGTTAATACAATTTAATGGTAAGTAACTTAAGTGTAATCCAGGTTGTTGTCTGTAACCACAAATTACAGATGTCCTCTAAACACCTCACATGCAGACTATAGGTAGAAGTTATAATTTTCCGATGGCCCCTAAATCAGCCGTACCCAACTGGTCCCGCCACAGGGTCCAGATTTCTCCATAGTCATTGGTTCAAGTTTCACATAATTCAATACATTCAGTGTCAACCTTGTGTTTAGCCATGTTGTCGAGCTAGTTGCTGTCTCTGTCATGTAGCTATCTGTTACTTTCTCACTCTACAGCAGGAAACAGCACTTAAGAATAAAAGCTCTGTGCAAGAAATTCACTGTACTTCAAATAAAAGTTGTTTTTTTTTGCTAAGCTGACACATTCGCGAGTCACTTGTGGGCCATTCCGAATGGACCCGCAACAAACCATTTGAGAACCACTGCCCTAAAAGTCTGATACGCCGAGACCGTCTTGAAGAGGTGGTCTCGGTCCGGTTACAAACGAATTCTGGTGCGATTTGTTTGTGGTGAGAACGTGTTCCAACCTCGATCCAAACCAACTGCAGTCACATTACACATTGAAGCAAGAGGACTCTAGCAAACTCCAGCGGACTCTAGGTCTGAAAGCACCCTTATTCTGATTGGACTATTATTCCGACTATTAGTAGAATATTAGTGTCCATGTAAACACACCTATAAATGTGTCTGTCAGATACTGGTTTGCTGGATTGAGCAAAATCAGACACTCCTGTCAAATACTGCATGATTCTGATCCATTTCACTGTGGAAAATTACATAAACTGACAGAGAATTTGATCCTCCTAATCTCTTGCTATATTTAATTCCCATCATGTGACCGAAACAAAGGTTAAAGTTTGAGCAGCAGAGTAGATTGGCTCAACAATAGAGAAGAAATTTCATCACCCTCTTTGCCAAGTTTGCCTTTGGGTTGTAGCCACGGCCCAAAGTAATAAAGAAGTGATTATTAACTGATTTTTTGTACATAAGGACCGCAGTAGGAGTGCTAAGACTGGGAGTGTGAAAAAAAGAAGTGCTCTCAGCAACTTTAACAAACTGCGCTGAGACAAATAAAGTGATAATGTATGCAAAAAAAATCCAATAAAACAATCTGCTATAGCTTCCTGAAGCTGAGACAAATAATCGTGATTAGAAGTGTGAACACAGTAGTAAGAAAAATACAGTAATCACACTCCTTTTTCATAATCATGCAGCCGTAAAGGAGAGGGAATGTGAGCCAGGGAATGAGAGAAATGGGAGGTGGAGCTTCGGGTTGTTCAAGGTAACACAAATCAACCTGATAGCCCTGTGTGTGTGTGAGTGTGTCCCCTGAAAGTGTGTGTGCATGTACAAATTCCCCTCCACCCTGCGTCATATTCATATCCCTCCTGATACCGAGGTCAAAGCAATCACTTTGCTAATACGCTGACATATGGACATGCTGCACTCGCATTACCCCACCCAATCCCACCATGCGCACACACACACACACACACACACACACAGTCACACACCTGCACGGTATGACATAATCCTTGCTGTATGATGATGTCAGATTATTGATATGTCCCAACAGTTCACTTAACACGATGAGGAGAAATCACCAAGTGTGAGGAAGGAGGAGGAGGAAGAAGAGAAGGAGGAGGTGGAGGAGACATGATGCAGAGTTTGGGGGCAATTAAAAGGCTGGGTAACGAGGCTAATGAGCAGACAGGTGGCCCCATTACAGAAGCAGCCGCACACACTCATTAACACACTCAAACCTCCCCTCTGGCTGGGATTAGTGCGTGCGCAAGTGTGTGTGTGTGTGTCTGTGTGTGTGTGCGAGACCCCCCCGTTTCCCCCGTTAATCAGTCGTCACATACGAGACTGGAGGCAACAGGGTGTTTTTGTGCGTGTGCATTGTGTTTGTGTGTGAGTGACTGGAGGCGAGAGTGTGAAATTGGAGTGATAAGGCAGTTAACATTCAAACCTCCCCACCTGCCCTGTGCAACCCCGACGACGCACACATACACACACACACACACTTGTGCTTGTTTCTTTCACTCCGCTCTCGCCGGTGCTACATCTGTATATGTGTGCAAAAAAAAAAAAAGTCTGCATTTGTTTGTATGAATAAACAGGATAATGAGATTTTGCTGAGCCAGTAGCGGCAGAGAACAGTATATATGTGTGTGTGAGTGTGTGACAGAGGCAGAGAAAAAGACAGGATGCATAAGCAAGGCAAGGTTTTTTTTTCTTTCAAGGTGGTGTCAAGTGTTTGCCCAGGAAAGGGGAAAAAAAAATGATGTGGCTGTAATTACACAAACATGGCTAGGTATGGTGATGCTTCAGGTTTTACCCAGAGAGCTCAGCAGATGCACAAACAAACACAAAACAGTGGAGTCACATGAGGATAACGCTCAGTCTCTGGGTATCCTTGAAAAAGAAAAGACGGAAAAATCCCCGAGGTAGGTTAGAAAAATTCTCAAGCAAACCAAGACACGGAGAAGCACAAAGAGTGGAGTTGGGAGAGCGCCAGGGAGGGAGAGGAACAACAAGAAAGGAAGACAGCGAGGTGGTGGAGAGGTAAAGGCGAGGTGGAAGAAGCAAAAAAGCCCGCTGACATTTGGGGGATACGTCTGCATATCAATGGGGCTTGTATGGGGAGTGGTGGTTATTATCTATCGATGGCAGAGGAGGGTGGGGGGGGGGGGCGGCCAGGAGGCCAGTCAGTCAGTCAGTCCTGGAGACAAGCCTGGGGCTGGATTTACACGCTCCGGTCCGGGAACTGCAACCTCACCCTGGGGAATAGGAAGCGGACAATTGGCTCTTTAAGAATGGAGGGAAAAGTGTGAAGGCAGAGGAGGGGAGGAGGGGAGGGGGGTGCATATGAGTGATGCATGCATGTATGTGTATGTGTGTGTATGTGTGTGTGTGTGTGTGTGTGTGTAAGGGGTCCTCCAAGCCCAATTAAGCCTGACTGCATGTCGGAGGGCTGTGCCAAACATGCCCCACCTGTTTAGAGAGGGCCAAGGGGCTAATGAGCACTGCCTGGAGGGAGGAATGGCATGAGAGCGCAAGAGAGAGGAAGAAAAAAAAAAAATGGGAAAGAAAATTCCAGGGAATTAAGGAATAACGATGACATTCCCCAGATTTTGTCCCCCTGCCTCGTCTCTCATTATGCAGCCGCGACTCAGACACACAATGTCGGAGGGATTTCACAGCTAAAATTAGCCTTTGTTATCATACGCAATCATACGGTGCGGGCTGGATACATGTGACAGGGCGGCGCACACGTACACACACACACACACACACACACACGCGCGCGCGCGCGGAACCTCCAATCAGTCAGACACAAACAAGCAGCCAAGCAAATTAAAACCAGAAACGGGTGGAGAGGCAGGGGAGCAGGAAGAAGGGGGCATAATGAAATAATAGGAGCCAAATATTGTGCAACAGGAGCAACAACAGTTTTTTCGAGACAGGACGCCTCTGTGTTGTGTGTGTGTGTGTGTGTGTCTCTGTGTTAAGTGTGTGTGAGTTTGGGTGAAAGAAGCCCATTGTCTAGCGGTGTAACTCAAGCTCACAGCCCCAGCTTTGCCTCGAATAAGCTGCGAGGCTGTGGCATCCTTCCTTCCCTCCTTCCTTCAGTCCTCATTTACTCCGCTCCGTTCAACCAGACTCAATTTCCTCTGAAAGGAATAATTCCGCTCAAACAGTTTACACCACTCTCGTGTCTGTTAGCTAAATATACAGCCGGGGCCAGTTAGCTTAGCTTAGCATAAAGACTGAAAACAGGGGAGAGAAGCTCGCCCGGCTCTGTCTAAAGATCACGAGAACTGCACCTCTAAAACTCACTAATTAACATGTTTTATCTCATTCGTCTAATCCATAAAACCGAAGCACATAAAAGATAAATTGTGCTTTTATGGGGGGGTTATGTCTTGGTGTCCCCCGTGAGGTTTCTAAGCAACCAGGAAGGACCTCAGGGAGTTATTGCTCCCAGCTAAGAAACAGTCTAGAACATAACCTCCCGTAAATCTGCATCTTGTAGTTTTTACATCGTTCGTTATTCACAGATTAAACAAACAAGATAAAGTGTATTAATTAGTGACCTTTAGGAGTTCTGGTTGACTGATTATTACCTTTGGACAGAGCCAGGCCAGCTGTTCACCCTTGTTTACAGTCTTTATGTAAGGCTAAGATAACCAGCTGCTGGATATGGTCTTAAAGCTTATTTATGTATAAAACTAGATTTCGTACATTCAGTCGTCACTGCCCAGATAATTCCATGGGTCCTTTATGTTGGCATAGATACTGCCACTAGAGAGAACTAGCTAGGGTCAAACAAACAAAGTGACGGTGAAGGAGGTCGTAATATTGTACCCTTTTAACTGTGGTCTATGAGGACATTACGTACATCGTGACATGTGTACCGGGAATTCTTTTTTACTTAATTAATGATTCATTTTGTTCCTCCGTTTTTAAAATGTCTTCGTCATGTCATATGGTCGTATTTTGGTCGAAGTTTGGTCGAAGTTTTCAGTCTGATCATCTCACGTCAGCCAAAAGCAAAATGTATCTAGTGAACTGAAAAAGTAACAGACCTTTTACTGTTTGTATATAGTATGACATTTTTTAGTGGGTTGGACTTAGCTGGAGGCATAACAATTCTCCAAAGACATTAGCTTGCTAGTTCTTTTGGCGTGTTTTAGACAATGAAGGAAGATGATACAAGTGGTGTATTCAGAAATGCTCACACAGACTGGACTGTTCATAAACTCGTAACGCTGTTGGAACGTACCATTCCGTTCGGCATTTTTGATGATCACCTCCATCCAGTCCTTTCATCTCATCACATTTAACCATAGTTGCCTCCCAAAAACAAAACAAGAAGACATTTTAAGACTCCTATGTAACCTACAGCCCTGTGGTGACGAGTCGTGTTTTGCTCCAGCTAACAAACTGACATCACTGTGAGGTTGGACCTAAAACAGATATTATTATTCTAGTAGGCTACCTTAAGTTTAATTCGTATTCATTGTTTTAATCATTTATTAGAGATGTACCGATACCGCTTTTTCCTTTCCGATACCGATCCCTGAACCTTTGGTATCTACCGATACCAAGTACTGATCCGATACCAGCACATAAAATAAAAATTGATGGGATATGAATTGTTGTATGTCTCAACTCCTAAAACGCTATGTACTATGTACAGTAGAATGCTTTTTAAACTCTGCTCTGTTTGCCTGTGGCGAGTATCGGAGGCATTTCCGATACTGGCAGCCCTTGGCATACAGATATGAGAGTGTTATCAATTGTCTCATGTAACTTTTGGCAAGAGAGCCAATAATCATACTCCCCAACATGTCCAACAGTTCCTTAAATTACCAGCTGCTTCAACTTGAAACAAACTAACATTTACACAATCAGGTGACCAAAGCAGAGAGACCAACTTAATTGCTTATTTGATTTTTTTCACACTACATCAAACAAACACACATACTCCAGCAGCCCACACACACATGCACGCACATAAACACACACATGCACACAATCAACCGGCAGCTGCTAACCCCGAGATTAAGGCCAGTGTGACAGACGTGATTTCAGGCTACATCTGTGACAGAGAGAGAAAGAGAGCAGAACAAACTCTACAACAAACGTGGAGTAACATGCAGCTAACGTGCACTGGGCAGCGAATTGTCACTGGCTAGTGGAGAGGAAAAAACAAGAGGTGAAAAAAAAAAAAACAGAGGAGGAAGAAAAGCGGTGGAGCCACGCACCATCTGTTGGGTGCATATTGACTGCTGTGCATTCAGAGATTCAAAAGGCCATTAATTCCACACACAATCCAACATAGAGGGTGGAGGAGAAGACTGAGGAATGCTCTTATCAAATAACCTTTTAACAAAAATTAGACAGAGAGGAGATGTTTGACTGGGGATGAAAGCAAAGTCCCTGGCCTTTCCGATCTCTCTCTATCTGGCTGAAAAGAAGAAAAGGGATTAAAAAAAAAACAGATGTTGTGTTTGCATTTGATGCAAGCAGGCTTTTTAGTTACGGAACCTGGCCTTTGGTCGTAGCCGAAATTGAATTAGATCTCCATTTAGCCCGCCACAAACAGCTCTGCTCCGACTGCGCCCATGTTCTCATCTACTCCCAGCTCTCTCTTCCCCCCGTTTCTCTCATCTCTCCCTCTTTTCTCCTTCTTAAACCATCACGAATGACACCGAAAATAATTGAAAAGCCTGCTCAGTCCTCCACAAAACTTCAAACCTGCTTTTTAAGAAAGGCATGGGAAAGAGGAGGGAGAGAGATAGAAGAGGAGGCTGAGAAAGAAAAGTGAGGAGGAGAGGGAGATTTTTTTTTTTTTTTTTTTGGAGGGGTGAGCTGCTCATTGATATGACAATTTGATTTTCTGGGCTGTGGTGTGAAGCAGCTTAAGAGGGCATCCCTCTATTATAAGGCCTGTGACATCTAGCCTCTCTAGCTCTTCAGCCCCCACCCTGTATATATATATATATATATGTGTGTGTGTGTGTGTGTGTGTGTGTGTGTGTGTGTGTGTAAGCTGGTGCATGTGTGCCTCTAAATACATGTGTTTTTCACTGTGTGACTGGATGTGTGTGTCCATCCCAGGCGGACTCTCCCCTGAGTTTCCAATCCCGGATCACATGCCGGGGAATGTGAAGTCGGAGCAGCTGTCGGCCTGGCAACGCTCCGCGCCAACCAAGCGGGATAGAAACTTACCAAGCATCAACACCCCGACATTCAACACAGCGGAGGACAGGGTGCATGCAGGGTGTGTGAGAGTGTGTGTCAGCCTCAATAACCATTCACATTGTCACTAACTATGAGGCATTTAGCTGAAGACCCCACCCAGGATGATTTAGCCAAAATCCAAAAGCAGGATAAATGTAAATGTAGGCATTTGGAGCATTTTAACATCAATAAATCAGCGCTAAATTAATTTCCAGCCTGGCAGCCTCTATCGGCATCCACAGTGCTCTCTCACAATTTGTGCCACCTGGTTAGATTTGGCATGAAATCTCCCCGTTTTGCCTTATAGAACGAAACTGGCATACGGCTGCTGTTCCTCCAGCACAAACTGAGCCCGAGCTCTGGGATTTTCTCGCAATGGAAGACGAACGAAATGGAAAAATAACAAGCGGAAGGCTGACGGAAAAAAATATACATCACGGCTGACATGTTTATCTTATCCACTTAAAAGAAAGTAAACAGAGGCCAGGGGTCAGAGCCAGAGCGCTCCTTCGGGAGAGGCAAGAAATATCAAAATAAAGTCAATAAATATTCCCTTTAATGGTCATGTATAATAGACCAGGCCTCAGAGCAGAGAAAAAGTTGTTTTGAAGGTAGGAACAAGATCAGGTGGATGTAAGGGACTGGAAAAGGGTGTAGTGGTGTTTGTCTGAGGTAATGGAAGTCTTTAAAATTAGCGCAGACTTGTAGGAACATTTGACAAAAATGAATCCTTCTGGTTTATTGTACGGGTTCAATCAAAAGTCATCCTTCCTACTGGTAATATAACAACACTAAAATAAACTCCGGAGATCTGGGGTAATATCTCCAAAAAGAAGTCAGATGGGGCAAACCCAAAGGTTGTCCAACTTTATTTGGAAGAACAAATGCAGGCAAATAGTAAACCTCTCTGAAACTTTCTAAACCATCCGTGACACATTTTACAGAGCGTGCACTCCGGTTTGAACCAGGTAGGAGTGGTTCCTATTTTCTATTTGGCAAAACATAACGTGCTGCTGTGCCAACTTGAATCGGCGGCACACTCCGACAAACAAACAAAAATATGTGCACCGACAGCATCGTCGACAATAGAGACCAGGAAATGGAAGGAATTAAGATGGAAACTGGCTGTTATTTAAGCTTGTGAGGACGGTTAGACATTACCTGCCTACACACTTTGTGTTGCCTTTCATTGCAGGTAGCCAAAATCCCTTAATCAGGCACAAAAAGGAAGTTGGGCAAACAGAATGTATTGCATAACTTACATTCCTGCTGTGCCAGCTCTCTTGGCTGTGTAACTGGGTGATAGTGCACAAACTTTGACGATGACTTCTGGAAGTGCATGACATTCAGTATTTAGGTTAAAAGCTATTTGGCCCAAAGCAATACCTGCTACCTTCTACTGAAGATGACTTGTCATGTCACTTGTCACTTCATCATCTTTGTCAACACCTAAAAGATGTGACATGATTTTTGAAAAGTTAATCACAGCATTTTCACGACATGGTGCTGTTTGATTATCTTTGATCCCAACTGGTCTAGTCACGGGGTCCAGATTTTTCCTTGCCATGAGTTTAAGGTCCACACAGTTAAACACATTCAGCATCATACTTGTGTTTGGCCATGTCCTCAAGCCAGTTTGCAGTCTCTGTCCAGTAGCTGTCCCTTAGTCACTCGCTCTACAGCAAGGGACAGCGCTTCAAAATAAAAGCTTTGTGCTGGAACTTCACTGGACCGTGACCCATCAGTTGGGAACCAATGTTCTATTAGACCGGCAGAGATTTTTACTCTTCCCGATGGCTCAGTTCCACCATATGTTCCAGTAAGCCATGATGATGAGCGTACATGCACAATATCAGGAACTGGCTCACCCAAATGGAATGCAGTTGTTTTTAATGTCATTAATTACACCTGTGATTTTCCTGTTATGACAAGCCAAGATGTCAGCTGCAAAAAAGTTTAGGGATTCAACATCATACCTGTGCTCCGTCTGCACGCACTCCGTTTCCTGCCCATGTTTGAACAGTCAGTTGGGCACAGACTTACTGGTTCAGCTCTAACCTACTGTTTTTACTGTAGTTTGTAATGAGGATTTAAAGGACCAGTGTGCAGGATTTAGGGGGATATATTGGTAGAAATTAAATAATATATTAAGTATGTTTTCTTTAGTGTATAATCACCTGAAATTAAGAATTGTTGAGTTTTACATTACCTTAGAATGAGCCATTTAAATCTACATAGGGAGCTCAAAAGAGCATTTGAAAAAACACTGATTTTTTTTTTAACGTAAATATGCTTTATTCAGTGTTTTTGCCAGTTTAATTCACCAGGTCCATTTCATTTGGAGAGGAAGAGACCTCTGCACATAATTCAGCTCCCACTAAAAACTTTAGGAACTTCTGGGTCAGATATATGGTGAACACAAACTAAGTTATCAGAGAAAAAAGGTGAGCACACATTAGCAAGTGCCGGGCTAGCAGCCTCTCTGCGACGTGCCAAACAGCGTAGGAGGAACACTGATTTGTAAAGTGGAACTGCTTTACTCAGGGCTTTAACAAGTTTTAATCACCTGGTCCGTTTGTTTTGGAGAGGAAGAGACCTCTGTGGATAATTCAACCCCCTGAACATCTGGATCTTAAGTTATAACAGAAATACGTGAGCACACATAAGCAGGTGCTGGGCTAGCAGCCTGCCTCACACGTTCCAAACAGCACAGGAAAAACTGATTCATAACTTGGAAGTGCTTTATTTAGGATTTTTGGCAGTTAAAATCAGCAGGTCCACTTGTTTTGGAGAGGAGGAGACCTCTGTGGATAATTTGGCTCCCAGTAAAAACCTCTTAAACAATGAACACTGAAGAAATTCTAACCAGGAGAAGTTTCAGCTGGTTGCAATGTGCAACCCTCACCACTAGACGTCACTAAATCCCCTTAAATCACACACGCAGTTTTGTGTTTTGTTTTGTGTTTTGTTTTGGAGAGCAAAATGACCTCTGTGGATAATAAACTTCCAATAAAAACCTCCTGAACATCTGGATCTTAAGTTATAACAGAAATACGCGAGCACACATTAGCAGGTGCTTGGCTAGCGGCCCGTCTGACATGTTCCAAACAGCATAGAAGAAACACTGATTTATGACTTGAAACTGCTTTATTTAGTTTTTTTTACCCTGGTGCGATTGTTTTAGAGAGGAAGAGACTTCTCCAGATAATTCAGCTCCCAGTTAAAAGCTCTTAAACAATTAACACCGAAGGTATTCTAACTGGGAGCTGGTTGCAATCTGCAATCCTCGCTGCTACATGTCACTAAATCCCCTTAAATCTTGCACACTGTTCCTTTCATAATGACATTTTGGGTATGCTTCCTTTCAGTTTGATCTCAAATGACATCACCTTGTCTCTGCCTATGTCAGACTTTGTTTCAGCCTGCATGTACTCAGGACTCCGCACTTACTTTGATCAGTACAGTGTTATCATAACAGCAGAAACAATGGCCAAAACTATGCAAATTATACTCACTTTGTATTGTATTACACACAGGGCTGGGCATGTACTTGTCATAGCAAAGTCTTGAAGCGTATGTTAGTCAATGAAATATCTTCATAACAGTAACAGTGTGAGTGAATGTGTTGCAGCACATCCTACCCTCAACAAGGCAAACAATACCAGATTATGCCTCCTTGGAAGAAATAAAGGACTGTTTGGGTGGAGGCTGATATGTAATTAAATTCATGTGCCCAGCCAGAAGAAACACGTACTGACGAGCACATGTGCGCATGGAGGCACACACCCGCACAAACACACTGATAAAGGGGAGAATCAGGGTGAATCCGAGTGAATCCCAAACAAATCCCGGGATCAGATGCTGTGGTAGGGGGTGCCGGAGGGGAAATAAAAAGAGGGTAGACTGTGTGTGAGGGATTGTGTCTAAGGGTCAGAGTTGGAGTGTGTACGTTCATGGGCTGGCCACCAGAGAGAGACTGAGTATATTACGCCTAAAACTCACAAGAGACCATGTGCCAGGGGAACAATACTCTATGCAAATGAAGCTCCTCCATATGGCGAGAGTCAACGGAGCGCTCCACACACGCACAGAAACATGTCTACATTGAAGAGCCAAGTGCTTTCCCTCATTTTCATGCTAAATCTGCAAAGCCCTGTAATAGCTATCCGCTCAGTCTGCAATGGAGGAGAAAAAAAAAGGCAAAGAGACGAGAGGAAAACAGAATGAGAGGAGAGGACAGGAGATGGATAGGGTGGGAAGAGGCAGACGCTCAATAGAGGAAATAAGAGAAACCAGCCAATACTGTCTTCTGCTCCTCCTGATTAGCATTCAGTAGGAACTAGAGGAAACAGTTAGCAGTCGGGCCCTTATCAGAGCCTGCCTGCATACCTCCCACACTGGGTCACCGTGCTGAGAGCTCACTGTGTCTTTTTCCCATGTCTTCCCACTGCCTATTATCTGTTAATCCACCCACACTGGTTCATCCCAGTGTAACAGGAAACATTATTAACGGCTGAAAAAAGATCGACCTCGAGACTCGTAGGGAAAGCTAATCGCCCAAAAGCCTGCAGGACAAGTCTGTTCATCTAGCCCACGCCGTGTCGTCTCGCCTGACAGTGGGGCCCGGTCTACCTACACAATGCTTTGGACAGAGACCTCAGGAGTTCACAACCCGTCCCCGGGGGAGCGATGGCGGGACAAGAGGGATAAGGAAGAAATAGGAGGGATTGGAGGAGCAAAATATAGACTTCTATAGAGGTCAGGCGTGGTGCGGCGCTGAGAACACGTACCAAAGAGATGCTGCTGTAACAGAGGGATTTTACCAAACCTGTACTTTATTTTGCAGCGTTTAACCTCTGGTGTGCTACCAGCAGCTGGCAGGAGCTTCAAACTCGCAAACATAAATCCTTGTAAAAAGTAAATAAAACCATCTGTAAAGGTTGGAGGTAGCCACCACTACCCAGCTGGGGGTTAAATTCCCCCTTAAACTTTCCCCCCCTTGATGGTCGTACAGCGGAGAATGTTCCACTGGAATGTGTGTGTGTGGATCTTGTGTGTGTGTGTGTTGGAAAGGAAAAGGTAAGCAGTGGTGGAATGATGATCCTGTGATTTCCCCTGAGGCCACATCTGCCCTCGTTGAGCAGGCCGCCTCTAAAAAGCCCCGTCCGACATTCCTGGAGCATTCCGCCAGCATTCATCACCCGCCCCAAGACCCCCTCCTTAAAACCCCCACACGTCCCTGCTGCGTGCACCTCTCCCCCCTCCACTTCCACTAAGAATCTCTGAAGCCAGATCCAGAAATGTCCAGAATGCCTGCTGTGAGACTTGCCAGAGCCAAAGTGCGATCCCTCCCTCCCTCCCTTCAGCACCGGGGTCATTGTTCATCCTTCTTTGTTCATTCCTCATCCGTCGTTCACTCCATCTCTTTTCTCTACCTCTGCAGGGATTTGCAGCTCTCTAATAGAGGCATCTACCATGTCCCACTAACTGCTGGAACAGCTGGAGCTGGGAATGCGTGCCGAGCGCTGCCCATTATGTGTGTGTGTATGTGTGCGGCTGGGTGTGTGATCGGGCGTGCGCAGGCGAACATCTGTGCTGAGAGGAGCGATGGGAAATGATGTTTCAAGCGCCAAGCCAGGAATATCTGTCACACTCTGACATATCAACGCGTCCGATTGCATGCGCACACAAGCACGCACGGCAGTGGCTGGCGGTGCTCAGACACGGTGACACCCACCGAACGCGGCTCTGGTTTTTTATCACACGCCATAAATCACCCATCTTCTAATTGTCCCCGACTTCCCTGGTCTCTGACAATCTGCTCCTTGACAACCAGCCCATATAACTGACAAACGGTGCCCTCGACAACCGTCGTCCTGGGTAACCGCGGCGTTTATCTTATCAGGGGCCTCCATCCCTTTTTGGAGTGGTTTCTGCTTGGCAAATCCCTGAAAGTTTGATAAGGTGGAGGTGGGCACGACGCTCCATATTTAGCTAGCGCTGTCAAACTCTGATTTAGCACCGCAGGTAATTGCACGGAGTCACAACGAAGCAGGCGGGAGGTGAGTTAGGGGTGTGGGATGGAAGGCGGCGGCAGGGGGGGAGGTGGATAGGCTAAATTATGCTGAATAGCACTGCAGTGATATCCCCCTTTGCTGCTGAAACAATGCATCGCCGCCAACCACTTTTCATTGAGACAGCAGCATCAAAGCAAGAATAATGGATCCTTGCAGAAACCTCAGCTCGATAGTTGGAGAAACAAAGCTCTCATTGTAATCTCAGGCTCTTTCCCTCCTCTCGTGCATTCATCCCAGTGTTAATCCTTTTCACATTACTCTGACTCTACTGTAGGCCATTAGAGGAAGAGAATTAGAATTCTACTGTAGATTTCTAATCTGTTCCATTGCGTTCTGCTCCCATGTTCAATCAGCGCTTGGCAGCAGAATAAAGAAAACACATGAAATCTATAAAGAAGTTAGACAGATACATCAGAGCCATACACGAACAAACTCTAGCTGAGTTGTATCAAGTATCGCACCATACTTTGTCATGTCATACAGTATTACTCTGAAGCCTGATGCAATGACACCTGTGGGAATATGATATTTGGTTTCTCTAGCTAACATTTTAGTTGAGGTTCAAAGTTCATTCTTGCTCTTGGAAACAACACTTGACAAAGCAATGTCACCTTAAAGGGATACTTTGCTGACTTTAAACTAGCTTTGTATCATAACTACGTGGGCAGTGTGTGTAAATGGACTGTGGTAAACTTCCCTCTATCTTGCCAGCACCCAGATCTCCCTGCTCCTCTCACAGCTCAAATTTTGGCTGGCACTAGGACAGTGCTTGAACTACAGATTGTGCTTCAGCACTTTCATACATCCACCATCATGGACACAGAGAGTATAGAAACAGGCCAAGAAAGAGACCCCCCATCTCTTATACTCTCTAAAATTCAAAGCAAAGCAAGAAACATATTTCAGTGCACTGTACAGCTGGCATACGAGAATTTGTGACTGATAAGTGGGCACTACACTGTTTCCTGTATTGTGAAAACAGAGGCTGAAAAAACTGAGGTCAAACTGGGCATTGCTGATCAAATATGAAGCAAGATTCTGTTGCTGTGTTGCCTTTTCTCACCATAAATGTTTTCAGAAACATTTATGTAACTTACTGTTTGACTGTAATTCAGGATCATTTGTTACCATGTTGTTTCTTGTGGAAAAATGGCCAAGCTCGCATTACGTCACCCACCAGCCGAGGTGTTTATTAGTCCGTAGAGGCGCAGAGCATTCTGGTACTTGCAGGTTTTCTACCTCTTGAGCAAAAGCAAACACCACAAAGCTTTCCCTGTTTTCTCTGCTCATATAGCACCAAGTACAAAGTATCTGGCTGCTTCTATTGCGTAGACAGCCCAGTTTTATGAAAAGACCATATTTCCAGTAGTGAAATAGTTGTGTAAGTTGTCTTGAAGTTTTTCATCATATTATATGATCTGTAGCCTTCAAAAACAAAAGGCATGGATTTCCCATCTACTCCAAAACAGACTGTGCCGCAGTCGTTGGAATTCATCTCAAATTATCACTCGCATTGTGATGCTCTGACGTACAGTCTGTGACTTTTCCTCTTCTACACATTCAGAGAAAAATCCTCCGGTGATGGGATTGATTCCACCTCTAACCGTCGCTGATGTGATAGCTGGAGGTCTATACTGTACTGTATATAGCGGATGGTCTAACCACAGGGTTAAAAAGAAGTGACCACAGACACAAAACTACAGGATGCTATTGACTACAGCTCTGCAGATCCATAGCCACCGGACTGTAACAGGCCTGCAGGGGGAAAAAGGCCAGCTGGAAAAATAGATGGCGGATTGTGATATACGGCATCTTTTAGGCGCCAGGGGGCTTCGGTGATGATGATGATCATAATGGATTTTACAGGGTTTCCCACACTGACTGTGGCGACACCGAGCAGAAGTCCCAAATTCAGCTTAAAGGCAGGGTTCAGGGTTGTGACTGCACAAAGAGGCCAAAGAGCAAGTGTTTCCTGGTGTGTGTAGACAGAGAACACTGAGAAACCCAACAATAAAACCAAGGAGGACATAATAAATGCTAAGACCATAACAGATAAGAGAGCACCGCTTGTGCCAGGGTGACTCAAGTCCACACATTCCCCACCTCTGCTCTTTTCAGCTCATATATTACTATGTTTAACTAAAGGATAAGCCAAAAAAAATCCCCTTAATTTAAATAAAACAAAATAAATTGAATTCTTATCTTGTCTTCAGAAAAGTCAATGAAGAGTATAAAAGTAGAAAAAGGCAGTCTGGTGAGGGGAAATTAAGAAATAGCTGTTGAAAGATTAATTTTGTCAGGATATTTTTGCTTTATTAAAAGTACAGCTGAGAGGGTCAGCAAAGGATTCAGTTAGGGAATGGAGGGGAGCAACATGATTCAAATTTGAACATTGTTACGCTACAAGGACACCTCAGCCATAGCAGCAGACATTTAGTCGGAGAATTCAGGCTCACTTGATGACCACATTACTAATCACCCCTGCAGGAGACATTTAAAATGCTCTAAACTATCACACTGCCTGAAGCTTTCGAGCCGCTGGCATCCATTATGTGATTATGAGGATATTCACAGTTCTCCGGGGATAGTCGAAGGTCTGTCTCCAAGGCTACCAGGTATGGCCCAAGGCCCTTGGATAAGATTTTTATAATGTGTGATACCTATCTCGGGGTCTGAGGGTGCCTTCTATAAGGACAGCTTTCCTGCTTTCCTGAGGAAATACGACCACACGTCTTCCAGTAGAAGGACGGTCTTCACATTTATTATTACTGTGGGCATTTATACTCTATTGAATCCCTTCTGTATTTGACATTCCTGGATTTATTTAACCTTTTAATATGTCACAATTCAAATTTAGTGTATACACAGGCTGACAAATACGAGTCAGTCTTTTTATATAGATGTAGCCAATACCCGATTTGATCAGTACTAAAAGCTGAAGCTGTCAGTTGATTCATTGATTACTCAATCGATAGAAAGTTGAAAGAGTACTTCATCGATTTAGCACTGCACTTCAATAACACTGTCAGGCTCACAATAGATGGTTAAAAGAAAATCTAAATCAAGCAAAGCCAGAGATATTGTCTTTTATGTTATCACACGTTCTTCCTTGACAAAACCGAGTGCCTATATTTCCCAGAATGCAACTCAATTACAGACACGGGGGTCACAGATTCAGGAGTGTCGTCTTAGTAGTGGCTAATGAAGCAATTGAAAGACTACCTTGAGCATTAGGAAATGGGCACTTTTATGGACACTTTTGTTTTAAACTGTTTTCTGATACTTATAAGATAAGTATATCGAGAGAATAATTGGTGGATTAATTGATAATGATCGCAGCTGATAGCTGCTAACAGTGTGATGGATGAAAACTATGATGAAAATTTATCGTCAACTTTTTTTCCCATGACAAAAACGAAATACTGACAAGCTAAAAGTTGATCTTGATAATAAAAACTAAGACAAAATCTATGCTTCATTTTCGTTGACGATACGTGACAAAAATGTTCGTGGTGAACTATCGGACATTGAAAGCTGACAGCGGCCATGCTTACAGTTATCTTCACAGACTCTGGGAGACATGACTTAAAAACTCCACACTAACATGGAATAACTGGATTGGTTTAAAGATAAAAACATTTAGAAAACATATTGACTAAAAGTAATGACTAAAATGTCATTAAGTCGAGTTTCCAGCGACTAAACCTTTTGAACTTTCAATGGTGTTCATTATGTCTTCAGTTTCTGATAATGACTAAAACTATGAAGGATAAAAAAGCCTAACATGTGGATAAAAGTAAGACTAAATCAAAAATAGCTGTCAAAATTAACACTGGCTGCGAAGCTATCTAGCTAATTAGTTACAGGCTCAACTAAGGTCAAGTTTGTTAGAAGCAGCTGCAGGGTTTCCCACACATTCATTTATTTGTGGCTGCCCACCACAATATCAGCATTTGCCGCCACATTGATTTTCTATTGTTAGAGCTGAGCCGTTCATTAGTAGCCCTGCAGAAATACACCATTCGGTTATTCAGAGCACCACACTCCAAGAGTGCAGAGTGTGCTCTGGGTCTAACACCGAGTTACTTCAACACTTAACGTTCATTACTGTTGCTAGGTACTTGAGTGACATGAGCAAGACAAGACTATGTGACATAAAACTTGTAACTTTGAGAACATTATCAAGCCGACTCTGAAGTCCTGAAGAGAGCTGTAATTTCTGTTTAAGTTGACAGATAAGTATAAGATGATGTAATTCTGTTGTTTATTATTTTGGCTGCTTCCCACCCTGATGCTACAACCCCCCCCTGCGTATATGAGAGCGTTCTTGGCTTCCTTTTAGTGTTTCTCTGGGCATATTTGGGAGCAAACAAAGAGGGTAATCACATTTCATGTTGTGCCAACGTTGGGCTGAAACCCCAGGTGTTATTTTATGAGAAGTTGATCAGTCAACACAATTTTGAAACATAGCATTTGTTTGTACAATATTACTCCAGCTATTCTTGTTTCCTCTCTGCCATTTGGCATTGCACTTGGAACACTCAATACGAGTATGTCTTATGGCTAAATATATAAAATCTTAGACAAACAGAGTGATCTGTTCTACCCTACAGGGCACTGTTTGTGTTTTCCAAGTTTGCGCCAAACCTCTATGTTCCCTCTGCTCCTTTTCTACTACTCCTGCTGGTATCTCAGCACAGTCAGCATAAATGAAAATATCTGGGCTCATTTCCCTTCCTTAAGGGGAAACCATTAGCTGCCATTCATGTTCCTACAGTATGAAAAACGGCTTCCACAGACAGGTCTGTGAGAGTAAACATGAAGTCTTAATTTGGTTTTGCCGCTGTTGCTGTGTTATTGTTGCTTCACTGTGCCTGGGCTGACTGTTTTCAGCTGCATTATGTAACTCTGCTTACTGTCAGTCGGCTGACACTTGCAGGAGGACACAAGTCAGTGCCAGGAAAGAGTCCTGCAAAAACACGACAGCACCTTTAAATCCATGTTTTCTTTCTGTTTTTCCCTGGATGTATGTTTCCCAGGACAGCACTGGATTATACACCATAAAGTCTATATTTTGAGCCACTGCTGAAACTAAAGTCAAATTTGTACTTTTGCACCCGGAATACAAATACAAAATTTGGCCCAGCTTTTATTTTCAAACAGTGTTCCAGCTTCCTACAGCTAAATGTACTTGAATCAGTTGAAACCTATGTGCTCAGAAATGTTTAGACATCAAATAAAAAGTGGTGAGAATCATTGCACTCGCTGTCAAAAAATAAAAATCCCCAAAAAGCCTCTCTCTGATACCTGTAGCTCTTTCCGGCTCCGAGGCACAGGCAAGCACAGAGTGAGTCGGGCCTGATCCGGTCTGATCCAGTCCCACGCCAGCCCACCGTGCAGTGGAGGTCAAGGACACCCCAGTGCAACCTCCACCTGTCAGCGGAGGTTGGCAGGGGAGGGATTATGGTGCGACGCAGGGGGACAGATTAAAGGGCGACACAAACAGAGATCTTGAGTGCCAATCTGCCAAGCAGCGGGGGATCCCCCACTTTTAGAGCTGATCGATGTCAGATGCACACACATGAAACGACGCTCCCGCACACACACGCTGGCATGAGCGGTCACAAACAGGCAGATGCCTTCATTACTGCACGCAGACGTGTAATTCAATTTGAACCCTTCCTCTCGGTAACGTCCAAGCCTGTTACCTCACCAAACAGCCCTGAGTCATGCCGAATAGAATCACAGAGTAATGCTGATACAAACTTTGCCATCTTAGCTTTAATGCGCTGCAGTTTGAAGGCACAGCGGCGAGTAATAAGCCTTGGGGCCGGGATGTGGTGCCTTGCCTGTGAGGCTTTTGAACACACTGCCTGAGGAGCTTAGGCTGGGGAAATTAGTGCCACCTTTGGATCCACTTGTTAAAACATACTTTCACAGGCGAGCTACGTAGCTTTAGTTTGATTCAGGCTGTGTTCCCGCATATTATTCTCCTGCAGTCATGCTTTTAATTCGTGTCTAGCAGTTGCATCTCATTATGCTATTAATCTTAATGGCTTTCCTTCCTCACTGTTTTGTAAAGCTCTTTAAATGTGTTTTGAAAACTGCTATAAATGTGAAGTTTACTGTAATTGAAGTCTTGCTGCTCAAGTAATTGTCTAAATTGGAATTCATGAATATAAGGGGAAACATTTTATTTCGCCTCCGCTCGCTATCTGACAGCTTAGCGCAGCAAAGAGCACAATCAGTGCCGGATGACACAGCATTAATGCCGGTTGTTATAGGGGGGAAAGCATTTCAGTGAAACAACTTTCGCTATAAGGTGATTCTGCGTCCAAACGCTGACATCAGTGGAAAATGTGCACTACACACACTTACGATGTGCCACTTGGGGAATGGGAGGTTGTTGCTGCTGGAAACTGTTTAAGTTAAACACACACAGGAGCGAGAGCGAGCAGGGGGAACGAAATCCAGATGAGTTAATAATGCTCTTTGAAAATACACACGTGTGCACACAAATACTCCTGACCACACACACACACACACACACTCATGAACTCCACTTGCACATGCACAGACATGTGCAGACACGGACTGTCCCAAACACAGATTCGTTAATGTCTTGCGCCCTTATCGTTTAAGATGTCCAGCTTTCAACAGGCCCTCATATTCTCCCTCCGTCTTCTCTTTCGCTCCCTTCAGCTCCTTGTGCTTTCTCTCTATCTCCCTCCCACTGTTTGCCACCATTCAGAAAAGCAAAATGTGAAAAACACTCTCGCCTCCAAACACTGATTTAATTAGCTGATTTAATTAACTGATTACCAAACTTCTATCTCAATGCTACAAACGGCAGCCAGCATTATTAATCTTTATAGCAACACTGCCGCACTTCCCACTCACTGCTGAGGCTGTTGCGCTGAAGGAAACAGGACAGCTGCCCTACTTACACACCACATATATACTTACAATCAAACCGCTGTAACATTCAAATGCACCTACTATGATATGTACTAAGTGAACGTGTGCACGCCCACACACGCCGCACATCAGCGTGCTCCCAGTCTGATGGGACAGATGCTGAGGGAAAAAATAAAAACACACTTTGGTTCAGATCCTGTCCCAGTGGCGCCCATAAGCTGTCACTTCTGTTCTCCTGCTGCGATTAATTCTGTGACAGTGTGTGTGTGTGTGTGTGAGTAAGTGAACGTGTGTGTATGTGTGTGTTTCTTCTGCAACCAAGTCTCCATTGTCTGTTGTCTTTCTCTAACAAAGGAAAGAGAGGGTCCCAGTTAAATTAGCAAGTTTCATTCCATCAATGTTCATCATTATTTCATGGAGTCCTGAATATTTTATATAGTGTGTGTGTGTGTGTGTGTGTGTGTGTGTGTGTCTGAGAGTGTCTTCCTGACTTTGTGTATGGGTGCGCACGTGTGTGTTTATGACTGTGCATGTCCGCACGCCGCAACTGCTGCACTGTGAGTGTGTGTGTGCCGGGACATTAAGTATTAACTGAGCTGGGGGGCTCGGAGATGAACGTCCGGGTCCTCTACTATCCCAGCATGCTCCGCTGCTCTCCTGTCTCGCCTTTCCAGGATAGGAGCCTAGGGAGCTGTCAAGACGCACTGCACTGCTTTTTGTGTGTGAGTGTGCAAGTGTGTTAAAGTGTGTATGTGTGTGCATTGTCTGAGGATGGGAGGCGACTCATGCAAAACCCAGATGAGTTAATAATGCTGTTTGAGAATCCCTCTTCAAACACACACGCGTTCTCAGACAGACAAGTGCGTCCTCTCACTCTCACACACCACGCACACACACACACACACACAGGCTCACATGGGACACTGCCTCGCCCCCTCCCTGCATGACATGTTCTCATCTGTCCCCTCATATTCCCTCGTCCGGACGTTTTCGCAGGAAAAAAGGAAAGGAGGGAAGCACAGAGGAAACGAAACACTGAGGAGAGGAAAGAATGTGTCTGTTTCGATGGAGCGCTGACACGAAGCAGGTGTCACCAGCAAATTTCTCGTCCGCCGTCACTCCGCCTCCCTTTCTCTCAATCCCACTTTTCTGCGCTTTTCTACCTCGGCGCCCCCCTCTGTTCCTCCTCGTTCGTTCTTTCTATCTGGGTCATCCTTTCTTCTGTTTCCCTACCGGTGTGCAGCAGGTACAGAACAAGGCAAGGAGGAAAAAAAAATTAAGAAAAAAAAAAGAGGGAGGAGGGGTGGAGGCAGCTTTTGACAAAATATCCACGGAAGAGAGTCCAGCACCCCCCCCCCCAGGTCTCCACGGCTCCCATCACCGACAGTTCTTTTACCAACTCCACATGCCGAGACAATTATATATCAGTGTGTCTGTGTTCTGGTTGCCAGTCTGAGGAGCAGAGCAGCAGACTCTGGCTGGCAGAGTGGTGGTGGAAGCTAGATTGTTTTGGGCTGTTGTTGTTGTTGTTGGCCTTCTGGTTAGTTTAAGAAAAAAAAAAAAAAAAAAAGCTGAAGAAACGGAATACGAAGACGATAAAAGAGAAGAAACGGACTTGATGCTTTCATGTCGACATCAGTGGACTGAACAAGAACAAATCGCAGTGGGGCCCGATGCACCGGAGAGCAGGGAGAGATTCACAAAAAAGTGTGCACACCCACACTGTACTCACGCAGATGAATATACACACACTGAGATGTGCAAGGCGCTGGGCTGGAAACACAGATTTTCAACAGATTGTAAAACCGAAGACCACTCAGGAGAGAGACGGAGACAAAAAGAACGGAAGATAGGAAAAAAATGAACTGGAGAAAACAGACGGGTGGGCGTCGGAACGTGGAGAAACACCTTTCCTGACTGCACCGGAGTGCACCACTGAGCCAACACACACACTCATGTACACTTCCACTCACATACACACACACACACAGGTCCGTACAGGTGCTGTTTCTGGGCTTGGCTCCGCTGCAAGAATGAGATAAGAGACTGGAGGGAGAGGATGGTGGAAAAAAAACAGGAGAAGGAAGGGATGGAGTGAATACAGAATGATGGGAAATTAGAGAAGAGGTGCTTCAGAGGCGAGAGAGATCACAAAAGACAGCTCAGGGAAAACAACATCCTGCAGGTGATCTTGTACGCACACACACGCACACAGGGGGACTGCACAATGTTCACACTTATAAAGAAATCCCACAAAATACAAAGTCGTCCCACAGGCTGCATGAACGGAAGGAAGGGAAGGGGCCAATCCCATCTGGGATAGCAGAAATGTCGCAACAGGGGGATAACACACACACACAGGCACACACACATGTACACACACAGGCTCAAGCAAATAGTGTGAAGGACAACAAACAGAGACACAAAGACCTTCAGACCCTCAAAGTCGAGTTAACATTTAACTACTTTAGTAAATCAACACCGGCATAGTAAATCAACACACATGGAGCTTGTGTGTGTGTGACCTGAGATTTCAAGTGCATGTGAGACAAACAGTATGTGTGTGTGTGTTGTGTATGTGTGCAGAGCCACAAAGACAGTGCGATTTTGTTTGATTAACAAACCTGCATGACATAACTTCAAGCCTTGTGACGACAACTGATTTAGACAAACACACCAAACAGGTCAGACAGACACACACACACATAAAAAAAAGCTCTTACCTGTTGCAGAGGAGGCCATGTCGAGGAGGAGCACAGGACGGTCATGAAAAAAAAAGAGAGAGAGAGAAGACAAATAAATAATGAGTCGCATTGGCATGGAGGCGGCACAGCGTGTCCTAACAACAGAGTGACGCTGTGTACGCATTAGACAACCACATAAAATCCCAAAGCAATCGCACCGTCAGAGATCAATAGCTCAAAATGCCACTCCTTGGCTCATTTAAGGGATGCAGAAGAATTAATTTGACAGACTGACAAGTGGGAAAAAATGAACAGCGAGACTGGCCGACTGGCACGGAGATGGGCAGGAAGACAGACAGCGAGGAAGGCCAGTCAGGAGGACAAATTGATAGGTGGATGACCTATTTATTTTGACAATAGGAGTGAAAGGCGGGCCAGCAAACAGACAGGTAGACAGATGGGGGAAAAGAGAGAGGAAGAGATGGACAAGCAGACATAACGGACATGTTGGCACAGACAGAGACAGCATGTCAAAAGCAGGGAATTTGTGCAACGGCGGGGACAGGAATGCCTGACACCTAATTATAAATGAATGAGAGATGTGTGCTCAAAGAGGCTGACGCTCCGGGGAGAAACACACAGTGAGAAATCCCCTCTCTGGAGTGGGCGACCATATGGACAGGTAGACACAGGGGAGAAAGGGAGACGACGCAGTGGCGGCAGAGGAGTGATTCCCAGTTTGCTTTTGTCTTCTGCCTCCAGATCTTCTGCTAGTAAGGGACGAGGCGCGGAAACCCGTCCAAGTTGGACACACACTCACTCACTCACTCACAAGCAGGTATGTTCAGACAGAGTCAAACAGAAGGATGGAGACATTACAGGAGAAGGTGACAAACACCAGAGAAAGCGAGAAAAGAGAGGGTGGGTGTGTGTGTGTGTGTGCCAGTGCCTGAAATAAGCCTGATGGCAGCTGTCAGCTCCTATCTGATGGAGGGGAGAGGAAGAGCAGGGGAGAGAGAGGGATGGAGACAGATGAAGAGATGACAGAGAGAGCACAGGTAAGAGTCGGAGAGACAGGGGAAGAGATGCAGAGAAACACTGAGGCAGGGACAGAGTGAGATACGAGAGGAGGCAGAGATAGCATCTCTTATTCCACAGGGACCGCGTCCCATTCTAGATCTCCACAGCAGTCAACACTGTCAGGAACCATATGCGTGGCTGCACGTGTGTGTGTGTGTAGGTGAGCACGCGATGGAGTCACATTACTTTCATCTCAAAGTTAAATTAATCAAAAGGGAGATGAGGCAATTCTGACAGCTAACGTGTGTGTGGTCATACATATGTATTAATGCATTAAAATGCAACGTTACTATCAAGCTAACACACGGATCAGTGGATACAAGAGTGGGGAACAACCTTAATTCAAAGACACTTGGAGACACAGGGAGAAGGCAGTGTGAGAGTTTGAAAGCTGCTGTCAACCATTTATTTTAGGTTAATTCAGGTTTTATCGAAATATGGTATTTTTTTTTGCCCACATTTTTCCACATCTGTAAAGCAACAATTGACGAATGGGGCAAGAAACCATCGGTCAAACAATCACACAGGTTGTGACCGGATTATCTAAAAACTCGTTTCCACCACACAGTCCAGTTCAGTTCAGTTTACAACACATAAGAACAGTTATATTTGTGTTTACACTGTCAAACATTGTGGATGATACCAGCAGAATCACAGACAGAGGGGTCTACAGTCTGTTTGAAGGATATATCCAGGATGTCAAACTGACTCAGCAGCAACAACAGGTTAAAAAGACAAAGATAGTTAGAAGCTAAAGCCGAACTATAGGCTACAGATCACAGTGTAAAAGTGAACCACCACATCACTGCTGATCGCCACACAAGACAATGAATATAAAGGGAAACTTTGCTGATATTGATCCAGCAGCGTGGCATCGCAGTGTGTGCAGATGAATAGTGATCTCCGGGGGAAGCCAAACAGCGTTCATCTGCGCACACTGTGACGACACACAGCTGGTTGAATATGAGCAAAGTTTCCCTGCTTCCCTTCACTGGTTCCTGTACAGCAGGGTCGGCCTTTGTTTCACTGTTATAATCATTAAAAAGCAAAAGCAGCATGTGTATACCTTCAGTGGGCTATATCTTCAGTAGCTAGCTAGCTAACCCTACACTTTTCAGGGTTTGATTTTGATTTTGGAACAGGGAAGAAATGTATATCTTTTTCCAACCTCTCCAGGTAACGAGTATCATTAATACACGACGTGCCGCAGACACAACATTTGGAGCACAGCTGTGTTGTTGTCAGACCCTGGTCTGAGCTGAACAGGGTCTACGTCCAGGGGTGGGACTTATGGAAGGGTCAACTGATTGCAACAGTCTCCAAACCGTGTGTCCCTGCTCTTAATACTGCACCTTATTCTCTCTTGTGCTGAAAACATCGGCGAGCTATTGGATGATCGACAAGGTGCAGATGTTTCTCTGTTTTCTCAGTAAAGAGGAAATACAGCAAGTGTTGGATGAACCAATGAGTAACAACCATGCCGATATTTCAGAGTACTGTCTGCAGTGGAAACGGACGACAGATTAAAGGTTTAGGTACATATCTGCATGTATCCAAGATCTTTATTTGGAGGTAAAACTAAAAGTGAGTACCACCTTAAATGTTTGCAATAATCCCCTATTTTACATGTTAAACCAGAGGGTCGGAGTGAAATGAAACAGAACGGTGTCTGAACAGTGTGATTAAATATAGCTCTGGTATTTACCACAGTGTGTTTTACTGTACACAAAAGCAGAAGTACAGCCACAGAATACAGACACTGGCGTGCCACAGCAGACCACAGTGTATTCGTGTGAACAGACTGTTTCTGTTTTTAATATCATCATTAAACTGATTAAGGTACTTTGTCATATTTCTTTAAACTTTTCTGATGACTGAAGGAAACAGATTTGACCCGTTTGATCCTGGTTTCTTTGTTAGTCAGATTTTTGTAGCTGGAGAGGACTTCCTTAACAGCTAAACAAACATGAAGCATCAGCATCTGCCGCGGATGTGGATCACTGCACTGATTACCACACTCCCCTCAGAAATCGTGCCTGTTGTCGTCCTAATGTACAACAAAGGATTATCCCGCTATTTATGAAATGAGATTCAGAATACTAATTAACGGCCCTTTTTATTTAATTTCTGGGGTTTACAATACGGTTACTTGGAATGCTAATTGAACCACCGTGACTATTATCTTAAAGCGCCTCTGCTTCATCCATACTGCGGCTCAGATGGATGGCGGTCGGATCTCATCCTCACACTGCGAGCGACTCACACTTCAGAGGTGCAGTGAGACGTACTGAGCCTGCCCCCTCGACAAGGTCCTGGTCTGATTGTTTTGGTCCCAAGTGAAATTACACGGCCCAATTTCTTATACGGCCCAATAAACTGAAATAAGGGGAAAACACTTGGAGTTTGAAAAAGCTGCTTCAAGTGATTTGGCTGTAAAAATGACCTCGGCTAAGGAGACCGATACAAACTGGCAGTCCTCACATCAGACTAGCGATCCAAGAAATGCGGCAATCAGTGTGAAATGTGTAAAATAAGTTGGTGAGAGAAGACTGACCAAGTAAATCCAGCCTCCAAAATAAAAAGCAGGACAAAGTAGCTCTTTTTGATGTGGCAAAACCACTTCCAGCGCTTCGCTTCTCCACTACTGAGATCCACTCTGCATAACAATAGGAATGTAAGAGAGTGTTAAACACTGTGTGTGTGTAAAGAGGGGATAACAAACGCATTCTTGTGGGCTGGTACCACATTTTAAAAAGGTATACTGTGCAGGAATTGTCCATTACTGTTTGCAAACCGTATCGCCAGCAAAAATAAAGTGAAAGACAAACCCAAAGAGCTCCGACTGCCTGGTGTTTCGCCCCACTGTATTGACATTTCTTCTGCGCTGTGTTCATGATTTTTATAGCTTCCTCTTTGGCGCGTGCTGCTTATGGTCTGGCGCCTGGTCACTACCTTTTTATAAAGTCCTGACCTCACCTGTGTGCTATTATTGGCTGGGGGCTACACACCCACAAACCACCCAAACACAGCAAAATAAAAAGAAAAGAAGACAATACACCACCACACATTTCTTAACTTATGTGATCCACTGTTAAACATATACAATGCAGGACTTTTTTCTAAAATACAAACAATGTATAGACTCGGGCTGCCCCCGATTGAGAATATTCCAAGTCGGCCAATAGTGGTCATTGGTCATTGATTGATTGATTAACGATCCAATTACATCGATGCAAAATGAAAACATCGATCCATATCATCATCTTAAACATACACCTTTATTTTGAAATTCACTTAAACATGAAAAATGTGAGACTTTAGTGAACAGGTCTATTTTTATTATTTCGTGTTACAGAAGAATACTGTTTTTCATTTAAATGCCTGATACCTGGAAGAGCTCAGAAATAAAATGGTCAAAGCATATTCTCGTTGTTTCTGAGTTGATGTAAATGATTGTGTTAGATGGGCACATGATATCACGTCATATCAATCGCAGGCTCCTGAATTGATTCGAATCAAAGTCATATCGTGACAGACTTTGTGATATCGGCAAACATCGTATCGTCATCCAAACAAAATCGATATAATATTGTATCGTGATGAAGCTGGTGATTTACACCCCTAGTTTACGATATTAATCTAATGATGAAATGATATATTTTGGGCGGGGCAACACAATGGTTTGAGTTGAAAGTGTGAGAAAGAATAGAATCAGTAACATTGTTAACACTGTGCTACATTACAGAGAAATACAAACCGTACTAATGAACCTTCATTAATATAGGCCTATATTTTATCTACAAGTGCACGTCACACACTGAACTTTTCCGTATTTATCAGACTGAATATTTACAGAAGAAGGGAAAGATATCTGTCGGCTGTGATTGGTTTGTAACGTGACTCCTGTCTGACTGCTGAGCGTGGCCTCTTTCTGTGTCTGTCCTTTCAAATTAAATTCCCACATGCTGCGTTCTATGGGTTTTGATTTATTTTGACATGGCGCAGCTCCTAATGGAGTTTTATGTTTTTTGGGTCTTTTTTCTGTGACTAAGCGACCAATGACCCTTCTGGTCGACTAATGTTTGGTTGATTATTAGGGGGCAGCCCTAGCATAGACTCAAACAGACGTAATCTCTCTCAATCATCACCTATGACCCATTAAAAGTGTGTGGCGATGTATTTATCTGCAGAAACTCTGCCCTCTGCCTGGATTTTCTTCTTATATTTGGAACATTTATGGGCATTCAGGTAAAGTCAGGGCTTTGTAAAAAGGCAGCAACCAGTTGCCAGACCATAAGCAGCAGGCATCCAAGACACACAGTGCCAAAAAAATGCAAATATAGCAAGGCGATACGCCAAACGAGAGTGAATCTGGGGTTGGCCTTTACTTTCAGTTTTGCTGGCGAGTGTGTATATGGACAATCCTGCATATAGCTTTAGCAGAAAAACATTGATTGAAGCAACTTTAATAAACGGTTGCTTGATTAACTGCCTTTCTTTAACACTTAACCACTGTGTTTAACACAGACTGGACAGATAACCTCAAGTGTATATTTTATGATTTCTCTGCAACTGCAACCTTTAAGTCGAAAACCTATCTCTGTATTTAAACTGCCCAATGAATCATACAATGGAAAAAGCAGTTCAATACTGCGTGCTGCAATTTCAAGATGACCTGAGGCTGTTTTTATTTTTTATTAAAAGCAAAATAAATATATGTTTCAGACAGCTTCCTACACAAATTAATTTAGTGCTGTGAAGAATCTGCTGGCCAATAAACAAAGATGTCAGCTAGAGCCATGAAAATCCTAGAGCATCGCAGTCTCAAGGACCACACATCTATTTAAACAGTGCATTATTTTTAAGGAGAGAATTTTTTAAATTTCAGTGTGGAAAAAGCTGTGTCGAAATGCCAGGAAACTCGTGCCAATGTGCACAATTCAGCAGAGAGAGAGAAAAAAAAAACTATGATGTTTTTGTCAATACTGCGCAAGCCCTTTCTCTCACCCTCGGGCTAGCGCTGCCCCGATATAACCTCACAGACCTCTTTAATAAAAATATAAAAATCTACAATACATTTTAAACCATTGCCATGCATGACACATTTTGATCCTTTGGCTGCTTTGTGATCCGCAACCCACCGAGTATGCCTGCCAAGGCTAACCCACTGGCAACAGAATTCCCTCTTTGTGTGTGGGGGGTGGAGGAGAAAAAGAAGACAGGTATAGATGTTGAGACTTTGGATTTTAAAGTCAGGAATTTACGCTTTTAAAAGGATGACAGCTGCTCTCACAAAATACAGACAGACGGTGACAACTTGTAAACAAAAGGCTGTTTCTTATTAGTGTTTTATAGATGAAAAACATCAACAACACATCTTTTTTTTTTTTAATATTTGATGTCATGGATTTAAACTCTTCACCGTGGTTTCATTATCATGATAATGTTGTCACAACTGATGAATCAAACAACTGTTTATGGCTGCGAGTGTGTTGTAAAGAAAGTCGTAAAGGGCATTGTAGCGGACCCCTGTGTGCAGTTGTTCACTCGAAGCACTTCAGACAAGGCTCCAAAAGGCCAGAACACCACGTCCGACCTTTTCACCCCAACACACACACACACACACACAGTCTCTGAAACGCCAAAAGGGCTGACCTCTTTACGCTGATTAACATTCCATCGGGGGAGGAGGGGGAGATGAAGAGATACTTTCCCTCACCTTCTTGCCCTCTTGTTTTCCTCCCTTTTTTCCTCCATCTCTGCTTTCTCCACCCTCTCCACCTCCAACCGTTCCCTCCATCTCCCACCCTTTCTTTCGGTTTGCCTACTCGAACGCAATTATCCCTCCTTTCCAGTTTCGTCCTCCGTGGCACTTTTATTAAGCTCTTTCTCCATCTTTCTACCTCCGTCTCCATTTTTCTCCCCGCACTAAGGTTAATGTGCTTGTGCTTCTACGTGTTGTCGAGGCATGTCGAGGCAGGCCCCGTTACTCAGCTCGCAGGCTTACAAGAACTCCACTGACTCACCACACTGGATCGAGTGTGTAATTCACACGCTGACTTACACAGATGAACACTTAGGGAACTAATTTATTTCTATGTATGTGCGATATATAAACACGCACTTTCCCGTTGTGGCAATCAGAATAACAAAAAAAACATAAAATGACTAGGTGTTTCATTAACTATTCAACACCTCCTCTGCTTTATTAAGACCTGTGACTCATGGACGTTTCCACACCTGCACTCTCAAAGCCTTTTGTGGCCGCTGGTGTGCGCCGGCACGTGGCAGCTTGTGTGTCCACAATGGTGAAGTTGTCTAATAAAGATAAATAAAGATCTTGTGTGTGTTGCCAAATTTTCTTAGTTGTTGGGTTGCTGAAGGGAAAAAAGAAGCAATGTGAGGATGTCGCCTTGGACTTTAAGAGATCATGATGGGCATTTTTCACAATTTTCAGATGATTAATGAAGAAAAACCCAGAAAAAAAAAATATTGGAGGTACTGGTAGAGAGCATGTAACTATACTTTCACTTTCAAAAGATAGCTGTCCTTGGTTGCTCAAATGAAAGTAGATTTTCAAAAGCCAAGTGCTTAACTGCTGAGGAACAGGAATGACCTGATAAATTCAAGCTTCCTGGTTACAGGGCATCTATTATGCTTTTTCTAATTTTCTGACAAATGCATAGGTATATGTTATGTATATGTATATGTATATGTATATGTATAAGAACCCATATAACATGAATCACTATAAGCAAAGTCTTCAGGCTTCAGACTGTTCTAAATACTGTTTCAAACAGTTGTTTCTACTTTTATGACAAGCTGCTGTAAGCTCATGACAGATTTCGTTATATGGTCATCTGCTCCAGGCACGCTACTGCAAGAGTTTACATTATGTGCACTGCTTCATGTAGCAACATGCTAGTAAGGTAGTCAGGGAAATATGTAATCTTGGTTGCCGACGCTGGTAATTTCTCCACGATTTCTGCTTTTTTTTCTGCTCTTATTTTGTGTTTACATGTCCAGTTATGTTAATTATAGTTTGGAAACTTTTATCAGTGGATCTGAACCAACTGCAGTCACATGACACATTGTTTGGGTTAAACATGAGCATGTTACAGTCCTGGAGGATTATTAATGTGCACCTCCTCCTGTACTGCCTTAATATGCACATTCAGCACATCCAGTGCATCAAAACATTGTTTTCTAGTTGGAGCCGCGCCTCGTTTTCAAACTGTATGGTTTGACTAAAATGAACAATGACAGCAATATAGTCCACGATGAGCAGCGCTAAAATCAACCTGCGTAGTTGTCCCTCCATTGTGACATTAGAAAGTGTCACATTTATCTTGCAAGTGTACTCTTCTTCAACGTTTGCTTTACTTCCTGGATTTTTTTCCGCATGGAAATCCTGACCAGTCAAGAGCAGCTTTCTCATGCAAAGCATTCCATCTAGTCCGCTTGTAAATGCTGCCGTGAGAACACGAAACAACTCTAGGCAATCATGCGACTGTGTAACAAAATTAGTCCCTGTTTCGGACCAAAGCAAGACAACTCTAGGTCTGGAAGCACCCTTAGACTCTGAAATGTCATCGGACAGAATAGATCAAATCCCAATAGTGAAACAAGTCATATTGTGATATATCCACTTATTTACATTCGTCTCTTTCACAATGTAAGTCTATGGGAAAAGTCTTTCTTGGGTCCAAGGGCACCACAGGACCCAGAAGTTGTGATTCAACGGTTCGGCCACTATGTCAAATTGGCTTCCAGTGCTGCTTCTGGGAGCTTGATGCAGTGGACCCACAACTGACCGATCCCAGCAGACTTGGCTTTTTCAGGAGGTGGGCTTTAAGAGACAGGCACTAAACCCGAGCCTCACAGAGGGTGAGTACAGGTGTTTCAGCACAGATGGTATGAGGAAATAAAGTGTTTATTGAACATTAAAGCATGTATACATGTTCCAGTAGAAACCTAAAACACAAGCACAAACCTAAAAAAACAAGCATAATAGGTCCCCTTTAACCAGCCGCACATCGTGACAAGTGTTCTTACATAAAACCAGATTTTCTTTTTGGCAATAAAGATCATAACCTGCTTGTTGAGCAGGACTGGTTAACCTGGATAAAAGATTTACATATACCATACATGCCCACACACAAACAAGGTGAGTCATAAAAGAAATCTCCTCTCCTTCATATACAGAAAGTGAACAGCCACAAAAACAGACCGAGGCGAGCGCCACACAGAGCGTGACAGACTTTCAGTTATGACTTATTACTTGAGGGAGAAAAACAAATAAACGACAGAATAATGAAGAGACGAAAGACGGATGAAAAGGCAACCTGGCACACCTACAAGCAATGCATTTTTACAAGTTAGGCAACCGTATATACAAGACCACACAACCGCATGCACCCCGTATAAACCGCTCACACAAAGAGAGAGGGATGAACAAAAAACGTGTGCATATCCGCGTGAGTGTGTGTGTTTGTGTGCAGTTGAGTGTGAGCCAGACTCCAGCTGAGAGGGGAAGCAATAGCAATTCCCACTGACCTGAAAACTAGCTTGCCAGCCACCTCAAAATACAGAGGAATGGAAAAAAAGAAGGAGAATGTCAGTGAGCACGAGGGCGATGAAAATACAGAGGGCGAGATTTAGAAATACTGGAGAGTGGCCGCCGTGTAGAAAAGATTTACAAAAAAAAACCCTCACACACACACACACACACACACACACACACACACACACACACACACACACACAGGTGCGGTGAGGGATTACGGGAAGGAACAGGCCTCGACACCCCTTTGTACTGTCGGCTCAAGTGAAAAGAATGAAGGAAAGACGGGATAGAAAGAAGGACAGACAGAAAAAAAAGGAAGGGATCATGTGTGCTGCATCTGCACACACCCAACAGGACAAAAACAAAGAAAGAGTGTGTGTAAGTGTTTAGAGTGATTCTGTATGGGTGTGTAGATGTGTGGGAGTGTGTCCCTCTTTTGCTTTTGTGACTCCCGAGGTTCCCTGCGGTCAAGAGCGGATCCTCTTTCTCTCTCGTGCCCTCTTTTCATACACTCGTTCACCCTCTTTTTTTATACACTCACTCCTCGTCCCCTCCCTCTCTTTTAGCGCGGCGCTGAATGGCCCCCTCTCTCTGATGAGTGACTGATGAATGAAGTAGCTCTTTGAAGTCAAGAGTCACAGCAAGGCTGGTCAAGCGTGAAGAGATGCCGGACAAAAGACGGCAGAGAGAGAAGGGAGAAAGGAAGGAAGGGAGGAAAGAAAAAAACAGGAGGAGGAGGGGGGGGGGTGTATATTCAACAAGGGAAAACGTCAAACAGTGAACATCCATAAAGTCAGTGAGGGACGGACGGAGGCTGAATGTGTGTGGCAGAAAGAGGGAGTGTGAGAGAGAGCGTGGTCTGCAATTTTGCATGAGTGCCGGAGTATTTGTATTGTTGGGCTCAACATGCAAAAGGCCAGCATCACGCAAGTCATGACGAAGTGACATCTTTCTGGAACAGGCCTTCCAGACTGCAGGGACGGCCTGGAGGTCTTTGTGTTTTTATCTGCCTCAAATGCCTCCACTCTTCTTCTTTTATTGCTATGGACACACAACAGCCAACAGATTGCTTAAGGGAGGGATTTTTTAAGACAGTGCCACCACATTTAATTACTTCTGGTGGTTTTCTTGGTGTTTCTTCTGCAGCATTACAGTCATTGTTTTGGTTTTCTGTTGCCATCTGCAGATGATTAACTTGTTAGTCTTATGACCCTGGTATTTGTCTTTGTTTATATGTGTTTACCATCTAATCTAAATATTTTTTTAGTTAAATCCCATGGCCTCGCTGCCCTTTATGCCTCCAGTTCCTACTGGAGCTTCAGATTCAAAACATCAGTCGGAGATCCCCCTGTTGACTGAGACTCTTCAAGTTGAGCAGTGTGTACTTCCGAGGATGTTTTTGTCCCCAGATTTAGCTGCAGAGTGAGCGCTCCCTGCCTTCACATGCTCTCCGGTACAGGCAGCTGCAGACCCAGACCCAGGGTGAGGCAGAGAGGCTTTGCCTGGTCAGGCTCCGACGTAACATTATCCTCTGCCTTCTGCTCAGAAGTGGTGAATTTTGGCTTTTGCTTGAGTTCCAGTGTCAGTGGGTTAGTGTTAGCATAGTTAGCATGAATTAGCTCAGGGGGATAACTTGGCTTGTTTACTATATTACATGAATGTAGCCGTCACCCTGAACATCCCACAAAACCCTGTTCAAACTCCCAAACTTTACATGATTAAAAAAACAGGAACAAATAGTTGAATCTTTGTAACAAACAGGAAAACTTACTTCAGCGGACATAACTCTGAGTTGGGTGCAGCAAAAGCTCACATAACACAAGTTTAGCCCTCATTTTCAACTTGCCGACAGTTTTTGGAGCTCCCAACAAAAGCCCAAAATCAGAGGCAAATCGGTGTTGGCCTGGCACCCAAGCTCCGCAAGTATCTAACAAGCTAAGGCCCTGATCACACAGCTGGAGGTGCCTTTTTGTACTTGTTCATAATGAGAATGAAGCTCTTTGCCATTTTTGGATTGTGACCCACCTCACAATTCTGCACCCAAGACGCCTGGCGTTTTTGCCGAATCGCTATGAACTCCTCAGGTTGGAAAAAAATTCAACTCAAAGTCAAATAACACCCCATGTCATCTCTTTTTTCCCCCATTGTCCAATCGAATGGTTTACAAGGCGGGCCTTCTGTGGTGGTCACGACAACAAGTTTACAGTTGGTAAACAATGGAGAAACTGGTGGTAGCGGTTGCTGGATACCCAGAGCTATAAAGCCCAATAATAGACAACAGGTTGCAAAACTGCCCCCGAGTCACCCCAAAATATGCCTGGAAACGGCCATCATCAAGGCGAAGCTCCTAAACCGGACTGGTGGTGCTCCCCATGATCCACCCTCTTGTTTAGCGTCTCATGTACCTTGTGCCCAACAAACTATTTGCTGACAGCCTCTCACCCTCAACCAGAGCTACAGGAAGTTCCTTCTGCCTCAACATTTTAGGAACTAGCTACTAATAACTGTCAAATAACTGAAATAAATAAATAAACAGTAGACTGATTACACAGGAAGGATAGAATAAGGAGGTGAGTCCATGGTTGCCTGGCAACAATAAAAAGCTGTGATAGTTTCTGCTAAGCTCATCCAAAAACCCAACTTCAGCTTGTGGGTCGACTTGTGCATCAGATGACATGCACATCAGGGATTCCTCTAGGTGAAAGATCTTGTAGTGTGTGTTGTTTGTACTGATTTTAGCTTTAAGTAAGGAGTATGGATTTTGCCTTTGATGTCAGTGTGTACATAAGGATTTGTTTTTAACTGACTTCCCTGGTTGAAAAAATCAAACAAAAATTGACTACAATTTATTCAGGAAACGTTGTCGGGGCATACACCTTTCTTCACAACATCACATTCACCTCTGAAAGCTTCTCAGTGCTTTAAGGCTCCTTGTTGGTGGGTTAACATTTCTTGGAAACTTTCTCTCTCTCTCTCTGCTATCTGGGAATGTTACCAGCCTCTCTGCCTGCTTGCTGCAGAGAATATGAAATTTAGATGGCAACAGTGTGACAGGCAGCTATACAGAAGGCTGTTTGATAGTCATTGTTTTGGTTTCATTTGTCCAGTAATTAGAAAGCGAGATACCCAGCCAAGTCGAATTTCGACAACAAGCAAAAGACTAAATGATTCAAATATCTCAGACTGTTAGGAGTGTGGTCGCTGATGCTCACTTATTTATCCACAAAGACACATGTTATCAGCATTTGGGCGCTTTGGAAGGTGGGAGTTTTGGAAGCGGTCTGCCTTCCATCACAGGAAAAAGACATCACAGTGGAAAAGGACGGGTCGCCAGGCAAGTGGTAAATTTTTTGTGATGTGAATGCCATGTTTCTACTGTTTACCTCGCAATCAGTGCAACCAGAGATAAAATGATTGCTGCTGTTACAAAGTTGTGAAATTCTGTCTGAGTATCATAAACTGCTGCACATTGGCCTGTGATAAGACATCAAACTCATGGATCTATTACACAAAGTGGACTTCCTGGATCATATTTTATGTCTCGCCAGTACTTGAAACAACTCACACCAGCCCGAGTCAGCCTCTCTCCTGCCTCTCATGAGCCTGAAGCTAAGGGGCGTGTTAGCGCAGGGATGCCTTGGTGAGCAAATGTTTCCGCTGGTTAATAACTCGTGACAGCACAAGTGTTGCTGATCACAATGGACATTTTACAGGAAAAGATATTCGCTGATGTTGCTCAATATCTGTAGACTGCTGTATTAGGTTACTGCTAATGCAAAGTGAACATTTCCCACTGCTGCAGCTTCACATTAAAAACATTTAACTGGTGAAACACGAGTTGACTTTTATTATGAGGTAGTCTCAAGAAATGCAATGTGTTTGTCAGTAAGTCATCAAAAATGCATCTCCAATACAAGATAGTTGTCATTTTTGACATTTTTCTGACAGCAGAACAGTTTGAAATATTGCAGGGAGTGATGGAACAAGAAGGAGCAGCCACAGTGAGCTCTTAAGGCCCAAACACAACAAACCGACATTGAGGAACTAGTGGCAACGAAGACCAAATGCTGCGTCACGTGTCTTGGCTAAAAAAGTTGTACTTTAACACCACAGGGACTACAACCAATGGCGAACGTGCATATGTTGGGCACCTGTGTGAGAGGAAATAACTCTCCACACCCAGCAGGCAGTGCAAGTCTGTATTTGTCATTCAAAAAGGGAAACCAAAAAAGATCAAAAGGATGGATTCAAGATGCTAGCTAGCTAGTTAGCATATTAACAACACAACCTGAAAAAATAAAGATGGTTACCGTGTGCTGGCGAACAATAACACAAACAATTATGAGCCATTTCAGCTAACAAGCTCAATTGCTAAAAACATAATCTTAACTAATGTAACAAGTTTGTTTTGATCTCACTCCCTCTTGACTTTAGCCTTTTGTTTCCTTTCCTCATTTCTGTTTCTCTTCTTGTGCACTAAGCTGCTCAGGGGACAGTAATTTCTGTAGTTTCATAACAGTTATTTCTCTCAATGATGGGCTCCGCTAACACTGTGCGAACAGTGTGGGTCATTCCAACAAAACTAGGGCAAAGGACACTTGCCGACAGCCTGACATTAACCAATGGCTGACCGTTGGCTTGGTGTGCTGCAGGCAAGAGGCTGCACTTCCAACGTCTTCGTGAGGCAACCGACTCCTTTCCCCTTATTAACCTTATCAGGTTAACATTGCTAAATTAACCCGTGACCAGGAAGCAACATGAAGGAGAACTGAAACACCAATTCAACCAAGCAACTCGAGCAGCTTGTCCCAAAGAGAAGTGTGTCCGGTTTGGACACATTTTGGCTTTCGTGAAGACGACACAGCACAGAAAGAAATCAAATGTTAACCCCACCGAAAAAACGTTTCAGCAGCCAAAAGTAACACCACCTATCTATTCCAGCACTTGGAGCACAAGCACGTTACCGAATATCAACAGTGCATGGCTTAAATAAAGAAAGAGACCTCCACAAAGCAGCTCTGATTACACAAGCATTTCCAAAGGCTACACAATATTCAAAATATCAAAATGTTCAATAAATAACCAGAAACAGTTCATCTGTGTGTTTCCTTCAATTATTGTTAAATCACAAAGATAAGATATGCGTTCTTTCATTTGACAAAATATCCCAGCTTCAATAGTTGAGCATATATACAGCACAAACAAATACAAAATAATCGTTCATTAATCATAATTGAGGTAAAACCTTCAATTAATCGTGATGCTGATTTGAGGTCATTTCGCCCAGCCCTACTTTTTGCTTTGATACCAAATCCCTCGCCATCGTGTTGTCAATCGACCCTCCTCACTCTTGTCATGTGATAAGCGATACCCGACTCCCGCTACGCTGCTGCTGCTGCTGCACAGAGGGCAGTGGGCAAGTAATGTAAGAAGACTGGTTAACACCAAGCTAACTCTCTCTGCTGCACTGCAAAGAAGTACAATCCTCAAGTGGACGTGGCTTTTCTTATTCAAGTCCCGTTAGCTTGTTGAAGTTACATCACCCTGAATTGGAAAGCCAAGACAACGAGGCAGAAAACAAGTGCTCTTCAGATTCTCAAGGGAAGTCTGTGTGGGTGAACGGGTGTCAGGCTGGATTGCTCAAGAGCACTTCAGCATGATAAAGAAAGAGCATCCCCTCGCTGAAGATCGGCCTCCTCGCTAATTGTGTTCCTTGTCGACATACAAAAGTAAACTTGAAAATAAGATATTTTAGATCAAGTCGACATATTATCTAAAAATATCTGGCTTGGTTTGACATTTATGAGTGGTTGATAAATGTGTATTAGCCTTGCCTCTCCATGTGTATCAAGTTTAACACACAGAGGCTTTTTAAATGTAAGACGCTGCACCGACTCCTGAAAATAGTCTAGCCTCAGTGGGATTGGGTTTTCCCTTCTTATTAAACTCCAAACAGCCAATCTATGTGCTTGTTAGGACAACCTTAGGCGAAATCTAAAATATTGATATACTTTGTGTCTTCTTCATGTACCAGTCTTTTAAATGTCACAACAGAGTACTTTGCATGCGCAGGGGCTCCTGATACTGATCTAATAGATTTCTCTGGGTGTATTTGACAGTGTAAGGTAAAGTATAAAATAATGAAAGCAGGTGAAGGTTGAGTTGCTTCCTCAAAGACTCTTTGACAGACAACACAAAGCTGTTAGCAGACATATGACATATAGTGAGGGATTAACCTATCGCTAGACTACTTCCTAAAACCTCTCCTATCAGGTTTCACCGCAGATTACTTGAAGGAGCTGAGGGGCTGAACAAGGTTGTAACACCCACTTTCTAAGTATTCCCTTTGTACTTTGGCAATCACCCCAAGACCACCAGATTTTTCTGTCTGCGCAAACGAGGAAAAAGCAAGTGCAGGCAAAAAAAAAGAGGGCTTCTCCATTGTACAGTTCTCTAGGATGAGAAAGAGAACACTACACTCCTCCCGTGTTTATCTCAATCTCACATCAGATCAGATCACTGGCAGATAAAAGCACTTCCTGACACATCACTTCCTCTCTCTGGAGGAAGCTGACACGCGCTGGGAACCCAACACGACAAGGTGGTGGCGGGGAGGATGAAGCAGAGGAACTTTTTTTGACAGAGAAGCGGGGAAAACAGAGGTGGAGTAAAAAAATATTGAGGTATATGGGGAGAAAAAGGTGAAAACGACATGCTCGTGGCCCAGATCCACGGTGTCATGTGGGGTGAAGAGGAGGAGGCGGAGCAGAGAGAGACAAAGAGGTGAAGAGACACTAAGAATAGTATAACTGGATTAGCTTTAACACTGACTTTCATTCAGCAGGGTGGCACTCCCTTGCTCCATCAATTGCTCTTTACTGCTGTTACAGGAGAGGCCTGTCCTACTTTTACTGTTAACTTTGACGCAGCAATGGACCATGGTGAGATCCAGCTCAGGTGACAGATTCATTTAACCCTTATCCAACCAGGTCTATTGCTTATGTGTGTATGTGTAAAGGGTTGATGCGTGCAATACATTTATTTTCATATCATAATCACGATCTGAAATCACAACGTCAGGCAGTGTAATTACATAAGCAACGACGCCTTAACAAGATGTCATGAAAGTTTAGTGAAAGTACAGTTGGCAGCAACTTTGCCAGCTCTAAAGACAACTGTCTGCAGCGAGTTTGGCCAGCTGAAGTTAATTATCATTAATTCCATGAACTGGCCAAACAACAAAATGAAAACGCATGGCAGCTGTCTGGTTAATACGCTCTCTGCACGCTCAAGTCTCTACCATTTATACTCAGATTGAAGATGGTTACCCTCGAGAAAGAAGAAGCACTGTGTTATCACAGAGAGCCAAAGTAAAGCTGAAACTTCATGGGTCTGTTCCAGAAGTAAGAAGACCTCATGCGAGAATCACATTTGTAACAACGCTAAAAACACAACATCCAGCCTTGGAACAGAGCCGTTCTTAACAGTATGGCATATTGTTCACTCCATATGTTCACATAAGGATGGAAACCAAGTTATGATGATGTGTGTACTCACACTGCTGAGCTGGTACGTTTTCAGAGGAGCTGTGGTTTTCTCTTTGCTCAAAGTGTAATAATTAGAGCTGGGCAAAATATTGATTTCTGACATGAGACTAGATATCGCCTTAGATTTTGGATATCTTAATATTGTAACTGTTGTCTTTACCCACTGAGTCATTATATTCACATTACTGGTAATTATTTATCAAAAGCCTCCAATAGTCAACCCTACTGTATCGTCACAATATCCATATTGAGAGATTTGTTAAAAAATATTGTGATATTTGATCTTCTCCGTATTGTATTGTCTGGGGCACAATTAGTGAAATTGGAGCCATGGATGGACTATTGCTTGTTTAAACAGTTGTACAATATTGTGTGTGGTTTTTTGTCCCCTCTGTTGGTCCCAGGAAACAGCAGCACCAGGCTGGCACTGACTCTACTAAAATAACTGAAAAGGAAAGGCTGCATTGTTTGTTGAATGTCAACAATGTTTTGTGGTGTTAATCGATTTTTTTATTCATTAGGGAGCCAAAGCACAAGTGTGTGGAGTCTTGCTGCCATTTTAATTTCAATGTTAGACATTTTAAAGATTTCTTGTGTTGATTTATTTTCTATTTATTAAGGGGCCAAAGCAGCCAAAGCAAACCAGCTATATTTTTTATTTAGTGTAATGTTCAAGTTTAAAGTTTGTTTATTTAACCCTGTTCACAATAAACGGGTCAGTTTCTCATACCAACTGTTGTGGATCATTCTAACTAACCCGATTAAGTAGTTGTTCTTGTTGAGTAATATCGCTTGATCAAACCTTTTCCAACATGACTGACAACAAAATAAGTGAATATGTATAATACGCGTTTGGATCAGATTGGTATCGGTATCGGCCAAAACTCAAGGCTGTAATATCAGTGTCGGATCGGAAGTGAAAAAGCTTGATCGGAACATTCCTAATTGATACACTGGTGCAAGCTGCGCTTTCTCAATTTGTCTTACTGGTAATGTCTACTGCAGTGATTCTGCTGTAATCTGCTGCTAACCAAGAAAAGTCTTTGTCATCATGTTATAGACTTGTTATATTTATCTTTTAATAAAAACTTTAAAGCTTTACTCCCTTTATGTCAATTTTCCCCCATAGTATCAAAGATGGTATTGAAAAAATCTTTTTTTTTTAGTATTGTATTAAAGTTATAAATTCCAGTATCGTGACAACACTTCAACGTTGTAACCTTTATCACTGCAGAGTGATGCCATACTATTGGAACATATTACCAAGAGTCAACAGGTAAATATTTAAGCACGTTTTTGATGTCTCTGGAGGGAAATCGAAAAGAAGATACTGCATTTTACTGAGAAGTACTACCTTTAGTTCTGCTCGCTAGCTTTTTCTGCAGCTTTCAATCTCATCTGAACCTGCTGGTCTGTACAAGTGAAAGAGAGATGCAGTTAAAACCTCCTGAGGAAGCCAATTAGTGGGCCTTGAGTGGAGAATTTTTTCTGAACTACCATTTCCAAGGTCAAACATTAACTTCAACACACAAAAACAGCCTCTTTTTAACTTTTTATTGAGCTTGATAAAAACGTATCTTGTTTCATACTCTGTAGCTCAGTAAGAAGGCTCTGAATTCAATTATAGGAACGATCACGATTTAAATCGCAATGCCGATATTGGTCAGAAATCGTAATTGCATGTATTTCTCATATCAATCAGCCCCAGGAGACGCAACAGAACAGCTATGTAAGAAACTGTGACACATTTCATCTGCACAAACATACACACACACACACACACACCATCACGTCAAATCACCATACAGACTTGCGAACACAGATAACACAGGCCACACATTCACACGGCGAACACCCGGACACATGCAACTCCTGCTTGAATGCACAAATGAAGGCAGAGGACACACACACACACACACACTCAGCAACTCTGGTGATCTACAGCTCTGCCCTAGAGCAAAGCAGACAAACCAAGTGTAGCAGAACGAAGAATCTCTGTTTTTTCCCCTTCGCTCTGTCTTTCCACGAATGGCATCAGCACTTTAGCTCTTCTGGTGGGACGCTCACATGCACAGGCGCACACACATGCACACGGACAAAGGACACTCAAGTGCTGGGATGGCATGATGGGCAGAGAAACGGAGAGGAATGATGGGAAAAAGACAGGGTGAGGCGTGGAAGGATGCAGGCACAACACTATCATTCATTCTCTTTTTTAAGGATTTGGTAAAAGTTATTCCGCTCTGTGTGTGTGTGTGTGTGTGTGTGTGTGTGTGTGTGTGTTCCCAAAGAGGAGACAGTCCCAATCAGTTAAAACTCCTCCCTCTAACTCAAAGAGGCAGTGCAGGATTTGCATTTTTCCCACAATTCAATTAACACGCCTGTCAGCCTCTCCTCTCCGTTCACATGCCTCCGCTGGCCATCTCGCACTCACACACATACAAACATGCTCCGGCAGACACACATCAGCTTCATGAATAGATGCATTTATGCATAAACGCAAAGAAAGCAGAGAAATTAATGCGTTTATTTGTTTGTTTGCAAACAAAATGAGAAGACTGAGAGATGAGGAGAAGCTCCCGGGTCACATCCTGTCTGGACTTGTCACATTCAGGGACATGAAAAGACAGTGCTGTTAATGGATGCAGCGAGCAGCGCCTGGGGACGTCTTTCTCTTTCTCTCTGTCCTCCATCTGAGAAGAAGGGAAGCAGGGAAAAGTAAGGGAGAGCCATCAAAGAATAAGGCACTGCGGGACGGGGGTGTTAGAGAAAAGACAGACACTCAGGGTCAATATGTAGCGAGAGACTACACGATACAGACAAGGCCAAACCGGATTTAGAAACCAGGAAGTGGGATCAGCCACAGATGCAATGACTTTGCCGCGGGGCCGGCTAATGACTTCAGCTAGCCTCTTGTCTGATTAATAGCCTGTAATCCCATTCTCATGGATAGCATACCATAGCATTCCTCTGCAGCACTCATTAACCGCTATAGAAATACCCACTAATCACTCAGTCGCTTTTAGCTAGCAAGGCTAATGCTAGGCTAGGCTAATCAATAGGGAGTAATCCTGTTGGCGGAGCTGCTGTAGCGTAGCGCCCCTCATTACCAGCCATAGAAATGTCTGCTAATCATTCGCCGCACGGTTATTTGTCCACAGGGCCGCGGAATCACTTTGGTGGTGGTGGTGGTTGGGGAAGAGGAGGGGGTTTGACATTTGACAGTCGGCGGCAGAGGGTGGAAGAGACAGAGTGACACACAGAGTCACAGAGGCTGTGTAATGATTAAGAAACACATCACTCTTGCTTTTCTTTCCCCGCTCCCTCTGCCCATCTGCCCTCTGTGTTGAGCATACAGCCAGATCAGATCTGGAGAGGCTCTGCTCAATGTCGGCGTCATTCAGGTTTTATCAATCAATGAAAAACCCTCCGCGATCCATAATGGCTAATCAATAGTGAAGGCTTGCAGGCAGAGCAAAGATAACCCCTCGCAGACCACCGATAGAGACGGTCGTCAGCGATCAAGCGGATCTCTCTCCTTGTCCTGTCTTTAGTATGCAGCGAGGTGAAACAGCTGGGGCAAATCAATGGTGGCAGCAGCCTTAACTCAACTTGACCGTACAGGTTTGCCCCGTGGACGCATTCATTCTATGATCCTCCTCAACAATACAAGAATCCATATCTTACTCTGATAATCAGCATTTTTCAACAACATCAGTCCGGCCTTTAGCGGGCCATTTTGCATCCCCAATAAGCCGCAGCCAAACACTTATCCACTGCAAAATGGCTGCAGACGGACGGCGTGGCAGGAAGTTAAACTAAAAGCCCTGTGTGTGTAGCCAGGGGCCCAACAGAGGTATTCGCATGTCCTCTTGAGCTAAAGTCTCTCAACTCTGAATTGTGATGCTATACGTTACGGCGACCTGAGGCTGAACCTGAGCTGAACTCTTGTATTCGAGGGGAGGCAGCGGTGTAGCTGAGAGAGGCCTGTCAACACTCGCCTCAAGCTACTGCAGGGGAAAACACATAGGGGCCATATCTCACTCTTTAATGTGTGAGATTGTGTGAGAGTCCACCATCCCCTCACTATATTGTCAAGGGCAGAGCACAGAACTTTTAGACTCGCTTGCTTGACTGCATTATCTGCAGCTGGTGGGCTGATCTAGTGCTGAATTCAAGACGAACAGAGGATGAATATAGTTGGAGTGAGTAACCTAGAAATATGGTGATAATAACGACATTTATATAGAAGACAAAAAAAAACACTTCATCTACAAAAAAAGGGATCAAATCTAAATGGCTCACCTCACAGCTCCACCTTTTAGTACCAGATCTGTGAGCTAGGTACACGAGCAGAGGGGGGACCTAAATTGGGATGGTACAGAACCTTTCCATTGGTACCATCCACAACTTTTCACAGTGGAAACAGAAAAAAAAGCGTACTGAACTGGACTGTACTGCTTGGTGGAAAGGGGGCTTTTGATTTTATTCAGGGGCCTGCAATCCATATGAAACGATATAAGTAAATAGGAAATGGTGACCTAGACGTGCTATAGGAATTTCAAAATAAAGGCTTACCTTAAAAAAAGACAATATGTATCGATGTTCTCACTTATTCTCAATTATACTGGATCATTGAATCAATATATTAATTTAGAATGATGTACTGTTACACCCCTGATAGACATGGCTTTGTTTTAGGGATCACGAGCCAAAAAGTTTAAAGTTTGAAGTTTAAAACGCCAAAAAGGCACCCATAAGCAAAAGTTTAAAAAAAAAAAAAAAAAAGAAAGAAATCTTAAAAAAAAAAAAAAGAAGCTTCTCACAAATAACCAGAACGCAAATGACATCTATGTCCGACCAGTCAAAAAAACAAAAACAAAAAACCTTTAATGATCTTACAGAGTCTGTACCAGCATATATTTGGTATTTTTACATTAGAAAACACAAAATATATTTGTCAACTGAAGAGTCCATTAATCTGCTAATGATTCTAACACCAAATGTGAGCACTAATTAATTCAGAAAAGCAACTTATCACCACAAAAATGTTTTTAATGCCCCTGTCTGTATGCTCATTCCTCACACATTTAATATTACATAAATCATCAGGTACAGCGGAGGATCAAGTCACCACTGGTAAACCCAATTAGAGTGTGGTTTCCACTGAGACAGGCAGGCTGGTCCCGTAAGTGAAGGTGATTTGAGCTGAGTAAACAGGCGGGGAATAACTGGCTGGAGGGATGTGGGAATGTTTGTTGGGAATGCTGGAACGTGGTGCACTCGCAGTCGCGGGATGAGCGGACGTAACCGGCTTTGGAGCGCCTGGCCGCCAGCGCTTAAACCCGGCTAATCTGATTGGATTAACACCAACCTGCCCGGCTCCACATGAGCGCGCGCATGCACACATTTGTGCTATATGCCAATCAGCCGGGGCTGCCTCTGCAGCTTCCTGGAGTTCATCTGGATTCTGGGTTGTGCTGGCTGGCTGGCTGATGGCACCATGCTGAGCTACCCACATGCACACGCATCCGCTCTCACGCCACGCACACACACACACACACACACACTCTCTCAATTCACACACAGAGCCATCTTAGAGTGCAGTGATTTGTGCTGTGAATCTGAAACAGACCTATTGAAAGAAGACTAATGCCCAGCACTTGACAACCGTGCTAATTGACTAGCCCCCTCCCCAGCAATGAAACTAAACGTTTTCACCCCTCTGTCTTTTATCTTTTCAATCATTCCCTGACAGCTCTCCTCTTGTCCCACACTCATCCCATCCTCTTCCTCATATCACTCTTCATCACCTCCATCTCCATCTCCGCCTCTCTCCCTGCTCCCGCTGTCCTTCCCCACCCCACCACCCCCCCATATTCATACATGTAATCATTCATTAGAACCAAGGCAGTTGTCCATTAGGCAAAGCAGCCATTTTGGAAATTGCAGCAAATCTTCCATGAAAAGACATTTCCTCTAATGCGGTAGTCACGCTCGGAGGGAGAGGGAGAGGAAGATGGCAAAAAGGGAGAGAAAGAAAGACGAGTGGGCAGAGATGGAGAGAGGAGAAAAAAAAAAGAGGAGAGGGAGGAAAAAGTGAAGGAGAGAGATAGAGAGTGAGCCCCCCGGCCATAAAGCCACCAAGCGGAAAGCAAGCCTGCTGTTTGATTAGAGAGTGACACCATCATGGAGGGAAGGAGGGAGGAAAGGACGGAAGGAGAGGGAGGGAAAGTGTTTGAGAGGCAAGCAGAGGGGATGAAGAGGAGGCGGGAGAGAAAGAGATGGAGAGAGAAAACAGGGAGTGATTTCAGAGGGCCCAGATAGAGGCAGTAAAATTAGCCCCATCACTTCGCTTACTAAGACGCTCTATGACACACAAGGATTAAAACAGACGCGCACACACACAGTTATGAGATGTGTGTGCAAACACACATGCACAAGGACAGATGGTATCCCCCATCTAAAAGTGTGGCTCTAATTTGAGTAAAGTGGTAGATACCTCCTTAACCAATTAGAGGCCCCATATCTAAGGCCTCGCATTAGGGCTGTATCTGTTTGTCTCACACACTCATTAGGGTGTGTACTACTATGTGCGCGTGTGTGTTTGTATTAGCGTGTCCCGTGGGATCACTGAGGAACATTAAAACTGATATAAGAGGTGGAAAATGACAAATCCACTCTGAGTGGCACGCTGCCGAGTATGTGAGTTCTTTTCTCCCACAATGCCACTGTTCATCTCGATCTCATCTCATCACCGATCAAAGGCAGACCTGTCTCTCCTATTACCCACCATTCATCTCGCCGCCGCTCGCTCCTGCTTAATGCGCCTCCCTCCAAAGCTGACACATTTGTCACCGGACCAAACTGAGCCTAATCCATCGTAGCAGGTTCTTTTTTTCCCTCCCCTACCCACAATTTATGATTTACTGAATGTGAAAAACCAGCATATTCAATCCAATTTCCTCAATGTCTCGAAAACGTTTTTATGCTCTCTTGAAGTAGAGACCTTTTTTTTGAAGAAGCACAGTGCAACACACAGTGATACAAAGCCATCTGTAGAATCGATAAATAATACAGCCATGACAACAGGGCCTGGAAAATGCAACGCTATCAATACAAAACAGCTCAATAGTGGCTTTGGACATGAAATGTTCTTTAAAGAAAATCACATAAATGTCAGACTGGCTGTCTCTCTGTTGTGTAAATGGCAACTGGTGAGCTTACACAGTCATTATACTCTGCTCTACAAGACAAATATACAGTGTATATAAGAAGAGCTGGAACATTACGTGGATTAATTGATCAGTTGATCATACTTCTGCTATTATTGGTCACATACGATTATTATTATCACATACTGTCTTATAACATATATGCTCCCAAAATACTATCATTATTAATATTATATTACTTCTAAAATCAACGTTATCGTAGCTATAGTCAGTGTCTACCCTGCATCTCTCTCTCTCTCTCTTTTTGTATATTTAGTCATAAGGATTACTGTAAATTTACTATCTTGATCTATTATTATCTATTTTTTTCCTGTTTTTCGTATCTGTTGTGAGGGTCCAAGCACAGAGGGATGTCGTATGCTGTAAAGCCCTCTGAAGCAAATTAATGAGACTGAATTGAACTGAATCTTCAATTATTAAATTGCAGAATCTTAATAATCGATTAATTTAAGTCATTTATTTTTGGTTTTTATGTATTCAAATGTGAATATAGAGCTGCAATAATACAGTCACCTAATCAAGTAGTGGTCTGACAGAAATATCTGCCAACTGTTTTTTATAACTGATTAATCGTTTAAGTAATTGTTCATACAAAAATGGTAGAGTCTCTTAAATATGGATATTTCCTGCTTTTCATATCAAACTCAACATCTTTGGGTTTTGTACTGATAAAACACATTTAAAGACTGAGTGGATTCATTGATCAGTTTGCAGAATCTTAATAATCAATCAATTACATTCATTTATTTTGGCATCTTTTGGTTTTATGTTTTCAAATGTAAACACAGAGCTGCGATGATAAGTCGACTAATCAAGTAGTCGATTGACAGAAGATAATCGGCAACTATTTTGAAAATTGCTAACGTCATATTTCATACAAAAATGGCAGAAAATGCTGTTTTCACCCTCTCAAATATAAAATGTCCTGCTTTTCTCTGTTTCATATCAAACTAAACTGAACATCTTTTGGTTTTGGACTGATAAAACACAACATTTAAAGACTTCACCTTGGACTTTGAGAAACTGAGAAGGTAATTTTCCTTATTTTTGAACATTTTATAGAAGAATTAATCAAGGAAAAAACAATCTGCAGATTAATCGCTAATGAAAATACTCATTAGTTGCAGCCCTAAAACATTATAAGACTACACCTTTTAAATACAAGTATATAGAATATACAGTATATATAAGTAGAGCTGAAACATTAGGTAGATTCATTGATCAGTTTATCTTCAAATATTAATTTGCAGACTCTTAAAAATCAATCAATTCAAGTCATTTATTCTGGCATTTTTGATGTCATGTTTTCAAATGTGAAATAGAGCTGCAATGATTAGTTGACTCATCAAGCAGTCGATTGATAGAAAATAATCGACAACTATTTTGATAACTGATTAATCGTTAAGTATTTTTTATACAAAAATGGCAGAAAATGCTGAGATTTCCTGCTTTTCTGTATTTCATATTGTACTAAACTGATCATCTTTAGGATTTGGACTGATAAACAAAACATTTACAAATTTCAACTTGGACTTTGAGAGACTTGGATGATGTTTTTCTGCATTTTCTGACATTTTATAGAAGAATTAATTGAGAAAAACAATCTGCAGATTAATCGCTAATGAAAATAATAGTTAGTTGCAGCCTTAAAACTGAACATATTTGAATATATGGCTATCTTTTGTCATGTTAATGAGATGAAACATGCTATTTAAATATGTCAATCCAGGCTCTAAAAACATATGATGTGAACTTTTACTATTTGCTGTTATGGTTAACCAACAATGAAAATAACTTTGTTGCAGGACCAAACATTAGCCCATATATTTCTTTTCATCACCAAATGAAAGCCAATATATGATTAAATGTGAATTAAAACTTTCCTAATAATGTTCTTGAATCTTAGTTGAATTTTACCATGTTTTCTCATGGATGTGTTCTCTGACATTCAGGAGGCGTATTTATGTGCCTGAATCCAGCTGATGGAAATGGTCCTAATTCACATTTTATTTTTGCAGCATTTGAAACGTTTGTGTAAAATTCACTTGACAGCTGGATGAGAACACAGCTGCAGAGCGAGGCTGGATCTGTCGACGCTGGAGCTGCTGCTGCTGCTCGTGCGGTCAGAGATTCTCTAGATAGGCCGTTTTCTCTTCTCGGTTTCTCACGGTTAACAACGCAGCTCCAAAACCACTTCCTCCACAAAGCGGGCAGGTATGAGGTGTGCCAGATGCGTTAAATCATTGGCTGGGGCTACAGGCTCTTCACCTCCGCCACAGTGACAGTAGGCACAGCTGACTTTAAAGCTCTGCGTACGACGCTGCGCCGAGAAATCCCTCACCATCGCTCTGTAAACACAGATGATCTTTTTCACACTCTCCCTGGCCTCCTCACCACACTGCTACTGCCCTCAAGACAAATGTCCCTAAACAAGCATTACCACAGTGATGCAAGGAGAGCCAACAAGAGAGCCAAACAATGAGGGACACAAGGATTCAAACATACACAGACAGAAGCACGCAATGAGACAGAAAAAGGCACAAAAACAGGAAGGGAAACAGAGAGAGTGTGATTCCAGCTTCTCTTCAAAGCTCCTCATTGCAGCGATTCACTTCACTTTCCTGTGGAAGTGGAGGTGCGTGCAATATGGAGCAGCATTGTTTTTCTTCAGGGTGCCATTAAGCATGTAGTCCCTTGTTTCTCCTGTCAGGAGTGATAGGATAGTCGATTATACCAGAGGCAAGAGATCCTCTCCACGCATGCATACCTAGACCTCTCATCTACGCTGCCTCCGTCTCTCTCTCTGTTCCCATGGCCTCCTCAGGTGTACACAAACACAGACACGCACACAAACACACACCCACACGAGTTCAGGGCTCCGAAACAGCGCTCACAAAAGTGATGAAAGGCCGTTTATCCTGCTTCCACTGTGATATCTCGGCTCGCCATGCAGAATGGCCGGACACGTTATCACCTCTGACCAGGGGAAACCACGGGAGTCAGGACTGACGCCAGCAGCAAATACCAGCGCTAGCGTGTGTGTATGTGTGTGTGTCCCAGCAGTAATAATCACCCGGATTAGAGCGGAGCCAAACCCCCGCAGGGTCCCCCCTCTTCTACCCCCTCCTACCGACCCAGCCCAGCCCTGCCCAGCCTGCAGCTCTGATCCCCAGTTTGAGCAGCCATGGGAAGCAGAGCAGCCGGCCTGACATCTCCAGCGCGCCTGGCTGCCAGACAGAAAGGCCGAGAGGCGAATAACACTTCTTTCTTTCTTGAAATCTCCATGTCTCCCAACCCCCTCTTCCCCCTCCCCACCTTTTTTGTCCTATTGATCACCCATAGCCAAAATAAAAATACTGAACAAGCTCAAGCAATACAAAGACACATAACCCATTCAACAAGCATACCCTTTAACCACAAGGGTGCAGTGAAATGGAAGTTGATACAGCCGTCAATATGTCTGGGTAGGGGATGCAATATGTTGGCAACAACAATGGGAAGGCGCGGAGAAGAAAATGGGTTATAACTTAATAAGAATGCGCGTCGTGTCTGGATGCCTCGCAGTCAATGCAAGGGATTATTACGGGGTGGAAATGTTACCAAGATGTATTGCACTCGCCGTGCCTGAAATAAATTCACCTGAATCTCTGTGCGATTCTGTGGGAGGGCATCCAGATATTGGTGCCTATCAACAATTGTCAGAGGCACTGTTGAGCTCCTGTGGCATCTGTGACAGCACAATGTGGAAATGTCGATCAGCATTTGTCTCCCTGCATCCTACCTCGGGAAGATGCACACCATCCTTGACATTCTTCTTTTATTCAAAACCTCAGCGTCACACCGTCCCACCCAGCGCAGAAGAAGACCTTTGATAACATCTTGTGGCAACTCTAATGTGTCTGTGGTTTACAGATACGGGGTTTTAGCATCAGTATATCACCTTGTGTTGTGTTTCATCTCCTCTGGTATCGCTACTGCGTTTCTTTAGTGTGAATAAAGCCAAAAATAGCCGCAAAGTTTTGATATGATGTGTGAGGAAATGCTTTAAAATGTACCATTAGATGATTATAATTGTCTCTCCAGGGGAATAAAGCTGCATTAAAGGCAGTTTTGTGGAGCAGATGAGGATGTGTAAGAAGTGGGACTGTCATTTTATATTCATTTGATTTCAATTTTAGCCTAATTTAAAATAACAAAAAAAGAAACACTGTGTACAGCTTTGTGAGTGTACAGTGACCTCATTGTACCTTTGTGTCTCAGCTGTGGCATCACCGCAATACACTTTAAATTCATATATCATGAGAGCAACCCAGTTTAAAAGTTGCACACACACACACACACACACACACGATCTTTAACTATATAGATTCCCAATTTCTCACACTTGAAATTCCTCCTCACACAAGAAAGCAAACATCTCCCAGCTTTACCTCTGATTCTTCTGCTTGTTCTCCTTCTTGTTGAGGACCCCCGGCACACAGTTGGTGAGCTCGGTCCAGTCGGCGTGCAAGCCGCAGCTCCAGCCGGTGGAGAACCGGGAGAAGAGCCAGGTCTCCTTGCGGTTGGGCCGGTAGCAGGTACACTTCTTCTGGCCCGGTCTGCAGTCGCAGGGGACCTCCAGACGGACATTCTGGACCAGGTGCCGGCCGAAGGTAGTTCCTCCGGTCTTCTGGATGTGCAAAAACACGATCACGTCCTCCCCTTTGATTTGGAAATCAATCGTCCTCTCCAGGTCCCTCACGGGGAAGTAGTATTTCTTAACGTAGTGGGGGTCCGGAGTGGGGAAGATGTCCCCCTCGTCTTCCTCCGTGAAATAACCGTGCGGGGAGCCGAAATTGATCACCCCGGGAGCCACGTACTGATAGAGAATCAGCATAAAACACACGGATCCGACGACGATCAACAAGAATTTGCTGCTCCTCTCGACCATGTTCCTTCCAAGTGCGGGTCCCACAGTACGCTACCATTTCCCAGTCAAGCCGACAACAGGGAGCAGGGCGCTCGGCTTCGGCATTCTCGCTCTCTCCCCCCCGCCAGCAACGACTCGTTTTCGGGGCTCAAGAGTGGCTCATTCCGCGTCGAGGCGACCGGCGAAGTTGGCTCATCGTTCACCGAGACCGTTCAACACCGTGAAAGACGCATTGTAACTCGCTGGAAGCCCCCCCAGTAGCCGACCCTCCCCCGTTTACTTTACTTTGGTTTCCAGTCTGCACAACAGGCTCACTGCATCACCATGGAGTTATGTACCCAGGATGCAGCGCGACTCCTACCTTTTCAACGTCTCTCGCTCGCTCTATCTCTCCGAAACACACAGCGAGGAGCACAAGCGCTTTAATTTATTGGTTCACACGTAACGACCGCGTCACCCGCTGCCAGCCAATAGCAAGTGACCTCACATAGATAGATAGATAGATAGATAGATAGATAGATAGATAGATAGATAGATCGATAGATAGATAGATAGATAGACAGACAGGTAGATAGATAGATAGATAGATAGACAGGTAGATAGATAGATAGATAGATAGATAGATAGACAAGTAGGTAGACAGGTAGGTAGATAGATAGACAGACAGGTAGGCAGGTAGATAGATAGATAGATAGATAGATAGATAGATAGAGACAGACAGATAGACAGACAGACAGGTAGGTAGATAGATAGATAGACAGACAGACAGACAGACAGATAGACAGGTAGGTAGATAGATAGACAGACAGACAGATAGACAGGTAGATAGATAGATAGATAGACAGACAGACAGACAGGTAGGTAGATAGATAGACAGACAGACAGGTAGGTAGATAGATAGACAGACAGGTAGGCAGGTAGATAGATAGATAGATAGATAGATAGATAGATAGATAGAGACAGACAGATAGACAGACAGACAGGTAGGTAGATAGATAGATAGACAGACAGACAGACAGACAGATAGACAGGTAGGTAGATAGATAGACAGACAGACAGACAGACAGATAGACAGGTAGGTAGATAGATAGACAGACAGACAGACAGACAGATAGACAGGTAGATAGATAGATAGATAGACAGACAGACAGACAGGTAGGTAGATAGATAGACAGACAGACAGGTAGGTAGATAGATAGACAGACAGACAGGTAGGTAGATAGATAGACAGACAGACAGGTAGATAGATAGATAGATAGATAGATAGATAGATAGATAGATAGATAGATAAACAGACAGACAGACAGACAGACAGGTAGGTAGATAGATAGACAGACAGACAGGTAGATAGATAGACAGACAGACAGACAGGTAGGTAGATAGATAGATAGACAGACAGACAGACAGGTAGATAGATAGACAGACAAACAGACAGACAGACAGACAGGTAGGTAGATGGACAGACAGACAGACAGACAGACAGGCAGGCAGATAGATAGATAGATAGATAGATAGATAGATAGATAGATAGATAGATAGATAGACAGACAGACAGACAGACAGATAGACAGATAGATTACGGAAGCGTATTGCATTCACTTGACAAATAAGTTTTTCTATTTTTTCGGAGTAATTTATTTATTTTTCTGTTTTTTGTGTAATCTTTTCTGTTTTTTTTGCAGTATTTTTTATTCCTGAAGGAGGAGGATGAGATACTTCAAAATCTCACGTGAAGCACCTGCAAGTGACCCCTGCATCCATGGTGACAGGTTGTAACAACGTTAGCTGACAAATTTGTGTAGGAATGTGAATCTTTGGGTGTCTCACGATTTGATTCGATTCCGATTCTTAGGGTCACGATTCGATTCATAATCGATTCTCGATTCAAACGATTCTCGATTCAAACGATTCTCGATTCAAAAATTGATACAGTGCATAGTGTGTTACGGCATACTGAATGACTCATGTCAAGCCGCTGTGTCCCAGGGAGATAATAAAACCCAAAATGAGTCCAAACTCCTGCCTTCATTGAAGATGGGACTGGCTGAATTTGTTGCTCCTCCATAGCTCCTGCCCCTCTTCACAGTAGAGTTGTGCCGTGCGCCTGTGGGGGCGCGCAGAGAGACGGGGGAACATTAATAAAAAAATCGATTTTTGAAGTTTATGAATCGATTCAGAATTGTGGATGATTAGAATCGCGATTCTTATGTGAATCGATTTTTCCCCCACCCCTAGTAACAATGTCCAGCATGATGGAAAAAAGCTGCCAGCTTAATGTTACCTGACAGCTGAAATCATGCCCATACACGTTTGTCAGGTAAGGAACCTGTTACTAACCTAACCTGTTACACTGAGCGATAGGCCTACACTAGAAGGATGCAGTCGAAAACATAGCTAGATTATCACACCCTGTGTGTAACTATTTGCGTGCCTTACCCTTATTGATCCCGTAGCTGAAATTGTCTAGGAGCAGGAGCAGATACAAAATACATGCATGAGCAGGAGTCACCATGGATGCAGGGGTCACTTGCAGGTGCCAGGTGGGAGCTTCTCACGAAATTTTGAAGTATCTCGTCTCCTCGTTCAGGAAAAAAAAAAAGTTCACTTTTGGGCAATATTCAAAAAACGTTTTGTGACAGGGAGGGGGTTATAATTAGAGGAGAATTTAATTCTAAAAAACAATGTCACATCTTTTAATCATATTTTTTTTAACAGCGTCAGTTTGCTTTCCATCCCTTTCCTTTCTTGCTTTGGGGAAAGGCATGTCAGTGTACGTTGGTGCTTCAGCAGCAGTGTTGGGCTGTAACACGTTATTAGTGATGCGTCACAATTATAATATTACTTTTTCCAGTAGCGAGAAGTGTAACTAATTACTAATGAAATTTCAATAACAATAATAATAAAATAACCGTAACCGTTGCACTGCTGCAGGCCCGCCACGAAGCAGCAAGCTAATTAGGAAGTTGTAGACAATTACCTTAGCGGCTGGAAATATTCCCATTACTTCCATTTTGATGGGTGGAAAGATGACAACAACACTTTTGCTGCAGGTAGTCCTACTAAAACTCTTTCCGCTGCGAAAAATGAAACACTTAAGCTACTATGACTGACAGCATAACAGTGTGAAGCTCCAGGAAATACACCCCACCAAAGGTGAGTCGTCCTCGGCCGTGGACGTCAGCTGTAGTGTTACACTGACCAAACTGGATTTTAATAGTGGACAGCTGCAGCTACAAAGAAGTAATGGCGCTTGTGGCTGGATATGTGGTGGATGAACTGTTGGTCCACAACTCTCCATCTTCAAGGCAGATCTTTGGGAAAATATTGATCACGGGCAACAGAAGTCCCCCAGGTAAAAAAAAAAGGTAGCGATCTAGCCTTAGCTACACTTACCAGCAATTACCCATTCACACATCTGAATTTTGGGGAGATTACCATTTTTATGGGGTGTAATGGAAAAGTAATATAACGAGTAGTACAACAAATTACTGTTGGCAACTCAGGGGATGCAAATAATGAAAAATAAATACATTTCCACCACAAATGAATGCAGAAAAGGCACACACTGGTGCAGAAAAGCTTGCCAGAATGCAGGAAACTCCATATGTGTGCTCCTCTCAGTGTTGAAGTGAAACCTGTGCCCATTCAGGTTCTCATTAAATTGGTTTTATCTTTTATCCTGCAGTTGCCACTCGTGGCCACAGTTTAGCAAATTACACAGTCTCGCTTTAGGTGCAGTTTTCAGCTAATTCTACGGCTGCTTTATGCATTAGGAAATATCATACTTGTTTCCTCCATCACAGTTATTAACAGCTGTAGTTGCTAATTACAGCACAAATCAAGTTAGAGGCAATACAAAACCTATGATAAGCTTAAAAAATACAAGGCATTGCTGTAGGCAAGGCTGGATTACCCTGCAGCCTCAGGTCCTTTGTGGCGCCGATGGTTTGAAGGCTTGATTAGTATTCATGAATTACTTTGGTAATACGCACTGCTAAAGTACAACAAAAACTGAAATGATAGGGCTCCGAAGTGGCTCCTGCATTTTAATACGAAACTTGAGTCCCTGTCTGATATCATAAAGGGGCCAAGTTTCAAAAGAGATGCATATTTAAATGGCAAATTATTGCTTTCATGAAAAGACAAGGCTTTTGTTTTGTATTGGGGTTTTTAATATGACACATTGGAGGTCACATTTGACCCTTTAAAAAACTTTTTTTTTTAAGACAGACAACATACACTAATCCATGTAAAGACAAGATGGCAACCATCTCTGCCAAGTGAGTCTGCAGCCGATCCCGACACAAAAGTGGACAAGGTCCAAAACCTGGTCACATTTTATGGTTGAAACTTCTTTATGTATGATTAATAATGTTTGTTGTTTAATATGGCAACAAATTTCACCAACTTTAGCAACAGTAACAAGATAAGACGCTGTTAATTCGGAAGTGCTCGTTTGAAGACATTAAGACTTTATTGTTTTCTCATTTGAGGACATTGGGACTTTATTATCGTTGACAGTGTTTAGTTTTTTATACTTATCAGGTCCTTCCGATCCCAAATAGCTTGGAGAAATTAAAAATACATACAACACAGAAGTTCAGATCTCAGGAGGATACACATGCACACAAATAGAATAGTAAATAGGAGCATGTAGAGTGAGTGGGCAAAAACAGGTAACAGCATAGAAGATAAATTATAACATCAATAGTTATAATGATTACAATAGTAATTAAAGGAAATATTCAAATTAACATATGATACATAATTCTTCAAACTCATCTTAGTTCATGAGCCACATACAGCCCAATTTGAGCTTATATGGGTCAGACCAATAAAACCATTGTAAAATAACCTATAAGCACCATCACCTCCAATATTTCCCTCTTTTTTGTGTAAAAAAATACAAGTAGAGTATCAGAATTTTACATGAAATAGGAAACACATTGTTTAGCTTGCTCCTGAAACCTTGCACTTCTTAGTCCAGTCATCTAGTGGGCCGGGTTGGACCCTTTGGTGGGCCAGACGTGTTTCATATGATTTATTGAAAAAACAACTGAGACAACTAAAGAAAAATGAGATAAAACATGAACCAAAAACTCACCCTCTTTGTCTAAAAGCTGCCACGCCAGTGAGTAACCAGGTAAAATAGCGTGAAACCACACCCAAAAGAACATGTGCAGACTAAACAAATAATAAACAACAGAGGTTAAATACACATTCTGGCTCCTACAAAAGGTACAGTATGATGCAAAATATATTTTTACTTTGCATTACATGCATTCTTGTACAGTCTATATTCACCATCCCTTCCTTCCTGCACACAGTGAACCATTTCTTTCTATATACAATTAAAGCAAGTCTGGAAATCTGTACAGATCACTTCAATAAGATGATGAAGACAGAAAGTGTCTTCCCAGACAGTACAGACACTGCCTACAGAATGACAGACAGTACAAATAAAAGTCAAAATAAATTGCTTAAGACTGGATGGAGAACAAACAGCGACAGTTAAAGCAAACACACCTCTTTCAGTTTATATAAAGTAATTTGAATCCACAAAAACAGTTCTCGTTCCCAGTGAAATGTGGAAATAAAAGCAGACGCTTATTTTTAGCTTTTGTCAAATCAGTAAATTATCTCCTTTGAGTGCAATTTCCTTATTTATATCACAAGAAACAGCAAACTAAGAAGTAAGACAAACAGTGATCCAAAGCTCCAACCTGATTCATTTACTGGAGGGCTGCAATGCCAGACAACCATGAGATCAACCAGTCCCTGTTGGTTCACGCTGCCTCTCGCGTTGCTGCCGCTGGTGGTCAGCACTGAGCCCTGCTGCTGCTGCTGCTGCTGCTGCTTCACCACAGCTGAACAACTTGTCAGGGATATTTATGCGATTCCCAGGGGCGATTACTGTCGACTCCAACATGTTTTGACTAATCATATCTACGAGTGGACAACAGAGACATGTTTCAACTGCTGGATGTTGTTCAGATAAGACTGACTCTACCAAAGCTGACTGTTTTTTTTTATTATTATTATTATTATTTCCACCACCACCAGTTGTCCCTGAGGTTTAGCTGCAATTTCTCAGGCATTTGTTATTGCAGATGTTTATTGTGGTAATAGGGCAGAGCGAGATGACTGGCTGTGTGTAATCTTGGAAAGCTACCAGGCCTGATTCCCACATGTTTCTTAAATGAAGCTCAATCAGTAAGATCAGCCCAATCAGCAGGCCCGGGGGTGTGAAAGCAGCAGTTGGTTGTGGCTGATGGCAAATGAGGTTGGTAAGAGATGAGGGTATATTTTCACTTGGAGTGGTTTGGGTTGATGATGTGATGTGTGTTCAGTCAGGCTGTAATTGCCCGTGTGCTTATACACAGTTTCAGCTTCCATGATTTCCCAGTTGGATGTGGATCTCTGAAGGCCTGAGCTCAACCTCTTCCTGAAAACCTGCCATAACTTATAATTTATCTCAGGTAGTTTTTTTTGAGGAGGACCAGGTGTTCACAATTTCAGATACGCAGATACTTCAGCTGCACTTTAGAAACAGTTTCAGTGTTTAAAAATAGCTCTCATTTCCCTTCAGGTCCTTTTAAAAACGAAAGTATTCAACGGATTTACAAGAAAAGGCTCAACAACCATTTCTGATAAGATACACATACATATACATATATACATTTACTAATGCATTAAATATCACTGTTTATTGTTCTTACTCAGAAATAATACTGTTATAAATGCTGGTAATGGGTTTCACACTTTCTAATGATGATCCACACAAATCTGCAGTTTTACAGAGGCTCTTACTGATGAGTTAAGGAGCTTAACATGTTAGGGGTAGATTTAGGTAGGCTAATTAAAGGGATTTTTCACAACCTGGCAACCCAAAGATTCTTATTAATGACTTGTTGCTGATATATGAAGCTTTAGTAAATACTTTACATTTGCGCTGTTCATGTGTATCATATCATCGTTTCTAAAGTGACATGGTGTATCAGCTGGCTTTGTCATCAGGAGGTGGAGGGGATGGGGCTGTTTTTTAAGCAAACACTGCTGTGTTTCTTGCAGCTTTTTAAACACCAAACGTGGGTGTTGTTTAGGGACTTGTCCAAGCTTTGCCTGCGGCTTTTTTCACCCCCAAATGTGAGTGACGTGGGTGTTTTTAGGGACCTGTTGCTGATTTTTTTTGCAGCTGTGTAGCCCCCATACATGAGTGTTTTTAGTGACCCATCACTGTTTTTTCCAGCAGATTTTCAGCCCCTAAATGTGGTTGTTTTTGAGCAACCCATTGCTGATTTTCCAGCAGCTTTTCAACCCCCAAATTTGGGTGATTTTAGGGACCCGTCGCTGTATTTCCAGCAGCTTTTCAACCCTCAAATGTTGGTGATTTTAGGGACCTGTCGCTGTATTTCCAGCAGCTTTTCAACCCTCAAATGTTGGTGATTTTAGGGACCTGTCGCTGTATTTCCAGCAGCTTTTCAACCCTCAAATGCAGGTGTTTTTCAGGCACTCGTCTCTGCTTTGCTTGCATCTTTTGCACCCCCAAATGTGGTTGTTTTGTAGCGACATGTTGCTGTTGTTCCAGCAACTTTTCAGCCTCCAAAGATGGGCGTTTTTACAGACCTGTCACTGTATTTGCTAAAGCTTCTCAGCCCCCAAATGCAGGTGTTTTTTAGGGACTAGTCTCTGCTTTGCCTGTGGCTTTTTGACCCCCAAAGGTGGTTGTTTTTTTTAGCAGCCTGTCACTGCTTTTCCAGCAGCTTTTAAGGACCCGTGGCTGTATTTCCTGCAGCATTTTAGATCCTAAATGTGGGTGTATTTAGGGACCTGTTGCCGTATTTCCTGCAGCTTCTCAGCCCCCAGACATGGGTGTTTTTTAGCGACCTGTTGCCGTTTTTACTGCGGCTTCTCAGCCGTGTTTATTGGTGTTTATTAGGGACTTGTCTAAGCACTGTATGCGGCTTCTTCACTCTCAAATGTGATTGTTTTTTAGTGACAGGTCGCTGTTTTTGCAGCAGCTTTTCAACCCAGAAACAGGGGTGTTTTTAGGAACCCGTCACTGTGGTTCTTGCAGCTTTTCATCTTCCAAACATGGGTGTTTTTTAGGTACTCGTCAGCTTTTTTGCCCCCAGATGTGGGCGTTTTTCAGTGACCTGCCACTCTTTTCCAGCAACTTCCCAGCCCCCAAACATGGGTGTTTTTAGGGCCTGTATGTATAAAACCTGATCTTTTCTTATAACTAAGTGATTTTTGCGCTAATGTAGCAATGTAACCTATCTCTGGTTTGCAGAAATGTACAATGTCAACATTTTTTTGATGATTGGGTTTATTAAAGCCATTAGTTTACACTTCAGTACAATGTATGAAGGCTGACTTATTAGAAAGTGGTTCCGTATTTTGATTATCTGTAGGAAGCCATTTGCTGAGCAAAGCCAAACTTTTGCTGATGTCAGCCTTCTTGAAAGAGAGGAACAAACCAGATGTTTTTTTAAACAGATGTTTGATGTTGTTTCCCCTTTTTAGGAAATGACAAATCTGACTAAGATCTAAAAGTTCTCTATTTTTAATAAATGTGTGGTTTGGATCGTGTGAAGAAGTTCCTCTTTTCAGCGATGGCATGATGTGTGTATGCTCTTTAGCCTCTCTGCCATATGCCCTCCACTCCAGCTTCTAAAACATCAGGATTAACTGCTTTTCTCTGCTGTTTATTGTTGTAAGAAGAATATATTTGGGGTTTAGTGTGTTTATCAGACAAAACAAGTAATTTTAAGACGCAAAATTGGACTTTATTAAATAAAGAAAAGGATCAATAATGAAAATGTCCTTCCATGCTGGCTGAAACCAACAGTTTGTAAATATTATGTTTTTGGTATTTTGCATTTATTGGACAGTTTACAGTGAAGGCTGGATTGGCATCCAAATAAGATCCAGGTTTACAGTGGGTCAGCTGGTGTGTACTAGGAATATACACCACTAAAATCAATATTAACTGACACGATGACGACTTGAAGGCAGCTCATAAAGAGGATCCATCTGTTAAAAGTGTAGTTTTCAGATTACATGTTGTATATTCCTAAATTAATTCATTTAATCAAAAGCATAGACATCAAATCTGGGAGCAGGTAGTTGGCGGGCTAATAGGGACCCTGCAGCCAACTGTCAGTCGCCAGAGGAAAATGTTGGAAAATGTTGCTGTAATTTCTGCACACCGCATACGTTACATTTGTACACTTCATACGAATCATATCAGAGCACAAGGACTGAATTGGGTGACTTTTACTGAATATGGATTTTACTGCTACATTCTCTGCTGCTCCACCTCCCTCTCTCTACATGTAGGCACAAACACGCTCAAAGATTATTGTGTTTTATCCTGTGATATAACGATGTGATTCCTCCTGAGGAGACTGTGCATATAATATTTATTTATATGTATATATGCTGTATTTTTTATATATGTTGCCAATAAAAAAAAAATAAAAATGCAAAATTTCAGTTTAGTCCACATCACTAAAGTGCCACAGTTCGGATTACATGTACATGAGATGAGTTTCTTATAAAGAGGAGGAGAGGATGATATGCGAGACGGTTGCCACGCGGCGACCACCGGTCAATACCAGCTGTGTTTTCTGTTGTGACATTTCCAGCGCTGATTGTGGCAACAACAACTGGGTATTACTTTAAGGAGTTGGCAACACATATTCAGTGGTGGTTATTGCAACAACAACTGAGTAATATTGTGACAGTGACACATTTCTAGTGCTGTTTATTGTGACAACAACCAGGTATTTTTTAGGTGACAGTGGCACGTTTCCAGTGGTGGTTGTGGCGACAATGATTGGGTATTTTTTAAAGTGACAGTGACACATACCCAGCGCTGGTTGTTGTCACATTACTTAAGGAGATGGCGGCAAATTTCCAGTGGTGGTTATTGTGACAATGACTGGATATTTATTAAGGCATTGGTGGCACATTTCCAGCGGTGGTTGTAGCAACTGTGCCATTTTTTTAAAAGCAAAAACACGATCTGTTCCCAACCGTCACCAAGTGTTTTTTGTACCCTCATCTAACCTCACACTGACCATAGCATATTCACAAACTTAAGACTGAAAACTGAAATGTAAAGAATCGTAACGTTTCAACATATTTGCTACATATAAAATGTACACATGTAACATGGTTTACAGAAATATACACTGCCAAGGTTTATGAGGGTGATTACATCGCTTTTGCACCACGGCCCCATAGGAGGTTAATCTAGCCGTGCGTACAGTGGAGATATAGACAGGAAATACGGAGGGAGAGAGATACTGGGGCTCTTTGCTCCATTAAATGTTCCTGGAAATGGTGACTAATGCCACTCACACAATTTCCCAGAGTGCAGGGTGACGTCCTCAGATTATTAGTTTCATTCAACCAACATATTTTAAACCAATGGATGTTTCGCTAACTATAATATAAGACAGAGAAAAGCACATTTGAGAAGATGATAATGAGATGTGCTGGCAAATTTTCTATCAATTAAGCAATCAGCTAATTGACTCATTTTTTCAGCTTTGCTTTCCTTCACATCAGACATTGAATTCCTCTGTCCTCCCACCCACACTCACCACTTCTCCTCTGAGCTTACTACAGCCCTGTGGCCACCACATGTGCATCACCATGACTTCCCCAAAGCCTGAATTTACAATCATGAGTTAACTACATTTGTGGAATAACAAAACCCCTGCTTGGCTCCGTCTCGTGTTTGGAATGTTTTGCACCTTGATGGCAGAAGAATTTTTTTTTCTTTTCCCCTCTGTCCTCTCCCTTCCTGAGATTATCCCAGCACGACTGGAGCTGAGCGGGTGAGGGCAACCAGCGTGTGTGAGCCGGTCTCAGTCTTGAATAATTCAGCCCTGCTTATTTACATGTTCTTTACTTACACTGAAGCAGCATCCGCCTGTCACACTGCTGTTAAACACACTCATGATTATGACTTCTGCCTCGCCCCTGGCATTACCCGGTTGTATTAAATACTGGGAGATTTTTTGGGTGAGTGTGTATGTGTGTGTGTGTGAGTGCGTCTCGCTGTGTTTGCAAGACAGAGAGAAAGTGACTGAGAATATTAATACAGTGTGTTTGTGAGTGTTAACTTGTGTGTGTTTATGACGAGACGTTGGCGTGTGTGTTTTGCTCTCACCATGCGCAGTGTCATTATGAGCGGCGTTACTTAAAGAAGATGGATGTCACAGAGTGTGTTGCCCTCTGGCTCGGGTATAGAGATATGACAGTCTGTTTATCATCAGAACCAGTTTATTGTTGCTTTTGCATAATGATCCTGTTTAGATGGATATTTTCACACTGTTTCCAGAGGCTTTGAGCTGTGTATTATGTCCTGCCTCAGCGTGTCACACACACACCAACACACACACACACACACACACACATCGCGTCTCTTTGTTCCTTTTATGCTTACAATGTATTTCAGGGCACATTTTTATCAATGAGGTTTGTTTTTGATAACGAAATAAGAGTCCCATATGTTTATGAGCAGGATAAAAAAACACAAAACAAGTGCAGGGACACACACGCGTACAAATATTTACATATGTATGAGGCCCGTGAAATGCCCCCAATTAAAATGCTGTGTGTATTAATAAATAAACAGGTGGTCAGTGGATTATAGCTGGTACTCGTGTTGACACAAGCTAAACAGGGTTCATTTATGGTGCTTACATCTTGATTTTTAGGGAATCTGCTCTCGCCTCCTAATGTCCGCCCTGCTCACACACACACACAACATGCTCAGACATGCCCCGTCTGTTTGTGCTTTATTTTTCAGTCAGCCAGCGGCCAGGACCGAATTCCACTGAGGCAAAAAAAAAACAAAACACAAAAACAAAAAGGCGATGGGGTATTAGAACTAAAACACACAAAAACCCATTTTCCCCCAACTTAACATTTTTTTTGCGAGTGCAGCAGCGTATTTGTTTGTTCTTTATAAATAAACAAGCAAAAATTAAGTCAAAAGAATTACCAATCTGTTTTCATCACGGAGCGCTGAAATGAATTATTCCCTGAACCTTCGGAGTGTTTCAGACACAAATATTTTCTTTGGATGTGCCTAAGGGGGAAGTGCACACTGTAGAAAGAAAACAAAACTGGGCGCCATCTATTTCCTACATTCCAGAGTCTGTTAGTGTTGAGTGTGTTTGAAGAGGAGCACACACTGAGGAAGTTTGAGAGTGAGTGTGTGTTTGTACATGATGCTAGATTTGAGTAACCCACGTGCGTGTGTACGTTGTACGGATGTAACTGTGCATACAGGTGTTTAGACTTTTCATGTCAGCATGTTGTCTGTGCAAACATAAATTTCCATTTGTGTGAATGTTTCTCACGTGCCTCTAGGGCTGCCCCTGACTAAGACTTTTCCTAGTTGACCAATAGTTATCATTTAGGGCCATTAGTCGACTAGTCGCCGAGTTCATATTTTGGGCGGGGCAACACAATGGCTTGAGTTGAAGGTGTGAGACAGAATAGTATCAGTAACATTGTTAACACTGTGCTACATTACAGAGAAATACAAAACCGTACTAATGAACCTTCATTAATATAGGCCTATATTTTATCTACAAGTGCACGTCACACACTGAGCGAGCCGCCTGTTAATGACGCTGTGGGCTAATGGGCATGTAGCTACTTCATGTTTCAGATGATGCGTCATGTTTGTAGTCGACTAGTGAAGATGAGTTTACATATCACCTTGGTTTATAACGTGACTCCTGTCTGACTGCTGAGCGTGGCCTCTTCCTGTATCTGTTTGTTTTGTTTTTTTCTTTCTGTGACTAAGCAACCAATGAAATCTTGCCGCCTCATGACACTCCTGGTCAACTAACATTTGGTTGACTATCGGGGGACAGCCCAATTGTTCACTATAATAAATGAGGGATGTTCACATTTTTTGGATTCTCCGTTCGCTGTGGAGGCATGCGAGAGAAACAAAGGTGTTTTTTTTAATGAATTCAAGGTACCATGGTGAGTAATTCGTAAACAAATGGCCATTTTGTGGTTGAAGAATCCCTTTCAGGTCAGGAAAGAAAGTTGTTTTGACTTTATTGACTGATAAACTCTCTCAGTATTTAACCCACATCATGATCTTTCTCTACCCTTTTTCAAGCGCTGTTAAGTGCTTCGAAGTAGACATGAAAACATCTAGGTCTAAGTAGGTAGGGAAACTGAATTACTAGGTCTTATCACCAGCAACATACTCTGAATGCCTTTAGTTGTCAACAACTTGACAGGGAGCAGACCTTACTTGAACTTTAGCTTTCTTCTTTCAAGCAGAGACCTTTCTCACCTCACTGAAAGCGTCAGCATGCCTCAAACAAAGTGCTTGTCTAAAACCCTGCCCCTCAGATCTCTACAGCTGGATGTGGGGGAACGGATCCAACAAATGTTTGCAACTTTTGAAAACCAATGATCTGACAAGCATGACTGCGTCATACAGCAATCGTTCAGATCTGCACAGGGGAGACAGTAGCTTTTGAACTCTTTATATTCTTCACATAACTGCTGCCATCACTCAGCACGTACAATTGAGCACAACACTGTGAACGTCATCCTCATCTGTATGATTCATCCTGTCTTGCCCTTCTCTAACAGAGGGGTCATCCCATCTTAGAGTGTGGCTATTCAGAACATGAACAAATACTGTTTCTTTTAGACATGGTTTGACGACACTACTTGCCTATGTAGTGTCTATGTATTAAAATGTTAAAATAGTGAGGTAGAAGTATGTAAAAGTAATTGCTGTGATAAAAAAAAAACCACCAGGCCTTAGGCCGTTCTTAAGCTGAAGTCAGCTTGTGACAAATTTCTTTATATGATCATCTGCCCCAGGCACGCTACTGCAAGTGTTCACATTACATATACAAGCTTACGTCAGGAAAACACGTAATCTTGTTGCTAATGTTTTTAATTTCTCCCTGATTTTGGATCATATTTCTGCTGGAACGGGTCTGGTTATGAAGAGTTTGCTGTTATTGGTGATTTTTCACCATAGAAAATGCCACTACGCTCTTTTACAGTCAATCCCAGACTGCAGTGAAGGTGCAGAGATGCAAAAGATCTGGAATCAGAGCAGACTTGGCTTTTTCGGATGGGGTCTTATGTCCAGTTCAGACCAAAGATTTGCAACAAGGTGAAACAAGCAACTTCTTGTAAGCACTGTTCTGCAACGTTCTAAAAACCTGCCGGTTCACACCAATGAATATAATTTGTAGCTTCTTAAAATATGAATGAGGATAGTGACAGTGAGATACTGGCTACAGCTGCATTTGCAGTACTGACGAAACAGTAAAAAACAGAAACAAAATGAGCATCAGATGGATTGGACGGCGAACTGACCAGCTGAGTTGCAGGTGACAGCTTGAGTAGAGCTCAGACGGCCAGTTCACACTGCTGCAACTTTTCCCTGCAATGTTCTTAAACGGTTTTGTCTCGTCACGAATCATTGGTCCGAACTGACGGGTGCTAAAATGGAGCATTTCAGAGAGAAGGTGAAAACAGGTGTTCCAGCACAGACAGTGTAATTTACAATACAGCTGTAAACATATTATTGTAGAAACTCAAAAAACAATTATGAACCTGCAAATGAGCAGCTTCCTCATGTCATCCATCTAACACTGCTTAAACATTCCTCTGTGCGTGTGTGCGTGCACAGTCATGAGCGCTCGTGCATGTGCGTTTTGTCTTCAGGGTTGTGACAAGTTGACTCTTGGACATTTTGCCAGAGGACATATGTTTTTTCAATGGGTGTGTCAGGTCTAACACTTAATTCTCTCTGGCAGACATGAAGGATTAAAGTCCATAGGCGTGTGTGTCTATAGGGAATTAGATTATCTCATGTTTCAAGGCAGTTGTTAATGATTAAGGTTGTATTTAGAATGCTGCGCATAACCACTGTCTACTGGTTACTGGCCACTGAGTGCGTATTGATTTGTGGAGATCACTTGGGCCTAATAGCTGATGGCTCACAAATTCAGATATTTTGTAAAAACACATGAATATATGAGGTAAACAAAATCACCAAAGCAAGAAATTTGGCATTTAAAACATGTACCTGTGTGTGTAGATAAAATATTGATACATAGTGTTAATGTTGAAGGAGGTTTAATTTGTGCAAATGGGTTTGTAATCTTTAAAATAATGTCATTTTTATACATTCTTATACTAGACTAGTAGTAGAAAGTACATTTTTTGAAGTACTTTGAGGTACTTTTACCTCACTTGAGTGTTAGGGACCAAGCAGTGAGGTAATGAGGACAAAAACCTGGGTATTTATTTACCAAGAAAAAGGCATGACACACTACAAACCAAGAACTGAACAGCTGTTGCTACAAAAGAGGTCAACGTAACATAACTATAGTCAATATAACAACTAAACAAGGTCTTAACTGAACAAGCTGACCTGTCAAAATGACACATACAGGAGCTAATATAGTGGCTTGGAGAAACCACATAAAACTCGACGGGTAACCAAGATGGACGGCAACTACAACTAAATAGAAAGCAACTGACTGTATTAATTACTCTAATAGTAACCTATAAGCACAAGTGCAGTGTTTGACCTCACAGCAGCTACAAACTGCATTGTGTCTCAGACAGCCTTCACTGGGAGAGTTAATGCAATACGTATAATTCAGGGTGTCTACTAGCCTGGAAATCCAGACTCAAATCTAGAAAGATTTTGACTCTGGCCCTCACCGATACACCCTTCCTACCCAAGGGGCGCCACTAACTAAGCATTTCAAATGCCGCTGCTCGCAACTGGATAGCACAATGGCCAATCAGAGCAAAAAAACAAGGTGACGTATTCATTGCACTAAGCCCCATTTGTTTGCCGAACAGTGGGGCTAACTGATATATTATGCTTTTGCTGTATCCCATTGGCTAACCGGCAAAAACGTCCTTCCTGGAAGTGAGGGCTTCTAGGGCAGTCTGCTGTTCCTCTCTCAAGGAAAAAGAAAAAAGGTAGTTGGCTTAGCGTTTCTTCCAAAGCTAAATTTAAAGGACTCTGCCATTTTGTCTCTTTACTTTTCGACTCCTATGGTGCAGAGCTGTCTTCATCATGTTACGCCCACCCAGAGCCCACTTCTGATTCAAAAGGCTCTGCTCGTCGGGGCCAGATCCCTGTGCAGAGCAAATTCTAATTTGCTAGGGGCGGGGCATCTGGATTTCCAGGTTAGGTGTCTACAGCTCCTTTAAAAGTCTTAAATTGTCTTAAAGTCAGATTCAATGGGTCTTAAATACTTTCGGTCGCATTACCGCGAAAATATCTCCAGCTGGACAGACCCAACGACTGTCTACAATCACTGGACAGATCGGAGAGTTGCAGTAGCAAATAGCATTTATGACAGCGATGAGATTTTGTTTAAACTCACCCAATTGTTGTCATTTTTGCTTATTGTTCATTTTGAGCTGACATCGGTGTGTTTACTTGGAAAGAGTACCTACACATGTGTCTCACACACATTCACACAGACACGTATGTTATAATGTGTATTTCCATTCCAGGTTTGGTCTGAAGTTTCATATAAGGTGGTATTAAAAAGGTCTTAAAAAGAACTTAAATTTAACTTGGTTATATCTGTAGACACCCTGTAATTATGATTGATGATGATCATATTGGGCTGTTTTGGTGCCCCTCTGGCACTGGTGCCCGATGCACAGTGTATGCCCTCAGCAGGGGCCCATCTAACAGCTGGAGTCACGAGTGACTTTACAGATTGAGATTTTACAAACAAAACACATCATGAATTTATTTAAATATAACACTGTGCCGATTACTAATACGGATATTGATATATTTTTCCCACCTAATTTTAGTGATCATCAAGTCTCTTCTGTAGTGGAATTAACATCATGATGGAAACATGAAATACAATACTGTTCAATGCATGTAATATTCATTCATTGTGTAAATTAAAAATTAAGCACATTGGCTGATTCTGATAGTTCATTTTAAAGCCGATATCGGCCGATACCGATGACGTGTCGCTATCACCATGCATCCCTAGTAGTGATGCATTACATGTAATAATGCTTTTTTTAAGGAACATGTACTTGTCATGTTCTTTTTTCAAAAACTGCTCCTTTGCTCTTTACTCAAGCATCTATTTGAGCCAATATTCGACTTTTTACTTCACTGCATTTGCCATTTATGCCTTTGTTACAACAAGTCTGCCCTAAATGAGCGGATTTGGAGTAGGGGGGAGCAAATCTACAGCAGATGCCAAGTTATCAGATGCCTGGAAGAAAAAGAAACACCACCTGTCTTTTGAGATCAAACCCAGAACAAGAGGCAGCGTCTAGCAACAATCCCCAACCACATCTGTCCACACTAGGTGCACCAAAATCTAAAAAGACAACAGTTAAAGATGAAGTGCTTGCTGTTAAACCTAAAAAACAGTGAGATCTCCATGTATAACCTTTCATGTTTGGATAATAACGTTAACTTGTCTTGTAGCGTTTGAGTTTAGATTTTCAGCTCTCCACCTGTATCCCTCTCTGACTTAAATACTGCCTTACTGTCTTAAGTAAAAGATACGAGTGCTTCCACCGCCGCAGCAGACAGAGGCTCAGTCTAATGTGAATGCAGATGAACGCAGCGCAGACATCATAGATCCCAACTCTAGTGAAGGAAATGCCTTGTGATCGGTGAAGAATAATATTGCGCTCAATATCAATTTTCTCTGTCAACATTTGCCTTGGGAAATTTAGCTGGTACAATGGAAGAGGACTCAAATAACCAAAGCTCTTTGTTTGAGTGGAGTGCAATCTGATCTAGCTGCTGCTCCAGTTCTTGGAAGACAACGGATGGCTAATGGACGCCGCGTAACCTCACACTGTCTCACTCTCTTTCCTCCTTACTCCCCCCTCCTTTCTCCCTCTCTTCTCTCCTAGCACTCTCTCTTTCTCCTCACCGCGTCCTTCCTTCCTTTCATTGTAAGCCACATAAGGTTCTCACACAGAAATCTACACCATCCTCTGTCACACTGCTTGTCTCCTTTCAAATAAACGGACCGTAATTACTTGGGTTGTTGGTGGTTTTCACTTGAGAGTGTGTTTCAGCTGAGCCTGAGCCACCCTCTGCCCTCTGACTCAACTTCCGCCTCATGTCAATTACACGTTATTGGCATGACTGATTGGCAAATATAATATTGTTCCAAATATAGCTGCAGAGTCTGGCTTCAGTTTAGTCTCCCTGCCACGAGCAGATTGTAACCAAAGCTCTGTTTCGATCCGCCAGCGGACCTTCCAAGGTGTCTTCTCTGGGCATGAAAACAAATGTCGGCCTCTCGGTGTGGCTCTGGTTGATTGGGGTCAGCTGTCATCGCTGCCAAGATGCAGCACCTTAAAGGAGACCTATTATGCTCAGGTTCATACTTGTATTTTGTATTATGTTTACATGCTCTAATATTCAAAAGATGCTTTAATTTGCTCTCTGCCCACCTTCTGTCTGAGACACTCCATATTAGCACCTGTCTCTTTAAGCCACCCTCCCAAAAAAGCTCAGTCTGCTCTGATTGGCCAGCGTTTCTGGGTCTTCTGTATCTGCACCTGGCTTGCAGGAATGGTGCTCAGCCTTGCAGCCAATTTTTTTCCCAGTGGGTAAAGAAATCCCCTACGGCCCATTTTCCCCGTAGACCACCATTGTAAAAGAGTTATCTGAAAAACTGCTGGCAGAACCTCTTGAACTGGGATGATTGTAACAGAGTTTAACATCAGTTTCTATCATGTAAAATAACCTGTAAAACCTTCTTAACCAAAATCCTCTCAACCAGAAATTAACAACACTGGCAACCAAGATTACATGTTTCCCTGACATTAGCATGTAGCTTCATTGGTTCTACAGTGGTAGAAGGTCATGGGAGGATGCGAATGAAGCAGAATTACATCAACTGGCCAAAGGGGGCGCTATAGCAACCGACTGAAATCGCAAACTTTGAATGGGCATATCTCATGCCCCGTATGTCATAGAGACATGAAACTTTGCACAGAGATGTCTCTCCTCATGAGGAACACATTTGCCTCAAGAACCCATAACTTCGGTTATATAGATTTTCCACCATTTTGAATTTTTTGAAAAACACTTCAAATGGATCTCTTCTGAGGAAGTTTGACCGATCTGCATGAAACTCCGTGAGCATAATCTAGGGACCAATATCTAAAGTTCCCTCTTGGCAAAAGTTGGAAAACTTACTAAAACTGAGCTTCTATAAGTCAATGAATATTGCGGAGGGCGTGGCTCATCATATAAAGCTGTATAACATCTCAAGGGTTTCACCCATCACCACGCAACTTTGTAGGCATATGACCACACATAATCTGAGGGGACCCCTCCATTATTGACCCCATCAAACAAAATGAGGGCGCTAGAGAGCTAATTTCTTATCGAGGCCATATCGATTTTTACTAAACTTGGTAGATATGTAGAACAGGACGCCTCTAATTGGCAACTGGGTGGCGCTATAACAACAGAAAAATGCTTAAAAATGGCTAAAATGTGACCGATCGCTGTGGCTCCCCCTGTGGTGTGACTAAGTCATGGTATGGTGTGCTGTACATAATCACGGAAACTGTCAGTGTGTCATTCTGTCTGTACCACATTTTTCTACTCACTGACGTGGACAAAGCCACCAATGGGTATGGACTAGTGAATATAAATACCATTTCTGCTCATTGATGATCCTAAATCCTACACACTGGACCTTTAATTTGGGTGTGTTTCCAAAGTGTTCATGGCATATTGAATTTAGGGGAAGTGGAGAAACATTAATAATCCCCTAATCATAACAAATATATTCAACAAATAAGTTATGATGTATTATTATAAGTTCAGATAGCATAAGTTTGAATGCAGAGTTATTGTACACTCTGATATTGCTATTTTTACTTAACTAAAAAATCTGAGTGCGTCTTCCATTACTGCATGTCTGCGAGTTGAGTTAAAATCCAGACTTGAACATTTTTTAAAGAATGATGATCTGTCAGTGGGTGTTTCAGGGTCTCGGGCGAGGCTCTGACATCTGACATTTGAGGGTCATCCACTAAACACACAAACCCACTGAAAATGTTATGAAGACTCTGAAGTCATGGATAGGCTTTTATTTTTGGAATAAGGCTTGTTTTGAAAGCCAGAGGGAAAAAAAGGTGCAGGCTACCTTTGTTAGGTGATGTGGACTGTGGTGATGTTGTCTACACGCACGCTGCTTCTTCTACACACCAAACTTTTAGATTGTGTCCACCACAGTGATTTATAACCACCTCTGGTTCCTGAACTCATCATTGTAGACTTTATGATTTGGTAGACTGCCATCGCTGAGTCTATGTAGGCAGCCTCATTGTATATTTTTTTGTCCAAGGCCATGCTGGGCAAACTCTCACTCATATGTATGTAATCTCCTGACACAGACCTCCAGCAGTTTTCAGCTTCGTTCCACCAGGTGGCTTTCTCACCAGGTTCCAAAAGTTTGTACTGAAATGGGAAAAAAAGCTCCTCCTAGTTTGCTCCCTGGACTTGGAATAATCTGCAGAGCACACTACGTTTTAATAATCTCGTCCTCTTGGAAAAATGCAAAACCATCTTAAAAAATCATATCTACATATATAACTGAGAAATTAAACTGCCTTTCTGAGTCGTTGTGTGTGTGATGATGTATTTCCTGTCTGTTTCATTTCTATTTAAAATGTAACTAGTGTGCTCTCTTGGCAAGGTCTCCCTCAGAGGAGAGATTTATATCTAAAGGTGCTTCCTGGTCATCCTGATCTGATTGTTATCAGCCCATTAAATGGTCGTTATCTGTGGGTATAAGCCATAGATACGGGTCAGAGGGAGCCTGCTCCACCTGCTGGGGTTCAGAGGGCCGTTATCAACCCATTTGGAGGCTGTAATCAGTTTATGAGATTTCACTTTCAGGTTCAGGTGCCGAAATGATGTGGTTAGGTTTAGAAAAAGATCATGCCTGGGCCTAGAGTCCAATGTGAAACAAATAACTAACCTTACAGGCTCACACTGGATGTGGAGCCACTGCAAAGCACGGCAATTTTCCGCTGAGCACTGCCCGTGTCCCTTCATTGCTCATGTTAACCAACTGGGCTGTTCACACAGGATTCGCTGCGGATCTGCAGTGATAGTATTGGTGTCTGGTCTTTTTTTCCACGAGCAAATTTGGCAAGAAAACATACTGATAATCTAGTCTGAACGATATAAAAGATATATTAGATGTGACATTATTGATCTGATTATGATAAAATGATTTTTCAGTTGAGTCTAAACAGAGAGGAGGAGGAGGAGGAGGAGAAAGAGAGGAGCGTCACACGCACACAGAGACTCTGCATGTGATTAGAAAAGAGCAGAGGAGCAGAATCACTTGATGACCGGTAAAGAGAATTGCTCATCTGGTGTGAATGGCAAGGCGACTGCTGATGTGCAGCTTCCCAACATATCAGGGAGCTTCTGCGTCCAGTTTCAACATGGCGTGATAGTGAGTAAGTGTGGCAGGCCCCAACTAACATTACGCTTATCTGAGAACAGCCAAATCAGGTGTCCTGGTTACATAAAGACTAAATAAAGCAAACAAAAAAAAAAAACTACTCAGACATCTGGAGCTATGTTGATAGAGAATCAAACTCAAAAGACAAATGATAAGTAGACATGGACATTTGACTAAAGAATACTTCAACACAGTACCAGATCTGTGTGTTAGGTACCCCAACAGAGGGGGGGACCAAAAATCGGGACGGTACAGAACGGTTCCATTGGTACAATCCACAACTTTTCACAGTGGAAACTGAACCCTACTGTATTGCTAATCAGCACATTATATCTTGTTTGTTTAATCCATTCAGAAATCAAACTGTGAAAACAAAACATTGTGGTTTTACGAGTAGTTAGATAAGCTCGTCGTCTAATGGCTGTAGCTTCGTGTTTAATGGACAGACATTAGAGTGGTATTGATTTGTTTCCAAAATATAAAACTATTCCCCAAAGTCCCAGACGTTTGAGCTTCTCGTCAGCATATGAGTATATGATTTTAAAATAATGTATGTCTTTACAATTGAATTATCACAAGGTAATTTTGACTTATTGAGAGCGGGGCCGGTTGGGACGGGGAGCAGTGCCTTTTCTTTGCCAACTAGAAAGCAACTATGCCTGTGTCATTCATCATGCTCATACTCAGCCACACCCTCTTCACTGACAGCCTCAAAGTGGAGGCTTTGTGACTATTCCTTAAATTTTATCCATGGTTTTGAAATCAAAAGCATTTTAGATTTTTTTTGGCTCTTTTGTTATTTTTATTCAGCCATAACAGTTATGCAGTTGTTAATAAAACAAGCCAAAAATTGCTCTTTTGATAGTAAAGGTCAGGGTTAGGCTCCAAAAAACTTGATATTCTGTGAACATACACCTCTTTCTGGTCAGGTATCAATGCCACAGCTCAAGTTTCTTAGGTCATGTTTCTTTTATTTCATGCATTCATGTTGTTTACTGGTGGTAGTGATATGAAATACATGATTTGTAGTAAACGGCCAAAAACACTGGTTTGTCTCTTTAAGACAATGACGGAGGTTCAGGCCTTTTTTTTTTTGGAAAATTAGCCCGGGTGACGTGATCTGGATCTGACAGGAAACACAGCAGCAGATGGAGCTTGTGATAAAAAAAACAAACCCATAGCATACATGCCCCCTGTAAGATTTTATTTGTTTGAGATGGACACAGAGGTTTAAAACCCGTGATGGGATATTGAAAGATGGAAGCCAGAGCGCCGAGCTCCTCCCCCTCTCCTCCCCCTCCCTTTCCCTCTCCTCCCCCGCCGCCTCCTCTGCCTCCTAAGTATAAGCAGATTAAAGTTAATGATCTAAAGTGAATTAGATATTTAATCATCTTATCATCTTAGCGTAGTCAGGTCATAACTCTGCGCTGATCTGAAATCCCGTCTGTTTGACAGCGCTCAGCAGAAGCACAATAAGCCAAATTCAGAGGTCGGCCTGTAGCCTCCAGTAGGTTCCACTAAATCAATTTGGAGATTGAGAAATTAAATTCAGCCCCATGATTTTCCTTCTGCTTTGGTAGCTATGATGCAAAACCTGTGTGATTGAGGACAAACAGTAATGGAACAGAACTGACCCCGAGAGATAAAAAAATAACCCGTGAGACACCTCCGCTGATTCGCCTAATTTCCTTTCCTCCTTTTTTAAAGCGCTCTCTTCATCCTCCCCTTTGCTACACTCTCTGTCACCCTCCGTCTGAACTCTCGCTGATTGAGGTGTGAGCACTTTGATTTTGCACACTTGCCCCTTGCACACGTGCGCGCGCGCTTTTCCTCTCAATTTTCCCTCGTTGAGTTCCTCCCTCTTCTCGCTCGGGGTTAAGGTGCCCTCTTTAGTCATCTCTTGATCCTAATTTCATTGCATCGCTTCTTTCCTCTGTCGATATACCTGAATTAATTTCCATCTGCTCAGCGTCTGCCCACTTTACATCCTCTCAGCCTGGATATTTTAAACACTTCATTGTGGTTGTGTTCATGAGTATCTGTGTGAGTATCTCTGCTCTCTCGGTGTGTATTCCTACATTTTCGAAGTTCTCGAAATCTTGGTGCGGAAAAAAACGGAAGGCTGTCATGTCTCCAAATATCTGCTCTGACTCATATTACCAATTTGCCATGACCGTCTGTCTCTGCTCAAGGTTCACAGCCAGACAGATCTGATGATGGAGTTTTGTGGTGACAGAGAGAAGTGAGAGTAGAGTGAAACATGGCTGTAAGATGGAGGGAAATGCAGGAAAAAGACTAGTGATATTCCAGCACAGAGATAATGGCTGGTGATGTACATTTTCAAAAAGAAACGCTCTGTTTCAGCAGCATCTGAGGCCTCCCGCGCTGCCTTATGACTGTGGAAGATCACCGAGAACACAGACATCAAAAGGGCTGCAGCTTGTCTGCCAGACGCCAAAACAGCATGTGTGTGTGTATGTGTGTGTGCACCTAAAGCAGAGCGCGCACCCCTCACAGTTAGGCAGATTGTCAACCCAATTTTTAAGCACACACGTACGAAAAGCTCGCACGCTCTCACAGAGGCGTATTTGCACACATTGGTGTACAGTGGAGGCAGCATCCCGCCGGTACGCCGAGTGAATTTGTCTAAATGTCACATTACTGAGGCAGTCACATGCGCCTCTCCTCAACAGCCAGTCAGATAAAAGCCGGGGGGAGAAAAAAAAAAAAAAAAAGAGGAAAAAGTTGTTTTGGAGAAAGGAAGCGTAGAAACAGGAGGTAAGTGTTCAGACAGAAAATTTGAGGAAATTGTGGTGCATGGTTGTGTCTCTGCAGTATTTCTCTTTGGTGTACCTGTGTGGTTTCCTTTTGCCGCAGTCTTCGCCTTATCTCTTCCTACTCCACAGGAGATAAATATGTTACAGAGGAAATTAATGATTTTCAATGTGTCCTTGCTTTTTTTGTTTATTTAGAAAAGGGTGGCAAGGGAAGGTGCCCGAATCATGCATAAAGTTTGTGTTTTAGCAACACTTTTCTGTCTAAAGTCATTATTAAAAAATAATATGTCCTGGTGCATAAAACAGCATGTAGCTACACTTTTTCATTATGAAAGCAATAAGGAAATAATCAAAAGTGTGGTTCCCCTGTAGATAAACTAAATGAACCTCTTTATTGCCAAGAGGTAGACTTCATTTAGACTAGATTAGGCTTCTGTTTACTCTGGTACAGGATGAAATACATGGTCAAAGGCCAGGGGCCCGATTCATCTAACGGTTGTTTTTATGTCTACACACATCTTTTGTGGGATTCGTTTATATTGTCTTAATTTTGGAATATTCTTTGGTGAAAACACAAGCTGTTTGTAGTTGGTAACACTGGTAAAGTAAAAAATTACACAAATATGAAACACTAGAGCTAATTTAAACATAATGTCAACATAATTTCACTCCAAACTCTTTAAATACCAACGCTTGGCCAGTGTCCCTGCACGTCCAATATAGCCCATAGTACCAATGGAACTGTTCTGTACCGTCCCCATTTTTGGTCCCCCCTCTGTTGGGGTACCTAGCACACAGATCTGGTACTAAAAGGTGGAGCTGTGAACACTGCAGTCTGACTGGTCAGTAGAGGACGGTCACTCTGCTCAGGGCTGAGTTGTGGCTGGTTTTGAGGCTCATGTAACCACTGCTGGTAACTTGCATAGAGTCTTCTCAAAATAAACTTCCGTTTTCACAGGCAGCACAGTTTCTGGTAGAATATAAAAGCAGAATCGAGGTAAAACACTTTGGTTTTGGGTTTATGTCTAAAGGTTTAAGCAACAAAAGGCTGTGGTTAAGTAAGGAGAACCCATCAGGGTTTGGCTTAAAATAAGTATAAGTGTAACTCATGTATGTCACTTGGGCAGTGACTTCCAGCATCAGACACTGATGAAAAAAGCCATCCTTTCACACTGGCATGATATGCAGCTGGTCGCTGTTACAGTTTAATGGCATCGGGTGCAACAACAAAAGTTGAGGCAGTGCAAATCTGAGTATGGAGAGCGGGAGCGGAGGTGGATGGATTTAAAAAACGCACCCATGTGTGTTTGTTGTTGGAGGGGGGAAAAAAGGCAATTCACAGTGTTGTACTGATGTAGTGCGCTTATTTTGAAAGAGAAATTTACGTGAAATTTGTTGTGAAAACACAAGTGTATCTTGAAGGAAGACAATGCATGTAACAGGCAAGACTTGTTATTGTATTGTGACGTGAAAAGTCCATGACCAAATTATTAATATGTGACAAGGTCATAAAGAGATTGTGTTGTATTAAAATAACTCAAATGACATTTTCTCTCAGACGAGACACGAACAGTGGATTCCCGGGTCAAAGTCCAAAGGATGTTTGACCCGTCTAGACTCCCATCCTAAACGTCCCCAGGGCTTTCACACTCTTTTACTGACCAATCGCGATATTAGAGTAGTTGGGAGTGACGCTGCGTTTACATGAAATAAGGCAGGATGGTAAAACAAAACATACAAGATGAAATGTTGCGTGGATTGGTACCCTGTTATGTACAAAGAATAGATTGAAATATGTTAAATAAAATCATTTCATGTTAATTATTTTATGTATTTTTTTTTTAGTAATGCCAACTAATAGTCCAGACGCCGATGTGTTGGGGAGCCATGTGACATTTGGTTGTAAATTCCATCACAGAGGATAGAAAAAACTCATATTTTAACTATTCTTTGCTGGCCTCTCCCAATTTTAACGTCCTGCTCTCACACACAAACATGATATCTGATTTGCCATCGGCTGATGTGAACGCAGCAGGAGACTGTGTTGTTGCTCTACATCCGAATGGAAAAAATAACTCAGGGCAAACTGCTGGTGATTTTCTTGGTAATTTGAAGGTGCATGATGTAAGATAAGTCATCACTTTTGTCCACTACACGACTCCCGAGCAAACCACAGAAACAATTTAGATCGCTTCAACACACCAGACCCACTCCGCTCATCCATTTCACTTGTTTGGGAACATCCTGTCCCCCCCACTGTGGGCAGGATGCTACACCTGGCAGCCGACAGATGTTTTTTGGTCCCTGGTTTTTAAATCAAACCTCATCCTTTATCTTCTTCACACATGTGCAGTTTTAGTTGCAATAACTGCACCAGTGACATCCTGGGTCCAGCAGTCCACTGCTCCAAATTATAACTGTGTCCTTCTTTCATTCCTTGAATCAGATAAAGAGTTCTTATTTTTTACAGTTTGTTTTTGATAAATATAGGAAAAGACATTAATGAGCAAAGAGAATCATAACCAGCGGCGCCTTGCTTCATGGTCTGTCCTTCCATATGTTGAGGCTCATCCTTCCATTAAGTTCAGCCAGAGAGTTAATTAGCATTGATGGATGTCCCTTTGTCAATATGAAGCATGGTAGCAATCAAATGACAGTTAAACACTGATCGACCAGACAAGGAATAAGCAGCTCTGTTCAGTCATTGAGCCAGACATATAAATGTTACACTTTTTGAAGCAGTATTGGCATATTGCAAGTGTTTGAAGTATATCCGTTATGTGTGATGAGGCTGCTGCTTTAAGAGATTTATTCGGACTGATGGTGCAGTGAGAGGATGAGAGGACAGGCTCTGCAGTGGGAGAGCTTTTTCACTACTGTGCACATGTGTTTGAGTTTTATAAAGCCTACTGTTCAGCTGCGGAAATGGACTCATTTAGTGGTTCAACCTGACAGTTTCCAACAGTAAATTCAACACAAGTTTCGTTTGGTCTCAGCTGGCATTTAGATTGAATTATTTGGGATGCAACAGTGCACAGCTACAAGTACTCACTCTCCCTTTCATCCCACCATGTTGTTGCTGCAGAGAAACTGTGGCACACACTTATAGTGTCTTTAAAAAGCATGGGTTTGTGTGTGTGCTTGGCCCAATTATCAGGCCTCTCCTGGAGAGATTTACATTGGGTAACTATGTTTTGCTTAATCCATCAACCTGTCAGGGGAAATCATAGGATAATAAACAACCCAATCACCACAATAAATGTTGGCATTTTATGTTTCTGTAAATCACAGACATGTAACATTTGTATGTTTCATATGTGGCAGATATAATAAACCTTTACATGTCTTTACATTTCAGCAATGCATTTGTTAATGTGTGGTTATGATGAGACACAAAAAAACACTTGGTTAGGGTTAGGCAAAAGATCATGTTTTGGCATAAAATAGCCAGTTTTGTCACCAAAACCACAAAAAGAAATGCCCGTTTGGAGCGACAATTGTGGCTGGAAATGCTCAATATCTTGCTTAAAAAAAACCAATGCAGTTTTTTGCGGATGGAAATGCCTTGATGTCTCGACAAAAAACAGGTTTTGCTGCCACAATTGTAGCTAGAAATTGTTTTGGTGGCACAATCTTGGCTAAAAAGGCCACGACGTCTTGCTAGAAAACGCCTGTTTTTGTGGTACAATTGCAGCTGGAAATATCCTGATTTCTCAACAGAAATTGTGGCCAGAAATGCCACTTTGTCTTGGTAGGACGTGGTTTTGCTGCCACCATTGCAGTTGGAATTGGAAATGCTGCAGACTCACTAAAAAAACACACAGTTTTCGTGCCACAATCTTGGCTGAAAATGACATGATATCTCGCCAAAAAACAACCTGTTTTGGTGCCATGGACTGGAAATGCACCAATGTTTTGCTAAAAAACAGCTGGTGTGGTGCCACAATTGCAGCTGGAAATGTCACTAAAAACACATAGTTTTGGTGCCACAATCTTGGCCAAAAATGCCACAATGTCTGGCTAAAAAACAACTTGTTTTGGTGCCACAATAGTGACTGGAAATGCACCAATGTCTTGCTAAAATACACCCAGGTTTGGTTGCACAATTGCAACTGGAAATTCACCAATGTTTCACTGGACAAACTAAGCTGGACATGCCCTAGTGTTGGGCTACAAACACTCGCTATTTGTGCCACAGTTGTGATTGGAAATGCCCTAATGTCTTGACAAAAACAGCAACAATTGTGGCTGGAAGTGCCACGATGTCTAACCAAGGGACAAGTGGTTTTTCTGCCACAGCTCCAGCTGGAAATGCTGCAGTCTCACTAAAAACCACATAGTTTTGGGGGCACAATCTAGGCTGAAAATGCACCAGTGTCTTGCAAAGAAAAAAAACCTGTTTTGGTGACACAATTGCAGCAGGACACGTCCCAATGTCTTGCTAAAAAACACCTTTGTTTTGGTGCCACAAGTGCGGTTAGAAATACCTTGATGTTTGACAAAAAAACAGCACTTTTTGGTGTAACAGTTGTAGCTGGAAATGCCACAGTCTCAGTAAAAAACACACCGTTGTGGTGGCACAATCGCAACTGGAAATTCACCGATGTCTTGCCAAAAAACACTTGGTATTGGTGGCACGATTGTGGCTGGAAATGCTGCCGTGTCTCAAACAGAAGTCTGCTGCTTGGAAGCTGTCTCACCTCTGTTTCACACCATCCACCATCCCCTTTCACTTACTTAATGACAGTTCATAGTCAGCTCATATTAATTACTGTGGAGATGTTTATATACCATGGAAGAAATGTGCAAACAAATCTGTGGTTGGCATAAACACACAATGCCAACATTTTCCCTTGACGACCGGGCTAATTATAAACCAAGTAAGCGGGTAACTTGGTTATTGTGAGCTGTCTGTTGTGACATGATTTCTTAGATGTTAAGAAAATGAATAACCTGATTTCCTTAATTGGGTAACCCACAGCTACATTTCTGCTGAGGAAATCAAATTTTATGGTAATGTATACTGTATGCTTGACTGGGTTTCTAAGTGGCTTTTAACATGTGCACACGCGTGAGAAAAATACCTCATACGGGGGACTATATTAGTCGTAGCTGTATCCAGATTAATTCAACCCACAGTCTGCCTAAAACTGAATAAGAGCAAATATATCTACAGTGAGCTGAGCAGAAGCTTATTCGTCAAATTCAGATACATCAAACAGAAAGTAAAATGGTGCTCTGCAGAGCCTGTCCGCTCACAGTGCCAGCCCTCCTATCACCAACAAACGCTTTGTTCATGTTAGGAGGAGAATGTGATTACTGACCAGCTGCATGCAAACACAGCTTTCACTGTAACCAGGTTATATCAGCGCATGGAAACACTTTGTCCGATTACTGCTGTAACCTGGTTTCTCAAGAAATCTTTATCCAAACAAGTCAATGTCCGCTTTTAATATCCACTAATGTAATGCTTGGATATGTTTGCCCAGACTGAACAGTGGATGTTACCGTTATATTGCATCAACGCTGTGCTGCTTGCTGTTGCTCTGCCTGTCTATTGTCTCGAGAATGCTGATTGTGTTCCTTCTATAATCTCTGCATCTCACTGTCCTGCTGTATTTTTGTTTTTTTTCTCAACCTGTCACTTGCCTTGCTGTAGAGCGATGCCACAGGACTGCAGCGGAAAGTCAACAGCCTCACTAACACCGACACTTTCTGCAGAATTCCTAAATAACGCCTGTCGTCCTCACAGATGAAGATAATGAAATTTTTTTACACAGAAAATATTCCGATGCAATTTGGTGTCCGTCTAATTAGGCTGAATTATGACTGCTTGTTAACTGCCAGTTGCTCCATGTGAACATAACGATGACACAGAATGATCATGAAAAAGGCAACAGCTGAAACATGTTCACCGATAAATAATGATGAACAGAACTTGGCCCTTGTTTTTTAAAAGCCTCTGTGTCTTTTTCTATAGACGGCCATGCTGGGTGGCTTGTGGGTCCATTGCTTTGTTTCACACTTAAATATTTCAGTGAGTATTGGATGGATTTTAACGTAATTTTGTGCAGACGTTGATGGTCTTGAGAGGATGAATCTGTCTGACTTTGGTGATCCTTTGACTTTTCCTCGAGGGCTACCATATGTTCAAAAGTTCTGTTTGTTTAATACTTTGGTTCATGACCAAATACCTGCAAAACTACTGTAATGATTGCTATCAGCTTCTGCTGTATGGCTATGTTCAGTGTAAACCCCCCCTTAGTTGCTAAGTCTGACAAACTTTCGGTTTTGGAGCTAGACCGGCATGGCACTCCCACTGTTGCTAACTGCACTCCCTGGAGAAATACTCTCAGATTTCTACAATATGCATTTGAAGGATATATTCAGGATGTCAGACTGACACAGCAACGAAATCAAGGTAACGCAGTGTGTGCAGATGAACAGTGTTTAGCTTCAAAGGGTCAGTTACAAGAAACCAAGTCAAAGATCAGATCGGCGTGTGCTGCATGCACCCGTGGCACTGAGAAATGCCTTTATAACTCTCTGGGACTCAGCGACTGCTACTTGCATTGAATAGCAGTCCACTTCCGTGTTTTGCTGAAGCTAGTTTTCACACTTGATGCGAACGGTAAATGAGGACACATTAACGGTACTTGAGACCAGGCACAGATCACCGTACTGTGCTTGGTTGCGTTGCACAACTTTCACACTAATCAAACAAAAAGGGCTTTTTGGTCAAGAATATTCAAATCCAGGCCCGGCGGACGTGTAAGTCTCCTTATGTGAAAGCTGAGCAGGAGGAAGGGACATTGTACTCTGATAGGGTGCAAAGCAATCGCACAGTGATTCAATCAAACCTAATAGGAAACACCCTTGGTGTTACTTAATAGCTGCTCTGTAGAGTAGTCACTGCACCAAAATAAGTTTGACAAAGTGTAATGTATGAGTCAGTTTGGGGGCAGAGCTGCATTTTAATTACTCTGGTAAGACCTTGTTGATGACGTTAGCTCAACATTCTGTTTTGCTCTTTGTATCAGTCTGGACTCGGTGTCGGCCCAAAAAAAGGGCAGGAGCACTCGCCTTGACAGACAAACTCTTCAGGCCAATTGGGGTAACAAAGCCTCTGGGGAACATCTTCTTCATTACCAATGGAGCCAGTTGCTGAATCAAGGTTTTACCGAATCCAGTTGAAAGAACGAGTGCATACTGTTACCGGCTCACCCTTTTCCCCCCAGTGTTAACTTTCTCAGTGACAGCTTACCAGCTGGCTTTATTGCAGTCTTCCCCACAAGACAACAAACACGGCCTTCTCCTGAGGTTTACCCGTAGCCCTGAGCTTATCTAGATACTTAATTCTGCTGTTCCCAACTACGATTCGGGAGCCAGTAAGGTGTCACTGAGAGAGGTGACAACACTCTTGTTCTTCTTTAACTGTTGTTATTGACTCTTTTATTGACTCTTTTACAGCAATAACTTCACTTATTGTTGTGTTTGCTAATGTTACACTTAGCGCTTGTTGCTTCAGGAGCCGCCATCATTGTTCTACAAGCTGCTGCATGTATTTTATGACATCAACTCCAATGCAGCCCCTGACTGGCTGTTACATTGTCTACTAGAGTGGATTCCTGATTGGCCCTGATTAGATTTTAATTCCTGGAAAGTGTTTTGGGGGGCACCAAATCCAGACTGATACAGAGAGCGAAAAAACAGCCAGCATCATGAGGCGACATTTTAACGTGTGTATCCCTGCTCCAATATGGCATGACGAATGGAAGGAAAAGGACCAGCATGAGAGTCAGGACCTCGGCCACTGATTGCTGGGAGCAGCCGTGACAACTGCATTACTTTGATTTTATGTTTCCACTATTAATGATCATGTGAATCAGTTCTGGTGTGTTATTTGTTGCAGTTTCAATTTCCTTGAAAGTAAAGCACACGACAAGATGATTACAGTGAAGTAATGACAGCGTCTGAACATGAAAGATAGAATATCATTCGACTTCAGCGAAACAACTTCAGCGTTTGACTTTGATAACCGTGTTTATGTGGCGATGTCTGCTGCGCCGAATCTGTGACTTGTTTGGATAAGTGGTCAATTGATGACCTCGGTGTCTCTGTGAATAAATGTTCTTCCTCTTTCTTTCTTTCCATCACCTTCTTGCTCCCTCCCTCCTTCCCCCCCCCCTCTTCCTCCCGCTGTCTGTGCTGTATGGATGAGTAGTTACATCATTAGTATGCCATTAGCTCTGATCATTGATTCCTCCTGCAGATCTCCCCCCCGCCTCCCCGTTCGCTGACACGGAATTCTGAGGAGATCCGTGAACTTTATCACCTTCAGCGTTCCGGTTTCCTCCTCAGAATTCCCACTGGATCAGCACTTTCCTCCCCTCCAGACCTTTTCTAATTATCCTGTTCCTGCCTTTCAATAAATAATTACAATAAAGGTCATCAATCAAAAGCGAAACATTGATAACTGAAGAGAAAGTCCAATATCCCCTTGGCACAGCGGTCCTGCTGTCATAAATACGATGACGGACTGTGCGCGCTAGTGTGTGTGCAATCCCGGTGAGTGTGTGTTTGCGGCGGCAAATAATTTTCACATAAATCATGTGCTATGAGATAGATGAGAAGGAGCAGGGAATGCAGTGCGCACATGCGGTGCTGTGATTAAGCTTTGTCTGTTTGTGTGCGTAGGCATGTTTGTGTGTAGTTTTCAGATGATAAAGGTGACAAAAGTAAACAGAATATGATCAAACACTACGGTTTGACCGGGGAATTAAGCTCAGGCTAAGCCCACACACTTTGCACACTAAGCAGCCGGGCTGCATTTTGATTAGCACACACAAACACACACCTGCATATGCTAATGTGAGTCTGCAGCGAGAGCCGTGGGGTAGCCTCTTTGGTGCCAGTGATTGGTTGCTATCTGTCTTGCCTGGAGGAACGGCGAGGCAGCCAGTCCTCCCGCCAGGCTCAGCCCGGAGAGGAGCTCTGATAACGAGGTAAAAATGTGAGCCATCCGCGGCGTCAGCCTGAAGGAACCGCTGCCTCGGGCCTCTCCTGAACTGAAGCTGCAGCCTAAATGAGTTTCTGTGCCTGGCAGCTCAGTAGAACTCGACACTGTTACACGCTGCTCGCCTGCACACACACACACACACACACACACACACACACACACACACACACACACACACACACACACACACTATAATCTGCACCTGCTCTCACCCGTGCGTACACTTGGTCAGCCACTTACGGAGGGAAATTAGAAAATCAGAGAGCAACATTGTCTGTTAAGAGTAAACAGCCTTGCTAGTTGTGTTTGAACGTGGGAGCCCAAATGCATTCATTATCCTGTTGCTTATGGAGGCATTGTGCTCTGCATGTCAACACTCCGCCACCCCCGTACACTCATCATCATGCAAAGCCAATCACACGCGCACACACACATGCACTCACAGCTTCAATGACTCCAAAATGAGGAAATGACTTCCATTGGACTTTAAAATATTCTTATCCTTTTCTTTTGCCTCCCCTCACATCACTCCCCCCCCCCTCTATCCGTCTCCTTCGTTCCCGTCTAATTGGTCCAAATACACGCCGGCGGTGCCACAAACAGCGCTAAATTAGTTTTCATCAAAACACAATTCCACCTGAATACGACCTGCAAATGTGCTGAACACACAAAGATAAAGTGGTTAGGCTTTTAGAGGTGTCGGAGCCCAGAGATGATAATGGCAAGGAAGACACAGATTTGCTGAAATGGAGGTTTTTTTTAGCGTTTGGTAGAAAAACAGGTTTCTATTAGGGAGAAGGTGGTGGGGAGAGTCAGGCATGTCTGTCTACAGGAGAGCGGGAGGGTTTCGTTGAAGAGACAGAGCGTGAAACAGTTTGCTAGGCATGTCTAAAGATAGAGAGAAGAGCTGAGAGGGACGGGAGGAGAAGGTTGTCAGTGGGTGGTTAACCAGCCGATAACACTGCATTCTAAACAGGTGAATAATGCGTCATGGAGCAGATCCCCGTCCAAGCTGATGATGACTTCTCATCATCGGCCTCTGATGTAGATATTATTCATTGTAAGGCTCAGCGTCTCACCTGATGACATTCATAATGATGGCTTAATACTGGGGTGTTTTTTTTTTATTTGTGTGTGTGTGTGTGTGTGTGTGTGTGAGAGAGAGAGAGAGAGAGTCTGAAGTTATTTTTTATTTTTGTGTCATGTGGCTTATAAGACACCAGCCGAACTGCAGTTTGCAGTATTTTCAAATAACACTGCAAATAGAAAGATGATGGATGCAGATGAATAATTTTCTTTTTTCATTTCCTGCCCTGATTTACTGCTAAGTGACAATGTTTCCAAGCGTCTGCTTTCACTGAATGAAATGAGGGTTAATTACCTCTATTCTGAGGTACCTGTGGAGTCTTGCTGTACACAGTTATGGGTTTGTTTATATTTAGCGTCTCATAACAGAAAACATCACGTTTAATGTTTAAGGCTTAACGAACACGCTGAATGTATTTCCTTCTTTATAAAACATCTGCAAAGCCTTTCTTGAGTGTGTTGGATCCTGCATTGTTAACATCATCTCTGTGTTCGCCTTCTTCACCGTCATTATTCGCACATTAGCAGCTCAGTGGTTGTCATGCTATGCAGGTGGCAGAAATGCGGCTTGTGGCGTGCATGTGCGTCCTCGGACTAACACGAGGTATAAAGAACATGGGAATCTGTTCATGTAGCATTGAGCTACAGTGGCCAGCTTCAGGGTGCTTTCACTCAAACTCAAGTTCGTTTGCCTCCTAAGTGCGGTTCGATTGGGCAGGTGTTAACACAGCAATCACACTCAGGTGCGCAACAAAACAACCAGACTGAGACCTTCTTGAAGAGGTGGTCTGGGTGCGGTTACAAACGAACTCTGGTGCGGTTCGTTTGTGGTGAGAACGTGTTCCGATCTCGATCCGAACCAACTGACGTCACATGACACATTGTTTGGGTTAAACATGAGCATGTTACAGTCCTGGAGGATTATTAATGTGCGCCTCCTCCTGTGCTGCCTTAATATGCACATTCAGCACATCCAATGCATCAAAACATTGTTTTCTAGTTGGAGCCGCGCCTTGTTTTCAAACTGTATGGTTTGACTAAAATGAACAATGACAGCAATTTAGTCCACGTTTTGTTTACTTCCTGGATTTTCCTACACGGAAATTCTGACGAATCCTGCTTGTAAATGCTGCCGTGAGAACATAAACTGACTCTTAATTACGCAACTTTGTGACAAAATTCGTCCCTGATTCAGACCAAAACAAGACAACTCTGTCTGAAAGCACCCTAAGACATTACATTATGATATCGATGTGACTTATTAGGACAGAAGACTTTTAAAAAATCTTTTCAATTTGTGCTGAAACAGTAGCTAATTACATAATTAGACCATTACCAGAAAACTGACTGTCAACAATTCATCATTTGATTTGTTTGTCAAACAAAAGATGCCAAACAATGGGCCTCTCTTATGAGAGTGGCACATACAAGTGATTAAAGACCTTGGGGAACTCATTAATTTTCTCCTCGGATAATGTCAGACAGAACTGTCAACTCATTACACTCCGTCTCCATCTTTAGTCTGACATGGCTTCCACTTTCTGTGGGTGAGGGGGATTCCATTTTTATTCCATAAACCAATCCATAGAAACCAATCTGTTTGAATCTGACGCCATTTTAAGTCAACAGCCATGTAGACATACCTATTTAGCCAGGGTTTTAAAAGTGGAGTGGAGCAAACTGCATCAACTCGTGGAAGCTAGTTGTAGATGCACGCTTCCATCTGCGCAGTGACACCAGCTGTTGGCGGGTGTAGTTCGGTAGAGAGAAAATAGTTCCTACATGAAACAAGGTCTGTGGATTATCTTGAGGTCATGATTTCTGGAAAGAGACATTGCTGTTGGGTTTTTCAAATGTAATTTTTTTTTGGCACTCTAAGCACCACAAGCTGAGTGCCATCTAGTTCCATTACTACTTGCCAACTCACACTGAAACTATCGAGACTGATAAATAGCACTACAGGTAAGAGGGAGGAATGGTGGTGCAATGTTTGGCATTGTCGCAAGCGGGTATGTAAAAAACAAAAAAAGGATGAATAAACTACAGGTATTAAGAAAAATATTTAGTATTTGATTTTGGGTTAAAGTGTTCCTTTAATCTGAATCTAATAATGAATAAAATATATCACTGAAAGAAACTTAATACAAAATCAATATTCTGTTCATCAGGCCATCTTTTTAAAAACTTGTATTTTTCTGGTTATGTTAATAATCAAATCTCATGAACAAGTTCGCTACACTCTGGTGAATTTGAATTGCAACGCTCCGGAAAAAAGCAGAGAAAAGAAAGTAAAAGGGATTTAGGATAATGACACAAAAATGTTCTTGAATGAGGATTTGCTGCTATCTTCTATTTTGTAAAGTTAATAATAGCCTCACTGTATAAATTTGGGGTTTGGACAGGTGCTCAAGACAGAGGAAACATAAGAGGGGAGGCGTTTTGTGACATGTTAGAGACTAAATGACTGATTAATTTGAGTTCAAAGGTTCATTCACACATCACAAAGTCCACTTACTTGATCTTTAAGACAAGGGTTTCAATAACTGACCTTACAAATATAAATCATGAGATAATGATGACACAGTCCACATGCAAAGTCATCAAAGTCCATTCAATAATAAAGATAATAAACTGTGTCGTGTTGTTCATCCATACTGCTGAAATAAGGTCGTATTTACATACCAAGTTATTTCCCGTCCCCACACCTTTAAATCTTTAAGAATTAATTCTGGCAAAAACTCTGCAGAGAGAGAAGCACCTTTTTATTTAAAACTGGCTATTTAACTTTCCGAGAGAAGCTCCAGGTGTGTTTACATCACACACCGCCGATACTTTCGGGACTTATTAGGAGCGCTTTACTCCAATCTGTGCAGACTTCCCCTTTACTCTCCTTCCTTTGCACAAAGCGGCAGGGGGAAGAGAGGGTGGCAATGCTGCTAACTGCCATCAGACAAAATTAATGGCTTGCGTGCGTGTGCGTGTGTGTGCATGTGTGTGTGTGGCAGTCTCATTAAACAAGGTCTAGGCGCACTTAGTGTTTACAGACGATTATACTCAGACATCAACACTGATTGGAATAGAGAGATAATTGCTCCAAACAAGATGGAGGGAAGTCTCTCTCTATCTCTCTCTCACACACACACACACACATGCACGCACGCACAAACACACACACACTTAGGGTCATATGATATTCTTGAGACTCGGTCATGTTCATCCCCGTCTCTCACACACCTCTGCCGCCCTCCCCCTCCGCCCTCTTTTCCTGTCTTCCTCCCACATTCCTAATCCCAGGGAAACACCTGTCACGATCCATCCAAGCTGTATGAGATAATTAATCACACGTTGCGGCAAATGTCACTACATCTACATGTGTGCGCGCACAGAGCAGGTGTTCTTGTGCTGCATGGAAATAACTCAACTGCGATATAAAAAAAACAACAACCATCCTTTAAATATGACTGAGCCACTCTCAGCCTGCAGACCGCACTGAGTGTGTAAATGCACTCTATTGTAAACTCGTGAATTACTTTCCCATAATGCACTCTGTCAGCCTGACCTTGGCAAAGAGACTCTGTCCGCCGCCCTATAAAACAGGCTGTAATGTTGGCCCCGTCACAAATGCAACACAACACACGCACACACACACTCACTTACAAGCAAGTGTTGGGAGTGTATATGGGAGCGTAAAGAGCAGGTAAAGTAAGAAGAGAAGAAAGGACATGGGCGTAGATTCTGGGGGGGATGCAGGGGACTCGTCCCCCCTCAATATTTAGAACACATTCTTTTAGTCCCTGCACATCAAAGCATAACAGTGACAGAGGACTTTTAGTTTGACATATTACTAGAACGTAACTCATAAAAGCAATAATGCCTCCAGTGAAGTCAGCTTTGGCAATATTGTGCAACCTTAAAAGCAACAGTTGCAATCTGCCATAAAACCAAAACAAGATGCAGCTATGCACCAAGTACACAAATCAGCTTCACTATAACTCGCAGCATTCACAGACAAACACTTGTCTTTATCTAGACACATTTTCCCCACAAACACAACATGCTAACATTATTAGCACAAGCCTATGGCATTTTACATTGTATAAATTAGCTGTCTTCCTACTACTCCTCTGGTTTTGTGGTTCTGTTTATAGAAACTACATCTTGTTATATCGCACGATTAAGCATGAATTCGCGAGATCTCATGGGTCCTCATGACTCCCGCTGTCCGGCGGAGCTGCACCGCTCTGCACAGCAAACGCAGCCAGTGGGTGTTGACAGACGGTGGAGCATGCAGCGGATAACCAGCACAGCTGTTCCGCAACGGACACGCATCCAGCTGGAGCAGCTACCCTTTTCCGTCTTGACTATCAGTATCTCGTCTCCATCCAAGCAATGCTCGAATATTATTCCAAATTAGTCAGCAGTGAATTTGAAAGAGACACTGAATAAGCAACAGATATAAAAAAAAAGAAGCAAGCACTGTAACATTTTATTGCCCTCCATGCTGCTTTCTACTGTTTACTAGCCTGTTTTCAGGCACATTGAACATGACACTTAAGTAAAATAAACAAACAAACAGACAGGCATACTCATCTACTGGCAATGGGAAAGGAGTGCTATAGAGGGATTTCCACATTTAAAAAACTGACATATACACACTAATTCTCGTGGGAAATGGATGTAACAGGACACTCACAGTTTATTCAAAAGGTGCATTTGTCTTTTCTGACTTACTGCAAATCATTCCTCCTCTGTGGAGCAGTCTGTAGGAGGTTTAATAGACTAGAAGGTGCAACATCGCTAATAAGCTACGAAAGCGTCCTCCATTTGGTGCTCTCTTCTCCCTCAAAGGTCAGCACTGTCGATACACTTTGCTGTTGTTCAGCGGTGCGAGTTTGTATATCAAAGTTCACAAAAGTTGGAAATTGATTTTGCTGCAAAATTTCTCTGTTTTAAATGCACTATAGTCCAATCAGATTGTATCTGCAACAGAAGACAAAATGGACCTGTCAGGCAGTTTTTTTTCTTTATTGTTTAATTTCTGTCTCCACCATTTTACAACGCTGTCGTCTACTTCTCCTTTTTTGTCATCTTTGTCTCTCCGTCCCTCTCTGCATCTTTCTCACTTTCACTCCAACTTTCTGTCTCTTTCTCTTTCTGTCTCCCTGACTTTCTTTGCATTTTTTATGCGTTGCTCCTTCAGTTGTGTTTTTGATTAATATTGATTTAGCTGTAATAGTTGGGCTACAGGGACCCCACATTTCAATAACTTCTAATTACACGCACACACTCACACAAACACACAAGCTTCGATAAATCTAATTGCAAGTTCCAGTCATAACGCCCCTGAGTCCCGGCCCACAAATTACAACAGCAATCTGACATTGTCAATAAATACGGGTGCCATTCTGCCCGGCTGAGTTCTTGTGAAATGAAAGATGCAAATAAATACTGTGAGACTTTTTTTTTGATGCCCTTTTTTGTCACTCTCTTCGGCTTTATTTCTTTAGTTCTTTCCTCCCTTCCTTCCTCTTCACATCATCCCGTCCTCCTCTCTCTCAACCCACCCTTCTGTCTCAACTTTGTTTCAGCTGTTGATTCAGCATCAATCACTGCGAAATCTAATTTGTCAAACCTCAATCTAGCAGGGCCCTCAACCCCGTGCGGCTGTCTGTTTGTCTGGAGCCCCACAAATGAGATGTGTGATAAGGCAACAGAGGGAGTTCTGCCGGGAATAAAAACAGACTTTTGCACTTTGAAGTCAGAGCAGATCAAAAACAACAGAGGGCTCTTTGTGGTACAAAGGGAGCGTTTCTCCCCTTCATCCATCTTCCCTCGTTCCTGCACCTTTTCTTCGCAACCAGTCTGTCACTCTGTGAACTGTCACATATCGTGCACAGGCCTCCAACCTGCCTCACCCACCTGCACTATCCCCCTCTACCTACCGCAGGGAAGACATCTGACTCTGTGTGTGTGTGTGTGTGTCTATGTATGTGTATATATATATACGCTCCCCTTGAGGGTTTCATGGCAGGCGGTGCAATTTGCGCAGTCTCCTCGTTGGTACACAGCTGATAAAGACATGCGGTATATTCTGTTTGTCTATTTGCTTTCTCATTTCTGGGCTGTATGCTTTTAGTTGCGTCTCGCAGGCAATCTTCTCCCCCCATTATTTTAGCACACACAGCTCTTTCCTGTCACTTTGATTTTCGCAGACACACTCGCGCCGCCAAGTCTGGAAAGACATCGTCACTGTCAGTGCTGATGTTAGGGACGTACAGTACATCTCTTGTCCCATCAGCCCACAACTACCCTTCATCACACCCTCCCCCACGCCACCAGTCCCATGTTCCTGACATGGGAGTCATTTGTCTTCCCGTGTCCGCTGCGATGATGTGGGATAACGTCGGGGGCCAGTGGAGCAGACAGGGGAGTATTGGAATATCGATCCTCCTCCGCTCTCCCTGTCCTCCTGCTGGAGTTTTTTCCCCCTGCCTGTGTGATAAAGCGACTGGTGCTGATGGGATTTGGCTCCATACATTGTTTCTTATACCTTTTGTGCACATTTATGTGTGTGTGTGTGAGTGTGTGTGCGAGAGAGAGAGCAATTTATTTGTAGCAGAGTGTTGTTTGTGGCTGTATGGGAGTGTTCATGTTTCAGTTAACTCCGCTCTCTCACCATTTATAGCCAGTTTATTCCCTGCGGTGTTTGTTTACACTGTACACTAATGACTGTGCAAGTCAGTCAGATGAACGTTACAGTATCAAACTTGCAGATAATTTAGTCATAGTTAGTTTTACTCTCACAAATAATGAAGACAACAACTGGACTGAAATAAATGACTTGCCAAAGTAGAATAAATGCCAATGACAAGATGATTCTAGTTTATTACAGCTTGGATATTATTTCAGTTAAGACACAATTTCTACCCTAATAAAAGTGTACTCATCAAGGGACCTATTATGATCATTTTCAGGTTTGTACTTTTTACAATTTTTTCATACCATCAGTGCTGCAACCCCTGGAAAAGCTCAACAGCAGGATACAACACTTCAAATTAAAAGCTCTGTGCCAAAAATTCACTGCACGTTAATATAAAGTGTGTTTTTTTTTTTTACAAAGCTGACACGTTCTCGAGTCGCTTGCGGTCCTCTGAGAATGGACCCGAGGATCATCGATCTAAACAAAATCTTTACAACTGAACATGTTCCAGCAGGAATATGATCTGAAATCGGGGAAAACAACAACAATAGCAACCAAGATTACATGTTTCACTGAGGTTAGCATGTAGCTTCATTTAACAGTGCTGGCCGAGTAATGTAAACATTGCAGTAGCGTGCCTAGAGCAGATGACCAAAAAAAAAAATTCGCCATAAGCGTCAGCTGGTCTCGAAAGTAGAAAAAGAAACGTGAAGTTTTTGTAAGGAATGAGCATTTTAACTCCTATATTCGAGTACTCGCATTAAATTATTGCAAAATTACAAATTACTTAGGCCTATTATTTTTTTGTTTTGACCTCAGTGGCTCAAATTGGAAAATAACAATACATTTTCTAACTTGTGTGAAATCTTCATTATCCTGCAAACTTTTCTTTTGTAATGTTTGTGTATTACCAAAAAATCTGTTTGAGGTAGGTAGACTCTCGAGCATACACGAACACTTTATTACAACCTGGCAACGTTTCCTCAATAGAACAAAGGAAATGATCAAAAACTTGTGATTGAACTGCACGATTCAGTGCAGTTATCATAGAAATGTTCTAATCATTTTGTCACCTGGGTACCATCATTGATTCTTAACGTGTCTGAAAATAGGGGTAAATATTACAGCTGTCTTCCCAAAACCCACATTGGAGGCATCTTTCCTTTCAGCTGTCTTGGCTGGTACAGTGTACTGGCCGTGTCTTACTCTCGCAACTCTTCCTCCACAGAATCAAAGAAATTATACATTATTTGTCCCACCCACAAAACAGTGTTAATTTTGACTGCTATTTACGATTTAGAGACAAAAATGCTTTTTAGTTTTAATCACATTTTAGTCATTTTTATCCTTTTTAGTTTTAGTCTAGCTGCAGTAGTCGACGAAATTTCATGACATTTAGTCAGTATGTTTTCTATATGTTTTTTTTTTAATCTTTAAACTAGTCCAAGTAGGCTAATTCATGTATCACAAATTAGAATCAAGGTGACAGGTTGTACAAACATTTCATTTAGACATGATTTTTCTACTGCGACAAATCATTGCTGAACACTTACAAGCTGTCATTCCTCCAGCAGTGTTTGACAGGTTTAAAAGGTGATTTATGAGCACACACTTACTGATCATCATTTGAAAAGTTCAGCATCTTTACTTTTGGTCTCAAAAACTTTGACACCACAAATAACTCATCTAAGACAACTTGGATATGTACCCAGGTCCACTGTAAACTCTGACTGAATGTTAAGAAGCAGAAAAAAAAACTTTTAAACTTGCGAGTTCAGACTGTAAACTTACAGCACAGCTATACTCACAGATAACTGAGCCTACCTGCCTGTCAAACAGCAATCAACCCATACACCTTGCTGAGACAGTCCGTACTGAGTGGATTCCTGTGGGCAATGGCCGCTTGCTCTGCTGCCATTCAGCAGCTAACAAGTGGGGCTAGCTGCTAACAGCCACCGCTGCAGCTCCACAAATCCATTCAACATCTCCACCATTCACAGTCCGACGCTCACGACTGATTATCTACTGTTGAATTACAGCTCACAACCCGCACCAATGATTGTGGTGTTTTTGCTGGCTAGCAAAACATCCTGGTACCGACTATGAACTGGAGTTGACCAGCCTGTCGCTTATGCGGCATTTGAAGACATTTGTAAGCACGGATTTGGATTTGAATGTGCGATAGTTTCAATGTCCAATAGTCCAGCACGAACATTTTCGGCACGTCTCATCTCGTCATTGTCAGCAAAACATAGATTTCATAGTTTTTATTATGAAGATCTATTTTTAGCTCATCATTGTCTTATTTTCGTCATGGAAAAAAAGGTTTTCGTCAGCAAAATTAACACAGTACCCTCTGGTTTAAATTCCTCTCTGTGCAACAAACTAAGATCTCAGCTATTAGTGCTTAAAATGACACGACAAAAACATTTCAATTTAATACTTTACTGCCATTGTTGTGTATGTCACAGCCTGTACTATTACAAGAGAAATGTTCCTCCGCTATAATCATATACAAGTGCTCTTCTTCTTTGTCTGGTGGATTTATTGGTGGAAAATTTCTTATCTAACTCCCATTACAAAGAGCATGACTGACTGGGTGATAAAAGCCAGTTGTTGTGTGTCATCACAGAGCCCCTATTATCCTTTTGGCCCGGCCTCTGTTGTTCTGTTCCTATCTGGTCAGCGCTGCTTACTTTGGCAGCGAAGAGAGCCAGTTTCTGCTAAGTGACTCCTGGTTGTTATGGAGCTCAACACACCCATATGGAAAGAGACATCTGCAAAACAAAAACACACCCGCTGTCGGGAAAGATCAACACGTGAAGGGTGAGAAGAGGTGATAAACATCTGCATGAAAACTAAAACAAACAAAACGGTGCACATGGAAGCGCATGCATATTCAACAAACACATGGATACACACGTACAGTAAATCTTTGTTTTCCCTTGAAAAACATGTATCTCCCAAAATGCAAGCTTTTGCATGAGTTGTTTTTAGCTTTGTGCCAAAGCCTTTTGGAGATAACTCAGAGGAATTTTTAATGCTTCATTTAGCTTAAAGGGGAAGTCCACTGATTTTAGGCATCAAAGTCTGCTCACAGGTCTTGAGGAGTACTACTGAATGTATGAAATAAGCTCTGTAAAGCAGCGTTACCGGGGGCTTACAGGCCCAGATACACCAAACTGATTTCAGAGAACTAGCAGCATCGAAGGCCCCCTGCTGCATCGCCTCAGTCGCTGTGTGTTGGCCATACAGTTACACATGAAAGCACCACAAAGATCTCAACCGACAGCCAACCAGCGTGTGTGCTGTGCTTACGTGAGAGGAAATAACTCTCCACACCAGCAGATGGTGGAGGTCTGTAGTCCTTATTTAAAAAGGGAAACTGGAAGACCATCTTGATGCTAGTTAGCCAGTTAGCATATTAACAACACAACCTGATGTTGAAAGAACAAATCATATTTACCATGCACTAGTGAACAACAACACAAACTACCAGGAAACATTTCTGCTAAAGAGCTCAAAGGCTACAGAAAGGTGATCTTACCTTATGTAACAAGTTTGTTTTGGTCTCACTACCTCTTGACTTTAGCCGTTTGTTTACTTTCCTCACTTCGTGTGCGCCTAACTGAACTGCCAATCAGGGTGATTCCATTCACCAATGGGCTCTGCATTCTCCAACACTAATTCAACATGCTGAATTGGTGGAAATGAAGCCAACTACCGCTGATGAGGGCCAACAGTGCGGGGCACACCGCAGCAGTGAGGGCCATGGACGCTCACCAACAGCCCAAAATTGACTGATGGCCAACCCTCGGCTTGGTGTGTCAGAGCCTTAAGACTACAAGTTTGAAAAGGACAAGAATCTGGGGTTGCAGAGTTCGAAATAATTGAGCTACATTAGCCTACTAGCAAAACACATCCAAATCACTGCTCGGACTTTCAGCTGTTGAGTTGCACTGTGGGTAATAAAGCCACCAGGTTTGAAAAACTGTTGCTCAGCAAAGATAGAAAATACAGTGAAACTGTATGTTTAAACCAGAATGAATATTACTTGTATAAAAATTAAGCTTCGAATAACATATCAATTATGAATCATTCATTTGAGAGAGAGAGAAAGAGAGAGAGAGAGAGAGAGAGAGAGAGAGAGAGAGAGAGAGAGAGAGTTATGACACTCGTTTTATGACACCCGAAGATTACGGCAGCTGGCATACTGACACAACACCACTTTATCCTGTTAAAGAGATACTCACAGCTTGGATTAGTTTTTATGAAAATCCTTTTGATTTTTTTTAATGGAATATGAAGGCGTATGAATAACTTATTGGGTATTCAAAGAATGGATGCATATTCTGACTATATGACAGCTTCAGGGCCAGAGAGTCCGTTACCAGAGTTACCAGTAAATCTCAATGAATTTCTCTGGCGCTCATACTGTAGCGTCAGTAAAATGAACTTAATGCTTGATTGAAGAGAATCTTACCAAGCTAACAATTTGTAGCCAAGTAACAAAAGTTTAAATGTTTATATTTGTATGTGCGATCTAAACATCTAACTAAGGTTAGCTCAGGTAGGTAGGTAGGTTCAAGTGAACTGCTTAGCAACCAGACCAGGCTTCAAATGTCAAAATGTGTAGCCACACCGGACTAGTAAAAGAGACTAGGTTTTCATTGAAGTTTTACAGTCGATCTCTAATTCTCCTTCAAATGAAGGAGAAAGAGTATGTTTGTGTGGTACAATGATATAATGTCTATCTAGCTTATAAACATTTTTATTCTGCCCTTTGTACTGCACAGTGGGGTAAATGCTAGTTATTTCAGTTGCTGTTACCTTATTTATCAGGCAATTATCTTTGGGTTTACTTACTTACTTACTGCCCTTTATGCCGGCTGGCATGTAGGGCAGCAACAAAGGATCTCCACTCCTGCCTGTTCTGGGCCAGCGTCTTTACGGAGCCCCAGGTGTGATGCAGGGCCTTCAGCGCTCCTTCCACCGTCCTGCGCCAGGTGTTCTTGGGTCGGCCTCTTTTACGTTTACAATCTGGTGTCCAGTGAAGGGCAGTTCGGGTGATGTTGTCCTGCTGTCTACGGATGACATGTCCAATCCATTTCCATCGCCTTCTCATAAGGATGGTAGCCATATTTTATTGCTTACACAGGCTGAGAAGATGCTGCTTGGATATGGTTTGGGGCCAGAATATTCTCAGTATCTTCCGCAGGCTTTTGGTGTGAAAGGCTGAGAGTTTGTGGAGTAGAGATCATTTTCAGTCATTCTCCAAGATTTCTGAGCCGTATCTTTGGGTTTAGTGCATCCATAAATCAATACATTAATGTTTAAGCCGCGGGTCTCTTGTGAGACTCATGAACTGTGTCATTTCACAATGCAATCGCCAAACAAATTGTTGGCATTGTTTCTGCAAACCATGGAGATGTTACATTTGTATGTTAATATGGAGCAGATACATAGAAACTTGAGATTTCTCGATGTTTCAACAATGCTGTGGTTAACGTGTGGTTAGGCTCAAAAACCACTTGGTTATGGTTGGTAAAAGATCATAGCTTAAAATACGTGCATTTGGTGTAACAATCCCGTCTGGAAACAGTGACAGGCCGCTAAAAAACACCAACGTTTGGTGGCTAAAAAGCTGCTGAAAACGCAGGAATGACTTGCTAGGAATCTACTCTACCTCCTGATGTCAAAGTCAGCTTATACCCCACATCACTTTAGAAACGTTAATTTTATACGTATGAAATGTAAAAATGTTACATGTCTGTGGTTTGCAGAAAAGTACAACGCCAACATTTTCTTCTTGCAACTGGGCTGAGTGAAACTAAAAAAATCACTGGCAATTTTTCAACAAACTCCCTGAGAATCACCCTCTGCTGGCTTCACCCAGCTATAAGTAGTTTCCCCGTCTTTGTTCTATAACTTGTGACTTTGTGGTGACTCGCCCCCCACTGGGCGTAACATAGCAGAGATAGTGACAGGTTCACCTGCACTTGACCCACCTGTGCGCAGTTTGACTGACATCAAACACAGCCGTGTGATGACAGCCTGCTTTCTTCACAGCCATTGGATAACAGCCAGATTTTATAAAGGTCTCTGTCTGCGGTGGTGCGACTTTTGAAAACTAGAGCCAATCAAAATGAGGGATATCATCTCAATATGTGGGACGCGTGACGAGGGATAAAAATGCTGTGCGGGACACCTGGTAAACCTACTTCCATGACACTGACACGTGGTTTTTACTGCACAGCAACAAAATGTGTGAATACAGTAATGCAAAAACAAGACATTATACATACATGCATGCAGGTGCTCGCAGCGAACACACTCAAGATGTAAATCACACAACATTCAGGCACTTAAACACAAACGGGCAAACACACACGTGTGTACAGTATAAGGGCTGAGTGTGATCTGCGGCTGCATGTGGTTAGAGTGGTTTTTAACACACCAGCACAACAAGAACAAAGCAGTAATTCAAATCTGTTCCCACCTTCCACCCTGCAGAGCCAAGATGCTGCATATCATTTAATAGGACCTGTGCCACTTCATACACACACACAAACACGCACACACAAACACACACACGGCCGACCAATCCACTCCTCAACACCACCAAAAGTAATTTGTCATGTTCATGATAAATTATACCCTCTCCAGTTCATAGCCTACAGAGGTTAGGGAGAGAGGGAGAGGGAGAGCCGCTTGTTTACAGCTGTCGTTTGTATTTGATGCTACGAGCAAACAAATGAAACATGACAAAATATGGAAACATGAGGAGGTGTTGGTGCGTCGTGTAGTTACATCTGCACGGTGTTTGAAGCTGTGGGTTGGTAAACCGTGGGTCATTTACAGGGTGGGTAGATCTGACAATCGAATTTGTCCTCGCAGCTTTCAAGTGAATCAAACCTTTAATGAAAAAGGCCAACAATCACAGTCTGGTATAAAGGTCGGCTCACACAAATTACTTAAAAAAAACACTCTCTTTCTTCTACTGATCTTTATACTTTGTTTTTTTCTTAGTTTTGGGGATATCTGTCTCTGTCCAAACACTATTTAATATTGTGCCCACAGTATTGATAAATTATATTCAAAAACTCAATGGTAAAATCTTGGCCAGTTTCCCGACCTCTAAATCAACACCCACGTCTTTGTCAGAGATTCAGACTGGTCTGATGTTGTGCTCACAGACGGCTGTTTTCTACTGTAGAGTTCATGTAGTGGTGGAGATGTGAAAGATTCCCATGCGACTTGTGAGAGTTCAAATTTGACAACTCAGTACATGCAATATAATAATATTGTCAAGTTGGTTAAAAAATACTGTGTATTGGCAATGTAGAGCTATACCCATTATATTTGGGGTTTATTATCTTGAATGACAAACCATGAGTGACATAAAGCATCCAGGGTTTCTTGGTTTCCAAGCATTTCAGTATTTTCAAAACGCCAAATTTGATAAATCAGAGCTTATAGAGAAATCCGGTGGGAATTATTCGACCTTTATTTTATTTCATTTTATCTTATTTTATTTTATTTTATTTTATTTTATTCATCTTAATTAATTTTATTTTATTTCATCTTAAATTATTTCGTGTTATTTTAATTTATTTTATTTTAACTTATTTTATTATTTTTTTCTAACTCGGAAATACATTGAGGTCGAGACTTGTACGTATGTATGACAAGTAGCCCAGCACACTGGCATAAAAGCACACTGGCACAGAAAAACCAAGGAGAAACTTACATAAAAGTGGCAGCAAAAAGTAAAAAGCAATAAAACCACAATTAAAATGTAAAAAAAAAATAAATAATAAAAGCACCAATAAAAAATAATATAAAATAAAAACTGTTAAAATGTAGCATTATGACTTGAATGTTGACATTAACGCTAAGTTGGGTACTGGTGATTTTTAACTCTGCATCAAATATAACAAGTACAGATGATATTCATACAACTATACGGGTTGTTTTTTTGCTTTTCAACTGCCATTTTGCTTTAATTGATTTACCAAAATGTTATTTACAGGGCATCAAAATACGACATTTGGGCAGGGGTATAGTTTAGCGTCAAAGTTGTCATGTTGACATTTAAGGTGTGATGATAGATTCACAGTGTCAGCTTGAGTAATATGCAAGAAAACATTCCACCTTAAAAGTTGCCGGTAGCTGTCGGCAGAAGCTTTTGAGCAGCACAATCCAATACTTTTTTTTTTCGTAGTCTATGGCTGCTAACTGTTAATTAGTCAAGATGAAAATACAAATGAATAACATCTTTTCAATTTAAACTTATAGTTTACTGATGTATGTAAACTTGCCACCGTAGAACAGGGGTTACGTAACCCTTGAAACAAGCCTTTCCATGCAGTACTTCAGTAGGTGCCCCCCTATATAAATGCATAAGCTATAACGTTTTTCTGTGTATTATTGAAACATGAAAACAAATGAATGAAAATTAAATGCTATTGAATATGTCTTATTTATATGATTATAATTTCTCTCCCAGCTATATCTCCGACCTCTCAGTGCCGTACACACCAGGACGTACTCTGAGGTCCTCAGGCAGAGGTCTTTTGTCTGTTCCAGAGGCTCGGCTGAAAACTAAAGGGGACAGAGAGCTGTCAGGGCCCCCGGGCTCTGGGACAGTCTACCCAAGGAAATCAGGTCGACCCAGTCAGTGAACTGTTTTAAATCCCTTCTTAAAACATACTTTTATCGGACAGCCTTTCCTGGTTTTACTTGAGTTTTAAGTTCATTCAGACTGTCTTTTAAAAGTTATTGTTTTCATGTCTTGTCTGTTTTAATTACTGACATGTAAAGCACTCTGTAATTCTGTTCTGAAAAGCGCTTTTTAAATAAACATCATTATTATTCTTATTATTATCTTTAAGAAAAAAGAAAATTAAATTGACAGTTAAAATCAGATTATGACAGGATTTTTTTTTACCCTGTCTGTCAAAATGACGGACAATGAGAGTGTCTAATGCAACCACTGCTTAGGGTGTCATGGTATGAAGCGCAGGGCTACTGACCAAACTGCCTGTTTAAGAGTGAGAACATTTTGTTCATCAGTCTTTGTATGCTCCACTCAAACTTTCTTTTTTTTGTGCAGTGTTTTTTTGTTTTGTTTCTGTTCTCTTGGAGATCCAACTATCTGACCATCTCAGAAGGTTTTATCTCAAAACAGAGCTATCCGCATGGCTACGAGGTATGTGAGAAATATTTCTCTCAGTGTGATATCAAAAAGGCCTCATTCAAAAATGTGCTGTCTGTATGGCGCCACTGGAATCCTGAACCCACCTGATAATCAATGCAACTGAAACACGAGGTAAAAACTCACATGGCCATTCTCTAGTTAAAAAAACACACATGTGCGACCGAGCCAGAGGATTTATTAAACAGCATTAGTCTTGGAGGTGCCGAGTGGAAGAATAGGGCAAATCTTAGAATAGCCTCATACAGTATGTGTGTGTTTATGGAGGCTGAATGCCCACAGGAGCAGCGTGAAGCATGGATCGAGACACAGCCAGGGGAGAACTCATCTGTTCCTTGGCTCTTAGCTGTTCCAACACTCATAATGCCTCCATCCCCTGGGTGGTATTGCTTCTATAATAGCCTGCAACTATGCAGCACTGAAAAACAACCTTGCTAATTCTCACACACACCATGAGGGAGAGACCCGTGGAGGGAAACGGAGGAGGAGGAGGGGGGGGGAGTGAATGAGAGCGAGAGGGGGGAAGGGGAGAAATCCTGCGCTTGTATTCCCAAGTCCAACAGACCTCTTTTGTATTCAGGTAAGTTGGCTTAAGTGGGGAAACGCTGATAACTCCTTGACAAAAGGTCACACATTATATGGCATTAAAAAGGAAATACAGGTATGTGTTGTCCATGCACAGATGACGCACATGCACGCACACATAAGTTGACAGGTCAACAGAATTATGTAAACCACTTTGTTTCATCTTCATAATCGCCTGAGGGCTCTGAGCAGTCAGGGTCACTGACACGATTATCCTATTATATTAGATAAAATAAAGGAGATGGCGAAGGAGAGGAGAGACAGGCAGGAAAGAGAATATTAAAAAGGCTCAGGCATGTGGGAGCGTCTCCAGGTACAGTAAGAAGGATGTGGAGGAAATACAATGGATTCCTCTGTGGCTACTCAGAAATTCTACCTCAGGAACAGGTGTGTGTGTGTGTGTGTGTGTGTGTGTGTGTGTGTGTGTGTGTGTGTGCGCGTGTTGTGTGTGTGTGTGAAGGTGTGTCTGAGAAAAAGAGAGAGATTGGATGAGTCATGTAGAGTGACAGTAAGAGAGGGGGATTTCAGAGTGAACTTTGAGTGTACATCTCATATATTTTCATCTGGCCTCAGGGAGACTGGCTCTCTACTTCACTGTCAGCCGCGACAGACTCCACTGATTGGCTTTATTCAACGCTTTGTGTGTGTGCCGCCATGCACCAGTTTACAGGTGATGTATGTGCGGAAATCTGGCACTGATGTATAGCGGCTTTATCTGTAGTTCTTTTTCTCTAGGAGAGCAAAGCAACCCTGTCTTTTAAAAATGTCCAGAGAATGTCTTAATTAAACAAATGAGATGTGACACTAATACTTAGTGGGCTTCAAAGAGTGTGGTGGAGATTATTTTATTTATTTTTTTATTTATTTTTACCATGAAACAGAGCCAGGCTAGCTCTTTCCCTCTGTTCCCAGTCTTTATGCTAAGCTAAGCTAACCATCTCCTGCGCCATCTTCATATTTAGAGTCAAGGTAAAGCAAGAATAAACATGTGTTATGAGTGTGTCACCCCACAGAAAAATGCGTCACTAACCACCCTGCCAAATTTAAATGATTTTTAAAAAACGCCAAACACACGATTTAAAATTAGGTTTCACAATCATGAAAAAATTAGCAGTGTAGCAGCAACATTTTCAGAAGTGGGCCCCTTATTCACATCCATCAAGGGGGCAAAATTAGGATTTAAACATCACTATGCTGAGAATATAATCCAATTAATCATTTTTCCACATGTATGTTGTATCTACTGTGTGTCAAGACCTTATATTCTTATTTTGAAAAGCAGCGGTAGTCACGTGTGTCCTGGGCCAGGCAAAATGTCCTCAAATGAACAATGAGAGAAAAGTCAAATCAAACACTGATTAAAGAAACTAAGGTTTTTTTTCATCATTTATCCATTTAATTTTCAGGCTATTAAATCATACATTGGTCAAATGTGTGCTGAACTGAAATAGTGTGAAGAGTATAAGGCTGTCAAGTCTCAGTTTTACAGTCAAACCCAATTTCTGCAATTCCAAGACTATGCAGAAATATTTAAATACACTATTTTGAAAAATGGCTGTTTTTCCCTTGCCAAATTTTAGCATAATTTGGAGCATTATTTGATCCCAGTTCCAACAAGATAGCACAACATGGTTGGTACCAATGGATGCTTTAGGTCCCCAGATCCTCTGGTTTGATATGATAACAGTGTCTTCACTGTAGCTTTAACACTGAGCCCGATACAGCAGGTTTTATTCACTACCTTTAGCCTGCCTCACTTCTCACCTTCACCTCTGCCTGTTATACCTGCTGCTTCTTCACATTTTTTTTTTGCCAGACATTTGTCCATTGTCTCTCTGCTTCTTTCATTGTATTGTTTTCTCTGTACCCTGACTTTCCCTTCAGCGGTCCTGGATTTTTGTTGAGGCATCCTGACCTCACTGGTCAGACTGCAGTCTGCCTCACATGTGTGTGGGGGTGCACAGCGTAGGCTCTACTTAGGTACGACGTTGATTCGATGCAGAAGTGTACATCCCATATTATATCGAGCGTTGTTAGAATTTCACATTGTATGGATGTTAATATTCAAACGTTTTACAGATGTTGGGTTTTGGTTTCCATACCTCATGACTAAAGCCCTTTTTACACTGCCAGATTTTCCGCAAATGTTGGCCGTTTTGCCGGGAAGCTGCGAGCGTTTTGTTACTTGCTCACGCCCTTCATTGCCCCGTTAAAAGCGCATTCTGTAAAACCAAAAGTAGGCAGTCGTCATTTTGCTGCACTCCCCGATTTTGTTTTTGTACTGCCAATGCTGAAAGAAGACTGATTGGGCTTTCCTGCAAATTTGCATAATTCCTGTCTAAAAGGGGCTTAAATGTTGTTGTTCTACATCAAGGTGATGTTGGCATGACACGTTTGGAAGATGTTGGGATTTCGTTATTTAACAACACAACTTAAGACCAACAACCTATCAACATCATTTGTGGTCAGTATTCCAAGTATAGTTGACGCTGGCATTTTTTGTCCTAACATTGAATTTTAGTCACCCGACATCACAATCAAAATTCAACCAAATATCAACATCTAACCACGTTGGTGGCCAGCTGAGCTAAATCAAGCCTTCATTTTCCCGGGAGATTGTACCCACTGGCAAACAGAATTGCGTTGTCAAAGTAAGGTTTATAGGGAACCAATCTAAACACAGATGGTGTCATTGCTCTATAGCCATTACATTGTGCAATCAACATTTACTTCATTATGAAGTTAAAGTAAAAAAAAAAAAAAAAAAGGTCTATTTCCCCTTTAAGGTCAGCTGTAAAAGCTTGGCACAATACTCCCTCCATAAATCAGATTTATTGCTTAAAATTTAATGTAATCTAGACCTTCACCAGACCTCTTCCTCACCTCTTCTCATTCTCTTTTGTTGGTTTTATTCGCCTCCAATTGCTTCCTGGGAGATTTGAGCTCATTTCATACACTGTGCACAACCGTTAGACACTCCTTAGACATTATTGCTGGAATTTACACTCTGTAGAGCAACTGGTCTACTATAAAATACGTTCATGTACTAATAATTTGCTTTGCCAAATACATCTGGGAGAAAACGAAGGTCCTGTTTAGATGAATACTAGCAACATTATTTTTAGTCCAGGAAGTGTTGTATTGTTACACTGCAGAGAACACACAAGGTGGAGGTTGGTGGGCATTTTACATTTAAAAACCTGATGAAGGTTTGGGCTAAGATCCTTTTTTGGTTAAATATTGAAAAAGTTAAAGCTGCACTGATCTCTTTATTGGTATTATTATTAATGAAATCATAGCAAGATGACACACTGAAGCCCTCCGCAACCCCATAAGCCCTCCCTCTTCTGTAAAAGCTATCATTTGATCAGGAAGCATCAGTGTCATTTCATTCAATAGACGATAAATAAATAATTAAAAAATGAATAAATAATTAAAAAAAAAAATCCTCCTGAGTCTAAACAATGGGTTTGCTATGGGCAAAAAGCTCTCTTTAGCGGGATTTATACTTCTGCACTGAATCAGTGCCGTAGCCCGATGTGCACTTCCTCAGAAACGTAACTACACATCGTGGCGATACATACCTCTTGTCTGTTTTTGTAAACTGAAACCATTTCTCTCAGTGGAAACAAAGCATTTATTTACTTGTATTTCACAGATAAGAAGCAATAAATTGTGAAGACAATAAAGCCCCCACAAAAATAACATTTTAAGTCTTGTGTGTGATTTATCCTGGCTTCATATGAGGAGACGAAATCTCAGCTAGTCACTAAGCTAATTTATACAATGTAGAATGCCATAGACTTGTGCTAATAACGTTAGCATGTTGTATTTGTTTGGAAAATGTCTTTAGTATTTGACAGTTGTTTTTGTCGGTGAACCTTGTGAGTTGTAATGGAGCCAAATTTTGTAATGTTACCTTTGTTAAATGTTGCTGTTGTCCCAGCTTCATATGAGAAGAGGAAAAGTCCACTAGCCACTAGGCTAATTTATACAATGTAAAATGCCATAGGTTTGTGCTAAAAACATTAGCATGATACAGTTGTGGGGAAAATGTGTCCAGATAAAAACAAGTGTTTGTCTGTGAATGCTGCGAGTTATAGTGAAGCCGATTTATGTACTTGTGTTTGAAATTGTCTCTATCAAGACATGTTTAATGTACGTTTTGAATTCACTAAACTTTACAGCACTTCACAGAAACATCGCCACCAACTAGTGTCTTGGAGGTGTGAGTGCAGAGTGACACAGACACACCACTAAACAAGTATAAATGCTCACAGCTAGCTATCAGCAGCTATCCCCAGATACCAAAGAGTACCAGTGTGAGTTCTTCGCAGTTAGGAAAAATGGTGGGCAGTCAAACAAAATGCAGTATCTTCTGTGTTGTTGGTTGTAGCTTGGCTCTGAAGAAGATGGAAAGCAGTCTAATTGTCTTTGCAACAGTGGCACAGACGATAATATCACTTGGAAACGTCAGGAGGGAAAAGTTGTCTGCTTCCATTTTTAAACACCTTGTGTTCACGCCTCTGCTCCTGTTTTAATGAACTGATGTTTTTCTAGGTTCATGTGCATTTATAATGAAGGTAGACAAAAAAAAAAAAAAACACTGAGGGGAAATGACAAAGTACAGGCGATGAGAGCCAGGTGTCAGGAATAACATTTTCAGACTCTGACGAGAGCTGTTTAGTTGTTAGGAGAAAAATGCATTTAACTTTGAGTGACAGTCAAGATTGAAGCTCTTTATGAGAAATATGAAATCTGCAGACATTGTACATCTGATTTCTTGCTTTTTACGCTTTAGGTGTTTTGCCGGGGGAAAAAGGAAACACTGGAATAAATCAGCACTTGTGCATTTGGTGGTAGCTCATAAGAATAAATTTGGCGGGGATATGGAGGAAAGGAGCGCACATTCAAAACTTAACATGACAGCAGCACATTTATTTTGGAAACCTCCTGAGTTACATAAAAAAGGAAAGCACACCAGTGTCTCCTTTTTCTTACTTTTGTTTTTTTGTTTTTAACAGTTTAATGCAACCACAACACATTTTGGAGTCATAACGCTCAGGCATAGAAAATGAGAAACAACAAAAGAGGCAGACCTGGGTTTATCACCTGCCTTGCTGTGCTCTGTAATGGAATGTGATTCAAATCCCAGGCTCCCCTGAATACTCTGCTGCATGGCTGTGATCCAAAACAAAAACCTCCTTCACTGTACCCTTGACGCTACAACCCTAATGGTCCTTTTCGATGACGAGGCAGGGAACAGAAAACACCCTAACAGTCAATTCTCCTGACTGGCTCTTTGATGATGAGTTCTGACATGGGTGTTTGCTCAAGGGCAGCAGCAGGTAAAGTGGACAGGGCGGAGTGTATACTATCCTTGGTTTTGGACTGCAGCCTAGTGTGTCACTAGCATGTTTGACACATGCTGCAGTGCATTATTATCAGCCCGGCCATCACTCAGCCGGGCCCTGCGCTATGAACCCGCAGCATCAATTCAATCAAATGAGCTTTTGTGATGGCCATGCCTCTGGAGGAAAGCCCTGAGCATAGGCAACATGTCAGCCTAATGTCTGACACACACTCTATCTGACTGATCAAACAGCCGCAGAGATAGCGACTGAGTGGTGGCTTCAGTTTCTGTGCGTGTGTGTGTGTGTGAGTGAGTGAGTGAGTGAGTGAGTGAGTGAGCGGATCAGCATTGCAGAATACTTGACTGGAGCCAGAGTTGCTGTGTAAGAACTTCAGCCATTGATTGATGATAATGAGTCCTGCTTAAGATCACATGATGGGGTGAGAGAGGGAGAGGAAGCGAAAGACAGAGGGGGGACGAGCTGAAAAATGAGCAGAGAAGAAGAACGACAGAGAGGAATGAAAACGAGAGGTGAAGCCGCAGATGTAACATACGAGGAAAATTGAGTTGGTGGGTGAAAAAAAAAAAAAGAAAGAAAGAAGGATGTGAAGAATGGAGCAGAAGAGAGGAAGAGAACAAGAGGTGCAGGAGGAGGAGGAATGAGGGAGAGGATGAGCGGAGATGGGGGAAGAGTAAAAAAAAAAAACTGTGTTTTTGCAAAAACCCAGGCCATCTGGTGAGATGGAATTACATTAGCGATGCACATACAGCCCTCATGCTCCTGTCTCATCAACACATAGCACAGGCTGAGATGGTTTATGTGTGTGTGTGTGTGTGTGTGTGTGTGTGGGTGATTGCTGTGAGCACTCAAAGTGAGGTTTTGACCTTGAAATTCTCACCAAAATCCAAAACCCCTTACCCGTGTCGAGCATTGATTCGCGCCGAAACTCTTCTCTGGTCGAGCATTTGCCGCACAACGGAGCATGTGAGGTATCCATGCCCATAAACGCCTGTTCAAACTGCCCAAAGAGGGAAGAAAAAAGACATTAAGAGGACTGGAGGTGCCTGATGTTTGCGACTATTACCTCACATAAGAGCTCTCCCACATTCCCATTTACTCAATGTTTCATGCATGAATAATCCAATACAAGCAAAAGTGCAATATTTCCACTAGGGCCCCGGCTAGATTAGCAGAGGGGGTTTGGCTCTGTCCCCCTGAGGACTCCCAGGCTTCTCCCAGGAACACAGAGCAAAAGTAATCAGACACAAGACACATCTTTCTTATCTCCGGCTCACTCCTAACAAGCACATAATTGCTAATATCTTTGCTGAGCTGGAGAACGAATACCCCGGAGACTGGCTATGTATATACACCGTGATAGAGAGATGAGGACGGGTTGCTATAGGAACAAGGAAGCCTTAATGTGGTAATGCAAGGGGACAGGGGAGGGAGGGAGGCGGAAAGGTTGAGAGTCTTGAAGGACTGCGAACTGCAGAAACTGGTGTGTGTCCCCTTTTGAACTTTTTTATGTTTCATTCTTCTGCAGCGGTGAATCACTGTGGATGTAATTAGGCTGCTTTCAAAGTGATCAACAGGGAGGACTATTTAATGTTAAAATGAAAACAAATCTTTGCAATTTATACTAAATTAAGTACGATAATAAGGCAGGAAATGAGCGATTGAATAAGTATTTACTGCATTTACTGTGGAAAAAATTTAATCGTTGCTTTAATCGTTGATGGATCTTTTTTTGTGCTTTTTGGCCACTCCAAGCACCCGTAACATTACAGGCAAGCATCTGAGTAGCGGCTGTGCTCAAACATCAGCTCACTTGACCACAATAAGGACAACTGTTGCACAGTTTGAAGGTGACGCTGTGTAATGCTAATAAAATAACCTGATAATCAATCGCACAAATGAAACTCATCAGTTAAATGTTGCCATTGCGTGTCTGCAGCATCCTGTGTTGTGATGGACAGCACCTCACACAGGTGAAAGGTGACCATGTGACGTAAACTGACTGATGGCAGCCAGGTCATTTTATTTAAAGCTAAATTACTATTAATTGTTAAATGTTCTACATGATAAGGACCACAGGCAGGCCTTCACAATCAATAAATATCCCCTTGACAAAATGGCACTTTGTACATCAGGGGACACACACGCAGGTGCTCCAGCCCCCTCAGCCTCCCCCTCTGCACCTTCCTGCTGTATAATACAATAACTGAAGACCGACCGTGTCTAATAAAACTCTAACAGTTGAGTTTAAGCTCAGCACACCACTGTCAGGAGGCTCCAACACTTAGGTAGCAAGCTTCCTGCCAAAAAAATGATCATTAGAGCAAAAGAATATCCCCAAAAGATCCAAGACACTGTAAGCGAAAAGTACCAGAGAGATGTAGGATACATGAAAAATTCCAAGGGGATGAATATCCCCTAGAGCACAGCGAGTCAGGTCAATAGTTATTGTGGCTAATGTAGTGCCAGAAAGCATGCCAGAGACTCAGAAACGCCCTGGCCATTACACTTAATGCCACTCCAGGCAGAGACACTTATGTTAAGGACCTGAACGTTTATAGCAAATGATGTAACGCTGGATTCAGTGGAAAAGGCTCAGCTCTTTGAGGGAGTCCTCTTAGCAGCAATAATTACTCCGCAGATCCCCCCTTAATGAACAAACATATACAAACATCACATCTGAGTAAACTGAGTGGAGTGAATCAGCAGAGCAATCATGAACAGTGTCAGGTCATAATACCCACACGGAGCACCTGCATCAATATGAAATACACTTAAAACTTTTAGTGTGTTTTCAAACATTTGCATATAATTCAAGTTATGATATAGCCTAGTTTAAATTCCAGCATCCCACCCACTCCATCTCCTGGAGGACCGGCAAACACACAAACAAAAGTCCCTCACGCACATTCACTGCAACCCTGAACTTATCGAGACATTACCAGGAGGAGCTGTATGCGAGAACGCAGCAGTCCGAATCAGTTGAATCAGATACTAAACAGACTTTACGCTGTCGGCTCCCTAATACAGAGTCTGAACAATGTCAGACTGAGCCCGTGTGTGAAGAGAGCAGAGACTTCACAACAAGCGAGTGGGCGTGATGGTGATGTTTCTATCATGTGATTGGCATGAATAAGAAGCATATAAACATCTGAGGGTGAAGACGAGGCATCTTCAACAAGAAGGCTGCAACAAACCTGAAGAGACAACAAGATTTGGGGATGACTGTCAGTAAAGGCAGATGCTGAAATCGTCAGACAAATTTAAAGAATGGCAAAACAATCTGTTGTTCATGACTAAAGTACAAACCGGGTGCTTCTGCATATCCTGCCTCCTGCCACCCAGGCAGCACCCCTCACCTAAACCAAACAGAGTAATTCCAGTAGGTTAGAACATGTCTGACAATCCCCTGTTGTGTCTCGTGTGTAAAAGGGAAACTCAAGACAAAGCCCAGACCCAATTCTCTAGGCATTATTAGGAGTTCACATCAGAAGAAAAGCTACAGACCCTTTTAGGGCCGACGCCACAATGACGTCAGTTTGTTAGCTGGAGGCAAAACACGACTCACCACTACAGGGCTGTGGGCAACATAAAATGTCATCTTGATGTGTTATTGGGAGCCAGAATAGAAGAAGTCATGGTTCAAAACTTAAATTTGAACACATACCAGCTGCCACTGTCAGTCAACAAAAATGGAGACAGCTATGGTTAAATGTGATGAGATGAAAGGACTGGGCAGCGCACACTTCATGTCAGGTTAGAGAAAATTTTTTTCTGTTGTAGGGATGAATAACGTCATGTGTATCAAGGGTTATCATGTCCACCTCATCAGGAATTGGGGCGGTATTAAGAGGAATATCGGATTTCTCTGCCATGCTAACTTTTTAGCACATTAGCTAACATCAGCTTCAATAGCAAAACAAACTGGAGGAAACCGTGTCGTCCTCCTTTGTAAGACTGGCATTGCAATCAACTACAAAGCTTCCTGTGACATCATCCATTAACTGAGTGAAAACATACGGGTCGGCCAGTCTGGTCCCGCTGGTCAGCGTTTACTTATTCAAGTAGCACTAGCGGTCCCAGAGAGTGAGCGACCTGACATGGTGCGATCGTAAATTCAGTCTGACGCTCTGTACTAGAAGAAATGGAGCGTTACATTTCTAGATGAATTAGTGAACGGTTAAGTTAATCGCACTTTAACTCCGCTCTGTGTTCTGCTGCTCCGTCACCCCAGACGGCCAGAGTGTGCTTTGCCATTCAGAGAGTGCAATGCTCCGGATAACCGAACAGTACATTCAGACAGCGCTCCAAATTTACAAACGGTCCAGTTTGTGCCAGAGTGCACTCCAGCACTCGCATCATCTTCCTCCATTGTCTAAAACAAATCAACAGAACTCACTAGGAAGTGCTAGCTAATGTCTGTCAAGAATTGTTTTTGCCTCCAGCTAAGCCCCGGCCAGACAGTGAAAGGGTCTATACACTCACAATCAGAACAAAACAAACCCAATATCCTGGACAGTCCAAAAATCAGCAAGTAAAAGCAGAAGAAAATGATCTGAATTATAGATTTCTTGTAGTATAGACATTTTTGCAGTAGTCCAGGAACAGGGTCAGCCAGGGGTCATGTATAGGAGAGGTCGATTTCCAGCTGAACGTCTTTCTAAAACCAATGAGAAGGCCACAGCGTCAGCCTGAGCTCCAGAGAGACATTACTAGTCCCTTGGTAGCCAAACAGGTGCTGAGTGAGCCAGTGTGCATAAAGGAAGCAGATGATGCCAATCAGCTAATGCAAGCGTGACGTTCGTGATCTGTATCAACTGACGCAAACCTCCTGATCTGATGAAAGCTAAACACAGAGGTTCAAGAAGGTGACAGAACAAAGTCAGGTGACGTTACAGGGCGACAAAGTCCACGTAGAAAGGAGGTCGGGGTGAATGGAGGGTCAACAAAACTTGATTGTTTGGTTTTAAAGCATGACCACAGATTGTCCCATTTACTTTAACCATGTGTATATTATTGTAATCATGATGAAGAAGGTTGCGTAACCTTAATGAAGTTAACCAAACCATGATGTTTCATGACGGCATGGACAACTTGGTGGTCTTTTCTGCAGCTCCAACAGAATGCAGAGCAGAATAAAACCGTCTGCTGTCTACACAAGAACTGTGACTTGGCAGAGGATTTTCCAGCAATTATTTGGCAGATGCTTTAGACATACAGCTGAGGTACAATCCAAGGCCCAGTGGATCAAGGAATAGAAACACTGTCTCCTTGAATTTATGTTTGTATATTACTAAATTGCTTTCATAATTATGTTGTGGTGACAGTGTAATCTCCGCCTGGATTATGTTCACAAACAATGTTTCTTTCAGTTAATGAAACACTACATTTATGTACCTCCCTGTAAATGGGTGTGGGTGTACACAGTGCAGGACTGTGACACCAGAATCCCAGAGTCACATCCAGACTCCTGTCTCGGGAAGGGTTTAGGCAGCAAGAGCACTTTGGTTACATTTAGGGAAAGGTTGTGATTTTGGTTGGATGTTAACAACAAAAGTGATGATATTTGTACAGAAATAATGCTGTGGTCACTATGAGTGGATAGTGTATGACAGGACTGCCTATTCTGGTGGAAAACAGATAAAAATACAGTCTCAGTGAACATTTTCTCATATATTCAGTACCAGCATTTTTACAACTTGCCACATACGTAACTTAAAAACATTTCCTCATTACTTTAACCTTTTAAAAACTGGAGCGACATCACTTTTCTTGTGCCGCTTTCAGGTGCCTTTCGCAAGTATTCAAACCTTTGAACCCTGAGCAAATTGGCTCTCAAATTGGCTTTCAAAAACATGGGGGAAAAGGGCAATGAGCAACGTGGTAAGAAATGTCCTACAAATTGCATTGATTTAGAAAATTATTTTAAAAAACTAAGGAGAAAATGGAAAAAGCCAGGTAAAAAACTATATTTATAATAATTAATATTATTACATTTTAAGCACATTTCCATGTCATTTCCTTATTTTTTATTTTATTATTATTATTACTTATTTTACAAATTTTCCTGTCTTTTAATTTTCCTCTTTTTCACTATTTTTTTGCTAATTCTTTGGGTCATTCCTTCTTTCGTTGCTCATTGCCCGCTTCCCATTTTTTAAAAAGAAATCAAGCCAGTTTGCTCAGGTTTCAAAGGGTCCGTAGAAAATGTAATTTGCATGGCATTACATTTCCATCAAAAACACATTTGCTGTTTTAAATCAGTTGTATATAAACATAATTTGGAGGAGACAGGGTTGGGAGAAGCCATCAAAAATAAAGCCCACATAAAGTCAAAACTACACGTACAAACAAGACTATTAAAGAGGTAAAACGCTGGATTTTCCACAAAACAATGTATTTTCCAACACATTCTACCCTGGGTGTGTTGGTTGTTGATGTTCTGGGACACCGTGTCAAGTTCTGCCTGTTACATGCCTTCTCTTCTTTCAAGATACACTTCTGTTTCCACAGGAAATTTACTGTTGACGTACAGTCTCTTTCAAAATAAACACACTACGTCAGTACAACACTGCAAATTGCCATTTTTTTTCTTCAATAACTAATGCATGTTGTTGGGTTTAGGAACAAAGAACAGGGTTTGGCCTTATAATCTTACGGGATTTGACCACCGCATGAAAGTCGGTGTTTGTCTATGGTTGTTGGACCCGTCCACCACCCTTCCCACCCACCCTACTCAGACTTTAGCCACCTTAACTTTTGTTCTTGTCCCACCTCGTTTCTCCCTGACGCTGCCAGCCTCCATTAAACTATGTGGGCGACCGGCTGCGAATCATGCCGACGTTAGAGGGCAGCTTTTGTTGTCAGTGTCTGATACTGCAAGTCATTGCTCAAGCGCTGGATTTCGACAACTTTGGAGTGAGACCAGGTTGTATTTTCCCTCTCAGTCATCACTTATAACCCACTAGTGTGTGTGGTGGTGTATTTTTCTGCAGAGACTCTGCCCACTGCCTTTTTTTTTAAATTATTTTCTGTGTTCAGAACGTTTATGGGCATCAGATGAGGTTGGGGCTATTTAGAAGCGGTAGCGACCAGGTCCCAGACTGTAAACTCAGCACCAAAAAGATGCCAGTATAGCAAGGTGAAATGCCAAATGCAAGTGGATCTGGGGTTGCCTTTTTCACTTTTGCTGTTGAGCATGTTTAGAAAGAGTAACTGATAACCAACATATTCTACCTTTAATGTCCTGGTCAAGTCAAAGTCCCCGCCTCAGTCTGATCTAGAATTAACCAGATTAAAAAAATCAGTCACAGTGTTAGTGGGGCGACTAAATGTTGATGTGAGTAGAGTGAATATTCATTATTTGGTGTTTTACAATTGCACTTAATTCAAATCAAATAGTGGATATTTATTTTCAGACCTCCACTGTGATTCAGTGTTGTAAAACAATAAAACAAGAGAAAGTCCACAGGGGAGTGAAAGTCGCAGTTCAACACAACAGAGTTTGGAGCGAGTGATAGACAGCTGGTAATTAGGGGGCAGAAATAGACTCACAAAGTGAGCGGGAGGAAAAAGAGCGAGAAGGAGCGACAAAGACTGACACCTCAGCTGTGCGGAAAAAAAGGAGCTCTGATAATACGTATTCCTATTATTGTTAATATCAAATTCACCATTTCTCCCACTGCGACAGAGTGTGCTGCGCATCTACCAGCGTTCTCTCATAAAAGTCATTTGTTATAAGTCATCAAAATGCATCAGTGAGGCTTTTATTGAATTGAAAGACTGTATCGTTCTTACAGTGCATTACTGGATTACCAGCCAGCTATCTGTAATGTCAGCTTTTGTACTGTGACATGAGAAAAATCGAGGCCATAACTTATGTGTGTGAGAGATCACATTATGTTGGCCGAGCTCTAATCATTCTTTGATGCCAGAGGCGCTTCATTCAGCCTCCCCCTCTGTGTCTTTATCTGTCTCTCTCCTCTCTGTCTCTCTCTTCCTGTCTTTGCCTCTGCGTGTTTGTCTCTATCTTCAGCTCTTTATCTCTCGTTTTCCTCCTCTCCGTCTCTCTGTAATGGTATTTCAATAGGACAGATAGCCACAGGAATCCAATACGCAGGCCGTCTAATTGAGTCTTTAATAGGTTGTCTGATGTCTGCTTGCTGCTAGCTCACACTGAGAGAGACAGCGAGACAGAGTCACACTTCAAACAACACACCACCGCCAGCTGGACTCGTCTTGAAAGGTCACTCCACGTGGCTGGATCAACCGCATTAACATGTTGTTTGTTAATTAAACGCAGCGAAAAGGGTTCCCTTTCTTTAATCGGCTACAGAAAAATGTTGCTGTAAACTTTCCACTTTGCTATATAAAAAGTCTACATTCCCTTTTTCTCAGAGATTCCCAGTGAAAGTGACTGAGAATACATCAGAGAACACGCTCATTAAAGCTGCTTTCATTCACTTATGTTTGGGTGTATTGATTTAAATTTTACTCCCATGTGATCGTCTTGACAAAGACAAAGTTAGAAGGAGAAGTTATAAATACTGTACAGTCATTATAATAGTTTAATCTCAAAATGAAATTTTTGTTTTAGAATAAAAACTAAAGCCTACTCGGAGAAAAACTAGTGCTGACATGAGAGAATATTAAGTGAGTATTTAATGTTTTAAGTGAACTTGAGCTCCAGGAAAATGGGTTACATTTTGTCTGTGTCCAAAATCTCTCCTTCGTTTTCTCATTCACTTCTCACTATGCAACACACCATAGTTTTTCACAATGGTACATTTCTTATCTATAAAACGCAGGTGGGAGTGCACAGGTGCAGGTCACAAGCAAGTCTAAACTCTCAACAATCAAGTCTGAAGCCACAAGTTACTGTGGTGAGAATCAAGACAGTCAAGTTGAGGCATTGCTCAGGTAAGGTCATATGAATTTGTGATGTTGAGCTGAGGGCTGAAAAGACACATTCACATACTTTCCTTTGTGGGTTTTATAGTGACAGTTGAAATTGGATGTTGTGGTGGCTGTGTCACTGATTTTTAAGCTGCAGATCCTGCATACCGCTGTTCTCTACTCTTACCACCATTATTGACAACATTATCCCAACCCATTCTCATTTGTCAAATACAAACGCTTTGCCACACCCCTCCACGTCGACACACATGCCATAGGCTTGTGCTAATAATGTTAGCATGTTGTGTTTGTTTAGAAAATGTGTTTAGTGTAAGTTGTGTTGTCAGTGAACTTTTGTAACGTTACCTTTGATAAATGTTGCTGTTTTCCCTGGCTTCATATGAATAAAAGAAAAGTCCACTAGCTGCTAAGCTAATTTATAAATGCCATAGGTTTGTGCTAATAACATTAGCATGTTGTATTTATTTGGAAAACCTGTTAAGTGTAAGACAGTTGTTTTGTCGGTGAATGTTGTGAGTTGTAATGGAGCCGAATTTTGTAACGTTACCTTTGTTGAATGTTGCTGTTGTCACTGGCTTCATATGAGTAGAGGAAAACTCCGCTAGCTGCTAGGCTAATTTATACAACATAAAATGCTATAGGCTTGTGCTAAAAACATTAGCATGTTGTGTTTGTGGGGAAAATGTGTCAAGATAAAGACAAGTGTTTGTCTGTGAATGCTGCGAGTTATAGTGAAGCTGATTTGTGTACTTGAGTTTGAAATTGTCTCTATTACGCCATGTTTAATGTGCCTTTAATGTGTGTTTTGGGTGTGTTTTGAATCAACTAAAATCTACAGCACTTCACAGAAACACCACCACTGACCAGTGTTTTCGAGGTAGTGAAGTATAAATGCTCACAACGGTGTAGGGTCTGCTGTACAAGTGTAAATCCCACTTAAATGAGCATTTATAATATGTTTGACAGCAAAGTAGCTACTCTGCAGAGGGCCAGTTATGATAATTTGGCACTTAACTTAGCAGCATTAGTGAAGAAAGCAAACAAGTCACTTACAATGAAATTCTCTATTTTCCTCCGAGAGGTTTTCTTTATTGGATTTGCAATCAATAGCTAGCTAAAGACTAGCCATCGCTATTGACATTAAGCAAATTTCAAGAAAAGGCACCACGCCGTAAACATATGACGCACATAGTTGACGAGATGTTAAAACATTTATTTTTATTCAGCGTATAGGTTACACATTTAATGACTTTAGGACTACAACAATTTTTTTTTTTTTGTCAAAGCCACAGGGAGCCACTGGAGAAGGGCTAAAGAGCCGCATGTGTCTCCTTGCCTACCCCTGCTCTAGTGTCTGCATGTGACAAGCAGCTGTCTCCTTGGTGAAACATCTTATAACACATGGTTAATGTTGTCAAATGGTTGCAGTTGGGTTTAGAAATAAACACCATGTCTGGGTTAAAATAAGTACTTGATGTAAAAATGTCACGAGGGACGTAGCGTTTAAACAACACTGACTCTTGGTTGAACATGAGACACGAACACCTGCCAGACACCCACTTCTCTGGTGGGTGCTGGCCTCCGTTACGGTTGTCCCTCGTCATTGATTCTCGTTGTGATGTATTAATAGACACGATCTCAAGGTGCAACTTGGGGGAAGAGGGGGTCTGGTTTTGGGACAGGATGAGAGTCAGTACCTCCAAGTCAAAAGGCCACGGAATTCTGCTGGATAATGATGGATTGCCCCTCTGGGTTGGTAGAGAGTTACTGCCTAAAGCAAAGGAGTTCAAGTATCTCAGGATTGAGTGAGGGCAGAATGGCGCGTGAGATGGATCTGCGTCTGCAGTGATGAGGGCACTGTGCTGGACTGAGTGGAAAGGTGTCAGTTGAGGTGGTTTGGGCTCGTGATCAGGAAGCGTCCTGATCGTCCAGCTGTTAGGAGGCCCTGGAGCAGACCCACAACACGCTGGTGGGATTATATATCTCATCTGGCGTGGGAACATCTTAGGGTCCCCCAAGAGGAGCTGGGAAGCATTGGAGAGTGGTATGTCTTGAGTGCTTTGCTCAGCTTGGAAACGGATGGACATGAACAGTGGCCTTGTGGGTTAAAGTCTGAGTTTCTCACTCTCTATACTAAATCGGTTGCTCTTTGTGTCAAGTATTGCCAAGGATGAGTTTACACTGACGATAGCTGAAAGGCTGATACGTCTCAGAGTTGCCAGTGGGTGTCTTTGCCGTCAGTATGACATGCTGAGAGGGTGGGCAAAGCAAAGGTATATGATGACCTGGTAATGAGGACCGGCTGCTAAATCCTTGAATCCATATTTTATTATTTTTGGACGAGTCTCCATGATAGCTGCCTCATGCGTTGGCCTCTGCTGCATCCAATAGTTGCCAGGTTTGTGCGCACTGCATTAGAAATCACTCACTCAAAAACAAAACGTAATTTCTTAATATCTACATAAATGCAAATATTTAATTATAAAAGTTCTTTCAAATCATTTGTTTCAAGTTCAAAGTCAATCACAGTCAAGTTGAGTCTTTTATCACTGTTGGTCAAGCAAGTCTCAAGCACTGATATTTGTCAGTGCACAGTGGACAAGTCTAAATATTGCAACCCCCATGAGTCTTGTTGATACTGAAAAGGATCCAGGCAGAGGTGTGATTCAGAGCAATAACAAATTCAAAATGCTTCGTCACTGCAGTCAGGAACAAAACACATCACCAGAGCTGGTGCACTGCAGCATATCTTGGCATGTTAGTAACCACGGGCAGATTAGTGAAACAGTGTCAAATCAACGGGGACTCACTAATAGAGGTCAAAATCTCCACAGGGAAGCTTTAATATTGATTTAGCAATTTGTTTCAGGCCACCATTCGGGACAGTGTGAGTAATGTGACAGTTAGTGTGAACCCAGTTCTAAGTTATCTTTACATCACCTGTGGTTTAACTCTTGTTTATGGTGTCTCATCTTTTGCTTATTTGTAATCTCTGTCATTCAGTTTGTTGTCCAATACTATCTTAACTTTCACAATTGCTTCCCTTAAGGACTTTTACTGTTGGAATTGTGTTAAGCTTGCTGCATAGTGAGGGCCTGATGATGTGTAGTTATGGTCATTCACCAGCACTGTCGGCTGTAATTAAAACGAAAGCACTTTAAAGGGACAGTTTACCCTAAAATCTCACCTATAGTGCTATTTATCAGTCTTGACTGTTTTGGTGTGAGTTGCAAAGAGAGATGTTTGTCTTCTCTCGGAACTAGATGGCTCTCGGCTTGTGGTGTTGAAAGCGCCAAAAAGTCCTTTAAAAAAACTCAACAGCAATGTCTCTTTCCAGAAATCATGACCCGGTTACTCAAGATAATCCACAGACCTTGTTGTGAGCAGTTTCATGTAGGAACTATTTTCTTTCTACCAAACTACACCCACCAACTGTATCACCAATGGGCGGTTTGAGGGGGGACAAAGGGGGGTGCCATCGTTCTTGTAAGCAAAATGACTAAAATCGACATTTGCTCATGGACTCTTCACAACCAGATATGTACAAGGTAGCATGGGTGTGTTGGCTGTTGACGTTCTGGGATGCCGAGTCAACTTCAGCACGTTATGTGCGTTGTCTGTTTTCAAAATACACTTCCATTTTCACAGGAAATGTACAGTTTGCACTACATCAGTACATCGCAAATTGACATTTATTTTCCTTCAACAACAAATGCACCTGGTTACGTTTTGCCAAAACATGAACCGGGTTTGGCTTTACAATCATACAGGAAGCAAACACCGGCCTCCCGAGTTAAAGTTGGTGGTTGGTTGACCCACACACCACCCCTCCCACATGCCCTTGTCGGACTTCCGCCGCCTTAACTTTTGCTGTAGTCCCGCTGCATTTCCCGGAATTTACCTACTGGATTTCGATGACTTCACAGTGAGACCTGATTGATCCGGATGGAGAAGGTTAACAAGGGGGACACATTGTATTCATGTTGCTTACAAGGGAGATGGTGACCCCCCTTGTCCCGCCTGAAATCACCCATTGGTGATACAATTGGTGGGTGCAGTTTGGTAGAAAGAAAATAGTTCCTACATGAAACTGCTCACAACAAGGTCTGTGGATTCTCTTGAGTAACTGGGTCATGATTTCTGAAAAGAGACATTGCTGTTGAGTTTTTCAAATGTATTTTTTTTGGCACTTTGAGCACCACCAGCCGAGTGCCATCTAGTTTCATTATATTCAAGAGAGGGCAGACATCTCTCCAGCTGATATCACCAACACTTGGCAACTCACACCAAAACAGTCTAGACTGATAAATAGCACCACAGGTAAGAGGAGAAATATGTATTTTTGATTTTCGGGTAAAGTGTCTCTTTAACCATCAAACTTTGCTCATGTCCTTGGAAACAGTAGCTTGGTAAAACAATCAAATCTCAATTCTTTACTCATTTTTTTCCAGAGATGTATCACAGCAGTGGATGGAGTTTGCTCAGTCATCACTTTTGTGTATTTGAGATGATTTGTAAATACATTATAGAAAATGAAATTGAGTAGCTAAACAAATACAACAAGTGGAAGCAAAAATAAAAGATGAAAACGGCGCACAAAACTAACTAGTCTTTCTTTTCCAAGAGAGAATTACAAGGCCATCTACAGGATCCATGATTCCCATTTCATCCAACAATCTAGACGGATGCATTTTATGGTTGTTATATAATGAGGATGACTGTGAGTGGATGATTCAGGTTTCTAGTCTGTTACAAAAGAACACTTGTATACTTGTTTGTTTCCTTGGATGGCTCAGATATTGCTCTCTCTAGTGTGTGTTTGGATCATTACTGATACTGTTTAAGTCTGTGCAGCGTCACCTCTATTTGCCTAATGGTATAAGATTGCAGGCAGTGAGGTTTTGAGGACTGTTTTCCTCTCTGTTTGTCTCACATCACACCGTCTTTCATATGTTGATTTTTATGAGTTCAAGTAGATGTATGTCAACCTCTGAGTATGTGTTATGGGTATGTACGTGCTAACCAGCGCTGCAGGGCCGTGACTTTATTCTATCTGCATAACGGTGGGATAATTAACATCTTCACCTGGCTCCTGGTTTGTTCGTTTAAAAAGCCTAATTAATCACAGGGACAACGTTGGGACTGGAGTCAGAGCCACCAAGCGTGAAATTACCTTTCTCAGAGACTGGGCTCAAACGTCCATAAACAGTGATCCTGCCAGCCTACCCTCTGTACCCGACTCTTTATCTCATACTATACACGGCCTTGGAAGGAGGGAGTGGGGAGAGCGAGAGCAAGAAAGGCCAGCAGAGGCGGGGAACGATGTAGATGAATAGAAACGAAGCAGGAGATCCGAGGGGGAAGAGTTTCTTTGTGATTTCCCACCACGCGGGCAGAGTGATGGTCCTGCTTTGTTGCGTAAAAATAAAATTAGATGGTGGGCCAGGTATCTGGAACACCTACTCTGAGTGAGTTCTCTGACCAAATCAATAACTTTGAACTTTCCAACATGGGAGCAGAGAGAAACTCTTGAAACTCTTTACATCAATAGACGCTATCATATCCCGCTGCCGGTGTTGAGTACAGCAGCAGCAGTTCTGGGAGTAGCTTGTATGAATCATTCAGGACACCCACTCTCATAACCTCTCCCTCTCTACCTACCTGCAACCCCCCACCCCGCCCACCGAGAGCCGCCGTCAGCATCAACTGTCTTTGTACTTAACCTCACACATCACAGCTAACTCGTATATCAATGTTGTGTTGAGACAGCGGAGAAGGGATACGTGCCTATTTCTGGCTCAGTAGGAGTGGATGATGGCCGCTTTGTGTGTGTGTGTGTGTGTGTGTGTGTGTGTGTGTGTGTGAGATGTAGTTGAACTTGATGGAGGTGTATGTTTCATGAGCACTGTGGAAGAGCTGTCTGTATATTCAGGTCTCTGACACTGAGTCACATGACAGCACGTGTATGGAAACAAACAGACATGCAAATGCACACCTGACATTTATATTAACGCTACAAGATTTCTGGTTTATATAATGACCATTGTCCCCCCCCCCACACACACACTTGTTACTTTTATTCGTATTTATGTTACGTGGTTATTCTTGGGTCTTGTCTGTGCATCAACTTACAGTACTATATCTAAATCAGTGAGACAAACAGTGGTAGATGTTGGCATATTTTGAAAAGTGACCCTCAGATTTTGCCTCGGTCTTCAAATTTACGTAATTATTTAATGAAGTCAGATTTACCTAAGAGGCCCGCTCACGTAACAGCAAGCTCCATGTCCATGGCGACCGCTCCACCCAAAACGCCGTCTCGTCAACGTGAAAAACATGGACAACAGCACAACTTACAAGTGTTGTGCATCCACCAACACACCTTCCACTCCTCACAACAGGAAAAAAAGGGCATCAGCGACAGCGTTTTTATACCCCGAAAAAAGTCAAGACATGTCTGCAGTTCGAAATGCTACGTTCGAAAAGTTAACTTCATCGTTGGTTAATGGTAATTCACATTATAACATTACCCAAACCTAACGTTATCCCCTTTATGTAGAGCTGCAACTTCCGCAAAAATGTTGTCGAACTGCTCATCTGAAAGATCCATGTTGTTTACCGCCGTTTGGTTCGAATTCCAGGTAGGAGTGTAACACTGGGGGCACCGCCGGAAGTGAAGGGGGTGAGCGATCCCCGAGGCCCCTGCACTTCCGTTACTCGAAAAACTACCGGGCAGTGCCTCCAGAAGTAAAGGAAGAAAAAATGATCTGTTTTTACCGATGGATTTGCAGATTGAGTGCTAGCTAGCAAATTCTGTTGGCTTGTTTTAGACAATGGAGGAAGATGATGTGAGTGATGTATTCAGATATACTCATTTTAAGTGCCATTCACATTCTGGCACGTGTGATTAACTTAACCGTTTGTTTATTCATGTAGAAATATTATGCTCTTTGACCAGTGTAGAGTGTCAGACTGAATAAACGAACGTAGACCATGAGTGTTACTTGAAAAAGTATGCACTGACCAACAGGGCCAGACTGGGCGACCCATATGCTCTCATTCAGTGGATGGATGATTTGACAGGATGGCCGGCTTTGTGGTTGATCACTATGGCAATCTTACAAAGGAGGACAACACTTGAACGGGTTTCTCTAGTTTGTTTTGCTATCGAAGCTAACGTTAGCTAATGCACTAAAAAGTTAGGGTTACGGAGAAATCACCTGAGTGCGATTGCTGTGTTCACACCTGCCCAAATGAACCGCACTTAGGGGGCAAACAAACTTGAGTTTGATTGGTCCGTACCAAACAGGGCAGAAAGCACTCTTAAATGCAACAAGAGCAAGAGGACAGGTATTCAGAAGAAGAGATGCTGTGGAGTGAGTTTATTTCAGGGGATTCCTCTCATATAAGCCTGGTCAGTGATGAAAATGTCAGTCATTTGGAGGCATCCGTATGTTTCAGACAGAGGGCTTGTCAGATGGTCAAACAGCATCTCAATCAAAAATACGACAATCACACCTACATCTCCGAGTGATTGGTCAGCTGTGCAGAGGTGAGAAATGCTGGATCTGAACTCCTCTCTGAAGCTTTCATTCCTTACAAACTACTTCCATCACTGTTACATGACTGCAGCACCATGAATGCCTTTGAGGAGTCAGAGAGAGAGAGAACGCGTGCGCCATTATCCCCTTTCAGACAATTCATTGTGTCTTGCCTCTCTTTACGACTGCAGGCTTTTTATACCACCTTTTGACTTTTACCTTTAGGTGGCTGAGATGCACTTTGTACCAGCTAGTTTGTTTGAAGCACACAGTATGGCACCATTTAGAGCCTCAGTTTTATTAACAGAGGTCAAAAGGAGGATTGTAACTGCACCTCCTCACTGGAGGCTGGAGCCAAAAGCATCAAATGTAAAACTATTAAGACTGAATCTTAATCTTCATTTATTAGATGAGCTGGAAGCAAAGTGTATTGCTTCTTTGCTGATCATCTTTATATGATTTTTTAAAAGTATTTAATAAGGCATTTTATGTCTTTATTAGAGCAGAGAGAGAAGAGAGATGACAGGAAATGAAATGAGCGTGAGAAAGTTTGAGAATGACACGTGACAATGGCCCACAGCTGGATCTGAGGCGGGGAAGTTGATGAGGGTTAGTACGGCGTAGGCTCTGCATTGAAGTAGAGCCTCCTGGCTTCATATGAGTAGAGGAAATCTGTGCTCGTCGATACAATAGCATGTTATATTTGTTTGGAAAACATCTTTCGTATGAGACAGTTGTTTTGTCGTGAACTTCCTGTGTTATAGGAAATGGCCTCTTCAGAATGAAAATACAGACAGTACTTACTGACCCTCATGTCGACAAGAAGTCCAGTGTAGTTTTCTAATCTGGCTAGCTGTTATCCTCCGATACCCTTAACGAGTTTTGTGGATTAAAAAACTACACTGGACTTCTTGTCGGCATGAGGGTGAGTAAGTACTGTCTGTATTTTCATTCTAAAGTGGCCATTTCCTTTAAATGTCGCAGTTGTCCCTGGCTTCATATGAGAAGAGGAAAGTTTGCTAGCTGTTAGGCTAATTTAAACAGTGTAAAATGCCATAGACTTGTGCTAATAACGTTAGCATGTCTTTGTGGGGAAAATGCGTCCAGATAATGACAAGTGCTTTGTCTGTGAATGCTGCAAGTCATAGTGAAGCTGATTTGCGTACTTGTGTTTGAAACTCTGCCACAGACTAGTGTTTTGGAGGTGCAACTGCAGAGTGACGCAGACACACCACCGCTCAAGTATAAATGCTCACAGCAGTGTAGGCCACATGCGCAGGCCATGGCGTGGGGTCTGCCGCACAAGTATAAATCCCGCTTTACTCATGTGAGTAATGACTGAATTGAGTCAACAAAATAACCCTGTGAACATTTTGTCCTGTGCCTGTTGGACCCATCCACCTCATCTCCCACCCACCATAAGCAAATGTTTGTGCTCTTTTTACTACGTCCGTTGCGGTGTGTATCTTACAGACGTTAAAGGCACACTGCCTTGTTTGTGGATCATCTTTTTATGATTATTTTAAAGTATTTAATTGGTAATTTAATGTCTATTAGGGCAGAGAGATGTCAGGAAATGAGATGAGAGTGAGAAAGTTCAAGAATGACGCACAACAATGGTCCACAGCTGGATACAAGCCGGGGACGTTGATGCTCATCATTAAACCCCTGGGCCTCCGAGGCGTCCCATCTTTTTTAATCTTTGTTTAACTAAATATTTCCAACAGCGACTCACTCTGTTTTTGCAAGTATGATCACATATGTCATATGTTGATCTCGCTGGAAGGGCGCCAGTGCCGGTCAGGTCGTGTCCAGTGCAGGGGTTCAACTTTCAATTATGGAGCTGTTTCACAATTACCGGATGTCTTGAGAGGACGCTGAGACAATTGTCGTTTATTTAACTGTGAAGCTTACTGAGTAGATACTTGAGAATCTTTTTGGCAAAGACATTTAAAACACACTCACACCAAGTGCCTCCATGCAACATACATTTGTATCAAGGAAAGACACACACATACACAGTTGCAGACACACAACGTTCAGGTCAGAGGGGACGAACATTTCAATCTCCTGTTCAAATTTGTGATGAGCAGTGTGTTTTGCTGGTCCTGTGGGAACTGGCACAGATAATTAATTTGGTTTCATAAACTTCTGTTACCACATACTGGGGGACTGGGAGCTCAGGGTAAACAAATATTTAAATTATTACATCCAGACGTCGTCATTCCCAGGTAATCACCACGGAATAATCATGTGCCTGCATAAATATACGTAGTCATGTGCGCTCAAGTGAGTGTGCCTGTTTGGGTGTTTTTTTTTGCAGAGGAGAAGGCATACGTCTGCTGCTGCATGCTGCTGAGTTCCCTGGGAAATCAGAGCACATACAGAAAGAGAAAGAGGAAGGGTGGGTGTGGGGGGGGGTGGGGTGGGGGGGGGGGGGGATACAAATAAATAAATTTGTTGAGAAAGGGAGGGGAGCGGGAAAAAGAATTAGGAGAGAGGAGGGAGAGGCAGCGAGGAGGAAAAGGGAAAAGGAAGGCAGAGTTTCAGGGAGTAAAATGTTGACGCCAGGCTGCTCGCTGGCAGCTGACAGACGGAGAATGTGGGCTGGTTTCTGGGTTGCAATCAAATCCCTATAAACAGAGTGATCATTCACTCTGCCTAAACTCTACTGCATTACTGCCAGCCAGTGAGGACACACACTTTCTCACACATGCACACACTCATGCAGTTGTGACAACAGAAATGGAGGATTTACAGAGTTTGCAGTCGCTGCACGTTTGGGATGTTTGCATCGTGTACGCATGAAGAAATTGTATGTGCATAAATGCATTCACACAGATTGGAGAGCAGAAAGTGATGAGTGGAGGAAGGAAATGACAAGAAATATAAGAGAGAGACAGAAAGGTGCTGAAAATGAAAGAGATTAGGTTTAATCCCTAAATTCCCTTGGGGGTCGAGAGTGCTCCAGTGTGTCTTTTAGGTTTCACTGTATAGAACGGCGTGATATTTCAGAGGTGATGTAGGAGTTGTGACTCTGTTGTTGTTAATGTCTGATAAGCTCCTTAGCTATATAATATTCAGAGAAATACTCAAAACTTTGCAGGCAGGTGGTTTAGAATAACAGGATAAGTGGAGAACTTTTGCACCCCAAGGATGGAATTTACCTTTTGATCTCAGTAAGAGGCGACACACACCTGAGTGTGTGTCTGCGCGCTCGCTCAAAAAACAACCACGTTTGCTTCTGTTTGCACAGTCACAAAAAAAAAATCAAAAAAAAATCATTGGGCTGCACGTCAGGGCCGATCAAGAATTTCTTCCATCTCAGTCTGGACCAATAAGCTGGAAGCTTACCTGTGCACTTACTCCACTCAGAGGGAGAATCAGCGAGCATGGAAACACCAAGTCAGGGAAAAGAAAAACTCTCATTGACTTCACATGCTTCTTAATGTGTCTGCCTCAAGGTCCTGCTGTTCTCAACCAGCTGCTCACTATATGCCCCCGCTGCCGTCTGAAGCCGATACAGCGACTGTACTGTGAAGTAATAGGTTTGTTTTTCTCCGTATGTGCCACAGGTCACTGCTCATGTGAGCACTTGCTCCTGGACTTGTGTTGTTCTCAAAAGAAAAAAAAAAGGTCTGAATAAAAGGCCTGCAAGAGCTCGCTGACTGATGGATTGTCTGACTGATGCCAGTCGACTGCTTGTCTCAAAGACTAAGGCCAGTCTTACACAGCACATGGGCAGTTTACAGTGATAGGAGGGGCACAGTTACCATTTAAGATCTTTACATTTACAAATGGGTTCTTGATTTTAAAGGCAGAGGTAGACAAAGGTAAGTTCCCCAGTATTTTTTCCCAATAAATTAAGTTTTCCTCGTCAACAACCCGGTCTCACTCCGAAGTCATCGAAATCCGGGCTTGGGCGGTGACTGGCAGTGTCAGACACCATGAAAAAAGCCATCCTTTAATGTCGGCATGATATGTAGCCGGTTGCCATTATAGTTTAACGGACAAGAACAAAAAGTTAAGGCAGCATACGCCCGACGGGGCAGATGGGAGGTGGTGGATGGGTCTAACAAACACTGACTTGCACTCGGGGAGCGAGATTACAAAGCCAAATGTTCTTTTTCCTAAACCCAACCACGTGTGTTAGTTGTTGGAGGAAAAAAACATCAGTTTGCAGTGTTGTATCGACATAGTGCATTTATTTTGAAAGACACTGTAAATGTTAAATTTCCTGTGAAAATAGAGGCATATTTTAAAAGAAGACAATGTCTGTAACAGGCAGAACTTGACATGGCGTCCCAGAACATCAACAACCAACATACCCAGATTACGTTTCATGTTGTATCAAACCAAGCGTCAATATGTGACAAGGTTGTAGTGAGAATGTTTTGCAGTCAAGGGTCTAAAGACAGAGGGCGCCTTAGCTTTTTAAATTGCATAAAACCTCTTGGTGAAAAATGTTCAGTGTTGGGCTATTTCCATAAGACTGACTCATCATTTTCAACCGAAAATGATCTGAAGGGCCCTTCCTCTGAAAAATAGGCCATACAGTCCCCCAAACAAAAGTGCATGGCTAATTATTATGCATGAAGGCGTCAGTGGACCCTCCTACTAGAAGACATGATCCGCCCTACTCTACCTCGGATATTCTTAGCCTAACCCTAACCGATCACGCTCCTTATGCCTAAACCAACCCAACAAAGGCAATGAGCACTAGCCGATCACAGTGCAATGACATCGTTCTGCAGAATATTGGGCCAAATTCTCCGGAGAAACATCCTTCTGGAGCAATCCGTGTTTGTTTTCGGAGTACTGGTCTGTTGGACAGGCTTCGGAATTACGAGCCATCAGAGCAATTACTCATCACTACAACTACTGCCATCGCATAATTACGTCCCAGAACAACATTATGGTAATGTGACATAATAACATAAAGTATGTAAGTAAGTTTGCAAAGTTAAAGTCAGTGTTGACTTTTGGTTTCACACACGTCCTGAGCAGCAGTCTCCTGGGTGAAAGTCCTGTGTTTGCTCAACTTGATCTCATCCCTACTCGTCTTATTTTAATGCTTGCACAGAAGACCCTGGTGTCATTACAGTGAAGCCAGGGGCTTCTGCGGCCTTACTCAGTCGACTAGTGTGATCGTGTGATGGATGGTTAGGTGCAGACAACCTAACCACTTGGTGAGAGTTAGGAAAAGGTCATTGTTGACTAACTGGGGTGACTGACATAGATAGATGAGAGAGAGATGGAGAGATGGATGGGTAGGTATGTAGATAGCACATACAGTGAGTAGCAGCGAAACCACCATCCAACACCGGCACACCATGAGGACAGAAACAGAGGGCTCAGCAGGGATGGAGCACCTGCTGCAGCAAGCAAACACGCCGTCTGCAGTTATTTTGACTTGACCAGCGGACTTCACTACAAGCTGATTGGCTGTAGAAAACAGGTGATGTGCTTTACGTTCTCACAGCAGCCGCCGGCGAAATGACCAGCTGAGTTAAAGGTAACACCATCAGCCGGGTTGCCTCGAGCTCAGACCGACCAGTTCACACTGCTGCAACTTTTCTCTGCAACGTTCTAAGATGTTTTTTCTCGTTGCGAAACTTTGGTCTAAAGGCCTACTGCCCGAGTGGAGTCTTTGAATGCCTGGGAGTGAGACCAGGCTGGTTTGTTTGACTCATCCACCACCCTGACTGCAGCTATGCAGGCTTTCTTGTGTGTCCACCATGACAATGGATCACATTGACTGTCCATCAGCATAGTTTTTGTGGTGTTGTTACTTCATTTTAACCATGACCACATGATGAAGTGTTGAGAGGTTTAACATATTTCTATGTGCCCGGGCTGGCGTAAACATTACAGTATTTGGCTCTGGATTCTGTCAAATTAGAAGTACACAGGAGCATAAAACTCAAGTATAAGTAGCCCAGAATTGTACTTATGTGCAGTACTTGAGTAAATGTACTTACCTACTTTTCACTGCCCAGAACACGCACAGACAAGATTAAAATTGAAGTCATTTTTTCTTTAAAATGTTGCCAGCTGTGACAAAATGTCCAAGCTGTGAGCTTCAGATGATAACTTTTTCAACACACCTGTCCCTCGAGATTGTTCCCTCAAGGACATCTTGTATGCACTGATTGATTGACAGACCTTAGCTTGCTCCACACGTCAACAGTGACACTTTCGCCACGAATGTCAGTCCAACATCTGCTCCTGTGCATCAAGAGTCATCGCCCCGACAGAGTACAGAAACATATCATCTTTACAAAACAGCAGTACTTGCAGAATGAAAAAAAGAAAAAGAAATCCCCCCTCCCTCCCTTCCTCTGTGAGTGTTTCAGTTTCAAGATAAAGAATTCTGGGTTGTGGATTCGGGCGGGTCCATCCGTCTCGCTGTCTTTGGGCGCCGCAATGACAACGCCTCCATTGTCACAGCTGAGAAATGGTTTCCCACTATTTGCATTTTTATTGATGCTCCAAATTGCAAATAGCTTTCTCCTCCTTCTGTCTTTGTCTTTGCGTTGAGGAGGGAAAAAAACCCTCATTTGTTCAAGCAGGCCCTATATAAATCACTATAGCAGAGTGAAGTGAACTGAACTCATCTCTGAATAAAACATCAGGTTGCAGACAGAGCACACTGGAAGCAGTTCTCTCTCTTAGGGGTTCTTTGAAATTTGCTGTACCCTTTGCCTCTGTACTCCTGAGAGCTGGAACTAATACTGGAGTGGAAAAAACAGTGCTCGCACAGATTGCAGTCACAGCTCGTGCTTTCGAGTCTTTCTGTTAACTCGCTGTCAAGAACATGTAACATAGACTACATGCTATAAGGAGCTACACAGTAATTGGTCAGACGCATTGATTGCCTCGCTGTTTGCTGCACAAGTACAATATAGATCGGGCCATTACCACCACAGTCACTACCCTGTAGTAACAAACAACAATATCTGCACTCTGTGTGAGAGTGCAATTACTTATCAGTCGGGGAATTACTGTGAAATCCGAGTCACACACCTCTCTCTTTTTCCCCTTGTCTCACTTCCTTTCAAAACGAGCGACTGCAAGGAGATGAAATTTCATTGTTTATGTATTTATTCATTGTGAAGCAGGGATTACTGACGTTACAAGGTCATTCAAACTGATGAGTGAATACTCTATTGACTGAAATGTAAATACGGGCTCATACTGGGCTCCAGTCACACAGCGAAAGGTACAGCAGCTGTCTTCATTGTCCTTCATTGTCAGCCAGAGGAGCAAAAGTGTTTTCCTTAAACTGCTGATTAAGTTGCTCCAGCCCTTATCAGGGTCTGGGGATCTTGGGAAATGGAAAACCAGAAAATGAGATGTTGATATTGATTCTACAATCTAAAACAGAGGGCACCTTTCAGTTTCTATTGGATTAAGTGACAGCCAAACAATAACCTCTTTTACTCCTATAACCTTTGTTGTAAATATTATGGAAATTCTCTGTAAAAGCATCATGTCTGAATGTGAAACAGAGCCAAAAACTGGTGCCAGAAAACACTTGTTAGCACTGATGTACCGTTTCGTTATACTTTTTTCTTTACATAATTCAATAATACTCTCAATTTGATCCTTTTTTAAACTGTATTTCTTAGATTAGGGTTCTTCTCTGCAGCGCTGGGCTGCCGTAGAGTATAAGGTGGGCGACTTCTTTTCAGAATTTCTATATCGTAAAGATGTCTGCACATCCTGTCTTGTATGCACTTCTAGTAAGTGCATTCTGCCTCCTGTGTTATTTCCCTACGCCCCCACAAAACTGGAAGGAAAAAGTAAGTAAAAATATTGATCATAATGTGAAGAAAATGTTCTTGCACTTAAAAATGTGAGAAGAAAGCAGCATCTAGAAATGTTTATTATCTATCAAAAATATTTCCAAAAAGGGAAATATTCTGTATTTTAGTTATAGATTAATTTATTCGGGCAAAACATTGGTGGTTAGCAGTGCGTCTCACAGGAAGAGGGTTCCTGGTTCAAACCTAGGGTGGGAGAGCCCTTCTGTGTAGAGTTTGCATGTTCTCCCCATGTCAGCGTGGGTTTTCTCCAGGTACTCCGGCTTCCTCCCACAGTCCAAAGACATGCAGGTTAACTGGTGACTCTAAATTGTCCGTAGGTGTGAATGTGAGTGTGAATGGTTGTCTGTCTCTATGTGTGTACTTTCATCATTCCTAGTGTTTCCAGCAATGTTCAAACAGAGAAATCTGTAATTTTATTCAAGTTAATGGTAATGTTCCATTTGGTTGCCTGTCAGTGGCGTCATATTTAGCCCCGTTTCTGTACCGTGTACTTCAGTTCAGTTCAGTACACTTTTTTTTACATTTCCACAGTGAAAAGTTGTGGATGGTACCAATGGAACCGTTCTGTACCGTCCCCATTTTTGGTCCCCCCTCTGTTGGGGTACCTAGCACACAGATCTGGAGCTGTGAACACTGCAGTCTGTTGATTGGTCAATAGAGGACGGTCACTCTGCTCAGGGCTGAGCTGTGTAAGGCCGTGGAGAGTTTTACATACATTAGTAAACTGTAACTAAAAAACGAAAGGATGTTTTGCTGCCTCTTGCCGCTGCTGGAGTCTGAGAAAAATAACTTAATTCACTAGGCCGACTGTCGGCAACTTTTAAGGTGGAACTTTTACTTGTAATGTTACTCAATGCATGAGTTGACAACATGAATCCATCAACAATCAATCAATCTTAAATTTCACTGCAACAACTTTGACCATTACTTTAGTTTTTATTCCCTCCCTTGAATGACAGAGAGGTTTAGTAATGAGTGGATCTGGAAATTAATTTCAACCGGATTATGTGAAGTGCATCTATTCTAATCCTCACTTAGTCAAAACAAAAAAAAAAAAAAAGCATTCTGGAGCATTGTTCCTGTGGGCTACATTACCCAGAGCTCATGACCATAGGTGAGGGTTGGGACATAGATGGACCAGTAAATCAAAAGCTTCGCCTCTTCACCACGACAGTTTGGTGCTGCACCAAAGCACCGATCCACCTCACGCTTCATTCTACCCCCACTCGTGAACAAGACCCCGAGATATTTGAACTCCCTCGCTTGAGGCAGTAACTCTCCCCATTCAAGTTAGCAGAGGGTTAAACAGGAAGCTAGCTGCTTGGTCTGTGAAGGGCCCCACAGGGCGGAAGATCAAGGTAACTTTATATCTGAGAGGTTGAGCTTGTTTTGGCCTCGTGCACCACTGAGCAACGGGTCCCGCCTCCGACACTGTATCCAGTTCTCTTTAAACATACATGGTTTCAATTGAGAGAACCCTGGTGCAGAAATTACATATTGTGCTTTTAAAAAGATATCACAAATACTGATATATATACTTTAATTTTTAAGACTGATTAACAATCTCTCAAAACAGCTAATGTGTACATGGGATGAACTATATAACTCAGTGATGTGGCTTTAGACAACAGTGGAGCTCTACAATATGGCACAGAGGAATTAACTGTTTACAGCCTTTAGGCAACACTTGTTAGCAGGATCGGTTCATTTTCAGTTGGCCTCATTGGTGCATGCATGAATTGAAAAAACATCTGAGTTTATCAAACTGAAAAACCTCGCTTTAAATTTCTTTTAAAACGATGTCCAGCGCGCCTGTTTTCAGCTCCACGCAGGTGTCAGAGGTGAGAGCAAGCAATAAGTTAATCTGGCAAAGGTTGTTTTTCCTGTGTGTGAAAGGGGCTATTGAGACCGGTTCAGAGTGACAAACAAACACTGCTATCCTTCCTGTCGACTTTCTGCTGATCCATCCGTCCTCTCGGCTTCCGCTCCTCTCCAACAGTGTTCTGTCAAATCCTGCTAAGCTCCTCATCTCTTCATCGCATCCTTCTTTCTTCTCTTTTATCATCCCTTTGACACTCGCACAGAGGGGGTAAAATGGAGTCATCTGTCTGTCTGTCAGAGTGAAAGGTCATTAGCCGGCGAGGGGGAGAGGGCAGGACAGGAGGAAGGACACCTCAAGGTAATTATAAAGTGACCAGACACATAAGCTTTTAAAAGGTACTTTATTGCCTTTATCAATATAATACAACTCCTATAATACACTCAATCTCTCAAATTACTTTATTTGAGATCATGAAGAAAAAAGTTGTAAAGTTAATTGAATTTGAGGCTGAAGTTATAAAATTTTAGATATAAATTCTGTCAGTGGCATCATTATACTCACTGGGAGCTCCAGAGTGCTTAGTAAATGGACCATGTGGTGAGATATATTTCAACTCTAATTTCTAAGGAAAAGAATGAACTGTGAACCTCTGTCTATAAGCCACAATGGACAGGAAGTCTTTAAGGGAATACTTCACCCACAAAATAATCATTTATATATTAATTAATCACCACGTTACACTGAATTTGCAAAGGAAAACGTTGTGTCTTTTTTTTTTTCCGCCTGCTCCACCAGATGAGCTAGTGGGCACCCAAAAACTTTGCTGCTTGGTGAATTAAAGTAAACTGGGACCACGTCAAACAGAAGCAAAACTATATCAAAAGATCTGCTTCCCAACTCTCACACAACTCATGCAATATAATCCAAGTCTGATTTATCCAGCCATATGGTCAGTGCTTCCAGAACACATGCACTTTGGCATACAAGTGGCGTCTCTGGGCAAGCAGGTGCATTTGAACTCTGCTCGTGTATCCCATTGAGCAGAGTTCAAATGCAGGCGCTTGCCCAGACTCACTACTCTACTACTAGTACTTGCTTTAAATATCATGGTTTCAGAGGAAATGCATGTGCTTGGGACGTACTGAGCATAACTGAGCATAACTTAGAATCACTCTGTCTTCATTAGCTTAGAATGAGCTGTTTATATCCACACAGGGAGCAGATCCTCTTCCGCACCACACACCAGCTTCTTGTTTTCACTTAACCTGAAGGCCGCCGTAGGTTCTCCTGCACCCTTGGAAAGTTAGGGCCGAAGGCAGGGGGATTCAATTGGTTGTGGATGCTGCTAAATCCTACGCACCTTTGACTTATATTTATATAACAGTGGTGGATGAAATTGTACATACATTTGCATTTTCTTTTGCCGATTTTCTGGAAATCCAGTGATGATATGTTATAGAAATCCAGAATTAGATGGAACCCTGACAAGTGCTGTGGCTCAGACAAGCTTACAGAAACAGTTCATTTCAAGAAAGCTCTCTTCCTCATATTATGTTGGTGTCAGGCATCTTCCTCAGCTTTGGTCACTTTAAAGGAAGACTTCAACCCCTAAATGACAATCCGTGCTTTAATTGCTCAACCTGTGTTACGTTGATTTCGAGAAGAAAACTTTGTTTTTTCTCACATACATCCAGTGAGCAAAGAATCCGAAAATTGAGAAAATTCATTATTAATTGTAGTAATAGGGGTCCACGTTTAAAAATGGCGACACTATATCAAAGCATTCGTTTACAAATGCTCACACAACTGATGCAGTATAATCTAAGTCTCATTTATCCAGTCCTGTGCTCAGTACTAAACCATAATATTTAAAGAGTCTCATGCATGGATGAGTAGCACGTCTGGGATGTCTGAGTTTGAACTGTGGTCAATGAAATGCACAGGCACAGGTACCTGCTTACCCAGGTACGCTACTTGTATGTTAAAGTGCATGTGTTCCAGAAGTACTGAGCATACGACCACAGGTGGAAAGTAACTAATTACGTTTACTGACGTTACTGTAATTGAGTAGCTTTTTGTGTAATTTGTAATTTTTTCAGTAGTTTTTGAAATCTGTAATTTTACTTTTACTTAAAAAATTTTGAATTAAGTATTGTACTTTGCTACATTTGAAATCACATCCATTACTGAGTAAAAAAAAAAGTTTTCGGCTAAATGGAAACCAAAAGGGTGGAGACGGAGCCCTCTCCTCTCCTCTCCTCTCCTCTCCTCTCCTCTCCTCTCATGTGCTTTACTCACAAGTGTGTGAATTGACCTGGATATGAAGCGTCCGTAGCGCCAAATAATATAACTTTCTAAAGAGCAAAAAACAAACTTAAAATAAATCAGCAGCAGCGGTCATATTTCAGCAGCAGAGCACCACCGCTGCTAGTTGCATGTAAGGGAAACACTGTTGCTCGATGGATTTGTTCTGTTTTGAAATACACAGCATTCTTCCAAATTACTGTTAGTGTACTTTAATATTGAGAATTTCGCTTCGACAGGCTCTCTCTTTTTTTGACCATACACCTGTTTGCATCCCTGAGAATGATGCCCAACAACACTGCTCAGTGTATCATCAGTCTAATAGTTGTGCTGGTGAGTCAAAATGAATGAGGGCTGCACAGTATTAGACAAAACTGACAATGCAACTACGATTTTGTATACTGCGATATGTATTGCAGTATACAGTGTACTGCAATAACTTGAATAGCTCTATTTGGAAAGGAGTCATTATTTGGGATTTGGAAAGGCTGCATTTGCATGAAATATATATTTTACAATCAAACTGTCATGGAAACTTAGAACTTCACAACCTAACGTATTAACCAGCAAAATAAGTACGGCATATTGCCTTTGACTAATATTATATTAATATGATGAACTTATACTGCGAGTCTCACAATGCGACTATTGCATAAGAACGCATTGCGATGGTGATGCTCTAATGATATTGTGCAGGTCTAAACTGAATTGAATTCTATGGTTGATCATAGAAAAATAACCAGTTTTTGGATTGGATTTATGACCCCTGGACCATTTTTGCACTGCGTAGGAATGACCCCCATCAAGTTGCCGGAAATAACTTCTACTTTAAGTACATTTTAAACGAACTACTTTTTACTTTTACTTGAGTAGATTTTTAGATGGGTAGCTTTACTTGTGCTTAAGTAGAATTTCATCCAAGTAAAGGTACTTTAGTAGAATTGTTCAGTACTTTTTCCACCTCTGCATACAACTGGATAAATGAGCCTTGGATTATACTGCATGAGCTGTGTGAGAGTTTGTGAATGAATGTTTGCTGTTTTTAAATGTGGACCCCTATTACTCCAATTTATATCGAATTTTCTCCGTGTTTGGATTCTTTGTTCACTGAAGGCATACAAGAAAAAACAAAATTTTCTTCACAAATTTAGTGTAACATGGGGTAAGTAATTAAAATGTATATTGTCATATATATATATATATTGAAGTTCTCCTTTAAAGTGATCTCTGAGAAATGTATGGATGGCCAAACAAGCGAAGACAAGTGCAGGGACATATAAGCAAAAGAGATGATGTGATTCTGTAAGGTTGTCTGGGCCACAAAACTTGTCAGGGTTCAATCTAATTACAGCTCATGCTTTCACTGAATTTCCAGAAAATTATTTATTAAGTATGTGAATATTAGTTAAAGGTACAGTGTGTAGGATTTAGCAGCATCCAATGATGAGGTTACAGATTGCAACCAAATGAATTCCCCTCCCTTTCCAAGCATGTAGGAGAACCTACAGTGGCCTACTGGTAAAGTGAAAACAAAGAGCCAGTGATTCGTTTGTCCCTTCTGGGCTACCATAGAAACATAGCAGTGAAACACGGTGAACACCAGGGAAGGGGACCTGCTCCCTATGTAGATATATGTAACAGGGTCAGTTATACATACAATTATTTATTTATTTATTTATTAAATTTATTTTATAATATGCTAACTATTCATGTGTCACTTAATTTGTGTCGGGGCTTGAGTTATATTGTTGTAACTGATGGAGGATTTTGTTTTTTACCTCTTGCTGTCAGAGTCGTCCGGAATGAACGGAAATCCAAAGCTATCCACAGTCTGGGCCTCTTCATATCACAATGCACACAACACTAGAGTCCACCAGTTATGTATAAACAGCTCATTCTAAAACAATAAAAACACAACAATGTTAAGTTGGTGATTATACACAACTGAAAACATAGTTATGAATCATACAGGTCTTTAAGTGCATCAAGATAAACAGTAGTTGGCGCGTATTCCTTAGCAGAGTGCCATTAAACCACTTCAGTGGAAGACTTACACAGATATATTTTGTTTTCACTGCCTTTTCCAACTCAAATCTTTTTGGATATTTTAACTTTTTATGTTCTTGGAGTTTCCTCTCAGGTTTTGTTTTGCCTAAAATGAACATGTGCATTAAAAACAGGTGTCTGGAAACGCTTATACTGTCTGGGAGAGGCGCAAGGACACTTTCAATCATTGTTTATGGCGGGAAAATGTGTGTAAGTGACACTTTTGGTTAATTTGTATTCACCCTCTCCTCGGTATTTATAGAGACAGTTAGGTGCGGCTGATATCACATATTTGTTCTGTATCATCCCTCAAATAAAAACCCTCGTTGAAAATGGAATGAAATGCCCGTGGCTCGTTGGAACGTCAACTGCGGCAGATTCTGCTCGCAGATAAAACTTTTACATCGCCTCCTACACAAAGAGGATCAGTGTGATTCCCTTGAGAGAGAGAATGTCGAATTCAGCCCCAACATGTGCAGAGCACTTCTGACATATTCACGCTTACATGGATAAATGGGTTGCGTAACCAGTAAACCATCTGTTTGAGAAAGCGCCAGATAAATGCTAGGTAAACAGTGGACGTGACGATGAAAAATGAATTGAATTCAGTAAAGGTCTTTGAGAGCAGAGCGGACGGCGAGTTAGCCGGATAATTGGTCTGTGAGGTAGAAAAAGGGGAGGTGGTGTTGAATAAGAGAACAAAGGTGGAGAGGAAGGGAGGTGAGGGGAACTGAAAAGAAAGCACAGGCTGAGGCAAAGAGATGAGTTCATGGACAGCTGGCTGATGAAGTGTGAGGGGGAGCGCGGGCAAAGAGCGGGAGGGGGGCGATTCCTAATCTTCTTGTTTTTCTGTCTATGATGTCTCCTGTCCAACCCGGTTTGCCCCACGCTTGTCTGAGTCCACAAACACAGCACGCCACTCTCTTTTTCCCATGCAACTCAGCACTATGTCAACCTGCGCCGTCCTGGCCCCCATCAACAACCCTGTTCACACAAAGGATAACACTCACTGAGAGGCTTGACACACACTGACAGACAAACACACGCATGTGCCCACACAAACTGACAAAACCTGCAACACCAGCAACTTTCCCCCCCAAATCAACACACTTCTCATGCAGCTACAAAAACCTGATAGAGCCAGAAGTTGTGATTGCTTACGCCGAGTGTTTGTGATCCGGGAGGAGAGGAGAGAGAACAACAAATAAATTAAGATTTACCGGACAGATAACATGAGGGAATTTGAGTATGTGGATTCCAGAGAAAGGCCTTATCAGCATTCACTATCCTCTATTACATCCAGCAGCAGGGCGAGAGGACACTCAGATAGCTCAGGTGCATTTCATTATTACCACAACAACAGCCCCTCCTACTGGTGGGCAACAAAACAGCAGGTGAGTGAATGGTTGGATTAACAGGGCGTGACAGGACATGAAGTGGCTGTGTTAAGACTTCAAGTGAACCCGCAGGTGTAGAGATGTGATGCTGTGTCATGATGAGGCTGAGGACTGGATCAGAAATAGTTACTTGAACTGTTTTATCTGGTAATTAAAGTATTCCTAAAGGGTTTTTGTCAGGGGACGATTAATGGGTAAGGAATTATATTATACCAGGGGTGTCAAACATACGACCCAAAGGCCAAAACCAGCCCGCCAAAGTGTCCAGTTCAGCCCACTACATGACTTTGCACACCTCATACTGAAGCAGCTGTGAAGGCTAAGAGGTGCAGCTTTCAGGAGCAAGTTAAATCAGTATCCTACTTCATGTAAAATGCTGCTATAGAGGCTTTCCCACCCCGACCAGAACACAGCTCCTTTAAAAAACAATAAATACTTACTGTGGTCATATTTAAAGATACTGAACATTGTGCAAAATATTGTCAACCAGCAGCTCCAATACAAAAGAATCTGAAGAACCTGGTTCCTCAATAGCTTCAACTTTTGGTGTTTGGTGATGCCAGCATTACTGCAAAAGAGTGGAAATCTATGGAAGAATATAATGACAACAAGTCAGAGACTGAATGTGAAAAAACTGAGCGCTATTGTTGAAATAAATCACCTGATAATTTTTGCAATGTACTTGTACGTCTTTAGACTAAAGGAAAATTCAAAATGTTGGGGATTTACTGGTCCAGCCCAAAAAAGGCCCATAAACTAAAATAGTCTGACATCCCTGCATTATATGGCACATATACAAACACATTTTTATGGATTATATGCATGGTTTAAGGGATAAACAAAAACCTTACAACTGATTAAAAACAGCAACCACAAAAATACAAATGATGAAAACCATCCTTGAATCCGACGTAATTAAGAAATCAAGGCCCTTCGAAAGATTAAGATGGATTTTATCCCTTGAAAATCCTTTAAACCATGCAAATAACTGATAAGAAATACCTTAATTTTGATAAAACAGTTTGTTGTGTTTGAAATGAGCCCCTGAATTAGCACCTGAATTGAAAAAGGGTACAAGCTATTTTGTAATAGGGGTTCAAATTAACCTTAAACTGCACACATAATCCATTAAATAACCTAAATTGTGATAAAACAGTCTGTTATGTCTGAGGTGAGCATCTGAATTAATACCTGAATTGAAAAAGATACAAGTTATTTTGTAATAGGGGTTAAAACTAGCTGTAAACTGTGCATATAATCCATTGATATTTTACACTCTTAATTTAAAAGATTCAAGAATTTTAAGATTTATTTGTCATATATACAAACAGTATGTGTGGAAAAGTGCAAAGTGGTGCTCGTTAGTTTGCATAACGACCATAGTGAAAAAAATATTATTAAAAAAATATGGATAAAAATTCAATAATAACTTATGTAGTGTAAAAATTAAAATATTCAATTAAAAAGATACAAATAAAAATGTACATTTCAGGGCAAGCTATACATTACATTTAAGGCACATGGATCCAAATACAAATCCCTTTTATTATAATTATTTTTCACATGAAAATACTGCAGACAGTTCAGTTAACTGAAATCCCAAATTATTTCCTAAACTAAGATCTAAAATATTTGTCTCATATTGAGGAATATTAGATAAAAAAGTATAAATAAATTGAGCTATTTACTTTACAAAAATGTTGACTGAAACATTTTACATTATTAACAGTTTAATTGTAAGTAATTATAACTTACATGACAGTTAGACTATTAATAACTTAATTATCAAGCTTGTTAGTGGTGTCAAAAACTTGGATGCAATGCACTAAATTCAAAGGTGTTTCTGTTATTTTATCCACTTTCATTTAACTACAGGAGAACCAACCTTCACTTGATTAATAACAGACAGTTCTGGAAGGGGAAGTGTCAATAAATAATCAACATAGGACATAAAATCCAACCAGACATCTCAGTTCATCTCAGGGTGAACAAATAAAACAAAAAAAGCCACTGGAGGAAGAACACAGTGCTCAAAATGACTTCACTAATTAAAAGTAAAGACACACACGAGTCTGACGAGACGCCACCAATGTCAGCGTGACCTCAGCATCAGTGGAAAATATGTAACAAATAAAAACGAGCCCGTCGGGAAAAAGCAGCAGCGGTTAAATGACATCACCAATCAATAAGACACTCACACCTGAGTCCAACGAGCCATCATGGAAAACTGTGAGGGAGGAAGAGGTGTTATCTCTTCACTCACGCTACAACTGGCAATATGTTTCATTCCCCTGCCTTCACTGTATTGATTTTTGTCGTCCAGCAGAACTCAGGAACGAGCAAAGTTTCAATCTGTCGACTTAAGCAGATGCTCCAGTTAATGCAGCTTGGAGTCAAAACAGGAAGTAAGTCAAGACGGGGAGAGTAGCCTCTTATGGGCACTTGCAATCCATAAGTGTTCTCACAGCAAGTGGAGTTTGCATTAAATATAACACGTCTGTGAACCAGCTATGAGACTCTGCAGACGATTTATAAGGGCAGGGCCTTTTTCACGGCGGACATTTTGACTTGTCACAGTGGGAAAAGCACAGGTGTTACATTAACGATCCATTGTATTCAAGTGTCTCGCTAAGCCATAACAGTGTGACGGTGAGCCAGCACGCACGATTCAAACCAGAAATTCAGTCATCATTAATTTCACCATTTAGCACCTGTGCTTTTCATATTGTGACATATCTAATGGCTTCTGTGAAAAATGCCTATTAATACAAACTAATTTATGATCCTTAGACATTCTTAAGAGCAATATTTAAGTTGCCAGGTTGTGAAAAAAAATCTCCTTATAGCTCTCATGTTTCTCGCTCTTTATTTCACTTTGACTAATCATCACGACGTGAGAAACCCCAAACAACCTCTAATTAATGACTTATTTATAACTGCAGACCTGATGGCGTCTTAGGAAGTGAGTAAGCCGTTTCTAAATGGTCATGACGTTCTCTCCTTAACTCGTCTTCTCCTCAGGCTTGCAATTATAAGCTAGTCGATTACGGCCCGGTTGCTCTGTGGCTCTGTAAGCGGTCGAACTCTAGCAGGGGTCTTCCTGCAGATGGATAAAAAAAAAGTTGATGACAAGAGGAAGCTTAAGTTTCTCGGGGGCTTGTTCACGTGTATGGGTAAAATGGAGCATGGGATGGACAGGCGGTTGGATGTATAAAGAGATCTGGATACAGCGTTGGAGACGGGACCCCAATCATTCCTGTGGCCCATCGAGAGTAACATTCAACTGTTGTGTGCAAAATTGCCCAGATGATTGACGCTGCTTGTGCGTCACGGGGCTCACAAAGCAGGTACACTAGAGCCTTCTGTCGGCCGAGCCGGCTGCTTTAGGTTTAGCGCACTGTTGACTTGAATCGGGATAAAGTGATTTAATCTCTTAAACTCTTCTGGAGTTTTCAAATGTTTTGAGCTACATGGATTAAATCCAGATAATGAATGAATCATTTTGTGGTGGCTGTGACACTCAAAAAAATGTATCCACTAATTTACAGACGTCTCTTTTAAAATATAAGTCAGTGGGAAAAAGTCTTTTTGGGCCCAATGGCAACACGTGACAAACGTGAAAATGGAAGTTGTAATTCCACTGTTTGGCCACTATGAAAACTGGCTTTAAAGCCTGAGTAGGAACATCTGCAGCTGGAGCAGCAACATGATCCACCCAGCCTACCTACCTACCATACCCTTTGCCCCTTGGCCCAGGAGCGGAAGCCCCGACGAAAATGCTAAGTAAGGAATTAGCTAGCTATTAAGTGTTAGTTTTTAAGAAGAGCACGTTAAGGTCAGGGTAAGGGTAACGTTGAGGGTTACATCTAGTTACTTACAAAGTGAATCACGTCTTTCAGAGTCAGACAATTGTTTCGATGGTGGGTTTTTCTTGAACACGGTTTATGGTGTACGCTACAAATGAAATGTGTCTACAGCCATACATGTCTCTCAAAGCTTAGCCCACTTCCTGTTGGCCTGGCACTAGCAGTGATGCAGGCACCTCACCGAAACATCGTGGTGAAGAAGGAGCCGAGCCAGAAGGCAGCTCTCTCGGTTTACTGGTCCATCTATATTCCGACACCAACCTATGGTCATGAGCTCTGGGTAGTGACCGAAAGAATGCGACTGCGGACACAATCGGCCAAGATGAGTTTCCTCAGAAGGGTGGCTGGGCTCAGCCTTGGAGACAGGTGTAGGAGCTTAGACCTCCGGAGGGAGCGCGGAGTAGAGTTGCTGCTCCTTTGTGTCTAAATGGGTCAGTTGAGGTGGTTCGGGCAACTGATCAGGATGCCTCCGGTGAGAGGTTTTCCAGGCACCTCCAACTGGGAGGAGGCCCAGGGGAAGATCAAGAACATGCTAGAGGGATTATATATCTCATCTGGTGTGGGGACGCCTCAGGAGCCGAAAAACGACATCTGGAGTACTATGCTAAGCCAGCCATCCTGTGACTTGATGGATGGATGGATGGATGGATGAATGGATGGATGGCATATCCATTCATACCTCTGTCACCAAAACCAGGTATTTTAAGCTAAAACATGATCTTTTCTTTACCATAACCAAGTGTTTCTGTGCCCGAACACAACCACACATAAACCTCAGCACTGTTGAAATGTAAAGAAATGTGAAGTTTCAACATGTCTGCTACATAATGTGAAAATGTTACATATCAGTGGTTTGCAGAAAAGTACAATGCCAGTGTTTGTTCTGGCTATTCAGTTGAAAGTTTTCATTTCAACATCCAGCACAAATTAAATTTGTCCTTTGGCAGAGTTTTGTGGTCAAATGCTGGAACTGAAGCTTAAGCGTCTGTGTGGTCCTGAAAAAAGCATTCAACAGATCAGTGGCTTGTTTCTCACTCCTTTGATGTCTTCAGCACCCAAGGCCACAGCTCTCTTAAAGGAATAATCGGTGACGTTTAACTGTCTTGTTGTACAAAATGAACATAATACATTGACGGGGGTGCCGAACAATGCTGGCTGCTCCGCTGCGACATCAGTGCTTTCTAAACGAGCAGTCTGGACCAACCTCCTCTATAGAAAGAAGTGTTTACTGTGAACACTTTCACCTTGGAAAAAGGAGACTCTTCCATGGCTCAGCCCTGCTGAAATTTCTTCCATTAAAGAGAAAGACATAGTCATATCTATTCACAACATCTTCTTGCAGTGATCTCAAGTGAGCGTTATCTGCTGAACAGAAGAGGATCAATTGTGCTGAACAGGCCTCCAGCAGACAAGAGACGACAATAAACCCGTCTCCATCAAAGATGCCACCCGATGGAAATAATGGAACAAGGCCTCACGAGGAGCACAGTAACTGCAGGAACTCTGAATCAAACAGTCACTGTACAGTAAGTAACGCCGACTTTTTCCGTTCCCTTGGCCAAAGCGCCGTCTCCCTGGCAACTGAAAACAGGTTTTTGAACTCACTTCCCTCAGATGCAAACTTGAGAGGAGACATATCGTCATGACACAGAAATTAAGAGATGTCTGCGTGGAAGTGAATCTTCACCTTATGTAGGGTTAAGAGTGACACTCGCTGACTTCCACTGTGGATCAGACAAAGGAAGTGGCAGCATTTGGCAACACAATGGCAGGTTATGAGAGCATTCCTCTGGAAGTGCTGTTCCACATCTGCAAGCTGTCACCGCAGCAGCAGCATCTATCCAACAGATGTTCCACTACTGAAGAACTGGATCACTCAGATCCATCAAGTCATTTGAGGCACATCTATTGATGCCCTTAGCACACACTGGATTCGTCTTACAGACAGAAGAAAGTACAGTAGCCAGAAGTGTTTAAATAGCTTCTACCCACATGAACTCTGTTGAGTGCCACGGGTGTCAACTGACTCTGTAATAGTAGTGTTTTAGTACCTTATCAGAGACGATAGTTGCATATCATGTCTGTATACTCTAAAAGTCTACTTAGGATTGAGGAAAACCCACGATCCTCCCTGAAAATAACAGCATATGTAAGCTTTCATCTCTGTTTAACACAAATGATCTCAAGGAATACACACACTGGTCTCAACTGCAGCCTCATGCCAACATCACTTACTCAAAGCGACCAATAATCATCATTTAAAGGGATAGTGTACCCAAAAATGAAAAATCAGCCATTATCTACTCACCCTCATGCCAAGGAAGGCTCTGGTGAAGTTTTAGAGTCCTCACATCCCTTGTGGAGATCGGCGGGGGGAGCGGCTAGCACACCTAATGGCTGACGGCGCCCCAGACTAACGTCCAAGAGCACAAAATCTAATCCACAAAGTATCTACATACTGCTCACCCGTAGTGATCCAGGTATGCTGAAGCCCCGACATAAAAAGTTGTTTCGAAAAACGTCATTTGTAGCCTGACGCTCTGACTGCTTCTCTGCGAGCCGCCTGTTAATGACGCTGTGGGCTAATGGGCATGTAGCTACTTCCATGTTTCAGATGATACGTCATGTTTGTAGTCGACCAATGCGGATATTCCACAGGCTAGTTAATAACATGTCGGGCAGGAAATCCAAAGTGTGGCAAGTACCAGCACCGTAAATTAACCTGACTCCTGTCTGACTGCTGAGCGTGGCCACTTCCTGTGTCTGTCCTTTCAAATTAAACTTCCCACATGGTCCGGTCATATAGGTTTTGATTTATTTTGACAAGGTGCAGCTCCTAATAGAGTTTTGCACTTTTTTTTTTTTTCTGCAACTAAGCAACCAATGAAATCTTGCCGACTAATGACCTTTTCGGTCGACTAACATTTGGTCAGAGAGTTACTACCATACTGCTCAGTGGAAACGGGTCTATAAACAATAAATAAGCATCCACCTCACCTAAGATTCTACACTTGAAGGCCACAAAATGAGGCTGAAAACTGTGGAAAATTTTGAATTTTAAAGCTTTTATCAAAGCTCCTATATCAAAAGGTAGATAATGAACTTTTGAGCCCAACTACTCAGGTGTTGCTTTGCAGCACATTTGAACTCTTACATTAGTATTTTGGCATCGTGCTCCGTCTTTTGGAGAATACTTTTTATCTAATTTTACTACACAAAACTGCCCTTTGAGCTGCTAAAGATAAAACATGTGCCTATCTACCTCAAATGACCTCGTAGCTCAACTTGGAATATATACTTCTTGAAGATCCACTTCTGTTCATTGTTCACTAATCTGAGCTCGAGCCACATCAGGACACATAGACGTCTCTGTCTGTCACATGGACTCCTTCCGTAGAGAGAAAGTGTGAGCTGCAGGGCGAGAACGGTTAGAGGAATGTAGATAAAGACAGGGAGACAGAGAGGAGGGAGTGGCTGTTAGCAATTGGACAAGCACTTGACCTTTTCCTTGTTTTGTTTTTTTCCTCCACCATATGCTGCTCCACCTCACTTTCGCAGCGCACACACACAAACACACACATGCAGACAGGCCCTTGGGGTGTGTTTAGCCCTGAGGTTGCCATCTGTACCTGCCTGTTTGGTATGCAGTGGGCTCTGCCCCCCAATCCCAGTGAAGCCTATTCCTTCTTAGCTGTTTGTGACTCTACCTGCCTCCAGTTAGCGTATGTGCTTGTCTTTAATTGTACATACTGTATGTTGGATAATTTTCGCTTTTGTCTGTGCACTTGTTTGCTTTTGTTTGCGTGTGTCTTGATGTTTTCTTGCGTGGGCGTGTATTTTACAGGGTGTATATTTTGTTAAGATGGATCTTAAAGTATGGCGCTGACTTTCTTGTAGCATCAGGGACCAATCTTTCAGTGTTGGGAGACCAGCTGTTATGCACGACAGCGAGCTCGTCTTAAAAGCTTCATATGTCTCCCGGCTAAGTGCGCACACTTGCCTGGATGTTTTTTATCATGGAAATTATACAATATGCCGATATGTGTTTACAGTTGAATAACCGATCAGGACTATGTTGTTATGCACTGTGTGTGAAGTGTACAGTGTTGTTTGTGCTTGGATCTTGTGTGTGACACGCAGTGAGCGCACCGCTGCAAGACAGAAATGAACTGAGAAAATGGATCAGCAGTATTTTTTAATTAGTGTGAGATTTTGAGCATTGAACGCTTGCATGGGAAAGGCTCGATGAGAATGTTCATATTTGCCTCCAATTCCAGGTCCCGTCAATGATATTTAAAACTTAATTAACAGATGATCAATAGTGTTTACACTGTAAAGCGACTGGGGCAGATTCTAATTAGAATATCCATACATTATTAATGACGTTCGCAAACTCTGAAATTAAAAGGAGACAACTGCCGCGTTCAATTAAGCCAGCGCTCGCAGAGAAAAAGTCTTGGCGAAAGACTGAAAATGAAAGAAAGGGAGTGGGTGAGTGAGGTGTAGATAAAGGAGTCGATGGATGGGAAATGATGATAATCAAAGTCCAGCAGAGTCAAAGAGAGTTTCTCAGGGTGGCTGAAGGATATGACTGAAGTTTAATTAGGGTAACTTTGCTATATGAATCCCAGTGTTATAATGATATGTAATACCACAGAGAAATGCAGGCAATGACCCAGTTTACACATGAAGCTTGTGGAGGTTGAATATATATAAGTATGGAGTCATTAAAATAAAACATATGCATCTGTGTACCTCCACAATAAAGGCAAGGTGTTTATATAAAGTGACCATATGCCACCAGCACCAGATGCATACATTCAAGGATAATTGTGATTTATTGCGACTTGTTTTTATAGTTTTGACTGTCTTTTCTGTTTGTTGTGAAAACGCTCTGCTCACGAAAGTGACTGGTAAAATGGTGACATCACTACAACAAAGTTCGACAGGGCAAGGAACATTTGCAGAACAAAACTCGGCTGTAGCAAATAAAAAATAAATAAACTACAGTCAAGATATGATTACGCCCCTTTGTGACGGTCCAACAAGCTGTCGCAGTAAGCATGGAGCCCACACTGTAACTAACTGCACTCCCTGAAGAAATATTGTGATATTTTTGGAAAAAAGAAACAGTGATTCCAGAGAGAAGCAGACAGAGGGGTCTACAGTCTGCGTTTGAAGGATATATCCAGGATGTCAAACTGACTCAGCAGCAACAACAGGTTAAAAAGACAAAGATAGTTAGAAGCTAAAGCCAAACTATAGGCTACAGATCTCAGTGTAAAAGTGAACCACCACATCACTGCTGATCACCACACAAGACAATGAATATAAAGGGAAACTTTGCTGATACTGAACCAGCTGTGTGGCATCACAGTGTGTGCAGATGAACACTACTCCCTTGCGAGTTACTTCACGTCCCAAAACAAGGTTATTCCGTCCCAACCTATGGCTATGTGAAGTTTCTATTGGTTACTAACTTTAACCTCAATGTTTCTTACAAAACAAGCATATCTAAAAAGAGACTCTCTTCTGTTGAGCCTGGAGAACAGGGCAGCCTCCCTTCCCCTTAACCTTGGGAGCTATGGCAGCTGAGCCGGCTAGGTACCCTTATCTAGGCAGCTGTACTCCCTCCGCCACAACTGGGAGACAATACATGGAGAGCGTTCCTAACAAAGCTTAAGTAGTCTGATCTTGAGGCTTCTTTTAGGGCTTTTGCTGACCTGACTGCTGCCTTTAACATAACTATCATCCTTTTCCTTTAGTGACCAAGGGTAAAGGCTGCAACACAAAATTCCTTCAAAGTTATTACAATTATTCTTGAGGGAAACATAAATGTCTGTACTACTTTTTATGATACAGATGTTCTCATGACATTTCACTCAAAACCACAAATGTTAACCTCATGGTCAGTAGGATTCATCTTCTGGGAACCATCAGTGTCAATGCAAAATGTCATGTTGATCCATCAAATGATTGTCAAGGAACTAGTAGGTGCCCAGACCAAGGATTTTCCTGAGTCAACCAATAGTCATCATTTAGGGCCATTAGTCGACTAGTCGCCCGCATGTTTAAAATATTAATTTAATTATTAAATGATATATTGTGGGCGGGGCAACACAATGGTTTGAGTTGAAGGTGTGAGAAAGAATAGTATCAGTAACATTGTTAACACTGTGCTACATTACAGAGAAATACAAAACCGTACTAATGAACCTTCATTAATATAGGCCTATATTTTATCTACAAGTGCACGTCACACACTGAGCGAGCCGCCTGTTAATGACGCTGTCGGCTAATGGGCATGTAGCTACTTCCATGTTTCAGATGATACGTCATGTTTGTAGTCGACCAATGAAGATGAGTTTGTTCCTTTCTCAAAATGATGCCACACTTTGGATTTCCTGCCTGACATGTTATTAACTAGCCTGTGGAATAACCGCAGGTACCAGCCCTGGAAATTAATCTGACTCCTGTCTGACTGCTGAGCGTGGCCACTTCCTGTGTCTGTCCTTTCAAATTAAATTCCCACATGGTCCAGTCATATAGGTTTTGATTTATCTTGACAAGGTGCAGCTCCTAATAAAGTTTCATGTTTGTTTGTGTTTTTTTTTTTGCGACTAAGTGACCAATGAAATCGACGAATGACCTTTCTGGTCGACTAATGTTTGATCGACTATTAGGGGGCAGCTCTTGAAGGAACAAAGTGGTGGAATGACCAACAGGCCAGCACTGCGATCCCAAGAGCTCTTTTGGCCATGTTGTATTTCTGGTCTGTGATGAGACATAAAGTCAGATATGCTACACACCCTTTTACCACCCTACCCTTACTTTTCAGCTTTGTACCCAAAGGCACTCAACAATTCCAAGGGATGCTGGATGGGAAACCTGTGCACAACTAGGCAGGTCAAATTTTAACCAGTAAGTCAGTCTGTGGATGTTTGCAATGGACAGTTTGACAGTCTGGCTTTGTTTCCTTTTTTAAAATAAATAATTTCATTAATTTTGCCCAATGAGACTTCTTATTGATGATAAAACAAACCTTTGTTGATTGGAAATCTTGTATTGTTGTTGAATTTCCAGCTAAATGCAAACTTTTTTTTTATTACCAATAGGAAAGCAATCCAAAGCTACACAAGTAAATATGAGCCAGGTTGTAATAAATCCTTTGATTCCTCCGTCAGAACCATTTCAACACTCATTTTCAGTAGTTAAATCAGCCTCCGTGCAAAAGACAGACTGTGGGATCCAAGCCTGAAAGGAACATGTGATGATCATCTTAAGTTCATCTGGGTTCAGCTGCTGCCACTCGTGTCAGGGGAGTAAGAAAGAAACTTCTGAGGATGAAATGTAAGAAACTCCAAGTTAGCTAATTACAGAAGGAGCTTAAACACTCATAATTAGCCTTTTCTTTTGTAGTATCGGGTTATCACAATGTCATGTCAATGTAATTTTAGAGGGAAGTGGCGGAGAAGTGGAAAGAAAGTGGAGTTAGAATTGAAAAGTAGCACTTAGAGGCTCAGCTGGGAATCCACTCGGATCGTTGAGACGCATTTGGCCCTCACCAGTGGTTTCAACAGCCATTATATGGCGCTGACGTAATACACATGGATGTTTGAGTTTCAAATGGAAAGCCGGTGAGTAGATTTATCAGCCAGTAAATTCCTTTTGTTGAAGTTGGACCATCTTGGGTCCCATATAGCACAATTCAGCGTGTTTATAACAAAAGGAAATAAAGACTCATGACCTCATCTTTGAAATAAAATAAAGCTTCAGCTAACTTGTTGTTGTTATCATCTGGTTTAAAAAAAATATGAGAGAACTGTGAAAATAAATGGCCATTATAGTTTCTTAGAGCCCAAGGTTATGTCTTCAAATTGCTTGTTTGTCTCACCGACAGTCTAAAATCCCAAGATTTTTAATTCACAACGACAAACACAGCCCGGGAACTGCTCCCAGCCAAGAAGTAGTCTGGCAAATTAGTCTTTGTACAGATTAAACAAACAGAATGTAGCATGTTAATCAGCGAGTTTTGGAGATGGTCGTGGGTGGACTTTGTTACAGAACACACAGTTTGATTGTTATCACTATTAAACAGGCATTGGTAGTGATCATCATCGTTAAAGATAAAGGTCTGAAGGCTCCTTCTACTCCGACTAGCATGTTTAGAATAACATTATCATATATTAAATGGCCTTGTTTGTTGTTATGCAGTGATATACATGAGCTAATTTTGTCATCAGGAGGTGGAGGGGATGGTGGAAGGTGTGACGTCTCGATGAGACAGCTGCAGATCAGTGTTCAAGACCAACAAATAACACCAGCTGTTCATTAGTGGCACATTGTGGAGTTTCTGGCAGCGTTTAATGCCCCTAAACTAACATATCCTCATGCAACAGTTTGTATGATATCTAACAAATTAAGTTACATACATATATTAATTAGGTTGGGTTTAGGCAAGTAAAAGTACTAGAAAAGTCTCCTGGGAAAAGTCCTGTGTTTTGTAACCACTCCACCCTGCTTTCTTACATGGATTACTTCCTTCTTTACTCCCATCACTGGATCACAGCCTTCCAGATTACTTGGGTTATACAAATTACAAATTGTGGTGCATTACTTTGCATAGGTATATGTACAAACAGTGTGAGCCTGCCCAAACATGATTGTTTTTAGCAACACAATGCTGATAGTAAGGAGGGCTAAAGCCATCCTTTCCAACAACTCCCACCCTTTTATTCTCTGAGCTCCACTTTTTGTTTTCTGGCTCTCGGCTCACCCCTGTTAAGCGTAACAGATACAAATGCTCCTTCAGTCCTACTGCCATTTCCACTGCAAGGCAGTGGAAGAGTCATACTTTATTACTGAGGCTACTCTTTTGGCTGGTTGTTACTCTTGTTATGATCATGTGATGGATGATGGTGGTGTTAATGTTGATATCGTTGGATGTTGTTTATGGTCACTGTTGTTACAAATCACTGGATTTTTTTCCCCCACCTCCCCCGGATTGTTGAGCATTTACTCTCATGTGTTTCTTGCTGTGCAACTAATTGCCCTCTAGGGACAAAATAAAGTTGAGTTTTCAGTGGCTTCTGTGCCACCAAACATGGGTGTTTCAACCATAACCAATTGGTTTTTGTGCCAATACCTGATCACACAGTAGTGACCATTGTGTTGTTAAAACATAAAGAAATATAAAGTTTTGCCAATGGCCATTTAACAAGGTGATAACAGCATTGTGAACATGCTAGTCGTTGTGGCACGAGCCCCCTAACCTATGATGCTGATAACAAATACTTGCTATAATTTATGTATTTGACCTTGATTTAGCCAGAAAAACCTTGAGTATCTCTTAATCGAGAGTGATCCGGCCGAGACAGGCAGCAACATGAGTTACAGACATACAACAGAGACCAAAAATGCAGAATAAAAAATATACAGCTCTAAAACAAGCAATACAAAACATAAAAGGAGATCACTACAAAGAAGCCAAAAAGTACATTAATATACACTAGAAATGAACAATTAAAACCACTAATGCCATTTTAATAGCATAGATCCAGGCTAGCTCTTTATGCTAAGCTAAGTTAGCCAGCTGCTAGCATTAGCTTCTTATATAGCTTGTGTTCTGTATCGATCATCTTATCTAACCTCAGAGCAAGAATAATTCACACTATTTCTTTGAATTAATTGGTGTTTCTTTTCACAGATCTTCCTGCAGAGAAAAAAAAAAAAAGCAACTTGAACTCCAGGAGACACAGTAACCAGATCAAACAGAAAATTTTATCAAATTCAAAGTTGAAAGTTTTTAATCTATTTATTTATTTTTTACCATCCTTGAGACCTATGCAGGTTTTCTCCTCTTCGACATTTCGTAACATCCCCCTCATGAAAAAAGCAAAGATCGTTTGAAAGTGTAAACAGTGTGGCCATTGAAACCAGTGAGAACTCATGGACGCTGTAACATTCCCGTGAAAAGCTTCTCCAATAATGCTTTTTTAATTGGTCCTGTAGAGATTAACAGAGTCCTATTGAAGCAGATCATACGACCCTGAAGGTCCATGACGCAGGATGAATTGCTGACACTGTACAGTGAGCGCAGTAAGCACAGATACGATTCTCAGTGTCATTCATCAGAGGGTAATAGATGTGCCCAGTAGGCCAGAAAACAAGAGAAAGCGAGGAGCGGCGAGGAGGAGAGAGGCAGGAGGGATACATTCATTTTATCTGTGATGAGAGACAAGAGACACAATATCAAGACGTTGGGGAGGCCATCTTTCACCGTCTCTTTACTCTGGTCTTGTGCATGACTGTGTGTGTGTGCGTGTGTCTCTGTGTGTGTGTGTGAGAAAAGGGTAATTTGATTTTCTGTCCCTCATCTTCTGGCAAAGGATTGGGACGGCCAGGCAATCTAGTCCACTCAGCTTCCAGTTTCACTTAAACTTTCAGCCTTGAAATACTACCTCTCTCTCGGTTTCTCTTTTTCTGCAGCAAAAAGAAATATTGGTGCATGAACACATATGCACATGCACTGAATCTCACATCCACACACACACACACACACACACACACACACACAGTCTCGTCTCTCACCCTCCGTAATTAAGCTTTCATCATTGATTCTGGGGGCGTTTTGGCTGTGTAACCTCATACCAGCAGTAACATTTCTTGCATTTATAACACAAGTGAGTGTGTCTGTCTTATTTGTTTTCTGCAAGTGTGTGCGTGCTTGTGTATGTGTGTGTGTGTGCAGGGTCGTGTTTCCTTGGATACACTGATGGGCTCTCAGACCGCTTGTAGCGGTCCATTAGAGATCAATGGGATCCCTGCTCCTAATTCCTACTATCAGGGCGCCTCTGATCCTTATCTGCTGTGTGGAAAATGCAGTCAAAGCCATTTCATCCCGTCACACACACAAACACACACACACACACACACACACACCATGCATACAGTATGTATCTGCATGAATGTATTCACAGGCATGCTTCTCAGTCATGTGTGCGTGAAGATATTCTCACCCACGCAGACAAATCTTCCAGGCGTCAGGTACGTGAGTGTGTGTGTGAGTGTGTGTGTGGTGAATGAGCAGGAGATGAATGTCTATTGAAGTCTTAAGCACAGATCATCAGTGCTGTGAATGGGCCGTGAGGTGATGGTGGTTAGACCGTGAAAGCCAAAGCTCCTGAGCTCAGGATCTGTAGCTCAGACCCACAGCTGGAGAAACCGGCCGACACGCAGTACTATAGCTGCAGAGTGGGGGAAACTCCGGTTCTCCATCTGATGTGTTGTAAGGTCGCATTTGAAAGATTTAGTTCATGATATCCTCAATTTTCCTCATGAAACCCAATTCTGAGTCAGATTTAATGGCAGTCTATTATACTGCATAAAAAGCCCAAAATGTAATAACAGTGTAGTGACATATGAGGTCAAACTGAGTTAAAGGGACAGTTCACCCCAAAATCAAAATACATATTTTTCCTCTGACCTGTAGCTCCGTTAATCAGTGTAAATTGTTTTGGAGTGTTGGAGATATCAGCTGTAGATATATCTGCCTTCTCTCCAGTATAATGTAACTAGATGGCACTCGGCTTGTGGTGCTCAAAGCAGCAAAAAAATAAATTTGAAAAACTCAACAACAATGTGTCTTTCTAGAAATCATGATCCAGTTACTCAAGACAATCTACAGACCTTGTTGTGAGCAGTTTCATGTAGGAACTATTTTCTTTCTACTGAACTACATCCGCCCACCATATCACTGCACAGAAGGAAGCGTGCATCTACTGCTAGCTCACCTAGCGCCAGCTGACATCACAGCTCAGCCGAAAAGGACGCCATGGATGCTTTATCTGTATAGCACAATTAATTCCAGGTGGAAACACAATGTGCTCCACAGAGCATATGCCACCATACAGGTTGCAGTTAAAAAGTGTACAATGTGCATGAGCACATAAGTAAGCACAGTTAAAAAAAAAATAAAATAAAAATAAATAAATAATAATAATAATAATAATAATAATAGTAACAATAAATATAATTTTAAAACGCCACCAAAAAGTAGAGATAAAATGAAAAAATAAATAAATAATTAAAACCATCAATCATTAAATAATGTTAAGCTATTAGGTTTAAAACATTAAAACCATAAAATACACATAAAAATCATCAAAACCAGTAAAACCAGACTACTGAGAGGCATGGCTAAAAAGGAATGTTTTGAGTTTTGATTTAAATAGATAGAAATGTTGGAGCACACTTAATATGACTGGGTAAGCTGTTCCATAGTCTAGGAGCGTAGGAGCTAAACACAGCCTCACCAATTTTCGTGGAGACCCTGGGAGTAACCAGACGGCCTGTCCCAGTTGACCTGAGGGGTCTACCTGGCTCACAGAATAAAAGCAGACAGATACTGAGGTGCCAGACCATGCAGGGCCTTAAAAACAAGTGCTAAAAATTTTAAAATCAATTCTTAATTTTACTGGGAGCCAAGGTAAGGACCTTAAAACGGGTGTTATATGCTCGCACTTCCTTTTTGTCATTTAAACTCTAGCAGCAGCATTTTGGAACAGCTTCAGTCAATGAAGATGCTTTTGAGGTATTCCCATGAGCAGTGCGTTGGAGTAGTCTAGTCGACTGGAACTGAAAGCATGGATGAGTTTTTCAGCGTCACTCTGGGATAAAAAGCTCCTTATCTTTTTAATATTTCTCAAATTATAAAAACCTGTTTTAATTATGCTGCTAATATGGCTCTGGAAAGTGAGGTCAGCGTCCAGAATGACGCCAAGGTTTCTAACCTGTGTGACACTTCCCAGTGACAAGTGCGACAGTTTAAAAGATATTTCCTCTCTGTGTGCCTTTGCCCCGATAACCATTATTTCTGTTTCGTCACTGTTTAACTGTAAAAGGTTACTGGACATTCAGCAGTCGATATCCTTGATGCATTCAGTAAGAGTGTCAATAAGGCTCAGGTTATCAGGAGACAGGGAAATATATAATTGAGTGTCAATGAACTCCTCCAGCTTTTCCTCAGAGAGGGAATTGGGCTTGATAAAATGCAATGCTTCCCAAGGCTCTCAGTAGTAGTAGACTGAGTCTCATAGTCCTGTTGGCGCTTGAGTGACTGCTTATACCTTACCTAGCCAACGCGAGCAATAATAGTATGGGCCGTTGGGTGAATGTCCGTGAGAATGTGGATGAGTTGAACCATGTCCAGGATTTTGTCACTCTTAGGAATTTCAACAAGTTCAGTAGACAAAAAAAAGTTCCTGAATGAAACTGCTCACAACAAGGTCTGTGGATTATCTTCAGTAACTGGGCCATGATTTATGCAAAGAGACATTACATTGAGTTCTTTTAAATGTATATTCTTTGGCACTTTGAGCACCACAAACCAAGTGCCATCTAGCTGCATGATATTTGAGAAAAGGCAAACATCTTTACAGCCAATATCTCCAAAATTATCAGCATGTAAAAATCCCGAACAAATCTAAAAACCAAGACAACCATCCCAGAAAGCTAAAGCAAGATGACAAGATGACGCCTGCTGTTAAAACTACGTACTTGTCTCTGTAAATTCCAATTGATGTGTGACAGTGGCAGGGTATTGGTAATGGTAAGTGTCAGTTTACTGTACTATTGAGTGAAATCAGAAGACGTCTGAAGCCCAGCTCAGACCAAAGATTTGCAACGAGATGAGTTGAAACAAGCGTCTACTTGCAATGTGCCGTTCTGCAATGTTCTAAAAACCTGCCGGTTCACACCAATGCAACTAGATGAGCTGGTGGATCATCGCTATGCAACAACTCTCTGTACTTTTGATTTGCAGCCTTTCAGCTTTATTTTGTGGCTGGATATAATTTGTAGCTTCTTAAAATGTGAATGAGGATAGTGATAGTGAGATACTGGCTACAGCTGTATTTGTGGAAACCATAAAATGAGCAACAGATGGACTGTATAGTCTAACATAAGTAAGCAGCGCCAAATAATCAGTCAGTAAGAATGTGTATGTGTTTGGGGGGCATAAGCACATACAGCAAGTGGCAGCAGCGTCCCACCGTCCGAAAATGGCGCAAGTGGGGACGAAAACAGAGGGCTCGGTAGCGACGGAGCACCTGTGGACTTCACTACAAGCTGATTGGCTGTAGAAACAGGCAACATACTTTACGTTCTAAAACCAGCCGTCGACGATCTGACCAGCTGAGTTGCAGGTGACACCGCCATTTCATGTTACTGCAACTTTTCTCTGCAACGGTTTCATCTTCTTGCGAGTCATTGGTCTGAACTGGGCTCAGTGTCAACGTACTGAGTGACCTCCGAAGCTATCTACGCAGAAATGTGATCCCCAAACTTCTAGAATTTCGGGAACCCTCTCAGTAAACGACTTGGTAGCTTCCGTGGCCTGAGAATACACACAAGCTCCTGCGCACGTGCCTGTTCCTCTGCGTGCGTGTGCTTGTCGGTGTGCACTGTTTCCTTATCAGCTGTGACTTCCATTGTGGGGCTGCTGTTGTGCTTGTGTGCTCCTGAGTGTAACATGAAGAGGTGGGTTACTGTTAGGGTAAAGCGATACAGCGGTAAACGGCATTGTTATACGGGAAGCAGAGGGATAGCGGAGCGGTCTAGATTTCACAGGCGATCTCCAGCTGCTGTTATCGCTCAGCAGTGTAATGAAACCTTTACTGGTCAGAAACAACGGGGGACATCCTTCCTCCCCCTCGTCCTTTTTGTCCTCGTCTTGCTCCATCCCCGCATCCCTCCCTCCCTGTAACCTTTCTTCATCCTCTTGTCTCCTCTCTTTATCTCTCTCATCCACCTTCTCCTAACCTTCTCCCATCATCATCTCTCGCTTTCATTTCCTCTCTCTTTATCTTATCCTCCCATTCATCACACCATTTTTCTGCCTCGTCTTCCCTCATCTTTTTCTTCTTCCCCCTTCTTGCTATTCATTTTCAGAGACACTGACTGTTTTGTAACCAGCGGGGAAACGCAGAGGATGAAAAGCAGGAAAAGATACCTGCTTTTTTTTTTTTGGTTTTTATCTCTTTCACTTCATCTTGTGCAATTCCACGCTGCCCTTTTTTCTCCTTTCAGCAGCTTTAAAAGACTTATTTTCATGGACGAAGTTATCAACCTCTGCGGAAATGTCAAACACATTTCTGTAAAATTACAACACAGCTCCGTCTTTGGCGGTGCGTCAGAGGCAGTGGCGGCAGAAGCGAATGCGAGCTTCTGAGGAGGGGGAGAAAAGAGGAAAAGAAAGAAATCCTCAAGATTGTTTCGCTCGAGAAATCCCAGATTTAAGCCTCTCAGACAATCAACCAATTTAGCTAATAAACGAATTTTCACAATAAGGCTCGCCGTTTTTGTTGTTTGCTGCTCTTGGTGAGCTTTTGAAGGCCTCGAGAGGTCTTGGAAGTTTGAGATTAATTACTTTTCTTTTCCGGTCGAGCAAATTAAAGACAGCTCAGAAGAAGCCCTCATCACGCAATCAACTAATCAGCTTCAACATCCCCAACACCACGCTCTCCCCCCACCCTTATCATTAGAGGGCATTCTAGCCTCATTTCAGCTCTCTGAAGATCACTCCATCACACACACTAAAAACAGAAAAACGCTGTTCATTCTCCCACTCGAAAAGAGATTTATTGATATAGTTTTTCTTTGATGGAGGGCCAAAGCGGCCTCGTAAAAAGGGCCCATTCTCGCCTTGGATGTTTGCAGGCGTTGTTTGGAGGCCTGGGTGGTAAAAAGCCACAGAGGTCCACTGGTCGAGTGGCTGGTGTTTACCCCCAGGGCAGTGGAGGGAGGCAGGCAGCGGAGGACCTGGGAACTCCCCCCCCGCCCTCTCCGCGCTCTCACCGAAGCAGAACAGCGGCGAGCTTTCACAGCGGAGAAACCACAGAGACGCAGGAGGCTGATAAGAGTGAAACAAGCCATTGAGTCTGGTTTAAAGAGAAGTTTTTCATTCCTATATAAGTGTGGGAAAGAGTTATGCCATGGGAAAAAAGATATGTGATGGGAAAAATGTCTATGGTGCTGAGAAACAAGGGAGTGTATAAAAGAGATTTAATTAAAAATCGACTCTTGATGGGATTACTTTTGAATTGAACGATTTTGTTTAATTCACTGACTCATTTTTTTCCTCTCGCTTTACTCTGACCTTGAGTTGCCTTGACTGCATCCAACCTCCTCATCTGATAGAGCTCCAGCAGTCAGCACCATCCCTCTTTCTCTCTCCATCTATTTCCCCTCCTCCGTCCACCTCTCCATCTGTCTGCCGCTGGCCTCCTTCCTCTCCACCCTTCCTCTCCCTGCCTCCTTCTGTCGTCTCTTCTTCCCTCCATCCTTGTCCCACTCAGCTCCGAACAAGACTGATGAAAAGAACAGTCAATTCTTTATCACCTTGCCCTGATTCTCATCTCATCTCTAATCTACTGGACCCAGCAATCCCCCCCATTTGGCTCAGTTCAACTTATTTCTGTGTGTGCTGCAAGTGTGTGTGTGCATGTGTGTGTGCGCCAGGCTTCAGATTGATAAACCGATAGCTCTCTCGACCCGTTCTTCTGCCCACAATGGGCCTCATAGACTGTAATAGTGCTTTCTTTCTATCTCCATCACTCTCTATGGCGTTGTGGCACAGTCTGTTCTACAAAAGTAGTTTTCACATCACTATTTTCCAGATTGGCCAATTTTCTTTCTGACAAGAGAGCCGAACATGTGCCCCGCCAAGTCTCCGAATGCCATATTGGCACACAAACTTAAGAGTCGGGTCACAGCGTTGGTTTGGTTTTTCTGTGAAATCCAGAAGAAAGCAGGCAACAATCAGAGCTTGGTTTCTTTTGTGTTTGACTCCAGAGAAGACAATTATGCTATACAGTAAAAAACATGCCTTTAGGGTTCCTCCAGCATTTTCTCTGATGAGCTTGGGAAATATCGCTGCTATCTGTAGCATTTTGCCCATTGTAACGTCTTCATTGTAGTCACACAATCTAAATTCCCTCTGAATGCGCAATCAGTGGCTCCGGCTAATGAATACAGCTGCCTTCTCTGACCTTGGCAGAGATGAGTGAGTCCCTATTGCCGACACATGCATGATTACACACACACGCACACACACACACATACACGTATGCAAGAGCATCTGCACAAGCACATCGAGACAGCGAGGTAAATGAGTCTCCGCTCAATAGTCAAGGCCTCTAGTGGTACAAATTATCATTGTATTCATGAGCTGACAGACCTGTTACAGCTGAATATCGGCTCCCTGGCTGTGTTGCTGGCAGTTACAAGTACAAATTGTGTGGTTTTTTTTAGCTGATCAATTTATCGACCAATCTATAATGAGAAGGCATATGTGCATTTGTGTCAAACACACTCACTCACACAGGAACTGTCAGCGTCCGGAGGTCAACGGGAATTATTTATGTGATGTAGCCGTTGTGTAAGCTTATATTTGTTAAGCGTTGTTAAGCTTGCAGTGGGAGCCGTCATTTACAGCGCTACCTTATTCCCCGCTTGCTACACCCTGTGGCGTACATCTATCCATCAGCAGTGCGGGTCAGGACTACAGTATTTGTTTGTTTAAAGAATATCCATTTCAGCAGGCAAACAGAGCGTGTGTACATTAGCTATTTATAACCCCACATGAGCATAACTGTGCCTGCCGGACATAAACGGCCCCACGCTTATGGAGAGCTGTACATCACGCTATGGATTTATATTAGGCACAGAATCAAAACATATGCCTCTGTCTAGTGTGTGTTTGTAAGCGCTGCAGAAAAACTGTGCTGTGTTCAGAGCGTTTCTTTAACGCCTGCAGTGATTTTTTTTTTTTATTATGCTGCATCAAGAAAGTGATAAAGAACTAACATGAGATGGTATATGTCTCAACAGAGCTATTCACTGCAGAGATGACTATATAGAGGAGTGGGTTGGGTCATTCAAACAGAGAGATCATCTTTTGAGTTATTTATGCCTGTCATGCTGGTTTTCAGATAGTCATGAGCCTCCTCCCAATGTGTTCTACTGCAGAGGTGTCAAACATACGGCTTGCGGGCCAGATCCTGCCCATCAGAGGGTCTAATCCGGACCGCTGGATGACTTAACACTCCTAATATTTCTGCACTTGTGAACATGACAACACTGACCAGGCCTTCCAGATGCAGGCCCCGGGGTCCAAAGTGTCAAAAAAATGACTTCAAAGTTACCTTACTAAGATACAAAATGACTACAAAGAGACACAAGACAACCACAAGAAGACAAAAAAGGACCAAATAGACAAAAAAATGCCCCAAAGAAACACAAAACAACCACAAAAAAAACACAAAAATGCCCTAAAGAGACACAAAATTAAGAGATACAAAACAACCACATGGAGACACAAACTCACCACAAAGCAACCTCAAAAAAACCCCGAAAGACAAAAAATTATCTCAAAGAGACAATGTTAGCCTAATAAGACACAAAATGACTACAGAGACACAAGACAACCACAAGAAAACAAAAAGGACCAAAGAAATGCCCTGAAGAGACACAAAATGACTACAAAGAAACACAAAACAACCACAAAAACACAAAATCGCCCTAAAGAGACACAACAAAAAGACACAAAGCAACTAAAAAAGATACAAAATTGTCCCATAGGACCACAAAATCTACACAATGAGACATAAAACAACACAAAAACACACAAAAGGACGAAAAAGACACACAATTGCCCTTAAGAGAAAATGCAGAGACACACCAAGAATCATCCTCTATATCACTGAGCTAACTGGCAAACAGAAATGTCACATGTAGCTTCACAAATTGACTAAGCCAGTCACCTGTGTGCAAGACAGCAGCTGTTAGTGTATAAAGGCAGATTTCAAACGGCTGTCAAAAATTCAGTTATTAAGACAAAAATCCGAAAATACACAGATTGCATCTGGACAGCATGGAGATGTTGGTAATTTGTTTTTAACAATGATTTATTGGCTCCATAAGTGAAAAACTGATATTTAAATATGCCATTTTTGCATTGACTCCAATTGTTGGCATGAGAACGAAATTCAAAATGCTGTAAAAAATTCAGTTTTTGAGATAAAATTCTGATATTTTCCAAACATCATCTACCATGACTCCAAAATTTTGTCACTTTTTTAAATGAACATTGGAAATGTATTTAGCAAGAATTTGCAAGTATATGTTTACAGTACCGTTTACAGTCAAACATTGTGATGCACTGTAGGCTCAATTTTAGATAAATCAAAAATCTATGTGGATCGTTTGTGTAGGACAGTCTGAAGATGCTCTGTAGCAAGTTGGTGTCAATTGAGCAAAAAGTGTGGTAGGAGATAGGTTTAATAAGTTTTCCAGTTTTTGAAAAAAAAAAAAAAAACAGAGTAATGGATTTCATAATTTGCAATAGGTTTAAATGTACAAAAGTTTCTTCAGTATTGGGGCTACAGTTTGGTGGAAGTTGCAAATCTGTAGTACGTATGGTTGATTTGTTGTGAATTTTCAAAATTTTGAACTTTAGAGGCTTGCTGTAGCACCACCATCAGGACTATTGGCCTGTTTTTGCAGCTGAGGCAATCTGGCATGGGACTGGACCTTCGTGCAAAGTTTTGGTGATTTTTCGTGCATGGGAAGTTGGATTTCCTTGGAAGAAGAAGAAGAAGAAGAAGAAGAAGAAGAAGAAGAAGATGCAGCAAAACAATAGGGTCCGGGCAGCTTAGGCTGCCCGGCCCCTAAAAAAGACATAAACCCACCAAAAAAGACACGAAATTGCCCTAAAGAGACACAAAATGACTACAAAGAGACACAAAACCACCAAAAAGATACAAAGTTGCCCCATAGGGCCACAAAATCTACACAAAGAGACAAAAAACAACCACAAAAATAAAGATGACTAAAAAAGACACAAAATAACTACAAAGAGATACAAAACCACAAAAAGGAGGAAAACATCACAAAGTCTGAGTGTCTTGCTCCTGTGGAGGAGAGATGATGGGGCCTTTTGCATATCTGTGCCCAGGGGCCCATTGTCTCATTATCCACCTGCGTGCGAAGGCTACGAGCTGCCAGGTTTCAGGAACAAGTCACGTGGTGAATAGCTTACTTCATGTAAAATGCTGCAGACCCTGACCAGAATACAGCTCTCTGAAAAAACAATGAATACTTACTGTGGTCATAAAGATACTGAACATTGTTCAAAGTACGGTCAACCAGCAGTTTCAGTACAAAAGAATCTGCATCAGACTTGTATCTAAGACACTGCCAAAACCTTTGATTTGTAGATGGCTCGTAATGTGAGGGATAATTTAACCTGCTTCCTCAATAAATCCACTTTGATGTGTTGATGCCAACATTACTACAAAGGAGACATGTTAAAATTGCAGTTGTTTTTTTAAGACATCTGTTCATCATCTGTTTTCAGTGTTTCAGAATGTACCTACTTCTTAACCCTAAAAAATGGCAAAAATCTTTGAGTTTAACGGGATAGTGTACCCAAAAAAGAAAATTCAGCCATTATCTGCTCACCTATATGCCGATGGAGGCCCTGGTGAAGTTTTAGAGTCCTCACATCCCTTGCAGAATCCACAAAGTATCTCCAACATGCTCATCCGTAGAGATCCAAGTGTCCTGAAGTCCCAACATAAAAAGTTGTTTCGAAAAACGTCATATGAACTCTGTTTTTAGCCTCACTGTGGCCTGTAGCTCTGACTGCTTCTCTGTGCTCTGTGCTGGGTGAGTAGATAATGGCTGAATTTTCATTTTTGGGTGCACTATCCCTTTAACACCCTTGTTCTATTGTGTTTTAACTTTCATCACTCTCTCACTGTGTCTCTGACCCGCCATGACTCATGTTCCTCCATCTTACTCTGCCCCAGTATCCTGCTCCCAAGCCTTTGTGTCCTTTATGCTTTCAAAGACTTTTACTTTTGTTTCATTTCAGACTCACCCACTCACTAGACCTCTTTATACACAATCAGAAGTACATGTTTTAGACCCTCTGTCATCTTCTGACCCGAAATTTGAAAATATAGATAAATGATAATCGTTCAGTTGCCACCATGGTGCTTATTAACAATGGTGAGTCATCAATCAAAGTTCATTTGGAGGAACAATTTTCTTGGTGAATTTGGTGATGTATCACTGAGCCCGGTGAAAACCAGCTGCATTGAGATGAAATTTAAAGGGTGTGTCCATCTGCATTTGCTTGTGAAATAAAGCCTAACTCAACTGTTATCAAAGAGTGGTGACGTAGGTTACAGTGCTGATCCCTCACCTTTCTGATGCCAGACTGAAGCCATTATCTATGCTCTCTTCAAGGCCACCAGACTCAACTGACAAAAAAATAAATTTTACTTCACAGCAAAAGGGAGATGCTGGTGTACCGCCGACTCGATTGTTTAGTCTGTTTGTAACTGTGTGACTTTCAGAGCGAACTAACAGGAGGTCCACAGCAGAACCTGCGTTCATATGCAGTGTTGAGCAGTAATGAACAGACATGACATTACTTTTTCAAGTGACGAGCAACTAATTGCTAATCAAATTTCAGCAATAATATCATAGTTACCCCAAAATCAAACAAGTCATTACAACACCCCTGACTTGAAATGCAGATTCATTGTCGTAATCATTCTGCATGTATGTCACAAAGCAGCAAGCTAGTCTGAAAGATGGAAACGTTCACATTAAGCAGCTGGAAATATTCCCATTACTTTGATTTTGTTGGGAGGAAAGATGACAAGAACACTATTTCTGCAGGTAGACTTAGACTTAGGCCCAATCCCAATACTCCCCCTTGTCCACTACCCCTTAGCCCTTGGCCCTACCGCTAGCCATTGCCCACTACCCCTTGGCCCCCAAAATGAAGCAATGAGGGGTAGGGGTAGAAATCTTTTCCTACGAATTGGGACACCACTCACTACGTCACCATGTCGGTTACATTCACGCATATGTAATTATTTTAAACAGGAAGCTGCGAGCCATTTTCATTTCCAACCGGTGTCTACAGTGGAGTCTCATTCATCCTACCGATCGCGTTTGTCGCATTCATCACGCTTCGTTTGATGAATTACGGGGACTTCTGCTAGCTAGCTAACCAGCTAACATTATGAGGCAGCCTACTTATACTAGCTGGCGTGTTATCGTAATGTGAAAAGTCCGACAATTCTGCAGAACAGGACACATGACAGACGCCAGATAGTGCAACCTGATGATGGTAACGTTAGCTACGTATGAACTTTTTTCCCCATCACTTGCTCGGTGGTAGCCATGGCAACGTCTACCCCTCGCTGGCAAGTCAGCATCTGAAATCCCTCGCTCTGAAGGGCTAGTTTTATACCCGCTACCCCTTGTTATCCCCCTACCCCTTTTTTTTGTTCAGCGCAGCTATGGCTGCTTTGTTCAGGCTCTTCCTGAGTCAAGCTTTTCCTGGTAGTCGTACTGAAACTCTCTTCACAGCAAAAAACACGTCCTGAAACATCTACTACAACTGACTTTGCTGCTGTTCTCAGCGCATGGAAGGGCAGAGAGGTTTGCCCTCTCTGCCTTAAGCTTTCAGCGTAGGTGCCAGGGTCAAACACTGTTTATATGTAACAATGAAAGAAGAATACAGTCTTGCAGAAACCTATGTCGGGTCACTTACAGTTTTTAGAGGGACAGTATTTTGAGGCTAAAACATACATTTCTTATGGGAAAAAAAGGACTTTCAGATTTGTATTGCATCAGAAACACTGCCAAAAAGCTACAGAATGATAAAAAGATCTCAGAAAGGCTGCTTTGCTCCTCACTGAACACACTTTACAGGTCAAAACTATATTCTCAACAATAGATTTGCGCACTTTATATGTGAGTAGATGGCATTTCATCATCGTTTCTGTATGGGCACCATTGTCACTTCATTTACATTACATAAAGAAATCATCATCATATCTTCACTCATGCAGCACAGCACAACACATCACTGTTTATTTTTTAGGACCAACTGTGTATGCTTGTGTGTTTTGGATGAAAATGGAGTTGGGCTTTAATGGCTGGTTGGTAAATAATTTCAATGCAAACACTGGCAGTTGGCTTCCAATCTGCTCGGGGACGGCTGACAAATATCCACACAACAAAAAATCTTTTCATTCAGATGCTTTGTTGTGGGGACCTTTTTGTGGGTAACCTCGCTTGATAAAGACAGAGACAGAGTTTTGGTGATTGAAGTGTTCAGTTGACTTTTTATTCACCTATCAATCAGCTGATGAGGACTTTAGATCATGTATAACGTAAAACAATACCTGCAAGCCATATGTGCATTAGAAGAGTTATTGCTTGTTGTAATTATTCCTCCTTGATGAGGCTTCTTCTTAAAGAGTCTACACTGTAAAAGATGGCGGTCAAAATACAAAGAAAGATGAATAAGGTCTTTATGTGAAGGAGGAATGATCACAGCAGCAAATTAATATTCTGCAGTGCTGTATTGAGAGACTGGGGGAAAATATGACTTGGAGCTTAACGTGAAAAAGATGATTGCACACTCAGATTGCATGCAGGTCTAAAGCTGTAATCAGTTGATTTAAAGTTGATTAAAAAGTCAGCTGATTAGTTTAAAAGCCTGTTCTCACCAGTGCGATGCTAAAAAGCAGTGTGGGAATAAAGCAGATCCTTATGCAGATTTTCTGCATGACAACTATGCACACTGGAACCGGTGCAAATTATCTGTGCTGCTCTGTTCAAAGATTGTTGTGTTATGAATGTTTGCCCCTTAGACACTTCCTGTGTGGATAGGTTTTGTTGTGTGTCTGTGTCCAAACTTAAGTAGCTCCTTAGACACTATCCACTGTCTAATGTCTATGTAACATGCTGACGCCATTCCTAGGCCATTGATTTATTAGATAGCATATGACCTCTTGTATGACGATACATTGTACATTAACTACACAATACTAAATGGACCCCAAATCTGACGCTTACGCTAATGTTAGCAAGTCCATATTAGCTGCATTAACATCTTCACATTACTCCAGCTGCTGAGTGATCTGAAGCATGTGTTGTTTTGTACCTGGTTGTTGAGGTAGATATTGTGGTGTTTGTCGTGCAGTATAAGGGGCTGAGAAACCATCGGTGTGTCTCAAATCACATACTTCCTCTGGGGGCAGACCCCCGATTTTTTGGCATTCCGGTTTGATTTGGGCGCAGGAGGCGAATTTCCGTTTCCGACTTCCGTTTATATATAAGTAAATAAGCTGAACCATTGCGATGGATTCAGAGTTTGCAGTGACGCCAATTATGTTCCGCCTCGTTCGTTCACTGCACGGACCGTTTAACCTGGCAACAACTGCAGCCGGCTCAAACGTGATTGGTCAATATCACGCGGACTACAAACAGCCTACAACCAGGGCTCTTCCGCTGTTCTTCCGGAGGCAAGATCTCCGGGGTTTGCCTACAGACTCTACAATCACTGAATGTAGAGTGTTTATAGAGACTATGTTGTCTCAAACCAAACACGGCCATTGTGTACTCACCGGAAATGACGGCCGCAAATTAGCTAGTTAGCAAACTAGCATTAGCATTCGTGTTATCGTTCGCGGTAACAAATCATTACAGACTGCTTAATTAACCCAGTAAACATACTGCTGGCTTATACCCGACAACAGTACAGTGGTGCTTAGTGCAAAAAACACATGTATAACTTACATTTGTACAACGCAGCTATGTTCATGGTCGCACAGTCCTCGGCCGCCATTTCCAGTTTGAAATTGGTCCCTCCCCTTCCGCTACGCAGCCAAGATGCCGACCATTCAGGATGAGAAGTGTCCATCGTTCCACACTCAACTTTTTGACCGTTTTGAGTGCACCATCCATGTTAACGTACTTTTGCACTCAAAATAGTAAGTGTAAGTACAGAAGTACGCGATTTGAGACACAGCACGAGTTCCACGATTTTGGCAGCGAGCTAGCTATGACATCAGTTGGAACGAAGTAACATTTTCTGCAGGCAGAAATCCTCTAAAATTGAGGTCCGTCCAAATATTTTTCCCTGAATCAAAGTTCTCCAGTGGTGTCAAAGCATTCATAAGAACCTAAAAAATTTGCTTTTGTACATTTCTGTGTGAATGTTTCCGACAGGCATATAGGCAACAAAAATGTAACTACAACAAACCATTTCAACTTTATTTGTGTGGGTACTTTTCAGCTTTAAGCAAGAACGTTGGTTTTGTTGTTAACATTTGGCAGGACACATAAAGTTTGAGGGTCCTCTGACAGAAAATTTTGAGCATCAAACACTTAATATCCCGCATTATGGCAAAGTTTGATTCATCAGTTTGTGCCTATTCTGCATTGATTTATGGTGTATGGTGTTGAGGGTAACACATTACAGTTACATATTAGTTTTTAGCAGTAATATAACGGATTACCAACAAGATTTCAGGTAATATTACATTTGCAGTCTCACATAACTTATTACCCGAAATAAAGTTTTGTTCATTTTTCTATTACCACACTAAAAAATCACATCCCCTGAAGGTTGTTGTGTGTTGCCATGTCATTCATTACATGCTACCTTATAAAAGGGTGCACGTGATCATGTGTGTTATTGTGTCCACTGTGTTTCAATTCACATACCTACACCATCCGTTCTGCTTTAGCATCCCAAGGCTGCCTGAAAGTAGCAAGGTTAGGAGCTGACCTCCAGAGTGTTTTGTCCCCGTCCTGGTGATCAACAAATATGGGTGATGTTAATGTAGGTTGGATGTTTTTCCTCGTTCACATCCCCTTAAATGGTGGAGGCACGCCAGCACACATGTTCTAAATCTTGAGGAGGACGTGTGCCCCTCATTCAAAATCTACACCTACGGCTTTGAGTAACTGTCAGTGCTCAGTGCATGTGCACCTCACTCGCAGTGCTGTTATTTTGTGCACTTCATCAGAGTTGCTGTTGTGATGGCTTCTGCTTAGTCTGTGTGTGTGCTGCATCAGTAAACTGATGGTTTGCCTGTGTTGTTTTCAGGGTGTCAGAGGAGCCTGATTGCAGTCCCTAAGCCAGATCTGGAGCACCTGGACCCAGAGCTCCACAGGACATAAAGGCCACAGTTTCCAGTGTGGGTCTCTATTCCCTGCCAGTGCCTGCATCCCCTACTGCTCTGCTAAGCTTTTTGATATAGGCTACTTTTTACTCCACAACACCTCGCACTACATTATTCACACACATCCACATGAGCACTACTGATGTCAGTGACTAACACACCTCACAGCCAACTTTACTTTTTACTTTATATTCTTGGTTACAATAAATAATTTATATTATTTGGAATTTTGTGTCCTTTACTGTTTTTGTCATGGCCCACAGGACCTGAATGCATATTGTAGATCAGAAAGGTTACAGTCACTTTTTGATGGTCTTACCCTCAACCCCCCTAATCCCCATTTTACATTCCTTCTTCTTTACCTCCTCACCCTGTAGACTTTCTTCCTGTCACCTCATTCTGCAAACAACCCCTTCTCTGTTCTCTCCACCCACTCCTGATGTTCCTTCCAGGTGCAGCACAACCATAAAGCTGATACAGATGCCCTCATCCACACCTCTCCTGTTTCATTTGCAGCCATCATTGCTGTACCCCACCCTCTCCTCTTTTCTTCTGCCAGACTTTCTTCCAACCCGCCTTAACCTCCTCCCATCCCTGCTGTTGTCAGACAGCGCTGAAGACGCCAAGGGCAGATGCCCAGGGCTCTGTCCCTGGATGGGGCTACTTAGTTAGATATACACAAACCCTGTGTGAGATATATGATGCAATGTGATTCCATACTGGCCTGCGAAGGTCCAAATTACACAGGCAGCCAACATGGAGAGCTGTTAGCTGACAGATGGTTGAAGCATGAATCTGCATTCAAGTCAGTGAAGGCTCGAGGCTCTATGCTCCTCATGCCTGCACATGATAAACAGTAGATGTGTGTATTGGCTCTGTGCGAGTGTGTGCTCATGTCCATCTGCTTGTATATATGGATATATTGCATTGTGTGTTTTCCACATGCATGCATTCGAGGATTTATGTGTGCCGTTGTCTGTGCATGTGTGAGCGTCTTTGGGTGTTTGCTGGGCACAGAATCAGCAGAATGCCACTGGAATGAGAATAAGTGTGGCTTCGCCATGGCAACAGACGAATGCCAGAGCAGACGGGAGCAGCAGAATTAAAGCCCAGCGCTCATCACAGCGGGGGAAGAAGAACGAAGGACCTGATTAAACACCACCATCTCTTCTTGGGGAGCCCTCAGCCTCAACCTTTTTCATCTTCCATTTCTGTCAGCCGCGAGATGCTACAAAGTGAAACCTGCTCCGCCGCCTGCAGATTCACGACGGCACAAACTCCCCATTACAAGCAGGAATGCAGTTCATGCAGAGTTTTATTTCTTCCATGCCTGTGCAGTGAGCGTCTGCGTGCTCAATGACACAAACACAGACGCAATAGTACGCCAAAAATACAGATATGCGCGCTGAACAGCTGAAAGCCTAATAAGTGATGCATCACCACCGTGAGCGCCGCTGCGTATCAAGGTAGATGTCAACTTGATAAGTGATTCAGAGTTTAAACCTGTCTTCTGGTTGCATCACAGAAATCTTTGATTGATTCATAAGCGGTCGATAGAGTGAAGTGCTGCACACACACACACATCTACACAGAGACACACACTCTGACTAAGTGCAATGATTGATAGCTTCCCGTGCACTGCACAGTAGTTGGGCTAATTGCTAGAGTGTGAACTCAGTGGCTGGATTCTGGCTCCATCCCCAGTGTCCCAAAACTCACTGGGCTAATCCCCTTTCCTTCTCCCTATTTTTTAGGGTCAGCAGGGAGGTCTGCACCTTTTTTTTTTTACTGAGGCAGCAGAAATACATGGAGGGAGACAGAAGATTATAGGACACAAGGTTGAATGTCACCTCAGGTCAGCAGGTTCCTGAGGCAAGAGTCTTAACCTCTTTCCTGTCTGAACAACTCCAATTTTTATTATTTCCTAAATCTTTCTTTATCACAATCACAAATTTATTTATTTTAGGTGTATATTCTGTCGGCCTATCTCTTTAGACTAATCTTAAAGGTCCAGTGTGTAAGATTTAGGGGGATTTAGTGGCAGCTTGCAGTGAGGATTGCAGATTGCAACCAGCTGAAACTTCCTCCAGTTAGAATTCCTTCAGCGTTCTTTTTTCAGGAGGTTTTTAGCAGGAGCCAAATAATCCCCAGAGGTCTCTTCCTCTCCAAAACAAACAGACCAGGTGATTAAAGCCAGTAAACAATGAATAAAGCACTTTCATGTAACTGTCAGTGTTTCTCCTAACCTGTTTGGCACACAGCAGATGGCTCGCCGGCCCAACACCTGCAAATGTGTGCTCACCTATTTTCTCTGATAACCAAAGACTGAAATGAGGATGTTTACCGAGAGCTGAATTATCCGCAGAGGCTCCTTCTCTCCAAAACAAGTGGCCCAGGAGATTTAAATCACTGAAAAAAATACTATCTCTCAGACACTGTTTTGCATGTTGGAGATGGGCCGCTAACCCAGCACCTGCTAATGTGTGCTCCAGGTTTTTACTGGGAGCTGAATTTCTTCTTCTCCAGAACAAATGGACCAGATGATTTAAACCGGCAAAAACACAGAATAAAGAAGTTTCATGTTAAAAAAAAAACAGAAGAAGAAGAAGAAAAAAAATCTGTGTTTTCCCAATGCTGTTGTTGCGGATGGCCTACTAACTACAGAGGCATACACGGAAATTTAAAAGCCCCCATCTGGAGCCAGTGTTTGGTTTGTCCATTCTGGGTTTACTGTAGAATCATTGTGCTACAAAATGGCTGACTTCGTAGACGAGGACCCACTTCCGGTAGATATAAATGGATCATTCTAAGGTAATGAAAAGGTGATTTGCACTAAAGGAAAACATACACTCACTGGCCACTTTATTAGGTACACCTTGTCAGTACCAGGTTGGACTTCTTTTGTCTTCAGAGCTGCCTTAATTCTTGGTATCATAGATTCAACAAGGTGCTGAGAACATTTCTCAGAGATTTGGGTCCATATTGACATGATAGCATCACACAGTTGCTGCAGATTTGTCAGCTGCACATCCATGATGAGAATCTCCCGTTCCACCACATCCCAAAGGTGCCTTATTGGACTGAGATCTGGTGACTGTGGAGGCCATTGGAGTACAGTGAACTCACTGTCATGTTTGAGATGATTTGAGCTTTGTGACATGGTGCATTATCCTGCTGGAAGTAGCCATCAGTTTGAACTTCAGCAGGTCGTCTTGACCTTGTCTACACACCTGAATGCATTGAGTTGGCTGATTAGCTATTTGCGATAATGAGCAGTTGAACAGGTGTAGCTAATACAGCGGCTGGTGATCTTAATTATTATATTTAATCCATTCCTGCCAACATATCCTCCTGGATCCTACACACTGGACATTTAATCCCAGTAATTTTTTTTCTTTACAGTATGCGTCACCAGCCTTACTTCTCTAATTTCTTTCCAATACTGTCCTTTTTTTTGGACTTAAGACCATGAAAGAAACGGACCCCCCCTGAGGCGGAGCCCATCTTCCCTCTTTGTCCAATGATATTAGTTTGTCCAATGATATTAGCTGAAAGGAAATTAACAATGCCGTCAAATTAAAAAAGATCACTCCGTGACCTTGTAAAGACAATTATAGCTGCTCATTCTGGTCGCGCTGATGAGTTTCTTGTAGGTTCATCATCACAAGCTAAAGAAAGCGCAGCTGAGATCAAAGCCGGCGAGCCTGACGCTGCTTTAATGTAATTCATATTGACGTCCATGATGTAGTGACCGTGGAGAGTCAGCTAGGGGTGAGAGCTAAACAATGTCCAACCTAACAATTTTCTCCATATTTCCGTCTCCTTATAGACGGTGCTGTCAAAAAAATTATCCATCCGTTACTTTTATCACGTCTATTTTTTGATGAAGCACAGTTAGAATTTTCTGGTAATTACACGTGGCAATGTTTCATCTTCCTCCTTGATCTTTCTCGCGGGAGCCAATACAAAAGTTTTGCTGCTAATAATGGATTTTTCATTGGCACTCTGATCACACGGGGAACGCTCCTCTTGAAATGACTCTGGCTTAATATGAATGGAAATATAATTTATCATATCCAGTTTCCTCTTGCAGATCCTATGGAATACACGCACACCGAGGAGACGCTGTTTCTAGAAATTGGACGATATTCTTATGATGATTTCATGTCCTCAGCTTTCCACCGCTCTCTCCTTTCCAAGCACCCTGTAATTTCACTTGTAATGTGAGAATGATGGAGTCGTGATAATGGCATGCTTTCATTTCATATGAGACAGGAAGACTCATTACAGGCCCTGACATGTTTCTCACCGGGGGTGGGGGGGCAACAGGGGGAGAGAAATGCTTCCTGTTATCTCCACATCCCTGCGTCTCAACAGTTGTCAGTCTTACATTTCCTTTTCATCATCAGCTCCATCTTCTGAGATTCATTAGTGTCGGGACAGCAACTCACAGAACTCAGTCAAGCATCGCCGGGTAAAACACGGAGACCTGTCTAAGTTGCGAGGTGGTGCATTGTGTCTTGTATTTGCCATCATCATGATGCATTAAGAGGCAATCAAAGCAGCTTCATTAGGTAAGGGTGGGTGTTTCTGATGGGGTGCGAGGAAAATCTTGGCACAGCCTCAAAAAACAAAATCTCAACTCTGGATCTGTTTGCAAACCACAGCTTGTGTAAATTGGTGCTCGCTATAGAAGCCTGAGAAAGATGAAAAGAAATGATTAAATGAAATCTCACAGGAGCTGAGAGCGCCTATTTTGAAAGCTGGATTTTGTTCTTATCAAACCGTCGACAGCGCACCTATAACATGGAGAGAAAAGATTAAACAGGGAGGCAACGTTGCCACCAGCATCTGAGCCTCCTTATTCCTACTGAGTGTCCTCTGAATCAAAGCCAAGCCTTTTTCTCTCCGTGGGGTTTACAATAACATGAATCCTGGCCTTAATAACCCGCACAGGTCAGCACAAGCGCACGCGCCCCCTCCATCCCTCTCTTTCTCCCGACCCATTTCTCAGCTTCTCTCCCCGGAGCATTAAAACAGACAACAGACCTTGGTTAGGTCATGGCCAACACAGACCTCATTTGTCACAGAGGATGAGCATCTATGAAGCTGGATTGTTAATTATGAGAGTAAAATAAAGACGTATGAGGTACAAAGGCAGACGCGCACACACGCGCAGCTGAGGCACACCTTGAAAACATTCGCATTAAGATTCAATTATGCAAGCATGCAAACACACATACAAACACACTTGGCTGCACATCACCGACCAGATGCGCGCACACACACACACACACACACACACACACACAAAGAGTGCCATTAGGAGCTGGATAAAGATGTATGGGAGCTATGTGTTCCGTGACTCATGCTATATTGCGTAATTAATGGGTCTCAAACTGTGCAGTTTAAGTAGGATTAGTTAACTGATTAACACAAAGAGCACTCTATGCTATGAAACGGTGGGATAGTGGTTGAACACTGGAAACTCTCATCAAAAAAGACTCACTTTTCCCAATTACTGTGAACACTGCATTTTTTAGAGTTGCGCGTCCTCCTGTGTGTTCACGTACTGAAGACTATGCCGTCTCCCAAAACTCATTACCACAAAAATGCAGTTGTAATGGCTAAATACTGAGGTCCGACCTTGAAATGCTGTTATAACAGTAATGTAAGTGGATCAACATTTCAGATGCAGCGGTGTGTTCTAGTTGTTCGTCCTTCGGCGAGTTAGGGGGCGAAAAGTCTGCCTTTGAAAGTTGGACATTTGGACGGTTTCTCCTTGAGTGCATTGATAGAGTTGCACTTGGTTGTACACACGAGAAGTAAATAACGAGGTTGTGTTAAGAATGCAAAAATAGGCTGAGAGAAAGTAAAAACTCTGTCTTAGTTTCTCAGTGACGCACACCAGGTCAGTCGCTACGTGACGTTGGCACAATCGTCAGATTGTTGGATTTGAAAACATGTTCAAAAAGTGTGGAGGAGGTTTCGACGCTCCAACACATATACACTTTTGTTCGAAGCATACAATCCAAGCCTCTGTCCCCAAATAAGTGCACAGAGCAGCATTAAACACATGATGCAATGATTGCAAAGCCTCAATGCAGTGATTCCCAACCTCTTTCCTTAAGGGACCCAAAAGGGTATTGCATACACTGTCAACTCTTGACTAAAGCCCCATTTCCACCAAACACTTTCAGTATGGTACCTTTGGAACCAAAAGTAACCCTTCAGACATGGTACCTAGACCCTAGCGTTTCCACCGCAAACAGTACTCTTAAATGTCGGCGGGGTTATTGTCACTCACTGCGCCGTCCAGCATTCACTGTATTTCCTCATAGATGGAACATCTGCACCTCGGTTATCGCCCACAGAACGGGTTTTCAGACTGACATTTTCAGAACAAAATGGAAAAGGCTGCAGTGAGAGTCTCTCACAGGTTTGTGTATTTCGTCCTTTTCAGCCCACAGGAACAACGCTCCATGATGCTTTCTCTTCTGAGTGAGGATTAGAATATATGCAGTTCACATAATCCAGTTGAAATTTAACGCTTGAAGATACACTCATTACTAAGAGTCCTTGATATCCCAGAGTGAAAATAAAAAACTAAAGTGATGGTCAAAGTTGTCACAGTGAAATTTAAGGTGTACTGATGTATTCATGTCGTCAACTCATGTCTTGAGTAACATTACAAGTAAATGTTCCACCTTAAGCAAGAGGCAGCAAAACATCCTTTCATTTTATAGTTACAGTTTACTAACTAGAAAAGCACTCAGAGGGCGCAGACCTCCGCCAAGCAGCTCGGATTTTCCGCCATTTTATTATTTTATCCACTTCGCTTCAACCGATCACCACCAAAATTTTATCATCTGTTCCTTGTCCCATTATCAACCTTTCCTGAAGATTTCATCAAAATCTGTTCAGAACTTATTGAGTTATTTTGCAGACAAACAGACCAACACCGGCGAAAACATAACCTCTTTGGTGGAGGTAATAAAACTCTCCACAGTATGAGGTTAGAGTGACTGTCCTCTATTGACCAATCAACAGACTGCAGTGTTCACAGCTCCACCTTTTAGTACCAGATCTGTGTGCTAGGTACCCCAACAGAGGGGGGACAAAAAATGGGGACGGTACGGAGCAGTTCCATTGGTACCATCCACAACTTTTCAAAACCGTACCATACTGCTCAGTGGAAACAGGGCTTAAGGGCCAACTGATGCTCAACATTCGATACGGTGATGGTCGGAGCCCTCTGTCTGTACTCTGCATTCATTTCGTCCATATTTGTGTGTGTTTTCTTAAAGCTAACAGATACGGATGAAACAGAGCGGTACAACTGGAATATAGAGAAAAGAATTCTCCGTCAACATGTCAGAATGTACATAATGTCCTCACAGACCACCATGTATGACACTGCCTCCGTTTAAAGGTACAATATTACGACTTCCTCCACTGTCACCTCATTTCTTGTTATGTGAAACTTTTGACTTTGCCCTCTACTGCCATCTGTTGGCTGTATCAATGCCATTATAGAGGACACATGGAAGCATGAGGGTGGTGACGTTTGCAATATTTGAAACAGACGTATAATTTCCTACCTGAAGGGAGTATAAATGAGCCTTAAGTGGCATATTTTATGTATATACCGTATTATATTCAATCCATCACAGTAACAGTACCAGTTGATAAACTGTACAATTGACCCCAAAGTCTAACTGTAAGAATTTTGTATAAAATGAGCAATTATGATGAATTTTAAGCAGATAATTTCCTTTCATTTCATCACAGATGCCTTTTTCCTGATATTTGCAGGAACTTTTTTATAGGATTCTCTGAATTACACTTTTTTCTTTTTTTTTTGGGCAATGACACATACTTAAAAGGCTTCTTTCTGAGAAAGGTTTTTGTGTTTTCCTCTTCCTTTTGCTTCGACACCATTCCATTAGCTCTTTGGGTGTTTTAAGTGCATCTCTTCTAATGCAGGACGAGGCTGTTTGGCAGAGATTCAGGTCTCCGGTATGCTCTGCCCTGAGATTTTCTAAAAATGTTATCTTGACTAATAATCTGAACTTTTAAAATAATAGTTTCTTTTAGTTTTCTTCGCAGAAATTAGTGTTAATGCTGAAATAAAAGCTTTAGAAATTAATTAATATTAGGTGTTTTTAGCATTTAATGTCATTTACAAATTCATCTTCTTGTGTTTTTTGTATTGCTACATATGGTGTATTTAATGTTGATCTTGATCTACTATATATTTTCTTTTAATGTTTCCTAAAACCAAGAAGGCCGGGCAACCCCTTGTGAAGCTTTGATGACCCCCAGTAAGGTCGGAAACCTCAGGTTGGGAACCAGTGCCCTAATGTATAAGCTGCACGTCCACAAACAATGTTCCTACGCCTCAAAGCAAAACAACATGCCAAAATGGTTTAATGTCACATGGCATACAGACTGCAAGCACCGCAGGTTATATTGCTACATGATGCAGTAATCTGACCTCAGATCAGCCTTATAAAGATGCTCACACACTCCTGTATAACCAGTCAGATGCACTGTATGAAGGGGATATGCTATTCTGTTTGTTTGAAAGGTGAAGGCCGCACGCAGCTCATTTAAATTTCGGCAGCACCCCTTAGTTTTCTATAGTTTACATTTAATAGTTCATTTGCTTTGGAGTTTGTTGACCTTTTGACCTCATGCACATCACGTTCACGTTGGACAAACACAGACATAAAGTCGGGAACTTTGCAATCTGTAGTACTAAAGTTGAAGCAAAAAGAAAAAGTATGCAATTCGGATGTTAACACCATCACTTAACGTTACCTTGGAGATACAACAAAACCCCATTCGGCATGCTGCAGCAGTATATCATTGTATCAACTATTGTACACGCGAGACACAAAAGCTATGTAGGCCTAGTACTCACATTTGAATGTCATCCGTCACTGTGGCTTCTGTCAGCTGTCAGTGAGCTGTCATCTGTCTGCAGTTTAGTTCATGTGACAGGTCTTCCGCTGCGCAGAGGATTGTGGGTAAGAATAATGAGAAAGCATGTTGGTTTCTATACTGCAAAATGTGACCAGATGCATAAAATAAAAGAGGCACTGAATATTTTTTGGCCCACTAAATAGTATTATGGATACAAAACACACAGAGAGCTTGTCTTACATACATCGCAGTCATGGTGTCTTTAGTTTAGTTGGCAGGACATTAGTTTCTAGCTGTAGAGGCAAAAGTTGTTCTAATAACTATGTCTTTGAGTTACCAGCGATGAGGGTGCTGCTGGTTGCTGCTGTTGGAGGGACGTTTTGTTAGGCCTGGGCAAAAGATGCACTACTTAAAGCACAATACAGGAAGTGGCCAGTCAGGCTGCACCAAGTGCCCTCGACATCATGGGGGGGATTGGGATTTCTACTTTTTGCTGTTTTCACTGTTTCCTTTGTTTACTTATTTATTCAGGCTATAATAGTTTGTTTGGGGCTTTTGTTTTTCATCGATTACTAAAATACTTATAGTTTTGTTTTTTTAAATCTGTAGTTTAGATGGTAGTGTTTGTCTTAATGTCACACCCTTTGTTTCAAAATGGTCTGATCAGCCACCATATATGTTCCCCTTTGTGCTCAGTTTGTTTGGAGCGCGTTCAACCGCAAAACAACGTGCACTGTTTTGCTAATGCCTCCAGGTTAAAGGACATGTTTCCTTGAAATGGTGTGCAACAGGCTTTCAGGTATGTTCTTGTTTGGTGGGTGTGTCGGAGGTGTTATCCAATCAGCAGCATCCTGTATGTAAGTAAATGTTTAGTAGGTTTTAATGTATTATTCTTACATGTTTTGTTTTTATTTCACACTTGCTTTGGCAACGTAAAGGTGTGTTTCCAATGCTGATAAATCCCTTTGAATTTAACTCAATAAACGCCCACTTTTCTCAAAGGCAGTTTGCCTGTGTAAACACAACCACTGTTTTCATTTGAATGAATGCTTTGCTACGTTTTGTCGGGGCTGAATGCAGTTAGTTTAGTCTTATTCAGCTCCTGTTAAGCTATCATACCCTGAGTTTTGCTCTGTCTAATTTAGTTGGTGGTATTGTGGTTCTCTTTGAGGTCAAAATTAATTCCTCAACATATCCACAAACAGTCATGTAGGTGTTATCTTTGTGGGCTTGTAGGTGAAGGCAACGATGGGCCATGACTCAAGGACTCCAAGTTGTAGTAAGTACAAGTTGCTAAAGGGACAGCTCACCCCAAAATCAAAAACACATTTGCCTCTTATCAGTAGTGCTATTTAACAATCTAGATTGTTTTGGTGTGAGTTGCCGAGTGTGTCCACCTTCTCTCGAATATTACAGAGCTAGATGGCACTCGGCTTGTTGTGCTCAAAGTGCCAATAAAAAACACATTTGAAAATCTCAACAGCAGTTTCTTTTGACATGGTTACACAAGATAATCCACAGACTTTATTGTGAGCAGTTTCAGTTCAGTTCAATTCAGTTCAATTCAATTCAAACAACTTTATTAATCCCAGAAAGGGCAATTAGTTATGAGCAGCAGGTTGTCGTGATACATGTAGCCTAAATGGCCCACAATAAATAAAATAAATAATGAATGAATGATTTTATGTAATGATACAAAATATAAAAATGATACATATCTATATACACACATGCACCTATATATTCATACTGATACACACTATACACCTACATACACACATGCATACTTTTTGAATGCATAAAAACAACATTATGTAGCACTACAACAACAGAAGAACCCCAAAACTTCAGCTGTATTTCTTTTATTCATTTCTGTATTGCACAGTCTGATTGCTTTAAAAACGGTCTGCAGTGTTTAAAATGTTTAAAATTACACTCGATATGTGGTGAGAGATTGTTTTTCCTGGGGAAACCAGTGATACATTCCTGGGAAATAATAACTGTAAAATCTGGTGGAGTTACTCACAGAAATCTGAGACACAGACTGACAAACAGGCTGACGGGGAGACCAGTCAGAGATACAGACAGACTGAGTGACCGACTAGCAGATGGATTGACATCCAGTCAAGAAACCAGTCAGATAAGTCAAAGCAGGCTGACTGACTGATTGACTTAAGGCCAGTACAAAAAAAAAAAAAAAAAAAAAAAAGGCTGCAGCAGGCAGACAGGGAGAAATAGGCTAAGTGTTGTGAGTGGCACCCAGGAAGAGTAAATAGCCGTCCTGGTGACACAGTGGGGTGGTGGCCGGATGGAGGCGAAATAAGAGGGAAAGAGATGGGGCGTAAAGAGAACAGGGTGCAATACTGAGGGGTGCTGAGGCGGTGAAATGAGGGGTTTGAACTGCTGATGTAAGCGTGGACACACTCCCTTTTTCTTTCTCTCGCGCACACACACACACCAACGCACACACTGCGCTGACAAGCTGTTTCTACCCACGGGAAGTCATTCAGGGTTCAGGGGTTCAAATGAAAACGAATAACAGCGGCTGGGCGTATTGCTCTTCTTCTCTCTGGCTCTTTCTTGTTGCAGTCATGATCGAGCATTTTTCTTCCATTTGCCTCCACCTCCCCCCCCCAACCCTTCTTCCTTCCCCACTTCACCCTCGCCCCGTTTTTCCTCAGCAAGCCTCGGCTCTGGATTTCACAAAGCTCCCTTTAAATATTAACAGCTACAGTCTGAGGAGTTTCACTGTATGCTGCGTAGCGCTCAGTGTTCGGAGAGGCAATTCCGTATTCATTTTAATCAGCATTCAAAGGGCAGGCATTCTCTATTCATTCTAATCTGTCTTGAGCATTTTAATAAGGACCATTCTCGGGACCTGCTGAATTCTGCTACGGAGGATTCTCCAAGGGTTATAATCTGCGTTTGTTGCCATCTGTAATTGGTGGGGCTTTTCTTTCCACCGGGGGCCTGCCTGCATCCTGTGGCAGTGGCGTTGCTTGAGTATTCCATTTTATCCGCTGTCAGTTGTTGCTTTTCAGGGCGGGGAGTGAATTTAATCGTGAATTTGACACAGCGGAGCGGCTGTGTCGGCTGACGGGGTATCTGTTTCATCTCAGATCAATTAACAATGGGATACACACAAAGACGGGGAAAGTTTAACTCCTCTGAAACCAGCCGCATAAATATTCACATCACAAACAAAACCCCAAAACACAGATGCTCGTGCAGATACTCTTAAGAGGGTTGGTTTTCTTTTTGTGTGTCAGGCTGTGTACAAAAAGCACAGGAGCAAAGAGCGGGATTAATAAAATATCAATCACAGGTGCCCTGAGAAAATGCTGTTGCATTCATGAAACTGGCTTTTTCTGACCCCGTCAGTTTGATTTGTGGCCTCCAGTAGGTGAGAGCAGTGGAAGAGACACAGGAGATGTAAAAGTTTACAAACTCGGCTTTTTGAAATTCAGCCCTGTGTTGCTTCCAAGTTGTTTACAAGGTAGGAAGAAACATCAGTGTCCACCAGGGGTGCACTGATACTGGTTTTCATCAAAAACAAGTTTGAGGTATTAATTATTGACAGCCCTCCAGAAAACTGTATATGTTATAGTGCACAGTACTTATTGAAACAAACATCTGGGGCCATGATTTTGACAACAGTGACATCTTAGCAGGGAGGGACGATGATCCAATACTGTTACTGACCAACCAATACTCTATTCTGCTTCCCTTCGTCGACTCCGGTAACTGTGCCATCCTCATTCTCCTCGACCTCAGCGCAGCATTTGACACAATAGATCGCAACATACTAATAGACCGTCTCCACCATGGCTCTGGTATTAATGGCACTGCTCTGAACTGGTTCACATCCTACCTCAACAATAGAAGCTTCTCCATAAACATTGGCTCACTCTCCTCCCCCTCAGCTACCTTCTCCTGCGGTGTCCCACAAGGTTCAATCCTAGGTCCCATTCTCTTCTCCATATACATGCTTCCCCTCGGTCAAATCATTCAAAAACACGACATCTTCCACTGTTACGCTGACGACACCCAGCTTTATCTTCTAACAGGAACCCGTAAGAGAGACCACATCACCCCCATCCTGGCCTCTCTCCACTGGCTACCTGTTCAATTCAGAATTGATTTTAAATTGCTTCTGCTTCTGTACTGCTTCTGGAGCCGCGCCTCATTTTCAAACTGTATGGTTTGACTAAAATGAACAGTGACAGCAATATAGTCCACGATGAGCAGCGCTAAAATAAACCTGCGTAGTTGTCCCTCCATTGTGTCACATTTATCTTGCAAGTGTACTCTTCTTCAACGTTTTGTTTACTTCCTGGATTTTTCCCACATGGAAATTCTGACCAATCAAGAGCAGCTTTCTCAGACAAGGCATTTTATCTGGTCTGCTTGTAAATGCTGCCGTGAGAACACGAACCAACTCTAGGTGATTATACAACTTTGAAACAACATTCATCCCTGATTCAGACCAAAGCAAGACAACTCTAGGCCTGAAAGCAGCCTTAGTGACGACTCAAAGTCCACTTACTAGCTTCATTCAGAGTTTTCAATGTAGTCTTCATGTGTAGAGTGTTTCTCAAGTGTCATTGCCCCCTGATGCCGCCAAGTGCCATTAAACCATAACTGGAACTTGACGCATATCATGCCAACGTGAAAGGATGGCTTTTCGCCAGTGTCTGATGCCACAAGTCACTGTCCAAGCACCGGATTTTGACGACTTCAGAGTGAGATGGGGTTAAACTCCCACGTCATCAGCCACTTTGACCAATGGTGTAACTTCATCACTGAGTGCGTTTACATGGACGGTTTAATTCCCTTTTCATTCGGAATGAAAGTTCATTGCTATTAAAAGTGATCTTGTAAACACCTAATTCGGAATGAAAATGGCCAAAGCAATTGAAAATTCAATCCGATGTAAGGGGCTGGAATATTGCGTTTCTAATCTTGCGTTTCCATATGAAAGAATTTCTCGCACTTGTATACACTCATTCCTCTTTAAGTTCAGTCTTTCTGCGCATACTTGTGTCCTTGCCCTTCTGGCGCGATGACGTAAACAGCGTGCATAGCAACCGGCTGAGATAGAGCAGTCGGGCTCATTGCACTAACCTTCTCCTCCTCAACAGACGAAGCATTAGCAGAACAAGGTCATACCGCTGCTTCAAGAATATAAGCAAAATGAGCCCGAAAAAGGCACTAAGAAAGACATCGTCAAGCATCTTGTTGTCCGGAGTGAGGACTAGTGTTTTCTTCCAGTAAACGTAAAGACGTAACATCTGCACCGCCCCCTATCCAATCAGAAACCGTCCCTGCCCCAAACCCTGCGCGGACCCTAATACAGGCGATTGAAAGGCCATTAAACTGATCTCCCCTCATTCGGAATGAATATTTCCCGTGTAAACTACCTGGAAAAACTTTAATTCCGAATGATTTCATTCAGATTTGTTTAATTCCGAATGAGAAGCCATCATGTAACCGCACCCACTCACTCATGGACAGACTTTCATGTTGACAGAGCTGACCTCGCCTCTGTGGCCCAGCCAAAAAACACGAGATGTTGTTGTAAGTTACAGAAAAAGCTAGTTTATTTAGTTATGTAAATACTTATTGCTGTGGTTATAATTATTATGTGGATCTTGCCTTTGAAATGTGTATATATTTCAATATACTGCATGTCTTAAATGGCTGACATACTTGCTTTCAATCCCTGATGGAAAAAGTAATAAAAATGGGTTTCAATGTAAAAGGTGAAATCTTTAATCTTGTTATCCTGTTGTTATTGTTGTTCATTAATATTGAAATATTAAGTTGGCAAACAAAGTCATTACTTTCTATCATTTGAAACATCAATTTATCTGTTCTAATTTTATGCATGTTTTTTTTTTTGTGTCTGGCAGAGGCAGGTGTCACTTCAGTCTTGCCCTTGAAGCTCACAAAGCTTCGTTGATGAAATGAACCACATCGTGTTTTTACTCATCGACTGATCACAGCAGGGCTCTTTCTCTTAGACTATTTTGGAAATTAGTTCATTTTATTCTGCTGAGTTTGATAAAACAGCAGCAGTGTGTTACAGCGCTCGCCACTCTCTGACTTGATCTTGATTGACCACTTTGTACGAGGAGTTTATGTTGCAGTAAAGGGCGAGCTGTCACTCACGCAGACGCCGAGTCGAGCGCGTGCCCGGGCTGCACGCACGCACAAAAACACACAGCAGCAACCTCATAGTGACCCGGGGAAGGCGTTAGCGTGTGCGTTTGTGTGTTACAAGACAAAACGACAGACACTAAGTTGTCTAAAAGCCCTGCTGGGAGTCAGCGGAGCGCTCAGCCATGTGATGCTGTTAGTAGCACTTTCACAACAACACACAATCATGCACGCACATGCACGCACAGGCATACCTACTGTAACACCACATACAACACAAGCCTGAAGATACAGTTCGTATTTTTACACTTGGCAAACCCCCCCCGCACACACACACATACACACACACACACACACACACACACACTCAGACTCCATCACTACAGTGCTTTCACAGCATATTATTTGCGTCCCATTACAGCACTGCAATCATTTGTCCTCCCTCTCGTCTGCCGGGCCTCTTATTTGACAAAGAGGAAGCAAATGCGGCACTCAACTAATGGGTGACTCTTTCCGATTCTCCGCCACGTGTCACATTAATGTTTGTACTTAGAAGCCATCTTACTGTAATGTTTATTTAATACACGCATATGTTGCATCCGGTCTTAATGGGTTAATGCATGCATCTGCTGCCATTACACTGTCTTCTGTGTTGTTTGCGCCACATTGTGTTTTTCTATCATTTTTAGGCTATTGTTTTTTATCGGGTGCAAAAAGCTTTGGTTCGCAGATCACCTTTTTTTGATAAAAGCAATGACAACTTGAGCAGTAGTGCCCTGAAAACATCCTTCTTAGAGACAGATAATGTTTTTTTCTGTTGTGGATGACATGCTAGAGTGCGTAGAGAAAGGAGACGTAGAGCAGAAATGATTCAGTGCACAGACGGTGACATGAGGTACATCTTGAAAAGATAAGTTCCCCCACAAAGGGAAGCAAGGACTGACTGCTGAATGGAACACGCTTTCAAAATAAAGTACGACCAATTGATGGATTGAATGATTATGTTTTCGGATTTCAACCTTTCAGCATACGCTTTCAACATAGAGAGAGGATCTGCGTGTGAAGGGTGGCCGACGGATGACCTCACAGGAGCCGTGATTGGCAGATGTTTGAAGCGTTTGGATGTTTTGACACGTAGTCGGACGTGTTAGTCACGAAGGCGAGAATTGAATCTGTGAATGCTCAAGTTTCTCATTGCCCTGACACTGTAACAACCATTCATCAGGAAAGAGAGCGTATTACATGTCCAGTACAAAGAGTCCATGGGAGGATTTGCGCACAAACAAACATCTGCAGACTGATTTCCATTCATAAGCATTTACAATTTCTAAAGAGCCATATGCTCCGTTTGCCACAAGCCCCCCCTGCAGCAGACTGTGTGATGCTGACTGAAGCCACCTACAGTAGCTTCACGCCGCTTTGAGGCCGTCGCTTGCATACATACTCTTTCATGTTTGTTTGTTTGTGTGCGTACTGTATTTCCAGCTTTCATATATCCTGCCTTATTTTTTTTTCTCCCCGTTGCTTCCGTGCGCGATTAAAAATGGATGAGAACTTTATTTAGTGTGAGGCATTTCACTCTGCCAGCCATCCGTGGTGTTTGAATGAATGAGCTGTGTGTGTGTGTGTGGGTGTGAGTGAGAGTGTGTGTGTGGTTAGTTTCCTCCTGAGCCGGTGGGGGTGATGAGACAAGTGGATGTGGGGTTACCGCTGGGTTAAACCAGTGTACTGTCAGGTCAGACAGAGTTCAGCAGCACAGAGGCTGGGAAGCAGCAAACGCGTGGCTCAGGTAGACGGGACCATCGCTGTGGTTTAGACAGACAAGACCGCTGAGGTGGAATTCCCCCACAGAGACCGAGAATTAGACGAGAGGATACTGGGGTTTTGGGGGATCGCAATTAAATCCATGGGAAATCTAATCCTTTGGAAATGAAAGTATAAAGATAAAGGCTCCCTTCAGGAATGGGAAAACAAAGTGAAATCTTGTACTTTAGCAGCGTGACATTATTCTCTCCTCACCATGGGAACCTATGGGAGGAAGTGAAGTCAAGACACCAGCTACTACTCTGCCTTAATGAGAAAAGATGTTCAGCCCTCTATTTTTCTCTCACAGCTCCCTTCAGTCTCTCTCACTTTTTCATTTTAGTTTTTGAAATTGGGAACAAACTGCAAGCTGTAGCACTTTTTTACAGTGACAGCCGGTGCTTGAAGAGAATAAAAAATCTGATAGTAGGCCTAGTCTTGAGGGGATGGTTCACCCTTAACTCAAAAATACATAGTTTTCCTCTTACCTGTGGTGCTATTTATCAGTCTAGATTGTTTTGGTGTGAGTTGCAGAGTGTTGCAGATATCAGCTGTAGAGATGTCTGCCTTCTGTTGAATATAATGGAGCTAGATGGCACTCAGCTTGTGGTGCTCAAAGCACCAAAAATATTCATTTCAAAAGCTCAGCAGCGATTTCTCTTTCTAGAAATCATGACCCAGTTACTCAAGATAATCCACAGACCTTGTTGTGAGCAGTTTAATGTAGGAACTATTTTCTGTCTACGAAACTTCACACACCGACTGTATCACTGTGCAGAAGGAAGCGTGTATCTACTCATGGATCTACTCATTTGGGTTGGTTCAGGCACGAGGAGTAAGGCTGGTTACAGTTAGGGTAAGAGTATCAAGGTAAGCCAATCTGAGGTAAAGAGGGTCATATCGTCGGCATAGTAGGAAGGTCCAGTGATGTTAGAGTAATGTATATCAATTAGCTGTGTGCTTTTTATTGGGAGAGTGTGCAGCATATTTTCGGAGAAGCAGCCTGTTGGAGCAATGGCTGTTTATTTTCGGGATATTAGGCTGTTGGATAAATGGGAGATTTTTTGGACTGTTGAGGCTCTGAATTACTGTCCGTTGGTATAATGACATCCCTGTTTATGGTTTGTAGAAATGTACAGTGCCAACATTTATTCTGGTGATTGGGTTGAAGATTAAAGTTATGTAGGCTATAATCCATTGACATGATATTTATGATTAGAAAACAGGCCATTCTGCATAATGAGTACTTTTATTTTGGTATTCAAAGTGTATTTTGATTTTATTTTACACTGTAGTATTGCTTCTTTTACTTTGTGTAAAAGTTCTGAATGTGAATATTTCTCCAGCTCTGTCATTTAGTAAGTAATTTATTAAATAATTACATTACTATATTTTATTACTCATCAGCAAAAGTAATTACTGATTACTTTCTGCTACTTAACTTTTAAACAGCTCTAAATACATCACACCCACAGTGAGCTATAAAAGGCTGCCATTTTCCAAATAATTTTTCAGAGTTGTCTTTTAAATCAAACAGATCTTTTCTGATCGTTGAGCTAATTGTCATTTTTTACTTTTTCAGTTAGTATACAAGAAGTCAGTGTGCCTCGCTGTTTTTTTGAAACATCAAATGATGCAATACGAGCGCTGACACACATCAATCAAGCTGCTGCTGACTCTGGAAAGCTGCTGCCAATTAAACTTCACAAAAAGAAAGCAAAATGTTTATTTTTTTTTTTTCTCCACAAAGATTTAAAACTTTTTGTTTTCCAAAATCATCTTCTGGAGTCGTCTCTTCGTCATCCACAATTTGTTTTGATAGAAATTCATTTTACACATCAAAAGAATAAAGCTCTGGCTCATTCAAAATGCAGCAGCCACAAATCTCACGCGTACACACAAAGCTGAAGAGCAAACAAGAAAGTTTTCTGTTTTCTCAGGCTTATGATTGCTCACTGTGCTCAGGGCGGGTGTGTGGTTCTTCACTGTCACTGTAAGTTCTTCTATTGCTTCAGTTTCTTGTATTTTAAATATCATATATCACTTTTTGCATCATGCTCAATGCACTCCACACTTCTATATTACATTAGTGTGTAGTACGAGCTTTAATGATGTGGTTTATTTGTTACAATGACTGTTTTTTTTCTGATCTACCCCGAACATTGTCCAGCAGCCCTTATAACCTCTGACTTTTATTGGATAAAATGAAATAGCAAGTTACATTCACATGTAGCACTGACAGCAGTCATTGCAGTGTGTTATCTGTCTGTGCTGCTGCAGTGTACCGGCATGCTTTCTCAGCTTAATTGGACTGATGGCTCATTGATTGCACCTGCGCCTGCTATATTTAAGTGACCTGCAACCATGAATCCACACAGGCTGATGAGAAACTGAAACACTTGCTATTGATTTCAATCTTACTTTTTGTGCACCTGCAATAAGGCCGGATTGAAAAGTATTTTGATGTTGACGGCATGACTTTTTTTTTTTTTAAGCCTTTTATTTTGTGTTCAGGTAACCTTTTCAGTTTTTAATGCCCACAATACACCAGAAAACTTTGAGGAGACTTTAAAGGACTAAAGTCTGACACCCTTTCACATCTTAAGACAATGTGAGTTTTAAGTTACGCACTATAGGGTTTTGCAGAGACTGAGGCAAGACTTCAGGTCAGTGCCTTCAGAGATTAGTTCCCATCCTTCTCCTGGTGGAAAATACTACACAAAACTCCCTTTAAGAAAACGACATATTAACAGTTCCTTACGTTTCCACAAACACATACCTCTAGAGACACAAGTTAAAAGACGTCACACGTGGGCAGTATTCTTGCTAATTCGGCATCAGTATAATCCATAAGGATTAACGGCATCTGCATACGGCTTCACATGCATACAGCTTTTAGATTTTGTCCCCATAACTTGCTGCCAGCCTCTGTTGGTTAGATGTGCTACTATGGTGGGAGTAGGCTGTGGGAATGAGAGGCAAACTGTTTAAAAAAAAATGAAATAAATGTTGGTTGGTGGATTAGATCAGCTTGTTCTCACTTTTTGCTGCTTTGTCAGTGGACCTTGGCTGCAGACCCCAACGCACAGAGGCACCTTTAGAGGCAGTACGATGCACACCTGGGGTGGCTGTTTTTGATGCACTGGACAACTTCCATAGTATAAACAGTAAGAAAGTGGAAGTGGATGGGTCAAACAAAGTCCAGACTTTCACCTAAGAGCCAGCAGCTGTATGTCCAGTGTGAACCTAAGGGTGCTTTCAGACCGAGAGTTGTCTTGCTTTGGTCTGAATGAGGGATTCATTTTGTCACAAAGCTGCATAATTACCTAGAGTTGGTTCATGTTCTTACAGCAGCATTTACAAGCAGACCGGATAAAATGCCTTGCAAAAGAAAGCTGCTCTTGATTTGTCTGAATTTCCATGTGGGAAAAATCCAGGAAGTAGACAAAACGTGGAAGAAGAGAACACTTGCAAGACAAATGCGACACTTTCTAATGTCACAATGGAGGGACAACTACGCAGGCTGATTTTAGCGCTGCTCATCGTGGACTATATTGCTGTCATTGTTCATTTTAGTCAAACCATACAGTTTGAAAACGAGGCGCGGCTCCAACTAGAAAACAATGTTTTGATGCACTGGATGTGCTGAATGTGCATATTAAGGCAGTACAGGCGGAGGTGCACATTAATAATCCTCCAGGACTGTAACATGCTCATGTTTAACCCAAACAATGACCACCTCTTTGAGGTCTTGTTCTGGTTGTTTTGGTGTGTGCCTGATTGTGATTGCTGTGTTCACACCTGCCCAAACAAACCACACATAGGGGGCAAATGAACTTGAGTTTGATTAAACCAAACCAGACAGGGCAAAAGGTGGTCCATTTTGTCAGCTTAATTTTGTAGATTGGGTCATTTTTCCTTGATATTCGTGCCTCTAACTAAAGTCAGTAAGGAAGCTGATATGGATTTCTTTGTGTTAATACTGTTAAAGTCCAGGTATGAACGACATGGACCAAAGATTTGAGGCTGGGTTTTAGTCATTTTCATTTATCCATCCTGATAATTGTATCTATATTTTACATACAGCGCCTGTTAGCATCAAATCTGTTTTTATAGATCACAGCTTCCTCTTTCAGGCCTAGTTTTTTTTAAAGAAATGAGAATAGGCTGTCTTCTAGACTACATTTTATGTTTCACTGCGACAGAAGGGAGGTGTCTTCACGGCTATCTGCATGTTACTCACCGCCGTGTAATAGGTGCAATTAGCCTGGACTCTGTGATAGACAAATATGGAGAACAGATCACCGGAGGAGAGGAGAGGAGAGGAGAGGAGAGGAGAGGAGAGGAGAGGAGAGGAGAGGAGAGGTGAGACAGGCAGCCAGAAGGATATAGCGTGATGGATAGAGGGCATAGAACAATGAAATATGCATCAGGGCTCGCGTTAAATTTTAATCCAGACTGTTGACTGGAGGTTGACCCCGTTGTGACCCAACACTTGCGGGAGTGAAAATATCCGCCGGGGGAGGCGCGGGGGTAGCAGTGGGTGCAGAAGCAGGGCGAGGAAATTGTGAGGAAGAATGGAGTAATGAGGCTGGCTGGAGGTGTAGACGGGTAATTTTATCTGTCTGAGTGCCTGAGTGTCTGAGCATCCCCTACAGTAACTACATAAGAAGCAGGGAAAATCTCAGAGAGCTTCTGAGAATTTTTCAGAAAACTCCGATTTTTATATACTGTGTGTGAGCAGACAGTGTGTCTGTAACTATAAATATTAATATATAAATGCACAGGAGTGTGTGCTCAGGAGACTTTGGTGTGTTCGAGTGAATCCTGTGAGAAAATGTCAAAGACAATCATATGTATTTTTCTCCTATGATAGAATAGTTCAAAGGGAACATGAACAATTCTCCTCCAAAGCTTGAAAACAGCACTAAGACTTTAATCTGTTGTGTTATAACGAAAAAAGCTTTTATGCACACACACAAAAAAAGCTTTATCCCTTTGTGCATATAGTAAGCAGAACATTTGACCATATCCCCAGGAAATCAGCCTGTCACAGTGTCTGGCTTTGGGGAACAAAAAAAAAAAGATGTTCATATTTGCAGACACTGATTGAACTGCACAGGATGATAAGGCTAACTTATGTAAATTATGTTTTTAGTTTGTATTTGCCTTTAATGTTTTTATTCAGTAAGTTGTTGCCGATGCTTGAACTCGTGTCCTTTTTTTCCCTTGGTATTCATTATCACCGTTTATCAGGTTGTTTGTGTTTCTGTAAATACATATGTGAGTGTTTGCAGGCATAAATAGCATTGCGCAGGCATTAAGCGTACTGTATACCAGTGCTGCCAAGTCTTGTCTTATGTCCCCTTAGAGGCCTGACAGATGAGCTCAAGTGGCATCATTGACGCCACCCATCATGTTCCTATTCAAATTTAAATTGAATGCTAGGCTGTTTTAAATCGTTATAAATAGATACTGTAACAAAAGTTTTATCATGGTGGTGTTCCTCAAGGATGGGGCAAGGAGTCACTTAAAGATAAAACTGACCAGCTCACTTACTGTTAAAGTCCATAGTACAGGCAGGCAAAATGCATCCAAAGCACTCTGGTCCTGTCTATACAACAAAGATTTCAACCAAAAAGGTAAACTTTAGTTGCGTTTTGGCTGATCATTTACACGACAGCAGCGTTTTGAAAACAGGTTAGAGAGTGCAATTTAACGGCACCATCTCCGTCATGTAAAGAGACTTTTCACACATGTGGGTTCCAGTCTATGGGGTGGCATTTGTAAAGTGGCTCGCACTGAAATTAACAGCAACATTTTCCCCCATTTAGCTTCAAACGACGTTTAAAAAAGTGGTGTGATTTTTTTTTAAAGTCACTTTTTACCACCTCAATATTTGAAATGTTAGATATAATGTCGCAGTTATTAAATGTTAAACCTAAATGTTAAATCTAAATCTAAATCTAAATGTTAAATGTTGAATCTAAATCTAAAAGTTAAATCTAAATGTTAAATCTAAATCTAAAAATCTAAATGTTAAATCTAAATGTGCTTGGTGAAACTAAATATTTAGCTAACATTTGACATTTAATATTTAGATTTGACTTTGACATTATATTTAACATATTTCAAATATTGCTGTAAAAAGTTACTTTTAAAAATTCACACCACTTTTTTAAACGCTGTTTAAAGCTAAATGTGGCAAAATGTTGCTGTTAATTTCAGTGTGAGCCACTTTACAAATGGCACCCCATAGACTGGAAAACCACATGTGCGAAAAGTCTCTGTTTCAGTCTCAGTAGGGATGCGTGAGAAAGTCGATCACAACAACAATGCCTGACTCCCGAGCTCTGTTTGTGCTGCTCACCCTGTTGACTTTATCAACGCTTCTTCAGCAAAGTGTAGACTTTACTGTAGCAACTCCAACTCGTCTTCCGTCCAGACAAATGTTTGTGCAGTTGCCATTTTGTTTGTTTATACATGACCGCGAGGGAAGCGCATGGGCGCAGGCGTGTGTTGTTTCATTACAAAGTCACAACACCAACTACTGGCCTGGCGTGTATACTACAGCGTTTTTTGGTCATTTTTACAGATCTGTGTGCACTGCGATTGTTATCAAAACGTCTGAACGTGGAACTTTTTCAAAAAGAATATGAGAAACGATTCTGTTTTCAGCGGATCATTTTCGTCTAAACATGGCCTCTTACTGTAGTAAAAAAATACATTGATAACCAACACGTTTCGACTAGAGAGTCTTCATCAGGGTGTAAAATGCATTAGAAACAGGTGTGATATTTAAGAGCCCATGTGAGGGTCATGTGACACAGGTCACATGATATATTGTTACAGCCCTACCGGACAAAAAAAACCCCACACTGACAGAAATTGCAAATGAAAATGACATAAATGTTTACTGTAAATATTTAACATATTTAGTAACAAGAAAAAAGGTTAAATGCCAAATAAACAGAGGAAACAACAGTGAAATAAAATAAGAATAGTTATATATTGTGACACATAAAGTGGCAGAAACTGAAAAATGTAAGACATGCAAGACGAGAACAAAAAACATCCCCACAAAAATCCATAATTAAAACACTTTTTCTCCTCATCTTTGTCCTCATTATCACGCGCTCATAAATTTGCTGACCTCCACTGCACATCAGCAGATTAATTAAACAGTAAACATTGACTTCAGTGGCCTCTTCACTGCCATATGAAGCGTGCTGCATGTAATGTGTAAGTTTTCTGTTTCTGGTCAGTTCAGGGCCGTGACCATTTCACACTGGAATTTGATTTGGCCACATGTAAATAATAATGTGAACAGCTAAACACCACCCCTCACGCCCGCCCTACTTGAACTTCTGCCGCCTTAACGTTAATTGTTGTCCCGCTGCTTTCCCTCTGACGCTGCCTGGTAAACAGTAACAGTGACCGGCTGCATATCATGCTGACATGAAAGGACAAATTTTTCCATCGGTGTCTGATACCAGAAGTCACTGACCTAGCGGCGGATTTCAACGCATTTGGAGTGAGACCAGGTTGGTCATGATGTCAATTTTGGGAAAGCATCTGTTCTACCGGCTCCTGTAATTCATTGCAATCTCAGTTAGCAGTTGGTAGCCACTTATAATGGCCCGATCCCAATACTCCCCCTTGCCCACTACCCCTTGGCCCTCGAAATGAAGCAATGAGGGGTAGGGATTGAAATCTTTCCCTAGGAACTGGGACACTACTCACTACGTCACTGTGTCGGTTACATTCACACATACGTAACTATTTTAAACAGGAAGCTGCGAGCCATCTACATTTCCAACCGGCATCTACAATGGAGTCTGATTCATCCTACCGATCGCGTTTGCTGCATTTATCATGCTTCGTTTGATGAATGACAGGGAACTTCTGCTAGCTAGCTAGCTAACCAGCAACCTGGCAATGGTAACATTAGCTAGCTGGCTAGCTTTCTGTCAACTCCAATCTAGACATCATGAATAGCAATAAAAAATTGTTATACCGTTCTCTACACAAACACACAGTTATTCGAAAACGTTTTTAAAAGTTCCATCTTTATCTGCGAAATTATACGTACATGTGTGAACTTTTTTCCCTGTCTCTTGCTCGGTGGTAGCCATGGCGACGTCTACCCCTCGCTGGCAAGTCAGCATCTGAAATCCCTCGCTCCGAAGGGCTAGTTTCATACCCACTACCCCTCGTTATGCCCCCTAACCCTACACGCAAAAAGGAATTGGGACACCTCTACCCCTTGCAGGAATGCGCAAATCTAGGGGTAGGGCCAAGGGGGCGTATTGGGACAGTCCCATAGATGGTCATAATGGTTTCTGTTGATGCACTTTTTACTAGACTAATATTTCCTTCTTTTTTTTTTTTGTTGTATTTTCTGCTGTCTAAGCCCTCCTACAATGTTGGGTCATCTCCTCTCTAGAATCGTTCGTAGCACTGTAACAAATGTCAGCCGGACGTTGAATGAGGTTTTCTTACTTCTTGACCAGAACCTGGATGTTCTGGCCCTGATTTTGTCTCTCTATTGCAAAAATCTCAAAGATCAACTAAAACTAAAGACTAGAAACTATGTTTAAAAAAACATTTTAATTCACTAGATTTTTTTAATGAAAACTAACTGAAACAATATTAACTCAAATGAAATAAAAAAATATCCCAAAATGTCTGTAGATTTAGTCTTTGTCAATTTGGTCAGATTTGTTTAAAAAAAAAAAGCACAAAGAGGCAGCAGTGCGTATGTTTACTCTACATAACTGTGACTCGACTGCATCACAGTGTTGTGTTTGTAACGTAATCCATCTGAACTTCTCAGATCTTGCCCCTGAAAAATACTCAGAACTAAGAAAAAGCTGAACTAAAACTAAACTTTTTTATACAATAAAAACTTTACTGAAATGAACAAATCCACTCACGGAACAAACTGAAACTAAAATGAAACTGAAAACACAAATTAAAAACGAAATGAAAATAGATACTAATGAAAAATTCACAGCTATAATAACTCTTCATCATATAAACTTGTAATCCTCTTTGGTCGTTTATTCTCCTCCTAAATACAAATCTGCAAATCAATTTTAAAAAAAAATATAATCCAATTTTTTTTTTTGTTCAAATTGGTTTTCCACTGCTGTGTCAGTGCTATACTGCATGTGTTTCATCATAAAGGTGTGCATCCTGTGTGTGGGTGTGTGTGTGAGTGTGTATTGGTGTGTGTGCCTACCCACGGCTTTAACCACTCCCTCAACCTCTAGTGCACTGGCCCGTAGCCTCATTAATAACCCCTGCGTTTGCTGAATGGGGCTCCAGCGATCTATTGCGGTCTATTGCAGTGTTGTTTTTGTTTGGCCCTGGTCACAGTGATTCCTGGGAGATGGCAGCATCATAAATCTACAGCTTATTCATGGAGCTAACCTGACCTTTACAGCAACACAGAGAACAGAAGGAGAGGCAGAGAGAAAGAGAGAGATGGAAACCAAGAGAGAATAGTAGAAAAGGCCAGGGAAAAGAGGAAAAACGGAGTGAGGGTGGGAGGTTAGAGGGTTTAAAGGTAGAGCTGAGGGGATGAGAATGATGAGGAGGAGGGAGAGGAAATATAAGAGGCGGTGGAAGAGCAAAGCCCAGCAAAGGAATGGAGAGTAGACAAGAGGCATCTGGGGGAGATGTGAACGATAGAAGAGGAGAAAAAAAGTAAATTTAGTGGAGAATAGGAGTGTGAAGAGAGAGACAATGGCAGTCAGAAGATGGAGCTGGTGGGACCGAGAGGTTATTACTGGATGAAAGCAATCAATGAGTGTGAAGGAAAGGAGGAATAGAGAGACAGGGAGATGGAGAATTGCATGGCCATGTGTGTGTGTGTGTGTGTGTGTGTGTGTGGATTACTCGTGTGTGTTTCAGTCGATGGAGCCCATCTCTCCTGGACCCTCCGTCACCTGTCGAGTCTTTAATAAAGTCTCCATGTTGGGGGTTTCGTTTGCTCCCGGATGGCACCGCATCTCTCTACATGAGCTGTCTCACACCTGGCCAACAAAACTAAAATGTGCTTTGAGAGCAGCCCCAGGTGTACGACGCATATAGCTTTTAAGTGTGTGTTTGTTTGTGTGTGTGAATCAGTGCTGTTGTTGTTAGTGCCTGGTTTTTAACAGGACACAAAGGGAAAGAGAGGACACCAAGTGGAAGTCGGGATTATTCAACACATTCTCACTCCGACCTCGTCACATGTTGACGTTTGGTCATAGACTCTCCACGTCCACATACGACATGCAAGGTACCCTGGATGCGTTGGTTGTTGACGTTCTGGGACTCATGTCAAGTTCAGCCTGTTACGTGCATTGTCTTCTTTCAAAATACACTTCGGTTTTCACAGAAATTTAACGTTTACATGTACATCTTTCAAAATAAAAGCACAATGTAGATACAAGACCGCAAATTTATATTTTTTTTCCTTCAAAAACAAACACACATGGTTGGGTTTAGGAAAAACGAACAGGGGTTGGCTTTAGAATCTTATGGGATGCAAGCAATAGTCTCCCAGGTGGAAGTCAATGGTTGCTGGACCAATCCACTACCACTTCCGTCTGCCCCACACAGATTTTTGTCGCCTTAACTTTTGTCCGTGTCCCTGCCGGGCGCCGTTACGCTATAACGACAACTGGCCGCATATCATGCTGATGTTCAAGGATGCCTTTTTTTGTTGGTTTCTGACACTACAAGTCACTGCCCAAGCGTCGGATTTTGACATCTTCACTGTTAGACTGTGCTCGATTATCTCCCGCATCATAAGTTCATTTTTTCTTTTAGGTCTTGTCACACCTTTGTCAAGTTAAGTTTATGCATGTGCATTGGGGCAGGCAGCTCTCACCGAAAAAATAAGCATATAGATTAATTGTTCAAGCAGCTTAGCATGACCCATATCTAAATGTATTGTTAGGCAGTGACTTAAGTGGCCGTACTAATTATCATGGCAGCAGATAGGGAAGTGAGGTGATGTAGTAATAGACCCTTTTACTGTTAGTAAACAGTATGACATTTTTTGGTTGGAGGCAAAACAATTCTCCACAGACATTAGCTAGCGCTAGCCAGCAAGTTCTGTTGGCTTGAACAGTTTCCTCCAGTTTGTTTTGCTATCAAAGCTAACGTTAATTAAACCTAACCACGTGTGTTTGTTGTTGAAGGAATAAAAATACGTCAGTTCTCTGAGTTGTACCGATGTAGTGCTTTTATTTTGAAAGAGACTGTATGTAAACGCTAAATTTCATGTGAAAAAAAGAGAACCTGACATGGAGTCCCAGAACATCAACAACCAACACACCCAGGGTACCTTTCACATTGTTTGAGGACGTGAATAGTCCATGACCAAAACATCAATATGTGACGAGGTCGTAGTGAGAATGTGTTGAATAGCTCCTCTTTAAAAATTCAGTACGGCCTCGAACCGGCATTGTTGTGTACGATTCCATAACACAACACCACTGTAATCACACCCTCCATCTTGATTTTGTTACTCTCTAAAAAGCATCACCAGTTATAGTCTCATCTAACATACCCACTTTAAATCTAAATTAAGAGCGCCCTCATTTCCCTTTGCATTTGATTGATTAATTTTCTCTGCTGAATTTTTGTTTCCTTTATTAAATTTGAGGCAACTTATTGTTGCACAGAAAGTATATATTTTCTATTATTGTCTTGTCAAATTTCATTTTCGACAACTGTTACTTAATATGTTCATTATGTTTGTTCTAATGCCTCTGTTTGTCTTTTAAACCACAGTGCAAATTAACTTGCTCAGTAGTTTATTCCAAATACGTCTATTTAATCACATCATTCAACTTCAAAACCTGAATATCTAAAATGTGCAACGACCTGTCCAGATTCCACAAATGTTCCTGTGTAATACGCTGCTGGAAAATCCTCCTGACACACACAAACACACACACACAATCTGAGCACAAACCTACTCTGTTACCGTGTCTCATTATTATCTAAATGATACGCTAACCATTTGTACCTAATTGCTTTGGCAATATTGTTTCTGAACTTTCATTCCAATTGAGCTCATTAAACTGAAATTGCATAGAGATAGAGGTTGATTTGTGAGCTTGCAGCGTGGTGGACTGATAACTCCATTCCTATGGAAACTGCTCTCCTCATTGGTATTCTGCACCTGTCTGCCACACAGACCTGTCGTAGATCCAACGGGTAGAAAAAAAAAAAAAAAAAAAGGCCGGACCATTAAGAAGCAATGGCTCCACTGCTGTAGAGCACACCACACATGCACACACACACACACACACACACACACACACACACACACACACACACACACACACACACACACACACACACACTCTGTCTTTAACATTCCACAGATGAAACACCACTACATACAGTAAGCCAATTAGCTACTACACCATTAGGTTCAATATCAAGTTAGCCAGGGAAGGAGTCATTAAGTGGTCCATGCAGTGGATGTGTGGAAATAACTGTTTAGTTGTTCACCAGGAAAATGGACTCCAATGTTTATTTTCAAGTTGTGTTTATGGAGGAAGACCCCCGTTTGGTCTGAGGATTATTTTCTCTCGGGCTGTTGTCTCGGGGATCTGGCTGTAATTTCAGCGAAATTAAACGATTTGGAAACTCAAATGAGATCCCAACAGACTGCCAAGGAAAATCAATTGAACGGTCGAGGCTGTAAGGCAGGAAGTGTACTCTCGCACACACACGCGTACGGACACACACGTCCTCACGCACGGACACACGTAGCTTCATACACAGACATTCATGAACGCACACACACACATTTTGCAAATATAAAAACACCCAGGCTTTAAAGCGCACACACACATACACACACACACACACACACTTTTCAGACCCTCATGTATCCTTCCAGAACAATTACAGGCTGTCTTTCTGGGAAAATGCCTCCATCTATTCAGGCGACGTTCAGAGAGGACAGAAGAGGGAAAACAAGAGCTAATTCTTCAAACTGTCCTCAACAGAAAAACGGAAACATTGTTCATTTAGTGGAAACCTTAAGGACTAGTTCAACCATAGAAATAGAAAGAAATTTATTTATAAGGGTTTTCAATTATTTCCAAGAGTTGTATCAATGCCACTCTTGTGTCTCCGCGTTAGGCTCTGCTGCTGGAGCCGGGTGGTAATTAGCCTAGCTTAGCATAAAGACTGGAAGCAGCCAGTTCAACAGTATGCCTACCAAAACCTCGAAATCTCACTAATCAGCGCAGTTTGTGGTTTTAAGTGAAGGAGAATGCTGCAACTATCTTGATGAAAAGCATCGTCTACCCGGCACTTCTGCACAGAGTGTCTTGGTGTAGCGGTGATTGCCTGGCAACCGCACTGCATCGACAGCAACTGCGAGCTGACCTCCACGGGCTGATGATGCAAAGGTACGCGTGCCAAACGTGTCAAACGGTGCCAATCCCCTTTGAGCCGACATCAGATGTAATGGGACAGTCGATATAGAGATACATTTATGTGCTGACTGCAGATAGTTGCATTGAATAGTGTTTTTTTGGGTATTTATTGCATTGTTAATGTACCTGACATTCTGGAGACCTGCCTGTGAGGTTTTGGTGACGTGTGCGCACTGTCCACCGGTCAGCCAAACTTTGGCTTACACTGGCTGCGCTCCACCTGCGCTGACAGTAGAACTAGTTTCAGCTGGCGAGCTTTTAGCGCACCTTCGGCGAAGCCTTTTGGCACGAAACTGTCACTGCGCCAAGCTGGATCTGTCGATACCTCCCCCTGCTGTACAAGACCTTAGTCAGCCTAAGTAGGGGCTGGTCCAAAACAAGCCTGAACCAGCCCTAACTATAAGCTTTATCAAAAAGGAAAGTCTTAAGTCTAGTCTTAAATGTGGAGATGATGTTTGCCTCCCTGACCGAAACAAATTCATACATATCCCACGCCAATCACGTGACCAATGTACTGACAGAAATAAACAAGGAATCAGTCCTCAGTGGTCTTGTAAGGAGACAAGTTAGGGTGTTGGATGGTTCACAAAAACCCAGACTTTTCCCTGGAGTCGAGTGTACGGAACTGTGTGAACTTTGACTCACATGTACGGTTATTACATGTGTTCGTTAAGGATTTGGCGACACTCATGCTGCGCTAATTCATACGAACTGTTCTATGTGAATAGAATTGCATAAAGTGGTGCAGGAATGAGTCAAAAACAATTCTGGTTCCCTCGTCGTGAAGTCAGTGTTTTTTTTTGAATGGGTTTTAGTTGGATGCCCGAAATAAGGTTTCTGGTTAACACAAGCTTTTGCTCTACAGTTTAAAATACGTCAGTAATTACCCCACTTGTGAATTTTGAAGCTTTTCGGTGTCTTAAAAAAGACAGTTGCTAACAAGTAGCTAAATGAGACTACAGAACAACATCATGCTGAACACGGTTTCACAGCCTCGTTGTGGTGGTTTGTTTATACCCTTATAGCCTAGCATTAGCTATTTACCTCTGGTGATTGCACTTCAAAAATCAGAAAAGTCGTGTTAATTTGTGAAGGGCAGAACTCTGACGTAACATGCAAAATAACATTCCACCTTAAAAGCTGCCAGTAGCTGCAGGCACCAGCCTTCAAGCATCACAGTGAATTAAATACATTTTCGTCACTCCAAAGCTAGCTAATTGTTAACTACTAAAGATGAAAAGACAGCAAAACATCAGTTCATTCTATACGAAACATATTCTTATGTGTGTAAATTTGTCATGTATTACAATGGTTAGCTGATAAACCTTTAAAATGAGCCACATCTTGACTGTGCACTCTGGAACTTATTTAATAGCGCTACACCCCTGCAAACAAAGTGTTAATAAGTGAGATATAGAGGTGTTGTTTTACCCTTTATGCTAAGCTCAGCTAATTATGTAATCATGTGACCACAACCATTGTTAAACTATGCCTTTAAAACGTGAATGTTTAAGTTAAATGATGTCTTGTGTGTCATTAGTGCAGGCAGAAGTAGCATAAGCTGCTTGTCATCACACCTGTTCACTTTACACAGTTACACTTTACCCATTTCTCTTCAGAGATCGCACAATACTGCCTCGACAAAGAACCTTCATAACACCGCCATTGTTTTCTGTAGATAATCAAACAACTGTGTCATCATGCCGCCCCAGAGTGTGATGATAGATAGCGTGTCGCCGATCCAGAAGCAAAAGAGGCTTGACATGTAACAAGAGGCACCTTGGAGGCCCCCCCTTTCTGGTCGACTAACGTTTGGTCGAGTATTGGGGGGCAGCCCTAAACCAGACCCTCAGACTGCAGCACCTCTTACTAAGAAGGGCTGCGTGACTGGTTGGACATATGAAGCATCTGGTTTTGCCACCGGACATTAACCACAATCATTCTAATAGTTTTAAAGACATAAATCATTTTCATAACAGTCATAAATGCCATTCAGGTTTGAGGACTTGTTGCAGCTCTCTGCCAAATGGTATCTTCCACATCATGAGGGTTGTGCAAAGATTACAAAGGATTTCCCTTCAGACAGCGGCTATTGTCACCATAATAGCTCCCGAAATGGCATTTGTATTAAACTCTATCAAGCTGAAGCCCCTCCAGGGTGAAAATGGCCTCATTGACGAGGCTGGTCACCTGCCTGATGTAACCTCCCCTCTTCCCTCCACATTATACGTTCTCACTCTTTCTGTCTTACCATCTCCCTTTTTTTTCACCCCCTGTTTATCTGGTCCTCCCTCCTCCCTCTTCTCACCCACAATCCATCTTTTCCTACCCTATCCCTCACTGCCTCTCCTTCCTTTCCTCTTCTCCATTTCCCCCCCATCCTCCTCCCTTCCTGTCATCTCTCCCCTTCCCTCCTCATAACTCCATAGCTCTGTTTTTCCCCTTTCCGTCGTCGCTCCCCTCTCCTCCGTCTCTTCAAAGTCATCTCAGTCTTTGCTGTCATTGCGCTGAGAATTACACATCGCTCAAAGCGGTAACATCTGACAAAACGCTGTTCACTGACATTGTCGGTAGTAACACACGGAGTGATAGAGAAAGTTCACTCAAGCAGCCATCCTATTATCCCACCAGACGCACACACAAACTGTACCTACACTCTGACAGTTGTAGATACATCCAATTTACCTCTTAGTGGCCTCCCGAAGGGACGGCGACAACTGAACAGTTCGTAACTCAAAATAACAAACACAAGCGAGCGTGCGATGCATCACATACACACACACACTCTCTTCCGATTCCTCCCTCCCACTCTGCATTAAGTGCATTCGAGTGGCTGGTAACAGTAGCAGCGTCAGGCTTTTATCGCTGTAATTTGTCGCCATACATCAGTGTGACAGTGGCCGGGGCAGGACAGTGTCAGCCCGCTCTCAGACACCGCTGCACTCTCTACTGACACACGCCAAGGGCAGCCTGATAATATAGATGTATGAATAAAACAACACAACTTTGATGTTGCAGATCACGATGCATCATTCATTCACAGCCACAGTGAGACACAGAAGTGAAGGATACTGCTCATTTACAGCCGCGAGGATGAGATAAGGGATGCAAGGGATAAGCGATGCACTGGTCATGGCTGGACTTCAATCAGGGGGAGCTTCAGTGGAAAATATACAGCGTGCTATTTATGCAGTGGCTCACATCTGCATTCAAAGGGAAATGGCCAAGAGGGGGGGGGGGTGCTGCACAGGGAGAGGGACGGTGATACAGAGGGATGGAGGAGAGGATGAGAGGGATAAAATGTCAGAGCTGGGGTTGATAGACAGGGAAGGTCCATCCACTCCATCTCAGAGTATATGGAGGGATAGAGATGAAGGGGAAAGGAGGGGATGAAACGGAGAGCAGAGAGATAGCCGCGAGGTAGAAGGGGGACTGTATTAGAGAGTGTGAGCGAAGGGAGTAACAGGACCGGACCGGGGAGAAAAGGGGGCAAAGCCGAGGGATTAGGGAGGCAAAGAAATGTGGGGAGAAGTTATAACGGTCTGACGGTACAGAGGAAAGGCAGAGGAAAATGTGCAGGTGGATGAAGGTGAAGAGGTACAGGTGGATTTGAATAGCAGTCTAGGGAGACAGAGGATGAGAGGACCAGAGGGAGAGGGAGGGAGCGGGGGGAGGATTGGTAAAGGTTAAGAGGGATTTTGTTAGATCTGTTTTTTTTATTCCATCCTGACTGATTTTAATGGGGTCTTAAAGTCGCCGTGAGGTTACCTAGGCAACTAAAATATGGTGTTGGACTGGTGGTGGGACATTGTTATCTGTGCAGGAGAAGGGACAGATGAATTATCCAGCTCTGACTGTGAAAGAGGTGTGTGTGTGTGTGTGTGTGTGTGTGTGTGTGTGTGTGTGTGTGTGTGTGTGTGTGCTTGTGTAACCTACTTCAATCTTTGTGAGGACCAATTTTAGACATTTTTTTTGGAGAGTTAGGACATTTGGGACAGTTCTCACATTGTCAAATAGCTGTTTGAGAATTAAAGGTTCACTGTGGAGGATTTAGGGGGTATTTTGGCAGAAATATGATATAATTAAAAAAATGTCTTTATGAAGAAGATTCTTAAACCCTTATTTATAGGTGAAAATGTTTCACAGAAATTCTCAACTCTTTGACCCCCTTTTCCCCTTTGCATCAAGATGTGTTTGGCGTGATCGGACCACAATTGAATAGTGCTTGACCACATGAAGGAACAGGTGTAAATGCACCCAGACAGCATTTAGGACAGACTGTGATCTGATTGGCCAACCAGATCCAGAGGTGGTCACGTATTAAATCGATTTACTCGAAGTTGGCCTAACACACCCAGATAATGCAACTGGGAGTTCGATTACTCCTGCATGTATAGAATCAGTCAGACCCAAACTGGCCAAGCCGCTCTGGGCATGCCCCCCAGTTTCTGCCTTGGGCTTTGACCCAGAAGTTGAATAGCAACAAATGTGTAAGAGAAGAAGAAGCCGATAACAACATGGCAAAATCTACATCCAGAGTCGTGCATTCTGTGTCAGCTGAAAGAGATGAACATTTTCAAATACATGCATGGGATACCCTGGAAATCCAGAGTTCTCGCAAGAGCACAATTTTAATTTGCCCAGCGAGTCACTCTGGCAATCGGTAATGATGCTCATTGCCCATGCCCTTGTAGCCGAGCTGCACCAATCACATCGGTGTATCTGATATAGGCGGGCCAGTCCGGACGTCCGGAATCAGTCAGTAAACATTGCAAGATGGCTCCGGATGAACACCAGTTGTTTGAAACCGCTTTGGCCGCTACAATGAACAAGTTAGACTTGGCTTTTTCTCCAAAAGAGGAATAGAAGGCACCGCTCGAATCTTTCCTTGCAAGAAGGATGTTTTTGCTGTTTGCCATCCGGATACAGCAAGAGTCTAATCTATCTGTTAGCTCCGCTGGTAGCTAAACTCTGGATACCTCACCCCGTGTAATGTTCTGATTGGTCGTAGTGTTATCCGATTGCATGCAGTGATATTTTCAAATGCATGCTTGGTGCCGCCCCTTGAGTTGGACCATTTGCATTACTCATAGCCAGACCCTAAATCTTTCTAGATTTGGGTCTGGATTTCCAGGCTATGGATGGGAGGCAACCCCTTCAAAAAGAGAGTTAGGGTACCCATAACTAAGCATAGCTAGCTTGTTTGTCGATTGTTTGGTCTGTGATGTAATAGGTCAACCGGAAAAAGGTCCAGTGCTAACAAGCTGAAAGGGGACATATCATCACCTTTCATAGCAGAGTTGAACATACTTTGGTTAATAAATTGATTCCCTTCCTATGCTTGTATACTGGGACAAGTACAGTAGTCCAATTGAATGACCCAGTCAAGCTGTAACTGTAGCTCGACTCAACTGTGCATGTAAAGGTACGAGTGTTGAAACAGGTGGTCAGTCTGTAAATTTCATTGGATGTTTACAACTCATAGTTTGGGTGACAATTTCACTATTTGCAGTCATTTTGAGTTAAATACCCAGACAGCTGCTGTTGCTAATGTTCTTTGGTCCTTTGATTGTTTTACCTTTCTTCTTGCCTCATAATCTTCCGGTCATTTGGTTTAACCGTACGTTTGCACATTACAGGCAAAGCTTCTATAGTCAAAGTCCCTTACTCATCATTCTCGGAACCCATCGGCTGTATTCGGCGTCTGACTTCCGGCTTGATTTGGGCGGAAGAGGCAAATTTCCGTTTCAGACTTCCGTTTATATATAAGTAAATATGCTGAACCATTGCGATGGATTCAGAGTTTGCAGTGACGCCAATGACGCCAATATTTTAACCTGGAAAAAACTGTAGCCGGCTCAAACGTGACTGGTCAATATCACGCGGACTACAAACAGCCTACAACCGGAAACCAGGGCTCTTCTGCTCTTCTGCTCTTCTTCCGGAGGCAAGATCTCCGGGGTACATTCACTGAATGTAGAGTCTGTATATAGAACCTACTTACTCATCACTGCATTCTTTATGATTTGGTGAGTTCGACGTCAGTGACCACTCACAGACAGCTGCACTGGTATATTTTTATCTACAAAGCAATAGTGGGTAAACGTCTAGCCTACCTCTGCACCCTCCTGTGTGTCAGCTCTGGTAGTTAGCAGCCACGCTCCTCCAGGTGGTTGCTTTTTAATGTAAATTAGGTTTTAACAGATCGAGGGAAAACTAAATTCTCCCACTGTGCACCTTGGACATGGAACAATCTTTTCAAATCAAATTATTAACACTTATATCCATTGGTGAATTTAAGGGCACCAAAAAGAGTGTGGTGACAGAGACATGTGCTTGTTTTTCTTGAGAGGACTTCTTGGTTAAATAAAGGTTAAATAAATTAATTAATTATCATTCTCCGTCTTAAGTGAGCAATACAAAAAGTAGTAGGGGCTCACAGACTTCCTTCCTCACTCTCTGACGAATTGTTCGGAGTTTCCCCGGAAGGCAGAGCAACTGGAGACGGTCAAGAGGATATGACATATGCAACCAAATTAAGCCAAATGAATCTGGGTTTAACATTGTTGGAAAGATTTGGGAAAATGAAAGTATACAAGTCAATAAAATACATAACATAGGTCATTTTAATGCAATTACTTTACATATTATGCCTTTAAGTTTAGGGTTCGGGGCTGCATTGACCTCATGAGGACAGAAGTGCAAATATGTGTGGTTTTTTTGTGCAGGAATGTTTTGTTTGGATGTACCAGTGTGTACAGTGTGTGCATGTACTGGTGTATTTTCCCAAATGTGTGTGCTTGTGTATTGTGTCTTGTGTGTAGGTGTGTGTGTCTCCCTGTGTGCAGCAATGTGCTTTGTTTGCCAGTGTATCTGTGTCTGAGCCTCGCTGGTGCGTGTGCACGTGTGCGGGGTATAGGTGTGTGTTTGTGCGCGTGTGTGTGTGTGTGTGTGTGTGTGTGTGTGTGTGTGTGTGTGTGTGTGTGTGTGTGTGTGTGTGTGTGTGCGCGTGTGTGTGCGCCCATGAATCTGTCTGTCCGTGTAGCTGTGCTTGCACTATACGACAGAGTGTGAATCATCAGAAGCAGCGGAGCCATAAAGCCCAGAGCTGTTAGGCAGGATGGCTCCTGGAATGATCACAGGGAGGCTGTACTTCTATTTCCCAGGCAGCCATCACCGTGGGAGGCTGAGGAGCTGCCGTCGCCGTGTTTGCGGGGACCCGGGGGTTAGCCAGTATATGCTGTAGTCACGCCTGAAAGCACAGCCAATGGCCATAATGTCAGCGACAATGATTGAACACATGAAATATGCGCTCTTTGTCCGTGGTATTGGACAGGGTGGAGGTTAGAGGTAGGGTCAGGGTAAGGGTTAAGGCAAGAGGAAAATTGTCTGTTTGGAAAGAAAGGCTGCCTGGCTGGCTCTGCTTCCATCTTTTATTAGTCAGTGTTGAGAGCTCGCCTCGGCGACAAACAAGATATTTGTCAGATTTGATTTCCTCTCTGCTGCAGAACTTTGCTGGTTACCCCAACAGAACACTGTAATATGGAGATATTAATAATGCATACGCGCCCACTGCCAGGGCGGATCTATATAATTGCACCAGACAAAACATTCTTCTGATACTCACTAACACAGCATAATTTTGAATAATAAGATAAGCTCATTTGGAGTAGTTGGGATCAAAACATCCAGATGACTGGGATGAGAACAGATACACAGGAAGTGGTGATGTAAAGCTTTTTTTTTTTTTCATGTTAGCCCAGCAAAGTTATTAAAGTTTAATATCATGCATGCTGATTAATGCAAAGAAGGCCTGGATAGAAAATAAAAACAAAGCAGATGTATGGATTCAGCCCGCTTGGACAGATCAGAGGGATGAAAAGACAAATTGCTCATCAGATTCTGTAGTTTGCCCTTCAGCTGTAGCCTGCTCCTCTCTGTGTTTATGCTTCTCCCTTTTTCAGCCATTCTTCAGTTTTACTCTCCATATCTAATCTTTCAACTGTGCCAATGTTTACATTGCACCAACAGCACCCACAGCTGCCATTAGAATATAGATGCAGTCATTGTTTTGCATGTTTTCACCATTTATATTAGTTATATGACATTTTGTGACAAGTGTGGGTTTTTGTCATTTACCTTCTGCTTCAGCTGGAGAGACTAAATGGAAGCTCTGCGGAATAGTGAATGAGAAATAACAACATTATTATTGTTAAGTGTTTCATAAGTAGTTTTGCAGGCAAGCACATCCATCAGAGCTCCGGGGGAGGCAGGAGGGGATGCAGGAGCCTGGTATGAGGGGGCTGCACGGTGGTTTGGCGGTTGTTACTGCCTTTATCCGACTGTTGATGGCTGTAGATAGCAGGGCAGGGTACAGAAGCTCAATAGTGCCATCAACAGGTGCAGGGGGGCAGTGCTGCTCACTGACCGGCTCTGAGCAGTCACCGGGGCGATATTCAGTGAGCTCTTTTGGGGTGTAATGGTGAAGATTTATCAGAAATATGATCAGGTCATAAAGTGAAATATGCCATCGTCTCTACAGGGTCTGGTGAAGGATATATGAGGCTCGGGGATTAAGGTGAAGATGAAGCTGGCTGAGGTCCAACCTATTCTCTGCCAAGGTTAGACTATCCTCTGGCCTTTAAAACCCTATCAGCTACACACACACACACACAGACACACACTTTGGCCTTATCCTGCCTGGAACTGAGGTCAAGGTCACTTTAAAATCACCGCCCGACTTCCTCCCCCCTTCATCTCACACACATTTTTTTTTTTTTATCTGCATCTTCGCCTCATACATACCGGACACACAACAAACCGAACTCACCACGCAGCGGAGTTTTTCCTCCATAAATAAGCGTGGTCCATCCATCACGGGGCCTCAACGGGCCCCGCGTGCCCTCTGGCTAGTTCAACCCAGCAGCCCCAGCAGCAGCAGCACACTGGGGGACAGACAAAGAAGGTCATCCCAAACCTCCACAAGGAGAGAGGTAATAATAATCATCATCCCTTTGAGTGTGTGCGTATGTGTGTGTGTATGTGTGTGTGAGCAAAACAAATGGCCTACAGTGCGTTTATAAGAGTGTTTCTGTCTTTTTTCTTTCCCTCACTTCTTCGTATAGATTTCCCGTCTATCTGAGGCTAACTGTCTAACACAGTGAGTGTAAAGGCTTCAGTGTGTGTTGCATGTTACAGGCGAGTCAATGCAGGCGAGGCGATGGAGCTCATGTAGTGCTGCAGGGAACAGATACAGATTCACCCTTCTGATAGCGCCACCAGGGAGATAGAGGAAATGTAGGAGAGTGGAGAGAAGAGTGTGTGTGTGTTTGTGGTTGTTATTAAGATATGGAGAGAGTTTATGTGTGTGTGTCTGGGTGTTTCCTCAATTTACGAGTCTGCCTGCGTGCTCTGCAAATTCATTTTAATAACGAAATGGAGATGCAAATTAGAGCTCAATTAATCTGTCACACACTGTTTTCAAAGTTAAATCTGAACCAAAGGTCCTGTCTACACCTGGTATTATCGTGCGTCCTGGGTGGACAGTTAACAAGTGAACAGCTTTAAGTAGCATACATACCACATTCAGACATGGTCTAGGCCGCATATGGCCATGTTGTTTTAGCAGCGTATACACTTTTGTGTCCTGGGCCACACTGAAGGAACGCCAACTCCCTGCCAGATAAGAAAACTTTCTGTTGCTGCCGTTACACAGGTTAGCTGCAGAGCTGAGGGACTGCCTCCTGAGTAGTGATGGGTGGACCAATTCTTTTCACACTATCAGTTCTTTCAAGTTGATGCATGTAATGTATCCAACCGTTCAAACCTTTTATGTTTTGATACTTTCTGTGAGTTCGTCTGACAGTCTCTCATAGTACACACATGTTTAACAGCTTATGCTGCCCAACCCACAAAACTTCCCTTCAGTGCATCATGAGTCATTATGTATAACTTTACATGAATAGATATAAGCGCAATTTGATCTGTCTTTCTTTAACGGTACGTCCCAGACACCAGAGTTACTGCAGCAGTCTTGTGCTACATTTATGTGGCGTCCGAATTATCTATAAAAATTAGATCAGGATCATATTTTATGGCTCAGCTGATCCGTTTCCTTTGCTCTTCATTATCAACGTGTTGTGCAGCTGTTAAACAGTCCCAACAAACTCACACCAACAGTGAAACAACATGGCTCTGTCGTTAAATACGGTAATAGTTTGGCAGCATTAGCTGTGTGATACTATAGTAACACAGTAACGTCACCCTGTGCTCACACACTCACACACAGTTATAGTCTCCTAGCAGCTCTCCTCTTATAGAATGCACAGCTCTTCAATTAAGTAAGATTTTACCTATATTAACTGGTGAAAATAAAAGAAAGAAAGACAAGGAAACCAATTTGTGGTGGTCAATGTTGCTATTTGGGCAGGCCACCACAAATTAATCTAAGGTCAGTGAATTGAGGTAAGCTAATGAACTGGCACTGAAGCTGGCACGTAGCACAACTCCCACCACTTCATAAAAACAATACATTAGGGCATTTGTAAACGGAAATATTGTACGTGTTTATTTACATATGTTCTGGAATAAAAAGTCAAAACACATGGGATTGGACTTTTGAGGGTTTGCTTGCAAGAAAGCCGAAGAATTGGTACATCATGATAATTTATAGTGTATGACAAACAATCAGATGACACACCACTGCACACATTAAAAGGTGTTTCCTGTCACTTCAGCTGCTGTTTGCTCTTATTCAGATAACCAGTGCTGGGAACAATTGCTTCTCCTCACCAAATTTGGTCAGTCATGTCAGGTCATCTACACTTTTCATATAGAGCAGGGACGTGAGATCTGAACACAAAAGGTCACACAAGACGCATGTTGGGACACATTCAACTGCCAGGTGTGAACAGACAGACACAGATAGACAGCTGTCCACTTGTTACTGGATCACCCAGGACACGATAATACCAGGTTTGTACAAGCTCAAAGACACTGTGCTCACAGCAACATTTGGGAGAGCTGCAGCCCAAAACAATTAAAGGCTGTTATGATGAAGGAAAGGCACAACGTTCTCTCAAGTGTCAGGTTTTCAGAAGGCAGCGTGCAGCTGTTTCCAGCTACTGTACAGTCAGTCTGCCCAAAGCCAGATGGCCAGAAACACAGCTCTGAATAAATGCTAATGTTACTTCGTTCCTCCTGGAAATGTAAATAAAGCAAACGCGTGTTAACATTTTCACTTTACAGTACGAATTTAAAAGATCAAGATCACATCATGTTTCCACTGCCCCCAAGTAGACAAAAAAATCTGTTATTCCCAAGTTAACAAAAGTTATTTTAGCTGCACAACCTTCAGCAGTGGCAGATCAGGAGAAAGTCACATAGATCTTCTTTTTTTTTTAACAGCCATTTGTTAAGATTTTGGGAGGCACTGACAAATGATGTCGTCCTGCAGATTGGGTAGCCAGATTATAAAATTCTCATATAACAAATCTGTTCTTTAGGCTGGAGGACTTGTTGAACAGATTGGGTAATAATTCTTACATTTGCCTTCATTTTCTCTCCCAAATAAAACAGATGGTTTGTTTATCGTCCACTTGTGTTTCTTACCCTGTTGAGACTCCAGAGCAGCAATGTTGCCTTGTCCCCTCATCTCAGCAGCGAGGCTGTTTTGTAAAAATTTTCATACCCAAACAAAGTTTTCCATTAAAGGCACTAAGTGTAGATGATAAACATTTCTGACTTTGGTCCCCCCAGCTGTATAAAAAGGACACTGGGGCACAATATTGCACGCTTATAACCTTCACTCCACCTGCCACAGAGTGGCTGTGGCTCAGGATGTGGAGAGGGTCACCCACTTAATGGATCGACAGTTTGATTCCCGCCCTCTCAAGTCCAAATGTCAAACTGTGTGTGAATGGTTAAAGGAACACTGAAGGGATACTACCACTGCACTGTGGTAAACTTCCCTCCATCTTACCAGCGCTCATCTCTCAGTGCAAAACTCATCATCTAGTGGATTTTCACTGGCTCTGGGGCTGTTGCTTGAACTACTCCTACATCTTCATATGCCCTCCATCATGGACACAGAGAGTTAAGTAGGGTATCAAGAGGGAGACCTGCGGAAATGCAGATAAAACCCCGATCAAATGGAAAAACTAGGCAGTGCTGATCAAATATGAAACAAGATTCTGTTAATGCACTGCCTATTTCTCGCCTAAAATGCCTTCAGAAACATATTTTAGTGCACTGTTTGGCTGTAATACGAGAATTTGTGAACAAGAGGTGGGTGCCAACTGGCTAAAAATACTGGGTTCACTCCATTTCCAACCTAGTCTCACTCCAAAGTCGTCAAAATCCAGCGCTTGGGCAGTGACTTGGGGTGTCAGACACCGATGAAAAAAGCTGTCCTTCAGTGCCAGCATAATACACAGCCAACTGCGGTTATAGTTTAACGGCGCTTGGCTGGCTCAGGGGGAAACGCGGAATAAGAAAAAGAACGAAAGTTAAGGCAGCGAAAGCCCAAGTAGGGTCGAGTGGTGGTGGATGGGTCACACAATAAACACAGACTTTCACCCAGGAGAGCGGTGTTTGTGTCCTGTGAGATCTAAAACCAAACCTTGTTCTTTTATCTTGAACCTAACCACGTATGAAAGTTGATGAAGGACAAAAACATCAGTTCGCGATGTTGTGCTAACATTGTGTGTTTAGTTTGAAAGAGACTGTGTGTAAACAGTAAGTTTCCTGTGAAAACAGAAATGTATTTTGGAAGAAGACAATGCATGTAACAGGCAGAACTTGACACGTCAACAACCAACACACCCAGGTCACCTTTCACGCTGTATTCGGACGTGGAGGGTCCATGATCAATCCTCGATATGTGACAAGGTTAGAGTGTGACTGTGTTGCCATTTCAGCACACCATTGCACCACTTAACATGGATCATCGAGAGCCAGGAAAGCTGTTTTAATGGCGTGTAATTTGTCAGCTAGCTGCAGCAACCATGTCATCATCAGCTGACGAAACAAACAAGAACTGTGGGCATATACGAAAAAGATCATCCTAGCTTTCCTAGTTGACAAATAATTGCTTGCAATATAATTTTATTTTGAGCCTGAAAGACCATCATCAGTTCTCTGTCTTATCAATCTCCTTTGACTTGTTTTTTTTTTTGTTGTTTGTTTGTTTGTTTGTATATATGTGTATGTATGCAGCTGCAGCAAGGACATTGCCTCCATATATGGGACGGCTGCTCTACCCACTAAGCCACCAGACGCCCCCTTGCCGCTGAAATTTAGCAGCACATCCAACGATAACAGTCAAAAGTGGTGCAGACCCACTGACTTACCTTTTAACTGTAATTTAAGATCATGTAGTACCAGCTGGCCCACCATATTCTTTCCTGGGGAAAAATGGCCGAGCTGCATTATTTCACCCATGAGCAGGTGCATCCTGATAGCTGTTGGCTTTCTATCTCTTTAACAAAAGCAAATCCACATCCCTTTTCCTCTTTCTCTTTGGTCATGAAGCACTTTTTTTTGTCTTTGTACTGCACAGACAGCCTTGTTTTATGAATAGACCATCTTCCCAGGAGTGAAGTACTTCTGTGACTGAGTAGCAGGTGGCACCTTGCAGGGTAGCCTCGGACATCGGGGTATGAATGTGTGTGTGAATGCCACATGTCGTGTAAAAGCTCTTTGAGTGGTTGGAAGACTAGAAAGGAGCTATACAAATCCAAGTCCATTTATCCTCCATTCTAAGGACGCTGATCAATTTTTGCTTCACTTTCCCACAAAGGAAAAAAAAAACCCTATGCTTTCGGGATTATTTGAAAGATGCAATGATGACATAACATTTCTACACAGAGTGGCATTATGAAGCAAAAATGTGAAATACTTACCTGCTTTTTGTTGTTTCCATGCAGTCGCACCGAAAACAAATGGTTCACTCTCTGACACAAGTAGGTTGCACCTCTGAGCATCACGACGGCACCGCTGTGTTAAAACTGACAGAAATGGTTCACCCTCATCACGCCTCTTTTGTCTCTGCAGACTAATTAGGGAGTAATCGCTGTCAATTAAGTCAGGGAATTTATGCAACATGACACTTTCCAACAGCGCTCAAGGGTCTCATGTATCCTCATCTTGATCAGAAACTTAATGTGGTGTCCTGCTTATTTATAGGGGGCTCTTAACCTTTTAAAACTGCAAGGAATGAGTCCAGGAGCGGCTGGAGACCTCGGGGATTTATGTCCCCTAGTAAAATAAGATTAGTCTCAACCTCTCCGAAGCACTCTCCCCTTCAATTCAATACGATGTTGTAATTTGTTCAGCTGATAGAGAAGATTAAGGAGAAACTAATGTCTGATACCACCATTTAAGTGGAAATGTATATTGATCATCCTACCGTGGACGAAACGTGTGTTTCATTTTAACTCAGACCTGTGTGAATGACTTTATTAAAAATCAGACAGCGGGATATATTTTACCTTTTCACTGTTGTTCGATGACTCACTCGTAGTACTGCTTTCATTGTATAACATTTCTATTAGATGTACCCTTTCAAAATGTTAATCACACTGTGTACCAAGACAAGAGGCTCCACTTCTGTTAATTTTTGAAATAGAGGTGTTCTTTTCTTTTTATTTTGGCGAAGCTAACATAATGGTCTTAAATAAGTATGCCTCCCCTCTCCCCCCTGTGAACACCTGTTTGTAAAATGAGTCCTTCCAACCACTGGGAACCTCTTATTAGTGAGTAACACTAAACAGATGTTTGGAAAAGCTGCTCGTGGCTCTCGCTGTTGCTTTATGACTGCTAACAACCTAAATGTGGCAAGTCTGCATGATGTTTTCCTAAAATGAAATATGTAGGAACAGTTATTACATAATGTAGTGTAATTTATATTGCTGCAGCGTTTCTCTCTTTTACATTGTTTTTCTATGAATGACAAGAATTATTTTATTTTATTTGCTTTTGAATTACCTAAAGAGGGTTTTTCATTCCAGTTTGTGGAGTGTCTCAAAAACAAGTCAGTGGTATTGTCACAGCGACCGTTGAGGACGTGCTTAGAGCTAAATGCTAATGTCAGCTTACTAACATGCTCTTGTCTCTCACTGACGATGATAACATGCTGATGTTCAGCAGATGTTTGGAGAAGTTTGGCTGGGTTTAGGAAACAGATCATGGTTTGTATTTAAATGGAAAGATTTCTGCCTGAAAGTCATGAAGGCAAACCTTTCCCATGTGATGTTAAGCAGGTTTAATGTTTACCATGTTCATCATCTTCATTTAGCATGTTAGCATTCTAACATTTGCTATTTAGCACTAACAACAAGATACAGCTGAAAATGATGGGACAACCTATTCTCATTGCTTTGTTACACCCCTTGGCGCCTCATAGTGACACTTAAGGCTAGTTCACATTACATGATTTTCACCCTGATTTTGTGTCACAGAGACTATCGTAATCTTTTGAGTGTTGAGTGTTTCTGTCATCGGGAGTCTCGCCAACTGCATTACAACCTGTGTGTGTGCACCACAAGATTTCTCCACCGAGCCCTCGCCAAGAGGCCCAGATAACGCGGTGACATCACAAACTACATTTTTTAACTTGGAGACGACACATCGTAAAGGCATGGAATATTCTTCCCAGTGTTGAATCAGATCTGCCTCCAAGGCCTGGGTCCAAACACAACGCGCTCCCTGTGATTGTGTGGACGCCGCCATTGTTGTTGTCAGCTTGTCAGTGTTGCCAGATCATGGGAGAGAAACAAGCAACCAGGGCTATGGAAACAAGCCCAAAAGAAGCGATGGACATACATATGTAGAAAGAGAAGGGCAACGTTTAGAGAGCAAGCCCAAATAAGCAACTCCACTTTAGAAACAAGCCCAAAAAACGCAACACTGAACTACCAATATTCGTAAGCGACTTTACAAAAAAACAAGCCCAAATTCGCAGCTAATAAGCTGACCTGGCAAGTGGCAACCCTGCAGCTTGTAATGTGAACTGGGATTTAGAGCACCCTTTAGTATATCTATGTAATGCACAGCTGAAACACAGTGTAGTTAATGACACTTTGGAGAACGAGGCAGTGGTGCGTGTGCTCGAGGCCTTCTCTTTATCATATGATACTCAAGAAAAAACGCAGGTGTTCTTGAAGAAAAGGGTCAGCATATGGGAGGAAAAATTAACTTCAGGCGTTCATGTGTGGAGCAGAAACAAATGCATTTGAATTAATTTAAAAGGCCATTATTCCAAAACATGGCTACTTACATTAAAACACAGATCGCTTTCCACCCTAAGGTCGTCAGGGTGCAAAAGGGTGAACAGAACATTTTTATAAGCTTGGTAGGGGGTGTCAGTGAGTACAGTTGGGTGGCAGCAATGGATTACAGTGCTTCCTTCCCTTCCTTCCTTTTTTATATAGGCTATGTATGTTTATATGTTTATATTTGTTTATATTTTTGATGTTTATTTAGTAATTTTTCATTTTATTTTAATTCAGGATTTTTTTTTCTTTTTTTGCATGTTTATATTTTTGTTGTTTGTTTAGTAATTTTTCATTTTAATTCAGGAATTTTTCTTTTTAAATGTTTGTCTTTGATGTTTATTTAGTAAGTTTTCATTTTATTGTAATTCAGAAGTTTTTCTTTTTTTAGATGTTTATATTTTTAATGTTTATTTAGTAATTTTTCATTTTAATTCAGGATTTATTTATTTATTTATTTATTTTTACAAGTTTATATTTTTGATGTTCGTCTAGTAATTTTTCATTTTAGTACAAGAATTCTTTTTCATAAATGCTTGTGGAGACATGTCACTTTCAAGACGGCCTCTCATTGTAATCCATGCATTTAGTTTCATGCAGCTCATGTTATACTATCTTTATGAGTATGTGAGTATGACTTGACTTGTGACTTGCCTGACTTGTAAACAAGGACTCGACTTGACTTCACCTTCACCACAGTGACTTAAGACTTGCTTATGCCTTGCACATGTGTGACTTACTGGCACCTCTGCCAACTGAATTTTACTCATATGGACTTTATAATTGAATTATTGACTGACTAAATGAAATATAAACATGTAAATAATTCGGAGCCTCTTTTGGTGTTTAGCCAAATTTTATGAGGAGGAGGGGAAGGAGTTTCAGGGATTTATGATCTCAGAATCTTACGTCAAAACCTCAGAATTTCTAAATTCCAAGATACAAACCTGGTTTATGGAGTGTTCCTGGATTATTTTTGTTTGGTTGGGGTTTTTTTTTTCCTATATTTATTTTAGTTTTTCAAAATATACAGAGCACACAGTCACAAACTGACAGTCTACAAACACCAATTTTACATAACGAATGTTTCAAAAATAAATGAACAGACAATAAAATAAATTGGCACCTCACAATGCAAATAAAAATGTAGCTAATAGAATTAAATACTACACTACAAAAATGGGGGTGTGGGGTTTGAGAAGTAGGGAAGTCTTACCCACAATTGCATGGTTTCCTATATAGACAGAACATGCAGACAGGCATTTAATCATATGGGATGGGCGATTATCCATATAATTAATGAAAGGTTGCCATATTTTATAGACAGAGTGTATCTTATTCTTTAGTAGGTACGTAATTTTGTCTAGAGGTATGCAGCTGTTCACTTCTGAGAGTCACAATCCGACAGGTAGCAGGAGATCTGACTTTCACCTCATTTTCTGGCAATAGCCAATAGGATTTCTGTAAGCTTGATGGAATAGCTATGTCTGATATTAGAATTTAAGAGGTTGTCCAAAAGGCATACACCCGGATCCACTGGGAAAGTGACTCCATGGATTGTGGGTAAGGCATCACAGCTCCCCTGCAAAAAGCCTGGTAGTTTACTACACTGCCGGATGGAATGAAGGAGAGTGTCCTCAGTTAGACCACATCTGAAGCAAAGGGGTTGTTTTTTTTATGGTTTCTTTATATTGCAGGAGAGACATTCCTGAGCGTTTCTGCTATTTTCTTGTGAACTGAAACATTCACCCCACATGCACCTTGATGCAGATCCATGTTGAAGCCTCCAACAGCACATTGTGAACACACGCTGTGATGAAAAGCATGCAGCACATCTCGTGTGTTTTTCCTAAACCAGACTTTTACTCGCTTTGAAGATGGCTCGTCTTTTTAAACGAACCCTTTAAATCCTTGAGTATTTTCACCTCTGCTGCGAATGTATAATCTGACTAATATACTATAGAATTCCTCTTAATGTACAGCACTTTATTTATTTACTCCTTCAGCTGCCCCGCAATGAAAATGACACCTCCTTTTTGTTGGTGTGTACATACTGCTAGCCGGATTTATGGGATGTAACATAAAATAGATTTACAGCTGCTGCAGGCATTATTGTGGAATTGTGCCGAAAGAAACATACAGTAATCTGGTAATGAAATATGATTTTAACACTACAAAGGCTAATGGAGTTTAAGGATCCATGAAAAGGCAAATAAGCCATCTATTGAAGGTGGGGAATATTATTCTGAAGGACTTTTCTGTCTGTTGTGCAAAATCTAAAAGCACTGGAAGAATTGCGGTGCTAGAGTTTAAATTTTACAATTCAAATTAGCCATTATTTTGTCGTGAGAGTCAATTTAACAGTAAATTAAAAAAATTCTGTGTCTTTAAAGAGTACCCTTGTGTTAATAAAGAGCCAAATGTCCTTTATGGTCACATTTTCATTCAGTGAACTGAGCTGCTGGATATATGCACAGGAAGCACTAAAAAGGCACTTTATAATGGTTCAAGGATACTCAGCCTTGAAGAACCTAATATATGCCTCGCTGCCAGTGCAGAGAGGACGTCGGGTCGAGGCACTCAAGGAGAGCAGAGCACAGTGTGAACATACAGAGTGTATTTACAGTGGAATAGATGGCAGATGAGATGAGGTCTGGTTTTAATAGAGCAGAGACCTGCTCTCACAGCCAGCTGCCTTCAGAGGCCTCAGAGGAGAGGTGCCAAGGAGAGGTGAGGAGCAGAGAGAGGGAGTGTGTGTGAATAAAAAGTGTTTTCTTACAGGCATGTGGGGACATATGGACTCTGCAAGAATAGAAATCTTGGGTGAGTCGTCACCCCCTGAGGTCTGCGCTCAAGATCTCATTAGTGAAAAGCTGATTTTAAGGTTAAAATGTATATAACTGGGATTAAAGCATGTTGTTAGCATGTGTGTGCGCAAACCTTGTCTCCTAAGTTACGTTTATGTATTACTATTAAGGTAACTGATAAGTTGTGATAGCATGATACAAAATATTCTGCCTACTTTGTCAATATTTAGTCATTATGACCATTTCTTTCCCTAACCTTAATGGAAACGTTTGACACTGTGGGAAATACTCTTATCTGGCCCAGGGCTGTTTCAAGACACTCTGGGGGCCCCAGGCAAGAGGCACCTTGGGGGCCCCCGACAAGCTCATTAATTAGTGTTTTGTATCTTCTTTGTTTAGCTGTATGAAAACCGAAGTGTGAAAACGACAATTTGCAGCTTGTCTAGGAGCTGTAACTTCCTCCACTGGTTGCCTGGCAAGTGGTACACAAGAAAGTGTTAATCAGTGCGCTTTGGAGGTGCTGTTTTACAACCTCTGGACAGAGCCAAGCTAGCTGTGTCCAGCTAAGTTAGCTTCTCATATACTGTACAAGCGTGACGGTGGTATCATTCCTCTCGTCTAGGCTAACTCTCAGCAAGGAAGCAAATAAACATATTTCTAGTCATCCGACCACTTAAAGCGCTTTTTACACTACGAGTCACATTCACCCATTCACACACACACTTTCATACACTGGTCGCCGAGGCTACACACCTATGGAACAGCCATCGGGAGCAATTTGGGGTTCAGTATGTTGCTCGAGGATACTTCGACATGCAGACTGGAGAAGCCATCGACCTTATCTTACATTGATGTAGGATTTCCTACACAAAAACATACGCAAACTAGAGACCATCTTACAATGGGATCACAGCCATGAAGCAGCAACTTAAAACGATTGTGGGCCAGGGTCGTAAATTAGGGAAGCCCATGGCCCTGTCCCTACTTCCTACCTGGGACATAACACCAAATTCGAAGCTCTATGCATAAGTCTCTCTGGGCTACCACCCTTACTCTTTTAATCCATATCACTCTCAAGTGCCTCTTAACACGTCTGTTTGCTTTCTTTCTCTTTCCTTTCTTTCTTTTCAACTTTTGCTGCATTCAGACAAGAATCCTTGCGCAGGGGCGAACTAAACCATTTTGTGCCTTTAAGACGTAAAAGGGGCCACAGAGAGCTTCCGGTATTTTTTGCAAATTCCAGTCTTTAAACCTTTTTATTCAGCCAATGTTAAATTGGTTTTGGCGCTAATTACCTAGAAATTTTAAAAACTGAAAACAAAAACAAATGTTTCATACCAGGCTTTTCAAGGGTCCTCCTCCCATTGAGGCCCTGGGTAATCAGTCCTACTTTGACCCCCCCATTACGATGCCCCTACTTCCAGCCCCCATGCTCAACTATACACCTAAGTTTTGTGTCTGCATCTTGCAGGGTTTTAATGCTATCAGCTGACCCTTCACTAAGTCCTGCCCCTCAAACACAGACTGATCAATCATAGTGTAGCACTGGCCAGCTCCATCAAGGTTTCACCAACACAGCTGTGCTCCATTGACTCTAATGCAATTGTTTCAGATGTCCTTTATTTTCAGGCTGGTTTTGTGGATTTGGGGCTAAATGTTGTGCCTGGGGCATGTCGTGTATTAATGATACTCATTACCTGGAGAGCGAGCTAGCTACTGAAGATATAGCTTACTGAATGTATACACATGCTAGTACAGGAACCAGCGAAGGGAAGCAGGGAAACTTTGCTGATATTCAACCAGCTGTGTGTCATTGCACTGTGCGCAGATGGACATTGTTTAGTTTTCCCTCCAGCTTCCCACCCACCCAGCTGCGGAGGACTGTGATGCCACACAACTGGTTCAATATCAGCAAAGTTTCCCTTTATATTCATTGTCTTGTGTGGTGATCAGCAGTGATGTGGTGGTTCACTTTTACACTGTGATCTGTAGCCTATAGTTCGGCTTTAGCTTCTAACTATCTTTGACTCAGCAGCAACAACAGGTTAAAAAGACAGTTTGAAATCCTGGATATGTTCTTCAAACGCAGACTGTAGACCCCTCTGTCTGCTTCTCTCTGGAATCACTGTTTCATTTCTCCAAAAATATGATAATATTTCTTCAGGGAGTTGCAGTTAGTTACACTGTGAGCTCCATGCTTACTCTGACAGCTTGTCAGACCATCACAAAGGGGCGGCGCTTAGCAATGGGTCAACTGATGCAACCACATTTCACTATGATGACACACACACACTCGGACTCATGAGGTGAAAACAACAGCTCATAAAGAAACACTGCAGGGAAACATAATCAAGGCAGGAATTAAGTTTCCTTTCAAAACCTAAATGGGAAAATAAATCAGTGTATAGTAGCAGCAGGCTGTATATAGTAGTGTATAAACCGAATTTGTGGTAGACAGAGATGATATATGCACATAGCAGGACGACTGCTTTCCCCATTTGTATGCAGCTGACATGCTTTTTGCACACATCTGCAAACGTCGTCTTTACGGAACAAACCAATGACTAAATAATCACACATGTGTTTTGAGTTGAAGGCATGTTGGGATATTCATGAACATGCTACAGTAAGATGGCTTCTCTGTTTCTAGTTCACACACACACACACACACACACACACACACACACACACACACACACACACACACACACACACATGCACAGCAGGATACTCTTCCTCTGAAGCTCTCTCTGGTCACACTGGTCCCACACAGCTGTGCGATGATGACAAGATACATCCAGAAACCACCCCAGCCCCTCCATCATCTCTCTCTCTCTCTCACACACACACACACACACACACACACACACACACACACACACACACACACACACACACACTCACGGTTACACCCTGTACCCTCCACACCCTCTCTCTCACTCTCCAACACCGGTTTGACAGCTGTGGAGCAGCTTGCCAGCAATGTCACGCAGATAGAAAGCTTTTAACACAGAGAGGTGTGTAATATTCATAAGGAGTGCTCCACTTACTGTGTAATAGACGTTGGCGAGTGTGAGTGTGAGCAACACTGATCTGGTCCTTTGGTGATGTGGTCTAATATAATATTAATGCCAGTTGTGTGAGATAGCTTCTACCCTGTTGTTCGTTCTGCCCCATTTCTCATGTGCGATGCACTCCCATGTTACAGCCGAGACGTACGATCGGAGCTTGTATGGCGTCGTATCTCGCAGCAGGGTGCTGCAATGCTATAGGGGAAAGGAAAAAGTTTTTGGGTGTACTTCTTTTGGGCTTTGTTCCAGCTGAGCCACATTCTTGTTCCTGCACACACGCACGCACACACTTTCCACCGTGTAGATGTAGGGCAGTGATAGATTGGCTTGGCAGGAAAACAAAGTCCACTATCGTTTTTGCTAACCAATTTGGCAGTGATCATCTAAGGGCACAGGGCGCTAAAGGTTTGTTTTCCTTGCTTTAAACCATAGTTTAAAAGTTCACTTTGTTGCACTTGCGCAATTGGCCCCTTCATGTTCTCACCGCCCAATTACAAGTGAACCAGGGCTGTAAACAGGAGTCACAAATAGTTCAGCTATATTGAGCCGTTTGGCCCATCTGCCATCCTGCAAGGTTGAAAGTTTCAGGCGATGCAGCAGTGGAGTCAAAACAAATCTGTGTTCTTGTAATTTAAATGAGCTGTGTGTGACATTCTGAGCATATCTATGAGTCAAAGTCTGATTCAGGCTGAATGCACCAACGTGATCTGGCAGAAATCTGTGGAATGACCACGACCTCTTAACACTGCATTCCTTAGTGGTGGCAAGTTATGTCTTAAAAGTGCGGGTGACACGGAAACAATGGAAACTCAATTAGGATCCTGTGTTATAGCAGACATACAAATTCCCTGGTTCAATAACGTCACACAATGGGCACATCAGGGTGGTGGAGTTGTTAAACACACAGGACTTTTACCCAGGAGACTGCTGTTTGTGTCCCATGTGAAACTAAAGGTCAACGTTGACTTCTTTGAACTTTACTTTACATCTGTATGTAGGTTACAAACTTAGGGTTTATTTTTTAACCAAAAAAACACTCTTTTTCTAAACCTCACCAAGTAGTTTGGGTGACAAAAGCCAAACATGCCACTACCATGTAATTCAACACATTACGCAGGCTGTTCTCATGCACCATTTGTACGTATACCTACGAAAGGTAATGCAACACAATTTCATGCATAACCCACGTAATCATGAGCCAGTAATTCGTGTTGCAATGATGTGACCAATGTGGTGATAGGAGTACAGAAGGATGTAGGAGAAAGACTGAAAGTCCATGAAAGTGCAGGTTCAGGCGGTGAATGGGTCAAACAACACAGGACTTTCCCTTGGGAGAAAGGTGTTAACGCCCCCTGTGAAACCAGGTGAACTTGGAGTCACTTTAAGGTGAGGACGGTCTCACTCCAAAGTTGTCGAAATCTGGTACTTGGGCACTGATTTGCAGCATCAGAAACCAACGTTAAAAGGCGTCCTTTAATGTCGCCATGATACGCGGTCGGTTACTGTTATAGTTTAACAGTGCCCAGCGGCATCAGGGGGAAACGCGGCGGGACAAGGACGACGAGGTTGTCGCTATGTTTCTTTTCCTAAACCTAACCAACTTAGCTTTATGTTAAGTCTGTAACTTAATGTTAAGCATATACATGTCATTCTAATTTGTTCGATTTCATACAAACAGCTAACAGTTCTAACAGCAATAACAGTGCTGGCAGAGCTAACGGTGTTAACGTGGCAGGGAACCAGAGGCTGGGCGTGATGTTTCTCCGATGAAACCGTTCTGCCACCATTGGTCTGGATGCCGTTATCAGCACTAATCGCTATATGAGCACAGTGCAGAGCGGCAGTGATTAGCTAACCAGTGGGATACACACACAGGGACGCACGTGCACTCACATGCACAGAAGGTTGGATTACAACACCCGCAGAAGGAGCGTGACTTCATTCAGTGTTTAGGACGCCATTGCTTCACTATATCTTTATATTTGTTGTTTGCTGGTATATTAATGCTCTGAATGCCATATAGACTCATATGAACAAAGCATGAAGGACTTCTTGCTGTAATTCTGGCCCCAGTGTCAATGAAGAAACAGCTGAATGTGCACATTAGTATGTCCTTGATTCATTTTGTTATGCTAGATCTTTGAAGCATGAGTAAATGCTGACTATCAGATGTAAAAATAAAAATGGTTGACGACTTAAAGTGAAAAAAAAAACATGAATAAATGAGCGGAGAGACAAATGCAGATGGGTCCATACAGGACACAAGGGGTCACTGAACGGTTTGGTGAGCAAGGAAATGAGATCAACCTCTGTAGCGATATAGACTTCACTGTCACCCGATCTGAACCCAGCTGAACACCTACGGGAGATTTTGGAGCACTTAAACCGTGACCGAGGGGAAGTTTGCCCCCGTTCATTTCTATTGAAAGACGACCAACACCTGCGTTTTCAGGTTACTCGGAGCCACCTGAGTTTGGATCTCATTATTCTCACCTGCTCGAATGAACCGCATTAAAGCAGTAAACACTCCGGGAATTTAATCCAAACATGCTTGTGAATGCAGCCTTAATTTGTTTTTACCGTCTGTCACCACCCTTTTATTTCCACTCTCTCATTTTTCTCCACCTTCCCCTTCCTTCCTTCCTTCCTTGTTTCCCTTCTTCTGTCACTTCCTTCCTTCCTTCCTTTCGCCTGCTATCCACCCCACCTCCTTTCTCACTCCATCTTTCCGTAACTAATGGTCCTTAAACGCAGCTCCAGCTGTCGTGGCGTTGGGACTAAATCACAACAATCATGAGTTATTATCAGCGGCGTGCTGACTGATTGTGCTAATGTCCACACTGATAGTATTAATGCCGGGGTTGATTGGAACACATCCATCATAATATTCCTGCCGATGAAGAGGTAATAACCGGCATTATCCTGATAATGAAAACGACTGTTAGGCTGAAGATTAAAACTAAACAGTGATAACAAGGGACTTCGTATTTGGGAATTACGGAGAGCAGAAGGAGAAATCGCCGCTCCTCTCCCCCTCCCCCCCCTCGCTGTTTCCTTTCTGTGATGATGTCCTTGCCTCTTCTCCTTTACCTCCCAGTTCATCCCATTTACTAATCGCCTACTAAATGCCTCATTTTGCTCCCTATACGTCATTTCTTTATGCCTCCTTTCTTAACCCCATCGCCCTGTTAGTCACCACCCTGTCTGCTTTCCTTCTTTATCTTCGCCTGCCTCCTCGTTCTTCTCCCCTCTTAGTAGACATCCCCCTCTTTTTCTCCCTAGTTCGTCCTTGTCTTTTATCTCTTTCCTTTCCTCTTTAACCCTCCTAATTCCTCCTCTCCATCCCTTCCATTTCCCTCTTATTTAACATCCCAACCGCTTATCCCCCCCCATTCCCGACTGTTTGTCCTTTCCCCATCTGCTCATTCTTCATTCTATTTGTAGAAATCCTCCCAGCTCCTTCCTCATTTTGTCTGCTTATTCTCTGACAATCCACCTGTTTTTTTTTCCCCTTCCCTCATCTTCGCTTGTTTGACAGCCCACCTGCTTTACCTCCTTATCCTCCCCAGCTTTTTTTTCTCCTCCTCTTTCTCTCTATATATCCCCACCTCTGTAGCAGCGAGGAGCCCTGTCCGTTTATGAGGGGGAGGGAGACGGGTGGGGAGGTACTGGAGGGAGTTTGAAGAGTTTTAATGAGCCAGCGCTCACACTTATGACAGGATGGGTAAGTGATGGAAAACTAATCTGTTTGAGAGAGAGAAAGTGTGTGTGGATGTACATATGGGTTTCTTTTTTTTGGGGGGGGGGATGTGTGTTGTTTTCCTGAGAGAATTCACCGGCTCACCAAGCAGAGACATTTTTAACTTGCGCAATCAATATGAGTGGGTGCGTGTATACGTAGTATGTGTGTGTTACACTGATGAATGGCCGAGCTCTTAATGTTCTCAACCACTCTGTGGACTAACTAGACTATTTAATCACCCTCTCTCATCCCCCCCACCGCCCGCCCTCCCGCCTCCTCCCCCGCCTCCTCTCTGTTTTTGCCTCTCTGCCAAAGCTGAGTGTACTGCTGAGGTTAGACAACACTTATTGTACAATACATTATCCCTGTGTGTGTTTGTGTGTGTGTGTGTGGGAGAGAGAGAGTGTGTGAGCATTAGCACTGCATCAGTCAGTGTCCAGCCTGCTGGCTCGTACACCTGTCGGCTCGTTATGGAGCACAGGAACAGATAGAGGTGGCACACAGAGCATAAATCTAACACACACACATGCTGCATGCACACACACACACACACACACACACACGCCTACACACATCCTTGTTATACTTGTGTTGACTTACCCTCACTCTCTAACTTCTCTTAACTCCCCCTCCCCCATCACCGCTAATTGCCTGACTGCAGCCATTACCTTAACTTTCACGTTTATGTGTGACACTTAAAATAACCGTTCTCCTAATGAGGTTCAGTGAGGGCTGCTCGCAAATTACTCTTTGACCGAGACCTTATAAGACAGTGGACATACATAGATAGCTCACACACACACACACACACACACACTGAGAGACAGGAACACACACCTTAACGAATGCACCTGCAATCTACCTGTAACTGGAGGTGGGTGTTGGCACGCAAGGCGATCGCTTTGTGTGAATAGACGTGCGTGCATGTGAGTGAGCCTGCAGCAGTAATGAGCGCAGGGCCATGGGACGCCCAAAGGCAAGGTTCCCTAACAGGGTCAGACTCAAGGACGCCTGGCACTGATCCACGCGCCCACCTACAGTACACACACATAAAACATATTGGACCAGCAGACTGCAAGCTGATCCAGCACCATTAAACAATGTGAGGAAACACATGCTTTTTGTTCATGGCACCCACCCGTCGTGTTTTCTCTCATTCTGTCCGTCATCTCTCTCTCGATTTTTACATACACACACACACACACACACACACACAGTGAAACACCCTCTATTCGTCCCCAAACGAACGAGAGATTCACGCTTCACTAGCAAAGACTCTCAGAGTGTAGGTTATTAATGAGAGCATGTCCTAACAACATTACAGAGCTACTGCCCCATGGAGAGGAGAGGAGAGGAGAGGAGAGAGACAAGACGTAAAGGAGAGGAGAAATAAGGGGTTAAGGAGGAAAGAAAAGCGTCAGGAAAGAGACGAGATGAGAAAAGAGAAGGAGAGGACATGATGACAGGAAAGAGAGATGGGAGAAGAGGAGAGCAGAAGCAAGAGGAGTCAATGATAGGAGAAATGATAAAAGAGGAGATGCGAGTGGAGAGGAAAATGAGGTGGACAAGGAGGCGAGAGAATAAGTGAAAGGAAAGAAGAGAGGGGGCAGAGGAGGAAAAAAGAAAGGGCAAGAGACGGGACAGATGGGGGAGACAAGAAGAGGAGAATTAATTGGGAGGTGGAGACAAAGAAAGGACAGGACAGGTGGACATAAGGAGAGGTGAAAAGAGACAAAGATGTGGAGGAGAGGAGAGAGAAGAAAGTAGAGTGAAGAAGAGAATAAACAAGGGACCAACTTGAGATGAAATCAACACAGCTGTGATACAGCAATCCACAACTTAAAGGTCCATTGTGTAAGATTTAGGGAGATATAGTGGCATCTAGTGGTGAGGATTGCAGATTGCAACCATCTGAAACTTCAGCTTTTTCTGTCTCTTCCTCTGCAATTAAAACCACTAAAACACTGAATCAAGTTACAAATTAATTTTTCTCCTACACTGTTCGGCGGATCACAGACCAGCCTGCTCTTTTTTCCTAAATCATGTGTTTGTTGCTGAAGGAAAAAAACATCAATTTGTGGTGTTGTACCGATGTAGTGTGTTTATTTTGAAAGACTGATTCAAGATTGATTTTAACCTTTTACATTTAAAAATATCTATAATCTATAATATGTATTTTTCTGATGGTCCTCGCCTTGGAGGGGCTTGGAGGGGAGCCAGTGTTTGGTTTGTCTGTTCTGGGCTACTGTAGAAACATGGCCATCTCTGTCTAAGAGGACGGAGAATGCTGTCCTTATAGCCCTATTCGCGTGGGATTAGTATTACCTGGTGACCTCTGGTAATTTGTAATAATTGCGGAGGATGTCTGTGATCTTGATCCCGTGCGAATGCGCCATGTCTGTAATTTGTAAAGTAAAAATTCCACCGCAAATGACCTACTATATTTTGCCAAACACAGACGTGATCATTCTAGTCCCGTGCGAATCTGCATCTCAGTGACTGGGGGGTATTTTAGTTGTTGTTGTTTTTATTGCGCGCCTTTTTTCTACTATGGAGGCTGCGGTGGAAATTATGAACGACAGTTTTGACAGCATTTTAGGTGCAAATTCAGGAGTCTCATCATCTTAGTACACAGTGTGGAGACCCATTTGCAGAAACAGCAAGCTCAGATCCATCAGAAGAGCGAAATTTCGGATGATATTGAGATGGATGACGTGCATAGCAGCATGTGATAAGCAACCTTTTTCTATCTTTCAACAGGCTTAATACAGAATACAGTGGATGTCTTCTTCTTCTTCGGATTTTATTGGCGGTTGGCAACTCAGCAGCAGATATTACAATGTGCACAGCTTTGACATCATATCCGGGCCGTAATGTCAGTAAATTCGAGTAAAATATAGACTTCGCTTATAAACACGGACGTTGGGGGGTAATTTACAAATTACCAGACATCCCCACGTAATACTAATCTTGTGCGAATAGGGCTTATGTAGCTATAAATGGCTCATTCTAAGGTAATAAAAACACAATGATTCTTATTTTCAGGTGATTATACACTAATGAAAACACACTTATTATATTATATTCCATTCCTGCCAATATATCCCCCGAAATCCTACACACTGGACCTTTAAATATAATTTCAGACAGGTTCGTAAAGTGGCGGTACCACATCTGTATTCGAATTCTGCCTTCATTTTGAACCCAACTACACACCTATAAAGTTTTGTGACTGCATCTTGCACGGCTGCGCTCAGACAGACATATAAACGCTTGGCAAAATACTCAACAGCACTTCTGTGGTAGTTTCTGGCAGCAATGGGTGTCAGCAGGGCCATGACAACACACACACACACACAGAGACTCACAGACTGTAACAATACCACTGTGTCGACTAGTATTAAAAGAGAGGAGAGGAAATAAGTAAGAGAACAGGAAATGAAAATGGGAAGGAAAAGGAGAAGAGAGGGAAGGAGCGAAGAGGAGAGAGGTTGAGTTGAGCATAGTAAAGGTGAGATCAAGAGAGGAAGAGGGAGGGTGTAGGTGGGGAGAAAAGAGGATAAGTATGAGAGGAAAGGAGAGGGGGGACAGATATGAGAAAATAGGAGAGGGAGGTGGAGGATGCAGAGTTGTGATGAGAAGAGAGGAGCCTCAGTAAGTGTGCTATTTGGATGCCCCTGTGGCATTACAGCAGCGATATTGGAAAAGTCATGATGGATGTGCTGCGTACTGCCGAGGAGACAGTGCCATCTAGTGATTGGTCCCCGAAACTCTGTCCTTCAGTGAGAACCACTGAGCCCTGCACCCCTCGTGTCACACTCACTCTCACCTACACAAACTGTACTGTAATGCATAAACATCCTCCTCCCCGCCGCTTCACACTCAAACAATCTGCTGCTCACGGTCATTTTTCACCCCAGGCCGTGTGTCATTATGGAGGCAACATGCGCCGTCACACAAACTGAGCGCAAAAACATATTTAGAATTGATAGCCAGTCTCGTGAGCCTCGCCATCTGAGTGTGTGTGTGTGTGTGTGTGTGTGTGTGTGTGTGTGTGTGTGTGTGAGTGTGTGTGTTTGTGCTGCTTGGCTTTTATTGTGTAAGTGATCTGGGGAGCGTTATGGGAGCAGAGCGATAAGCCTGGTGTCACTGGCGTCTAATCATACTCCATGTTCCTTATCGGCTCCAGGCTCAGGAGACGGAATGAACTGTGGAGAGGGAGAAGAGGAGGAGGAGGAGAAAGAAGAGGGGAAGGGGGATACGGTGGGAACTGGAGATGGAGGAAGAAGGGGAGAGAGCAAGAGGCAATAGGGGAAGAGAGATGTGGAGGAGGAGAAAAAGTAGAAGATGAGAGAGGTGAGGGGGGAGTAGAGGACATGAGAGAGGAAGGAGTGGAGATTTAAGGGTCTGCTGCACTAAAAGCATATAAAGAACCAATGCCAAGCCCCGTGTCCCGACTCACCTCACCACCCACACAGCACAAACCCACCTTGTGTAAGAGGATCTGCTTCTTCAGTGCAACTTCCCACTGAGTGCATGTGTGGGTATGTAGCCTGTGTGTGTGTGTGTGTGTGTATGTGTGTGTGTGTGTGTGTGTTGGGGTTATCAGGAGTGCTAAGGATGGGTGGTAATTGAATAATGACAGTAACGCCTCTGATGGATTACCTGTCAGTCTTCCCTCTTCTCTCCCTCCATCACTGTCATCCCTCTCTTCTCTGCCGCTCTCGCCTCGCAACCTCCGGTCAAATTGTCTCCCGTCCCGTGCCGTCACCCGTGCCAGTGGAGATAAAGACACCCACAAACACGCAAGATGACACGCCTGCGTGGGTTCGCGCACACAGCCACTCTGCAAACATGCATCATCACACACTTTTATCTGCACGTTAGTGTCCACAAGGAGTGGAGGAAATATTCAGATCCGTAAGATCCACTCCGAATGTGTTTTTCTTGTGATTAACATCCCCTAAAATTTCTGACCTTGACTATACTGGCACGTATCTGCGCAAAGATTGTCACTAAAGAGGCGTTTTCCACGTTCATCCACTGAAGTGGGCGACATCTGTTCCCTTAAGTCTAAATCTTAAACATTCACAGGGCGTGAGGCGAAGGCATGATTCCCCCCTTATTTTGCCTTATCTCATTGGCTTACCCTTAGTGCGTTCATACATCCAAACTGATGTTCCACGTTAAAATAAGAGCCCTGTTGTTTGAGGTAACAGAGCGTTCTATTTCTATGTGAATTAACGAGCCATTAAGGTAATCATATATTCACTCGGCCTGGCGCTCTGCTGCTCCTTTTTCCCAGACGGAGTGCCCAGAGTATGCGCTGCTGCTCCGAGAGTGTGGTGCTCTGAATAACTGAACGGTTCATTCCAACAGTGCTCTGAATTTACCAAGCAGCAACCTCCAGGGATGACAAGTGAAGCCAATGCGGAAGTGCCAAAAACTGCAGTTCGTTGAATGGCCACTTGAGGCAGGCTCCAAAAGCGAGTCAATACCCATAGACCCCCATGTTAAAATGCCCAACTTTACAGCAGAAATAAACAAGTTTACAGCCTGGTACCCTGGTACAAAAACGGTTTTGGTCTCTATAGCCAAAGAGGGGGGGGGGGGGGGGGGGGGGGGGGGGTGAAGGGCGTGGTCACTTTGAGTGACAGGTGGCACCATCACGGGTGGCTAACTAGCCGCTGGCTGTCTGGTAGGCGTCATCTCAGCTAATTCCCAAGTCACTGAACCTGACCTCTCAGCCGTGTTTGTGCCTTTTGGATGTTTTGTTTTTCGTGATGGAGCTGCCACCAGGCGGGAGCATGAGCAGGAGCAGCCCCTGATATTCTTGCCCATACCCTAACCAGTTTCACTCATCTTGCCGAAACATAACCAATCCCACCAACTAAGGCAACGAGCACTAACCATTCAGAAGGAGAGCAGGGCGGGTCATGCCTTCTCCATCCCACGAAAAAAAAAAAATGGCACCACAGACAGGCTAGATTAGGTACATCACTAATACAGAAGCCAGTCGTTGTCTTAAGCCCCGTTTCCACCAAGCAGTACGGTATGGTCTAGTTCAGTTCAGTTCAGTACGCATTTTTCCCGTGTCCACTGTGAAAAGTTGTGGATGGTACCAACCGTTCTGTCCAGTCCCTATTTTTTGGTCCAACCTGTGCTGGGGTAGCTAGCACACAGATCTGGTACTAAAAGGTGGACTGAGTTGTGGCTGGTTTTGAGGCTCATGTAGCCACTGTTCATACCGTGGAGAGTTTTATTAGTAAACTGTAACTATAAAATGAAAGGATGTTTTGCTGCCTCTTGCAGCAGCTGGAGTCGGAGAAAAAATAATTGAATTCACTGGGCCGACAGCCGGCAACTTTTAAGATGGAACTTGTAATGTTACTCGATGTATGAGCTGACGACAAGAATCCATCAGCACACTTTAAATTTCAATGTGACAACTTTGATCATGCCATTATGCACAGTTGTGTTTCCTCCTGCTCAGCTCATAGACTTCACACTGTGATGACCTCATATATTTTTAAATCACTTTTCTCGGCTCCAGGATAGTTTTACATATATGAAACCTCCATGGCTCAAAAATTCAGAATAGAAAGATTCATGTTGATCTTTTCTGCAGTTTGTGGTGTCAAGAGTTTCAAAGACGTGTCTTTTACAGTGGTGGTCTATGGGAAAATGTTTTTTTTTTTCATTGCAATACCGCAAGTGGCCACCGGGAACAATTGCTGCAAAGCTAATAGGCTTTCCTAGGGGCCTGGCATATGCGCAGGCATATGGGATAACGGGATATACACGCCACTTTTTCTGGTCGTTAGAAATATATCCATTCGGGGTGTCGGTGGCTTAGTGGATAGCACTCTTTGCACTTGTCTATCCTGTCGATTAAAGCTTAAAATGCCCAAAAAAAATCTTAAAAAAAAAAAGAAATATATCCATTCGTAGGCCAAAAAGTCATTAGACTTTTTAGGAGAGTGGACCCACTTCCTCCACGCTAACCCATGTACCCAGCAGTACCCCCACGTCATCATCTACTATGACACCATCGAATAAATGTAAAACGTATGCTATAATATTTCATTTTGAAATGTAGTGGAGAAGTAGTAGAAGTGAAAGGGCAAGAAGTGATGATACTAATGTATGTATGAATACCTAAAACTGTACTCAATCATCGTGCCTGAGAGACTTTATTGTTGTAGCTTAACTTCTATTAGGTAATTTAATCTATAACAGTGTATCATGTTTTAAAGGATTTTTTTTTTTTTGTAAAATCTGAATATCCAGCAAGTAAAAAAGTAAAACATCCCCCCTTGACATGCAGTGAAGAAGAAAAAATGGCATAAATGGAAATACATCAAAGTGCAGTTTTGAGGTCAAAATGTATTTGACTTGTTCATGATTTTTATACGAGGTTTTAACTGTAGGTTTGGGGGAGTTTGGCTGTATATGGTTTGTTGATCTCTTTACTCATTTTTTACACTCTTGTAATCTGTTTTTATAAGTGCAAAATGATTAAATTACGAGTCAATTTCCACCACTGGCATTATACGGTTTCCTCGCCTCCAACTTGAGGGCTTTAAGGCCACATTAGTTGTTTTTATTTGTGCATTACAGCAAAATGGCCAGCAAGAGAGCTGAGGATTGAGAGCGATTGCAGCACTCTGCTGCAATGCAGTTTAATCTACAGTATCTGCTCGCTGCTAAATGGTACTCCTCCGTCACAGACACAGACTTCCTCTAAAGGATTAATGTTGTAAATGAGGTGAAGCAGTGCCAGCAGGGGCATTTGGTGCACGCTGAGCAGAGGTCTGTCTCCACGCCGAGCCCACCTATGAGGATTTTGTGTCCCTGATTCACCTGTCTACCTGGGAGGTGCTTCTCTCCACCTGAGTGAGCACCTGAGTCTCTGTATGTAGGTCTTTGTCTGTGTGACCTCCATTATTTTTTCGACTTCTCTACGTCCTAATTCCTCCCCTTGTTCTCTCCTTCCTTCCCCAAATGACCGAGAGGGAGCAAACAGCCTATTTCTGAGTGAATGAGTGTGCTGAGAGCGAGAGGAAGGAGTGTGAGATGGACCAAAAGAGATGATATCGAGCATAATTCATTTCCACACAGATATCATGTGCCTGTTCCGGGATAATTAGAAGTCAGCCAGAAAGGACCAGAGAGGATTATTTTCTTTATCATCATTCATTTAATTGGTTGAAAAAAAAAGAAGATTTGCAGCACTACATTTTTTAAGCTGTGAGGAGTATTTACATCATTCGAAGCCTGTCGGACAACAGTAGAAACAGCACCAATGGTACAAACCAGAGTTGAATTAGTACAACAGATATGCCTTTTACCCTTTGCAAATGAGGTGCAAAATATCGCTCCTCTCAAGAATTATGGCGTCTTCCATCACGCACATTCACACTTGGGGAGTTCTTGTGACTATTTTATTTCAAAATGAAGGCATTAGGGTTTCTTTCAAAGCAGAGTCCTGCAAAAACCCGCATTAGTATCTGTTGTATTAGCTCTAACTCATTGGATTTTTTTGCAGTACGATGAGGTCAAAAACCACAGTTTGACGAGGAGAACTTCATCCGGTTTATCAGTTTATTGCCGAGCTCTGTGGTGCAGAACGGGAGAGAAAATAATAAAAGTGGAGACGACAACTAAAGCCCAGAATTACAGTCCGTTATACATTTTACAGTACATGATTCAGTAGGTCAAGTGAGGCTTTAAATGAGCTTCTGATCTAAGCGTGATTCTGTAATTACGCTGCCTTAAACATGTCAGAAAAATAAATCTACAGAGCACATTCATTCAGTAATACTCTGTGACAATTCTTGATGATATCACAAACTGCCTCAGACATCCTCCTGTTGGTAACTTATCCATGTCTGGCTGGTATTATCAATCTTAAAGTATAAATGATAAATGGTAGTAAAATGCAGCAGGAGTCCTTTACGGCTTAAAGCAGGACAGACAAAGTGGGTGTAAGAGAGCACATTTTGGGAGTTGTTGTCACAGATGAGAAAAATATCAAGGCTTTTTAAACAAAAAGACTCACTCAGGGGTCACTGGAGGCAGCCCAAGCCCTAATCCAGTTTCTCCTCTAACTGTATAGTGTAACAATACACTGCGAGCTGGCATCGTCCAGTCCACCATACCAGACGTGAGAAAGCAGTGATCCAAAGTCCTAAGCTATACAAGCCATGGGAAAGCAGCAATCCTATCAACACACTAACACATAGGCACATAAACATACACACACACACACACATACACACACACAGTTTTTCTCACTTGCACACAAACAGTATGATATGCCAGACTGCCAATTAGGACAATAATGGCTGTGGGAAAAAGTCTATACTCACACACACACATACAGTAACTGAGACGTCTAAGCTCAGAGTTAATAGCACCCAGTTGTTCAGTGCCAGAGACAAACCCTGTGGGAGGGAGGTGGGGGGTGTATGGGTGGTGCTGAAGCTCAGACTAATGCAGCACAATTTCTAACAAACAAACAGGATAGGAAGTCTTAACAGGGCCTTTTTTTGTTTGTATCTCCACTAAAATCTGTATCAAAATCTTTTTAAAGAGCTTTAAAAAGAGACACAATCCATCCATAATATAAGAACTACAAATGTTTACTCGCACTTATGTTCTATTTTATGGTTTTCTATTTCCTACCCATTCTGCCAAGTGTCCTTTTTAACGTAAGCTCAATTTTAGGGACATTTTCTGAAGTTTTTCGTAGCAGATTAGCCCCTCTTAGCGATATCCAGGCAAGCCGCCAGATTAAAATGTTGGCATTGTACGTTTCTGCAAACCACATATCTGTTACCTTTGTACATTTATCAACATGACGCATTCTCACTCCGGCCTCGTCACATTTGGACGTTTGGTCATGGACTTTCCACATCCACATATGATATGAAAGGTACCCTGGATGTGTTGGTTGTTGATGTTCTCGGACGCCGTCTCAAGTTCTGCCTGTTACATGCATTGTCTTCTTTCCAAGTACACTTCTGTTTTCACAGGAAATTTACATTGTTACGACACCGTGAATTGACAACGAAAACACATGGCTGGGTTCAGGAATTTAGAATCTCACAGGACTCGAACACCGCTCTCTCAGGTGAAAGTCGATTTTTGTTTGACCCATCTACCCCACTTGGACTTTTGCCGCCTTATCTTTCAATCTTATCCAGCCACGTTCCCCCCGACGCTGGTGGGCATCATTAAACTACAACAGCAACCGGATGAGTATCATGCCGATGTTAAAGAGCACCTTTTGTCATTGGTTTCTGGTGCCACAAGACACTGCCCAAGCGCTGGATTTCGACGACTTCAGAGTGAGACCAGGCTCGCGCTGACATAGCTCAGGATATCCAGTTCTATTGGCATCGAATGTATCAACGAGAGTGCGTCTGGATGATCCATAATTATAAAGATAAGTTCCTAAATACTGGAGGGCTGAATCAAAGTGCACGGAAAAAAGGGTACTGCTTTCTTGAAGGGATAGTGCACCCAAAAATGAAAATTCAGCCATTATCTACTCACCCATATGCTGATGGAGGCTCAGGTGAAGTTTTTTCAGGCTACAATGAGGCTAAAAGTTCAAATGACGTTTTTTCCAAACAACTTTTCATGTCGGGGCTTCAGGACACTTGGATCACTACGTTGTGGTTTCAATTATGTGTTTTTGGACGTTTTATTCTTGGGCGCCGTCAGCCTCCATTAGGTGGAGTTGTGTTGCTACCCCCTCTCCCCTTGGATCTCCGCAAGTGATGTGAGGACTCTAAAACTTCACCTGAGCCTCCCTCGGCATATGGGTGAGTAGATAATGATGCCGGCAAAAGCCTCGAAACAAACAATGTAGAATGCTGAACTGGCAACCACATTGCGCAATATTGTCCGCAAGGAAATATCAGATGCATCTGACACAAAGTTGCAAACTGTGAAAGAACTAATTGCAAAATGAAGGGTGGAGAAATGTGAAGGGAGTTTGGGATCTTTTGAACCCTTTGCTAATGTCTCAACCAAGCAGCTTTCGCAACCCAAAAAGGAGCAGGAGAACATTGACGTAGTTCAGATTGCATGCATATGAGCTGAGTTTGTCTTTAGGAGGAGGGGGTGGTGGAGCAGCCACAACAAAGCTGGGTGTTTTTAATGACAGCTCTGAAAATTTCCAGCTGTGTTTGTGACGACCACACCACATATTTTAAACCAAAACATGTTTTCCTAACCCTAACCAAGTGGTTTTTGTGTCTGCACCTAACCGCACGTTAACCACAGTGTTGTCACATCAAATTAAAAATTAAAATGTGGAGAAAGGAAGTTTCAACTTGTCCTCGACATATGAAATGTAGAAATGTAACATTTGTGGTTTGCAGAAATGTTCAATGCCAGTATTTATCTTGGCGAATGGATTGCAATGTCCTCCCCGCCAGCCAGCACACTAGAGTGAAGCACTAGGTGCAAGAAGGACAAGGACATAATAACAGAGAATGGGTGGTGAAACGCAGGGAGAAAACAAACACAAGAAGCAAAGCAAAGAGGACGAGAGACGGCGAGACGGAGAGGCAGAGGGACACAGATGGCAGCGAAGGAAGGCAGAAGGGGAGGACGGAGACAGAGGGATGGGATGGAAGTTGATGTGTTGGATGTCTTCCTCCTGCTCCATCAGCAGAAGCCTGTTGGAGGGAAAGCGCAATAATGAGAACAGCTGCAGTGGACACACACACACACACACACACACAAAGGAGAACACACTCCTCTAGCCACTTAGCCGCCCATTTCGTCAGCAGATCCACGTAAACACCCTTTTTACACACAAGCAAAAGCACACCATCACTCTTACCCTCACACTCGAAGGCCTGCAGCGTGGTGGTGTAAGTGGGGCCCAGCCAGGAGGTGTAGCTACCCAGAACCCTCTGCAGGTGGTGGGTGGCATCACTGAAGAGCAGATCGGATTCGCCGTAGCCTGCTGAGCTGAACAGGCGGAAGCCCTCGGTGGCGTTGCCAAACGCATTCTGCAGGAGGGAGAAAGTGTGTGACAGGACTTAATGCATGCGGGCATGCATGGATGTGCGTTGGCGTGCACTGTGTATGTGCGTGTGTGTTTCTTTGGGTTTGTGTGTGTGTGTGTGTGTGTAGCCAGGGGATCAGCACAGGACGTATCAGTCATCCTGGCGTCTCCCACACACACTCAGTAAGGAAGAAGGATGACAGTTTAGCAGAAACCTGCGCTCTGAGACGTGCTGATCGATAACACTGACTCCACGGAGATGAGAAAGACGTAAACACACATATCTGGAGAATAATACACACACACACACGCGCGCAGCTGATGCAATTTCTGTCCGCACCCACCTGTAAACGTTCCAGGAACTTCCAGACGCGACACTTGTCCTCCAAGCGCACCACAACAGCATTAGCAGGGACGGCTGCCAGGTGGCATCGCTCAAACTCGTCCAGACCTGCCTCAGTTCCATCTGGGCACAGCAGCTTCAGGTCCTCCAGCTCCAGATCCAGAGCCCAGGACTCCTGGTTCTTACCTGGGCGGCAGAGGAGTGAAAGAGTTTCAGATTTTAATTCAAGCCCAGAACACCCATTCAGAGAAGCAGCATTATCATGTATTGCACCGAGACCTTCTTGAAGAGGTGGTCTCGGTCCGGTTACAAACGAACTCTGGTGCGGTTCGTTTGTGGTGAGAACGTGTTCCGACCTCGATCTGAACCAAGTGCAGTCACATGACACATTGTTTGGGTTAAACATGAGCATGTTACAGTCCTGGAGGATTATTAATGTGCACCTCCTCCTGTACTGCCTTAATATGCACATTCAGCACATCCAATGCATCAAAACATTGTTTTCTAGTTGGAGCCGCGCCTCGTTTTCAAACTGTATGGTTTGACTAAAATGAACAATGACAGCAATATAGTCCACGATGAGCAGCGCTGAAATCAACCTGCGTAGTTGTCCCTCCATTGTGACATTAGAAAGTGTCACAATTATCTTGCTAGTGTGCTCTTCTTCAACGTTTTGTTTACTTCCTGGATTTTTCCCACATGGAAATTCTGACCAATCAAGAGCAGCTTTCTCACACAAGGCATTTGATCTGGTCCGCTTGTAAATGCTGCCGTGAGAACACGAACCAACTCTAGGCAATTATGCAACTTTGTGACAAAATTAGTCCCTGATTCGGACCAAAGCAAGACAACTCTAGGTCTGAAAGCACCCTTCAAGGGGTTCGGAGGATGGGGTCTCCAAAACCAAAAATACATGAAAAAAGTGCAAGGAATTAATTACACAGCATGCGCATTTGCCCCAATGTAAGCTACAAATGTTAGCATCTCGGCAAACTAGCTTCTGTCAGTAGGCATGTTAGGGGCATGTTATTAGCGAACTACATTATTTCGTCGCATTACAGTCAGAAAAATATATGTCCACAACTGACACATCCACCGTGTGGGAACCAAGATGCAACAATATAAGAGTTTAGGCTAACATTAGTTGCTCTGTCCCGCTCTTCACTTTGTTTGGAGAAGTTTGGATAGTGTTATATTCGCCAAATTAATCATTAGCTGGTGAGGATGCTGACTTCTTGCAAGAGACATGGCTTGAGGTTTTTTAGCATTTTCTTAATGTAGCGCAGCAATAGAGAGTATACGTAGCAATTTTTTCTTGCAGTTTGCAGTATACCCACCTATCAGTCAAAAAGCTATCGGAATATATAAGAGAGTATACCCACTTCCTCCTTGGTGTCCTATCCATCTACCTAGTAGTACACCAACGTCATCCACTACCACTGCACCACTGCCTTTTACAGTTCTCTTCTTCTTCTTAAAGCAGCCAACATTTCAACCAACTCACAGAGTGTTAGCACAAGAATTAGTTTACACTAGCCTACTTTTGTTTATCCGTCTGAAATTGACCCAGGACTGTAATTGTGGTTTGGTAGCAACGCTAATGCTGCACTCCCATGGAATCGGGCAGACGGCAGACGGCAGACGAACAGTACTGTCAGATGGCATGGGAATAACAAACAGTCTGACAGAATGGCAGGACGGCAAAATCAAACCCCACATATGACGCTATGTTGCGATGGTGCTGCTGAACTGTTACAAAGAATGGAATAAAATATATAAAAATGATATAGTGTCTATTATTATTATATGCAATTATCCTAGTTATGTCCACTAATTGGCCAGATCGCCCATGTTTTCTCTTTGTGTTAGGGAGCTACATAACATCTTAATTGTTGTAGGTTTATTGTTGTTGCTGTCGTTATTGTTGCATTGACTTGATGTTGTGCAATCTTGCTATTGTTATCGCTGAAGCCGTTGTGTCATGAATATGTTCTATCTTGTAATTGTGTTTTTTATTTAATAGTGTCTTTTAGCAGAGAAATTGTTTTCTGTTTCCTGCCCGGGGACAAGAGATGAAAATTAGCTGTGCATTGTCCCTGTTAAATAAATAAAATCTGCTACTTCTCATTGTTATATCATATTCAATATAACATTGATTAGCAAACTCTTTTCTCCACCTTTTTAGTTCATTGTTAGTCACTCTTGTACTTATCATACTCCTGTTGTTACTCTGTAAGGCACTGGTTTCTGCTTCTGCTCCTTGAAAACACGTCTGTCTTGTATATTACTATATCTTATTTGTATATTTTGCCAGACATTTAATACTCTGTTCTTTCTAAAACTGGGCCCGGTGAGTGACCCTGATGCGCAGACCCCACTGTTGTCTGGTTGTTACTAGTTGTGAATGTTAAATTGCGGTTACTGTACTTAGTGTAGCTGTAATTTGAGGCATTTTCTGACACAAGAATTTCCTTTGAGATAAATTAAGTTCTGTTGAATTAAATAGAAATGAATTGAGATTCTATCAAGGAGGATGACAAAAAGGTTTTAACTTTGGAAGGCAGTGCTGTGTACCTTTGCTGTTTCTGGTATTCTCTGCTGACCTTATCTACTGTCACTGTCCTGCTCTCGCCCACTAAAATGACACACAGTTTGTCACCTAGCATCTGCCTGATTCCTTGTGAATGCAGCATAACAAATGCTCATATGAGGACATCATGTTTTGGGTTTACGTGACCTTATACTTCATTCTACTTAACTTAGACCTGTTGTCCTTGTTCGTGGACACTTTTATGTGCCATCTAGTAGTAGTAAGAGCACAGTACACTAATCCATGTAAAGACAATCCGGAAACAAAAGTGGACAAAATACAAAACCTGATCACATTTATGATTAATACTGTTTGTAGTTTGATATGGGAACAAATTTGACCAATTTTAACAGTTAAAAGCTAAGACACTGTTGATTAGGAGGTACTGGTTTGAAGACATTGGCATTTTACTATCATCTTGTTTTAGGGCATTGGGACGTCATTGTTGTCTCATTTGAGGACACTGGGACTTTATTATCATTGACAATGTTTCCTTTTTTATACTTATTGGGTCCTACTGATCTCAAAAGCTAGTAGAAATTAAAAATGCACACCAAACAAAAGTTCAGGTCTCAAGTGGACAGAGTTTATGGAGGCTAATATTGCTAATTTGATGTGCTGCAGTGTAACCCGGAAGAGTCTCTCAAAAAATGATAACATTATAAGTTACTTACATCATGTGTTATATTGTTTATGTTGTCACCTAAAATTTAAGATACCCAACAGCTCAGTACTCAGTAATTAGTTTGAGATTTGATCACTCAATTATTGCTAAATTAACATATATTTCAAATAGTGTATTTCTCATTTAGAGCTGAGTCTGAGTGTTGACTTTATATTTTCAGTATTTCACGTTTTAATATTGAGAGATTTGGTTGGCCAGCTAAGAGTTTAAAAGCACACAAACTCTCATTTAGCCAAACAAATAATTAGAGGCAAAAATAAACCACCTTGAAGCTACTTTGTGTCTCTAGACGACAGCACAGACCTCCTGTGTTTTCTTGACCTCCGTTAATTGGTCTGACTCCGGACATTTCTGAACCATATGAGAAAGCATGCTTCGTTAAACAGCTACAGTGTTTGTGGAGCTGGCGTCAAACTGCTCCTTCTCAGCTGCACCGGCAGAGTCTGTGTAGCGTGACTGTGATAATGATCACCATTAATTTTGGATGTTGCCCAAAGCGGAGGAGCAGATGCAGCAAACAAAGAATTAGGGCATTTTCTCTACCGGACCAAAATGTCTGCACCACTGTCTGTCCCTTCATGTCCGTGTGATGACTGTTTCTCACTTATGATCTCTTTTATTTTTATCTCTCTGTTGACCTCTGTCTCACTGACACAAACATATCTGTATTTAAATTTCATCATTGCTGCTCTTCTTTGTTATTATCATCATTGTTTTTCATTTATAATGCACTGACTGTCTCATCTGGTTTTGTAACGTGTCCTTGGGTGACTTGAAAGGCACCTATAAATAAACTGTGTGATCATTATTATATCATGTACCATATAAACAGCAATCTGTTCGCTGTAATCTGGATGTCACACACTGTTTAACATTGTGAAACACTGACATCCTGTGTCGTCACACGGAGTAGCACCCTCTCTCTCTGTCTGCTGGCCCCGAATAACCTCATCATGCATCATTTAAATTATAAATTATATCATTATATAACCACTGGTGTTTTCCTTAAAATACACATTAACACCGACCGTCCAAGTTGTCAAAGATTGTCGTGTGCTTGACGAAGGCCACGTCCCCGAGGTTCTCCGCCACACACCTGAAAGAAACACACATGAATAATGGGACTCATTTAGTCTATAAATAGATGACTAAAGTGGAAATCAGCACACTTGGGAACGTGTTATTGTAACAGCATGACTCTGGAGATCACAAGTAAACTCCCTCTGCTGCCTATTGTTGCACTTCAAAAATTAATAACAGCCCCTGTAGCTCTTTTATTCCCATCTCAAACACGCTGAACTGCTGCACCAACTGTTACTGTGTTACACACAGTGATATTTGTGGATGTAATCACGCTGTTGTCTGCAATTATGGCCTGCCAGCAATGACTGAAACTCACATTTTATAAAGAAATTGCAGCAAACAGGAACTGACAATTTAAGATGTTTATGTTTACTGTCTGTTTTAGAGGCACAGTTCATTCCATAATCAAAAATTCACGTTTTTAATTTTACCTGTAGTGCTGTTTATTAGTCTGGATGTTTTGGTGTGAGTTGCTGAGTGTTGGAAATATCAGCCGTAGAGATATCTGCCTTCTATTGAATATAATGGGACAACGGCACTCGGCTTGTAGTGCTCAAAATACCAATCGTATCAACACACAGGATCAAGTGTGTATCTAATCATGGACGAGAGATTCGTCCTTGTGACAGCTCGAGATGTAAACACTATTGGCGTCCTCTTCAGCTGATCCGTAATGTTAGCTAGCTCAGAGGTGCTGGGCAGAGTTGGGTATTGAAAAATATGTTGTTTTAACCCTTCGAAACCTGGAGCGACATCACTGTTCTTGTGTTGATTTCACACGCCTATCGTAAGTATTTGAACCCTTGAGTCTTCAGCAAAAATCTCTTTCAAAAACGTGGCGAAAAGGCAATGAGCAACTTGGTGAGGAATGTCCCGCCAATTGCAAAAATAAATAATGATAATAACAGTTATAATGGATTTAGAAAATTTTTTTTAAAAAGGAAAAAAAGAAAAAAGCAAGGGAAAATTAGTTTTTGTAATTATTATTACATTCTAAATTGTGTTAAAATTATTTATAGAATTATTTTGAATTAATTCAATTACATATTTTTAAGCATAGTTTGTTTTTAACTTTCTCTTTCTTTTTTTTTTTTCCTTTTTACTAATTTTCTTGTTTTTAATTTTCTTCTTGCTTATTTTTTGAGTCATTTTATCTTTCGTTGCTCATTGCCTTCTTCCCATATCTTTAAAAGCAATCAAGCCAATTTGCTCAGGTTTCAAAAGTTTCAAGAACAAGTACTTTTCATGTTCTTTTTTGTAAAGTGCACTTCTACTCTTTACTCAAGTATATATTTTAGCCGGTAATCTACTTTTTACTTCCCTGCATTTGCCATTTATACCTTTGTTACAACTAGTCTACTCTAAATGCAGGGCTTGAGTGTAGGGGGGAGCATCTCTACTGCAGATGTTTAATTTCCAGCTGCCTGGAAGAAAAAGAAGCACCACCTGTATTTTGACCACGATCCAATGACGGAGCACAAACTCAGAGCAAGAGACAGCTTATAGCTATAATCCCTGTTTACATCAGGTTACAGTTTTGTACCAAAATCTAAAATACACATGATGAAGTGTGCTGTGCCTCAGAAAATTTGAGATCCGTCCTTTTGAAAGTTCCTCTTCTAACCTCCACAAGTGCAACAACAATAGCCACTGCTCTTTACTTTGTTTGTTTCATTGTTTTCCACAGGTCCACACGTAACTTGTACTTTGAGTAATTTATTAGCCAGATACTTTTTCACTTTAACTTGAGTAGCCTATAGATTTTCAGTACTCTGTCCACCACTGGCGTAGGCGAGCTAGCAGTAGATGCACACTTCCTCCTGTGTCATGATACAGTTGGCAGGTGTAGTTTGGTGCAAAGAAAATAGCTCCTAAATGAAACTGCTCACAGCACCGGGTCATGATTTCGGCAAAGAGACATTGCTGTTGAGTACTTCAAATGTGCTTTTTTGCTGCCTTGAGCACCACAAGCTGAGCACCATCTAGCTCCATGACACTGGAGAGAAGGCCGACATCTCTACGGCTGATGTCTCCAACACTCTGCACCTCACACCAAAACATCTCGAGCAATAAACAGCACTACTGCCCCTTTGATAAATGAACTTTCTGTCTGGCACGATCATGTGACATCATATTCACTGTTTATTCTCTGTGTTATTACTGTCATCACTCACCTTTTTACAGGCAGCTTTAATGACTGTTTTCCTTTATGGAGACAGTGGGCTGAGACAGATATAAAGTAGTGGGGACACAGAGGCAGAGGTCGTAACAGCTACTCCACCTCCGGGTGCCATTAATACATTATTATTATTTCCCATGTTATTAGAGTGAGTGTTGTACCTCAGCGCCCCCGCCTCTCCGTAGTGCCTCTCTCTGTGGTTGTTGGCACAGATGTGCCTGTCGTTCTCGTCTCCTATGCACGCCTCGCACAGGTTCTTGGGGTTGTTGCCTCTCGGGTCGTGCTGGGCGTCCTTAACACCTGGCACACAGCTGTAACCAAAGAAGTTGCCCACGGCTGGTGAGGAATACAAAGAGAGAGTTAGAGGGAGAATAGGAGAAGCTAAAGGAGATCATTCATGTTTTTAATTAAAAGACAATGCTCTAATTAGACACTTCTAACTTATCCTGTACTCACCTAGAATTAATGATTTCAGGTCTATTTAAGACAAGTTGTGTGAGCTATCATTAACTCTTCAAGCTGAAACGCTTTGAATTTATTCATCAAATACAAACATATTATCTGGATATGTGATTAGAAATTAGAAAGGTTGGTTACTTTGCCAGGTTTCTTTGTTTTATGTGACAGTACACTGAATATATTTGGGCTTTGGATTTGACAGCAGCTTGGCTAACAGCCTTTTATAATAAGTATTCATCTATAATTTTCTTATAAAGAGTTTTTATTTTGTTATATTTTGTTGTCTACAGTGTTAACTGACATGTCAATAAAGTTTGTTTTTTTCCTGCCTGCTGCAATATGACGGACATATGCTTCATTTGTTGTTTGTCCTTTGTACTCGCCGTAAGTTGTTACTGAGCTTTTGCGGTCGTAGCACCTACATTTTGGGATGCTCTGCCTGCTCCCTTGCGATCTGCTGACTCTGTGGTTTCTTTTAAAAGCTAGTTAAAACACATCTGTTTGAACAGGCGCTTGAGTAATTTGTATGAACCAGAGCATTATCTTTTCAAATTTTATGTATTGTTGTTGTTGTGTAGTGTGAATTCTTCTGTATTTTTTTTCTTGTGTGTGCAAATAGTTTTGCTAGTTGCTAGTACTCTTGGCACTATGTGGCTCATGTAGTCACTCTGTCTCTGTGATTTCTTTCTTGTTGTATAATGCCCTTGTGAAGCACTTTGTGACCTGTGCCTGTGAAAAGCACTATATAAATAAATTTTACTTACTTACTTACAACGATGGAAAAAAAACATCATAAGATGTTAATTTAGAGAAGAAATTTGGCTTTATTCTATTTTTTTTTTCTTTTTCTTATGTCAAGACCCGGCCCAGTTGCTAGAAGAAAATGCTGGCATTGTATTTTTCTGCAAACCACAAATACGCTACATTTGTACACTTCATACATAATCACATCAACATTTCTAAAGTGACATGATATATGAGCTGACTTTGTCCGATAGCACCTATAGCAAGACACCTGCCAACCTGTAGATCACTGTGTGAGACCAACAAACATCAAAGCTGGTTGTTTTTTAGTGTTTCATCGCTGTGTTTCCAGCTGCCATAGTGCCATGAAAAGCAGTTGGTTTTTACTAAGACATCAACAGCTTCTCCTGTCGTGCTTAAGCCACTTAAATCACAACCAAGTGTTTTTTGAGCCTATCCTAACCACACGTAAACCAACATTGCGGAAACGTATAGTTTCAACATATCTACTTTTGTAATAACGTAAAAATGTAACATAAACATGGTCTGCAGACACTTTTCTTTCTAGCCACTGGGTTGCAAAAGCCAAAGAAGCAGTATCCATCTCTCTGTACTTCCCAATATTACAATATTACTCTGTGGTTCTCGGCCCCAAATGGATTTGTTCCTACTGAGGAGGGAAAATTTTCAAAATGGGTCTCAAATCTATAGATAGCACTTTTCTAAATCAGCTGGGTCATGTCATTTGTAGCAAAGAGTATCGAAATTAGGGCGAATATTGCTATATTAATGTTGTAGTGACTATTTACAGTAGCAAGAGTCTTGTTAATAGCCTTTGTTGTGTAAGGACCTTGAGTTTTCTGTTTTATTCCTATGTTTTTTATTCCCTTGTTCTTTCGTTTTGTGGGACATGTGACACATGGTGCACAGGCTGTTGTCAGTTATTGAGAAACACACTCACAGCTGATTAATTCCCTAACACCTATAAAGGGTGGGGCAGTCTCTATTGACACTCATTGTCGGAAACAATGGTGTTGAACACTCATGACGAAGGTCCAGGAGCACTAAAACGTTAGTGTTATTACTAACTTGTAAAGCTGAGCAAGAGGAGTGTGCAGGATTTTCTGTTCAAAGACTCAAGTGATTTTCCACCACACCTGCATTTGAGACAGTCGGATGTGTGAACACCTTTCTTCAAACAGTAGCAAGACTCAAACTACAGTGCCCGTGTTTCTCACATTAGGAGAACATGTCACCTATAGAGCAACACTGTGGTTTACTTATATGTTCTTAATGGTTTCTGAACAACACTGCAGCTCTGTGGCAAAGGAGGTTAAAATGTATTAGACTTCAGATACAAAGTCAATATTGCCAGTCTTCTTCTGCTCCAGCTTGGTTTCCTCTCCTTGTCTCGAGGAAATTGCAATCTCACAATATGTCTTTCTGTTCTTGTTGCAGCGAATGCACACACACACACACACACACACAACACACACATTCACAGAGACAGATGCACTGTTCTCTAACTCTTCTCCTCTTACCTCCAGTCTCCTCCATCCCTTCACTCTCCGTTCCACATCACTGCTTCACCCTTCCTCCCTCTGAACCTCTCATATAGCTTCCACACACACAGTCACACACACACACTCATACATCCACTCACCTTCCCTGCCTCCATCTCTCCCCTGTACCTGTCCTGTTTGCTCTCACCTTTGGGGAAGTTGCACTGCTCCCCTATGCTGATCTGGGAGGTGTTGACCAGGTAGCCAATAGGAACAGTCCACCCCACCGTAGTACGTATGCCAGGGTGACAGGAACTGCGCTCGTGCATCTCCAGCAGGGACAGGTCTGATGAGGAGCGACGTGCCATCGCCACCACGTAGTAGCTAACACCATCTGGAGAAAGCATGTGGGAATAATTTGTCAGATCAGGGGAGCATGGGGAGAAAAGAAAATGATTAATAAAGATACAGACACAGAGAATAATGTGTCTGGCAAGATGAACATACTCAAGGCTCAAACCTGTGACTTACCCACTCCGTTGTGGGACTCTCCTGCAGCCAGCTCCAGGCCCTGGCAGAGGCCAGCAGCATAAATGTCATCTGCAAACATGGAGGCTGCGTCTGCCGTCCCGTTCTGACAGAGACACATTTATTTTGTTAACCCACTTGTGCCCAACGTCTATATTTAGAATGATGCAGAGAAAAAGACACAACATTTGCTCTGATTGGACGAAAGTCTTGAAATGTGGTACAGACACAGTTTGGGCGACTATATAACAGCGTGACTTTGACATTTTTAGATCACATGAAAAAAAAACATTTGTCAGAAGTCAAAGTCAGGATTTTTGTAAATGAGGAAAAATGCAAACACTGTTTTTTAAAAAATCTTCCATATAAAATATTTTTTATACTGTATATCAGTATAGGCAAATACAGTACAGATTTTAAATATTAGAAATTGTTTCGATACACATTTTCTCCAGTATAGATAAGCTGTTAGAAGTTGCACTTGTTCTCTCATCGTAAATGTTTACTGCAGTAATTCTGCTACAAACCAAGAAAGAGAAGCTGTTGCCATCATGTTATGGCCTTGTTATATTTGTTTTTTTAATAAGAAAAAATAATAATTTAATGCCCTCTGTGTCAGTTTTTCCCATGGTATCAAAAATGGTATTCAATTTTGACATTTTTCAAGGTATTATATCAAAGTTAGAAATTTTAGTGTTGTGACAACACTGCTGGAGGTATGTGCATATCTTATCTTGATATTCAACTTGTGATTTGTGCTCTGAGATACAGCCATTTTCTTATCACAGTATATTTAGTGTTTCAGAACATGGGGCTACTGTTGTTTTCCTAAAATATAATGAAGTAGGCTATTATAAATAAAAACAGTAGTCCCACATTCCCAAAGACTAAATATAGCATGATAAGAAAAAGTCACTGTCAGCCACTGTTTAAGGTTTGACTAATTTTAAGAATTTCTTCAGATGTGTGCTAAAATTAAACTAAAACTAATTTATAACTAATTCAATTTACTATTTATTTATTTAACCCATATTTAACCAGGTAAGTCCGGTTGAGATCCACAATCTCTTTTGCAAAGAAGACCTGAACCAAGACAGCAGCACACAAAAAGTTACAGCCAAACATCGACACAATAAAATTACATAAAAGATGCAAAGTAACATGCAGAAATATTAGAACACCTACACAATGACAAGAGCTGACTGATTCAGTCATCCTTATTAAACTAAACAATCCAAAAAAAAATGACAAAAGGGCACGAGTTATTCCAAATTGTCTGAAATGGCAACAAATATTCATGCTGCTTGTTTTGTTTGTTTCATGCAGCTAGAAATATTTCACATGACCTGTAGATTAAAAAAAATGTTAGACTTGTTAACAAGATTACCACAGATAAATTACAGAAATGTCTGAAAAGTAAAATGTGACCAGTTAATGAAGATATGGACATTATGAGATGGTATAAAACAAAACTTCCACATTCCTTTCTCTCCAGGTACCTTGATTTTGTCTATACAGTCTCTGGTGTTCAGGCCACGGACACATTCCAAATGTCCTCTGATATTCCGAGCTGTGGCGTTCCCGGCCAAATCCAGACACTTCTGCTCTTCAGCGTCAGACAGCACACACCAGGAGACTGAACAGAACAGCGAGGGAGAGTTGAAAGTTAAGTGAAACACATACACTGCACCTGCAAAACTATACACGTTAACGACAAGTCTGTTCAACATTTCCTGGCGTTATTTTGGATGTACCTGTAGTTTTTATGTTGGTGACACAGCTGACGGACAGCAGCGCCAGAAGGAGGAGGAAAGCTCCAGGCAGTCTTCTCTCCAGACGCTCCATGTTGACTCTGGTACGAAGCCTGCTTGGGTCGATCTGTCTAATACAACAGAGATGAGGAGCAGGTGGATTTCATTGAAAAAAAAACTAACTCTGCTCTCCCCTCCCTCTGTTGTAACCTGGTCCTGAGTAAGAAAGGGGAGAGAGGGTAAAAGGTGGGAGAATGAGGCAGGTAGGCTGACTGTGGAAAGAAGAAAACACAACATTATTCCTCTATCCCCTCCTCTTAAGTCCAAGTCCTCGGTAGATAATCCTTCCTCCATCTCATGATAGCAGTATAGCGTTTCCACTGCCAATTATCCACTGAGACTTATCCCCAATGGAGAGGATAGTGGTAGACACACGCAGGCTCGGAGCAGTTCAGGTCACCTGGCACAGAGTGTTGACCCGGGGTCTTTAATTAAAAAAGCTTGGGACAATGTGTCTCTGTGCCGGAGCTGTGCTCGTGGAGAATAGATACTGGCTGGGTCTTGCTCCGACTCACTGGAGACTAAAGCCCCAGGTAAGCAAGAGCAAACAGCACTGGCTATTGTTGGCGGCCACGGGAGCCAGTGGAGGAAAACATATCTGCTACTTGATACAATTCTCCCTTTTCTGTCTCTTTGCACACACACACACACAACAAACACAAACACACACCTTTTTCTGCACAGCCACAGAGCCAAGAATCAAATAAATCGAAACTGGCAGAGTTTGTCAAACAGTCAACTAAAATGAACTCATCCTCTAATCCACCTTTTAGTTGCAGTATTATGGGATGGCAGACCTGCATGGCTGCTCAGGAGATGAAGGGTCATCTTAGTTTTCATGAGGGTCTTTAGAGAAGGAGAGCTCGTTGTCGGAGATGCGGTATATGATCCTCTGCATGCAAGGAAGCACAAGCATTCAGAGTGAAATACAGTGGGAGCAAACAGAGTTCTCTACAAGGGAGCCACCGAGATAGCACTTCTCATCTCGTATCAATTTTGTTTAGTATCTAAAAACCAGCCTCAGTCAATATTTGCTGTGTGAAATAGCATCACTGCTCTTCTGCAGCCATTCTGACTGTTATCAGTGGATTGAATGGGCATTATCGGTGGTTGTCAGCAGTGGTGTGGTCTAGTTTATTGTAATGGGTTTACTGTGAAGACCGTATAGGCTGCCTGACGTTTGGTCATGGACTTTCGGATGTGCAAGGTACCCTGGGTGAGTTAGTTGTTGACATTCTGGGAAGCCGTGTCAAGTTTTCGTCTTTCAAGATACACTTTTATTTTCACAGGAAACACTGTGAATTTTTCTTCAACAACAAACACACATGGTTGAGTTGAAGCAACAAACACACATGTTTAGGTTTAGGAATAAAGAACAGGGTTTGGCTTTAGAATCTAATGGGACGTGAACACCTCTCTCTCGCTGCCTTAACTCTTGTCCTTGTCCTGCCGCATCTCCCCCGATGCTGCCAGGTGCCAGCAACCGGCTGCATATCGTGCCAACGCATAAGGATGCCTTTTTCTGTTGGTTTCTGCGCTGCAAGTCACTTCCCTCGCGTTGGATTTCGACATCTTTTGGAGTGAGACTGTGCTCATCCGGGAGGCAAACTGGCACCTCTCCATCTACTAGTTCACGCTCCATATTTGGTCTGGACTGGAACTAGAGTTGTCGACCCTCTTTTCCCAACCCAAATCCTTACTTCATTATTTGTAACCCGCACAAGACTATCTACATGATCCGAAAGTATTTCACTATCCACAAACATTTATTCATTTATTTTCCGTAACCGTACCGGCGGGGTACATCTTGGGCAGGTCACCAGACTATCACAGGGCTGACACATAGAGACAGACAACCATTCACACTCACATTCACACCTACGGACAATTTAGAGTCACCAGTTAACCTGCATGTCTTTGGACTGTGGGAGGAAGCTGGAGCACCCTGGAGAAAACCCACACTGACACAGGAGAAACATGCAAACTCCACACAGAAGGGCTCTGAGCCCCCTGACCCGGTTCAAACCAGAAAATCCCTCTTGCTGTGAGGCAACAATGCTAAACACCTCACAACCATGCCGCCACAAACATGTCTTTTTATATTTGTGATGTGCAAAGTCACATCCGCAAAAATACAAACTGATTTGCAAATGCACATAATTTAGTCTGTAACACAGAAGAATTTATCTGTCATGCAAACAGTAATCCTGGATCTTAATGCAGCCTGTCACTCAGAATAAACAGACACTAACTCGTATGATAAAAACACTCTGATGGATGATTCACAGAGAATCAAGCGTTGATCTAAATTTAGCTAAAACGTCGGTGTGCCAACTTTCTGTGCAGCTGTCTATCACAGAGAATGACAGTAACCGTGATGTTTGGCCCTGCACCCGTTAAAAAAAGTAACTCCAGTCATCCAAAGACATTTTCACATTTAAGTGGGCATAAAAACGGACAAAAAACAAGAGTGTTTACACGCTAGAAGTTAGTATGCTATTAAAATGCTCAACAAGACCATTATGTTGAGAAACTGACCAATGATAGGAGTTTTATGACGCTATCACTCAGTATTGGTAGTTACTTATCTCATGTCTTATATGGGGAGACTATTTATTGACACACTTGGAACTGATTCCGGCTGCTGTAATCACTGTCTGTCTTGTTTCCAGATATCTGTGGAGCTGTGCGTGATATGAGATGGCCATGTGAATGCTTACCCGCACAGACTGGACTGTAAGATTTTTTTTAGAGTTAAAATTTCTCCCTAATATTCCCTGAAGCTGTTATAGTTGTCTGAGTCACACACTTTGTATTTGGAGGGGACACACTCACAGGCTACACCACTCCTCCTCTGAGTCTATATTTAGGCTCCTGAGTGATACATATGAAGTCATTAATGATATCCTTTTTCCTGATAGTGTCATTCAAATCTTAGTCATGCAACTATGTTATGTATGAAGTATTGCACATCACTTCCCTCTTCCTGCACATTCATTTTCTCGACTATTCAGGTCGTTTGTTTGATTTTTTCCTTGTGCAAATTATTGAATTTCAACTATTCTTTTCAATAATCATCTCACCCAGATGGTCATTCTGAGGAAAGAGAGGTCAGGCTCTTTACATGATTGATCAGGGGCTGCCAGTTGCTATTTATGTATCTGTTGAGCACCTTACGGAGAATTTGATCTTTTCCAACTCCAAGAAATAAATCATATCACGCAGCCATGAAATAGGAGATGAGGGCATAATAGTAACAGTACTCTCCGACGAGCTATTAAAGAGGTAAATCAGACTACATTTGCTTGTATTTTGGGCACACTTCTGCAGGCTTCAGGTACACTAATCTGTTGAGAAGGTTCTATTACTGGACTTTGCATTTTTGTGTGACTTCCCTGAACAGATTTTGCTGCCTTTGCTTACTGCCTTCATGTGTATGACCCTGGCCTCCTAAGTAAAGATCTAGATTTGATAAACTGTTCTTGGTGTTTGGGGTTTTTCTCTGCAACTGAGTCCCAATTCTGTACTTGTACTTGTACTTGTACTTCACTTGAAAAATGTTAATTTTATGCCTTTTTTAATTTCATCCATCTGTCCATCTACTTTCATCCGTTTATCCGGGGCCGGTTCGCAGGGCAGCAGGCTGAGCGAAGCACCCCAGACATCCCTCTCCCCAGCAACACTTTCCAGCTCCTCCTGAGGGACCCCAAGGTGTTCCCAGGCCAGGCGAGATATGTAATCCCTCCAGTGTGTTCTGGGTCTGCCCGGAACACCTCCAGCTGGAGACTCCCAGGAGGCATCCTGATCAGATGCACGAGCCACCTCAATTGACCTCTTTCGACGCAAAGGAGCAACAGCTCTACTCCAAGCTCCCTCCGGATGTCCGAGCTCCTTACCCTATCTCTAAGGCTGAGCCCAGCCACCCCACAGAGGAAACTCATTTCCGTCTCTTGTATCCACGATCTCATTCTTCCGGTCACTACCCAGAGCTCATGACCATAGGTGAGAGTTGGGACGTAGATGGACCAGTAAATTGAAAGCTTTGCTCTCTGGCTCAGCTCCCTCTTCACCACGACGGACTGGCGCAGCACCCGCATCACTGCAGAAGCTGCACCGACCTGCCAATCCATCTCACAGCATTCTACCCTCACTCGTGAACAGGACCCCAAGATACTTGAACTCCCTAGCTCGAGGATCTCGTAATTTCATACATCTACTTAACTACATGTCAGTAAAATATTGTTGAGTTTATAACATATATAGTGTTGTAGATTAAGCTACCAGCAGTTTTAAAGCAAGTAAAATTTTCTCCACCTTGACCAGATACATCATTACTAAAGAGCTGCTTAACAGTCACAATAATAAATAACATTTCTATAATAATAATAATAATAATAACATTTTGAATGCAAGGGTTTTTTTTTCCTTTTTACCAAGTATCTGAATAGTTCTTTCACCATTTGGTGGCAATGCTAAAAATTGTACCCATTAGTAGTGAATAAATACAGTTCCTGAGTAAATGTGCCATAGAGGAAAAAATCTATTCATGTTTCGTTCCCATAGATTCACTGTCTTCCTTATTCACGTGCTAAAGGTGCATGTTTAAATTCCCTGCCTTTCTAGTTGGTATTAATGCTTTTTGTCTTTCACGTTGCCCTTCTCAGACCTCTGACTGTCTCGCATTTAGAGTGGTGTTGTGGGGGGGGTAGCATATTTTGATAGTCCAATAACATCCTATCAAATAATGCTCCACTACTCAATGCATTCATGTAAGACTACTAATCACCTCACTGCCACTGTAGGATTAATGGCAGCATATTATGTAATTTTAACATTTTGAATCAATATTTCAGGGGCAGCATATTTTGATAGTCCTTTTTTTTTTTATAAATGACAAAGGGCCTCATTTTTTCCCCTTGTTTTCAAATCCAAATCTTGTCAGGTATGAAATTGTCCTAACAGGATAATTTACCCAGACATATCTGAGCCTACAACCTGTTGGAGGACTCCTCCGCCCCACAATGCATCTCGGTGATAATGTTTTGGTGACGTCATCGTAGCTGAAGGGAAGACAGCCAGTGGGTGGGCTGGGCTGTGGTCCTGCTGTCGGCTTTTTACATCGCGATTTGCTCTTCTACGAATATTTAAATCTCATATAGGAATACACAGACCTCACAGGATGAGTTAGAGGCTGTGTATCGTGTGTGCCAGGTAGGTGGATATTTTTTATCGCCCTGTTTTGAGAGTCCTCGCGCCGCTGACAGGCTGCGCTTTGTGCTTTGCAGCTAGCTTAGCTTCAAGGGCTAACAGCAGCACCGGGCAGCCGTCTGTCTGGCTGGCGCCTCCGAGGCGCCTGTGGACGGCCAATAAAACCGCTCGTTAATGGCCTGTTAGCTACAGCAAACAACCGGGCCCACAGTCTGGGAGGTTTACAAAGGGGAATTGCTGATAGCTTTGCTTAGTCGCACACTTGAAGTCAAAACCAGAGGCTGTGACATTGAAATGTGAGGTGTTAGCTGTTAGCGGATTGGTATTATTATGCTAGTTGTTGCCTGTGTTACATTAAATGTTAGCTTGCAGAGGAGCAGCTACAGTAGACTAAATTCCCCCCTTAAAATAATATTTAGCTTGTTAATTAACGTCTTAAGAACAAAGCATGTGATTATACTATGTGAGGGTAGAGTCATTTAACATTTTAAATTAACCGTTGAATCATATTCCTGGTCTTTGAAATTGCTGCTGTTAATTCCACAATCAGTCATATGTTTTAAACAAAGCCTTGACAAAGACAGAGCACTAATAGCAATCAGCCATTATGAGTTGTTGTTTCCTTTCTGTCGGATGCCTTGGCAGGGATCATCAGAAAACACAGAGGAGGTAAATGTAATTATCTTTGCCACTGTGTACTCACTTGAACCCTCTCTGGCTCCTCTTCCCTCCCTCTGCCAGTGCACTGAAACATGGGTCGTTGCAGTGTCCACGTCCTTCTGCTGCTCTTGCTGCAGGCCCTGCAGACATCAGCTGAGGGCCCAGGTACTGTGCTCAATTCTGTCTCCCTTTGTGTTTTATTGTTTTCAGACTGTGATCTTATCTGTTGTCTTTTCTCGCTGTGCACTCAGGCGCTCGTGAGTAATTTGTATAGCTGGCAGCTATAATTTTTAGTGAGAGTTGTTCAGCTATTATCACCCATCTCTCGGTGGGAGTTCAGAGCTTAGGAAAGATGTAAGATGCTTTCAGACTTTGTGGCATTTTTGCACCATGTAACTATTTGCAGTGTCACATTGCAGAGCTCTGCAAGGTCACCAAAGCCTAACAGTTTCCTAGAAATTTATAAACCTGACCCAAATTTACACTCAAGCCCAGCAACAGCCACACCACAAAAAAGTGTGTGCATCATAACAGCTACAACTAATTAGATGTAAATGGTGTTTACACATTTGAAACGTATTTGGCTTCTGCTTACACAGCAGAATCACTCTCTTCATTCAAGAACTGCTTGAAGACCTATGTACCTCTTCTGAGAGTACTTACTCAACTAATGTGCTCTGTCTTTCTATCTCTCGCTCCCCAGATAATTTTCATTTTCTGTACATGTACTTTATGCATCTTGTGACACTTGGTCAGGTGGAACTGGGTGTTGAACATCTGCAGTGGCTTGTATTGTACCTCATTTGTGCGTTGCTTTGGACAAGAGCATCCCCCATATGAATTACTTTGAATGTTCGATATGCTGAGTATTGTGATACAGTGCGATTTTTTTTTTTTTGCCTATTTTTTCCAACTCCAAATTATTTGCCTTAAGGAAAACTTTGTCACACCAATTTAGCCTCATAGGATAAAGTTTTCAGTCTGTTCATCTGACTTCAATAAATGACAAAAAGCAGACAGACTGACCAACACTGTCATAAAACCTGTCAAAAATGCTGCATACACTTGACAAACTGAACTGCTGGCAGGTCTAACGCCCTCTGCGAGGCCAGATTAAGCATGATCAAAACTCTTCTCATGCAGGTATCCCACTAACTGAATGGCAACACCCATTGTGCTGCATTTTGCAGGAGGTCTGGGATGTTTGCTCAGGTGTGACTTTTGTGTACTGTTGTAGTTTGGAGAACACGAGGCAGCAGTCTCCAGTCCTCTGTAAGATAATGTGCCGTTATAGTCACATATGAACCCACTGACCTTGAAGTCCAAGTGTCAGAAGTTAACGCCACCCTTCCTGCTTTACTCAAAGATTCCTCAACTTTAGGTTCACTTCTCTGTAGAGCTTGGGTACGGCTGTGTCAGTGAAAATACATCAGGATGGAGTCACATACCTGGGTTAGAGTGTTTAACATGTAGCAAAAGCCTTTGGTTTCATCAACACTGTCCGACGCAGATCTTTGCACATGAAGTAGATGATGGACTCTGTTATTTTCTTAGCTCTCTCAGAGTTGGATGGTAGTTTTGTCAAGCTAAGTGTGTCTAGTGTTTGTTGATTTTTCGGCAGCACAGGTTTAGCATTAGCTTGGCCATCGGCGCTACACTATCTCTGGATGATGGAGTGTGAGGTGAGCCCTCATGTTCATAGTAGTATTTTATTCTCATAGGACACTGCTTGCAAATCACGTGTGTCTTATCCAGTTCTCTGGTGCGTCCATCTTTGTTTGATTAACTTCCTTCCTCATCAGGAAAAAAACATCATTAGTGAACAGAAAAGAAATTCATTGTGTCATTCTCGTACCAAAAGTTGTATTAAAATTTTATTCACAAAAATTGATAATATCTATAATAAAAGATACATACTTGGCTTCCATGTATCAATATGGCAATTGTATGCTGTATTATGTACTAGATAGATCACCACATTCTGTTGCAAATAACAGGTTTACTAAGTTTTCTGGATGTTTTTGAGTAAAACATGACTCTAGAGTTATGTGAGACAGGACAAACACAGTACGTGAACTTGGCTTACAGGTAAAGAAAAACAAAAACAAACATGTATCTGGCTTACAGGAGCTTTATGATCAATTATTCCAACAATAATGAATCCCCACTGCAAAAAAAATGCTGAAATTAAAGTGCAGTTTAACAGTGAGTCATACACTTGGTACATCTTGGCTAATGAATAAAATTAAAATGGGGAAAACTTGAGGATTTGTTTTATTGTTGATGTTTGTTTATGGCTAACACAGTCTTAATTTTGGGTGCAGTATAAGTCCGTCCCTCCTGGTGGCAACTGCTTGAGGGTGACCACAGTGCCCATTGCTGCTCATCTGTTTTGCCAGATGGGTATCGTGCTAGTTTGAGTGAGAAAGTTGGTGAGATGGAAGTCTTGGTGTTGGCTCACTGCCTTAAATAAGTCAACAGTGTGTCTCTATGCACTGTGAAACAGCGTGAGTGTATGCTGAACTCATATCTTCTCCTCCACAGATGGACTATTGGTGTGTCTGTGTGATAGTCCAAAATGCCTCCAGGACACCCAGTGCCATGGTACCCGGTGCTTCTCCTCGGTCAAAATGGGCAGCAGCGGGATGGAGTTTGACCATGGCTGCATGGATGATCCGGAGAAAATCAGTTTGCAATGCTCCACAGCTCCATCCTTACACCAGGTCATTTTCTGCTGCTCTCAGGACATGTGCAACGGCAACACCACCCGCAGTTCGCTGATTGCGCTGCTTCCGTCGCTTCCGTCAGGTTGGTGGTAGATCATAACATGCCTCATTCTGATAATGAAGAGAATTCTCAAATAGACTAATTATATTCTGTAGCCGTCTGTTAAATGATCTGAGAAGAGTAAAGACTTTACATTTTATAATTTCTCCCTTTTGTCCACAGTCCCAGAAGGCGAGCCAGTTCCCTATCGTGTGGAGACCTTAGCTCTCTTTGTACTCGGTCCAGTGGTGGTCCTGGTTCTGCTGTCTGTAGTGTCAGTTCTGGCCTGCAGGCGGCTCCATCACGGCCGTCTGCAGAGGCTGCAGGAGTTTGACACTGAGCAGGGAGCCATAGACGGCCTCATCACCTCCAATGTGGGAGACAGCACTTTAGCGGTAAGAACAAGAGAGGCTCTTGTTAAAAACAATGAACAGATTGCATTCTCACTTGTTCTGCTCACTCTTAGCCTTAATAGTGTGTTACATCTGGATTAGCAAAGTGTTCCCCACAGAAATTATTTTCAGTTGTACAAACTTATGCTTACATTCATCAACTTTCAGTTTTTAAGGTTATCTACAAGATGTGGTGAAGGATGGTTATTTGTTTGATCTAAATGCATGGCCTTAAATGATGCTGAGTTAAATTCTGCTTTTTGTGTTGCAATTTCATGTTTGAAATGTCTAATATGGTTTGATGGTGCGCTGGTTCTCGATGGAGACATTGAATTCATTCACATGTGATAGAACAAAAGCTGCTTTCTATTTTTTCCCCCCAGTGAATAAAATCTGTCATATTATTCTGTTTTAATTGGCATTCACAAGGTGTATAAAACCATCTAATTAGTGTAACTTGCAGACGCCTTGATTTAACCCCAACATTGTAGTGTTTTGGTCATAACTCTTCCATATCCTCCACAGTTATTTCTTGCTATCTTTGCCTTAATTAGGCCCCAAACGTCTGCAGCACAGAAATAGTGCTGCCTACACACTGACTCAAAACCACACTTTTTTTTTAATAAAGAGACAAAGTTTCCTTCCCAGTAAGATCTTTGTCAACGCTGAATTCCAGTAGCCTTGCACCTGAATGTGATGCTTCTTCTGAATATTGTAGCATGCCCAGCTAATTTAATATGTGTCTGTCTTTAGGACCTGTTGGACCACTCGTGCACATCAGGCAGTGGTTCAGGTCTTCCCTTCCTCGTCCAGAGAACTGTGGCCAGGCAGATCAGCCTGATGGAGTGTGTAGGTACGTATACTACGACAAGGTCCAAGGGGCTACAACAATAGAAACATGCTTCACTAAGCAAAAACAAATTCATCAATGGCAAATACAAGAAATGAATTATATAGTGTGGAAGTTTGAATATTGTAATGCACAGTGTTTGTTTTTGAAGCAGGAAGAAAAGCGGAGTAAAGATGTGACATGAAAAGACATACATTCTATTTATATACATATGACATATTAAACAAAATGATTCAAAACAAAAAGAAAAATCTGCATGTAGCCTAAATTACAGATTATTTTACTCACACTGAGAGCAAACTGTCACCATGAGTCAGTCTTGCATAGACTCAGTTTCAGTCTGCAGCTCATATCAGTGTTTTGAATCACTGTAGTTATTCTAGAATGTGTATCAAGATACAGATCTGACAGCGATGTCAAACAGATGATGTGAAGATAGGAGGTCACATCATTTTGACTCATTTACAGCAACTGTCAAAACACAAGTTGTGTTTCCTTGTCTTTCCATTCTTTGTGTTGTTGTCTTCAAAAGTAGGAGAGCTGTCTTAAGCTGGTGATACAGGGTTTACTCATTATCATGGCAACTCTGGCAAATTTCTTGACTGGCAAACTTAAGTGCCCAAATAAAGTATGTAGGTCACATGCCTGGAGATCCTGTTTAGCACCACACAGTAACAGTTCGCACCAGTTTGGAATTGGAAAAATGTGCCTTTGTGCAGCTTCGTGCTGTTGATGTGGAAACATCAGCTCTGTTTTCAGACCAAGTCAGCTGCAGTGTGAACGTTGCCATAAAATGATACAAAAATACCCTAAAAGCACTTTTTAAAATTTCTAAATCCTGACATCTCTGACTGTTTCCTCCTCATCTCTCGTTTCCAGGCAAAGGAAGGTATGGAGAGGTGTGGCGGGGCCAGTGGCAGGGGGAGAACGTGGCTGTGAAAATCTTCTCCTCAAGAGATGAGAAGTCCTGGTTCAGAGAGACAGAGATCTACAACACTGTGCTGCTAAGACATGAAAACATACTTGGTGAGTCTGATACACACAAAAATGTAGCTCTTGTGACACCAGTTGGTGCAAAGGGGGAAAAGGTTGATGAAGACAAAACATATTTCTCATTGTAAAAGATGTAATTTCCCCATTGTCTCCACTGCAGTCATTCCAATCAAAGATTAGAGACCTTTTTTTAAGAGCAAGATCCTTTTTGTTATACTAGAAACAGCCCCGAAATCACCATTACCAAACCTGCCAGACTCCATTTAAATAAACAGTAATTTTAGCCTAGCAGCATATTTTCACATCTGAATCAAGAGTTTATTTCAACCAACTGAGTTGTTGAAGTGAAAAAGAGTGGAAAGACCAACCAAGACAACTTTTCAATTTCATCTTTGAATGAAGTGTGTTTTATAATGATAAAAATACTGTTTATTTCAATGGAGTCTGGTGTGTTTGGTGATTGCAATTTCAGGGCTGTTGCCGGTTAAACAAAAAGGATCTTACTCTTTAACAAAGATGTCCATCTCTGTCGTGATCCTTTCCATAATTTGTCAGACACTGGTTCTAACAGTCTGAGCCTGTCGGTGGCAAAAACAAGCACTTTCCGTGGATCTAAATTGATCGTGCACAGTTACCCATTAACATGACATTGTGGCCTGTTTCACCATTGCCGGCTGCCGTGATCCCACTCAATACAAGACCAGCTTCAAAAATTGTTGTGGTCATTAGTCACTTAGACACAAAAACATGAAAAAATAGGTTAAGGTTGAAAAACCCGTTACTTACGTTATACGGGTTAAGGCTGGTGATATTTTATATTACTGTTACTGTTAATAAATCCCATAAAAAGACCAGAACCAACAATGTGATGGTCTGTCTCTCAGTACTTTAAGATTTCCCTGCCCTGTCTGTGGCACTCAGCCTGAAGCATATTTGTTTCCACCGAAGACGCAAATCTCAAAATCAAGTCACACATACTAAGTTTGGTGATGCAGATTTCCCAAAACAACTGGACATGGTATTTTCTAACAAACATTACTCCAACAGAACAAATTTTAGCTGAGGATTTGTTGCTCTGGTACAGCAGAGAGATGATGTCTGTGGGAATGACTCAAAATAAGTTACCCTTTAACACCTCTCTGTTTAAAAAACAGTGACACAGAGTTGAATGCAATAAACACCTGTGTAATATAATGCAGTCCGGTGTAAAAGCAAATAAATAAACTATGCATAGTTTTATGATCGTTTTATTTCTCATCTGTCGTGTTGTTCTGTCTGCCGCCTTCTCCGTCTCTCCTCCCCAGGCTTCATGGCGTCTGACATGACCTCTCGCAACTCCAGCACCCAGCTGTGGCTCATCACCCATTACCATGAGAACGGCTCGCTTTATGACTACTTGCAGCGAGTTGCCGTGGAGACGTCAGAGGGCTTGGCGATGGCGGCGTCGATAGCCTGCGGCCTGGTGCACCTGCACACGGAGATCTTCGGCACCGAGGGCAAACCAGCCATCGCACACCGCGACCTGAAGAGCAAAAATATCCTGGTCACTAAGGAGCTGCGCTGCTGCATCGCAGACCTCGGTCAGTCCAGTATTTTACTTTCTTCTAGTCGTGATTTAAATCTGTTTGTCTTTGGGTTTTCAGACCCTTGATGTTCTCGGCCATTTGTCCTGTACTTCACGCTTCAGATAAACAAAATTTACTTGTTTCTGTCTGCTACATGTTTTAATAGCGCTCACAGGAAAACATATTTACATGCCGGCTCCATACTGACGACAGCCGTGACCAGAGAAACTATATTTTCACGTTGTCCTTACATATTCTGGTGAACGTGGTATCTCAAGAAAACCTTGAGGGATTTTTTTCAAATTTGGTACAACTGTGCACTTGGACTGAGGAGTGAACTGATTAGATTGCGGTGGTCGAAGGTCAATGCCGCTGTGACCTTTCATGTGTTTCATTCTTGTGAAGGGGATATCTCAAGCACACCTGTAGGAAATTTCTTCAAATTTGGCACAAACATCCACTTAGACTCCACGATAAATTGCTTAGAATTTGGTGGTCATATATGACATTGTCTGTCTCATTCTCATCTTCAAATTTGGCACAAATGTCCACTTGCACTTGATGATAAAAGTGGTTATAATTTTGTGGTCAAAGGTCAAGACCACTGTGACCTGTAATTCTAGTTTGAATTTTATTTGAGTTATTTTGAAAATTAAAGAAAGACAAAAACAAGAATAACAATTAAATGAACAGTAAACTCTCAGTGTACAAATTCTCATAACATAAACTGTATAAAATATTTACATGTCCGAGAAGGAGTAGGAAGATTTATGCAGTTATATGGTTCCCCATCTGAATAAATGACTGAATGAAAGATGAATGAATGAATCTTTATTGTCATTACACAAAATGTACAATGAAATTCCATTTGACTCGTGTAAGTCCTACTAAAATATTGTATATAACTGCATGTCACAGGGCTGGCTGTGACCCACTCCCAGGCAGACAACCTGCTGGATGTGGGCAACAATCCGAAAGTTGGCACCAAGCGATACATGGCACCTGAAGTGCTGGACGAGACCATTCAGACAGACTGCTTTGATGCCTATAAGAGAGTGGACATCTGGGCCTTTGGGCTGGTACTGTGGGAAATAGCAAGACGCACATACAGCAATGGTGAGTGTTATGCATTTAGTGCATATTCACATAGTAAACAACCACCTTTAAATTTCATTATTTACTCTTATTTACTATTATGCTGTTAGCAGGTAGACCTGATTTAACATGAGTTGATCCTCTTGCTCCAGTTACTTGGACTCATTTCTACCATCTCAATTTGACTTTCCAGGTATTGTTGAGGAGTACAAGCCTCCGTTCTATGATCAGGTGCCAAATGACCCCAGCTTTGAGGACATGAGGAAGGTGGTGTGTGTGGAGCAGCAGAGGCCTTTCATTCCTAATCGTTGGTTCTCTGATCCTGTAAGTATTAGTCTTTGACTTAAAGTGTATTTAACCCTGTTAATGATTTGTCCATTCATGGTTCCCCTGGAGTTGTGGCCACTTCAATTTCATAACATTGTAAGTGATCACTAGGATGTCAGCGGCAGTTATTATCTGACTAACAATTATGACATGAAAGTTGAAGATTTTAGGTTTATGCCTACTATGACATATGACATATACTGACTTTCTTATACCATACCATATTATGATTTTTTGCCATACTTACATGACTTTTTTTTTGCCATACTACACTATGACTTTTTCTAATTTTTTTGCTATACTATGCTATGACATTTTTATGCCATACTACAATATGACTTTGTCTACTTTATGTGCCATCCTTTACTATGACTTTTTTTCGCCATACTATACTATGACTTTTTATGGCATACTATACTAGGACTTTTTTCTACTTTTTTGCCATACTATACTATGACCTTTTCTAGTTTTTTTGCCATACTATACTATGACTTTTTTTTAGCGGTTTCTTCGATAGTATAGTAGTAGTATTAGTATACCAAGACTTTTTTTCCACATAAGCAGCTTTTTCGACATAATTAACTATGACTTTTTAGCACTTTTTTGACTTACTATATTATGACCTTTTTAGCAGTTTATTGCCATACTACACTATGACTTTTTGCACTTTTTCAAAATGTATACTAACGTTTTTTGCACTTTTTTGGAACATATTATACTATGACTTTTTTGCAGTTTTGTTCGACATATTATACTATGACTTTTTTGACATACTATACTATGACTTATTTTAGCACTTTTTTTTTTACACATACTAAACTGACTTCATTTGCACTTTTTTCAACTTACCATGAACAATGACTTCTTTCAGCATATTATACTATGACTTTTTTTGACATACTATGACTTTTTTGCACTTTTTTACACATACTATACTGACTTTTTTGCACTTTTTTTTTACACATACTATGCCTTTTTTTTTTGCACTTTTTTGACATACTATATTATTACTTTTTTCAACATGACTTTTTCACACTTTTTTTGACAGGCTGTACTATGACTTTTTTTTGAAAACCTATACTATGACTTTTTTTTGCACTTTTTGACATACTATAGTATGACTTTTTTCAACATACCATACTATGACTTATTTACATACTATACTATGACTGTTTCGCACTTTTTTCAACATACTATCCTATGCCTTTTTTTACATACTATACTATAACTTTTTTGCACTTTTTTCGACATACTATACTATGACTTATTTACATACTACACTATGATTTTTCTTTTACATGCCATACTATGACATTTTTTGCACTTTTTTTGACATACTGTACTATGCCCTTTTTTGCACTTTTTTCAACATACTATTCTGTGACATTTTTTCTTTACATACTATGGCCCTTTTTTTTTTTGCACTTTTTTTGTGGTATAATATACTGTGACTTTTTTTCGACATACCATACTATGACTTTTTTTGCACTTTTTTTGACATACTGTACTATGCCCTTTTTTGCACTTTTTTCAACATACTATACTGTGACTTTTTTTCTTTACATACTATGACTTTTTTGCACCTTTTCCGTCATACTATACTATGGCTTTTTTGCGGCATAATATACTGACTTTTTTCGACAAACTATACTATGACTTTTTTGCACTTTTTCAACATACTATACTATGACTTTTTTTGCACTTTTTCCGACATGCTATACTATGACTTTTTTTTTTACACTTTTTTCGACATACTATACTATGACTTTTTTGCACTTTTTCGACATACTATACTTTGACTTTTTTAACACTTTTTTCGACATACTATAATGGCTTTTTCCAACATACTATACTATGACCTTTTTTGCACTTTTTTCAACATACTATACTTGACTTTTTTTGCACTTTTTCCGACATACTATACTATGACTTTTTTTGCACTTTTTTTGACATACTATACTATGACTTTTTTGACATACGATACTATGACATTCATAGCATTTTTTTTTGACATACTATACTATGACTTTTTTTGCACTTTTTCCGACATACTATACTATGACTTTTTTTTGCACTTTTTCGACATACTATACTTTGACTTTTTTAACACTTTTTTCGACATACTATACCATGACTTTTTTTGTACTTTTTCCGACATACTATACTATGACTTTTTTCAACATACTATACTATGACTTTTTTTTTTACACTTTTTTCGACATACTATACTATGACTTTTTTGCACTTTTTTCGACATACTATACTATGACTTTTTTTTTTTACACTTTTTTCGACATACTATACTATGACTTTTTTTGCACTTTTTCGACATACTATACTATGACTTTTTTTTGTACTTTTTTTGACATACTATACTATGACTTTTTTTTTTACACTTTTTTCGACATACTATACTATGACTTTTTTGCACTTTTTTCGACATACTATACTATGACTTTTTTTTTTACACTTTTTTCGACATACTATACTATGACTTTTTTTGCACTTTTTCGACATACTATACTTTGACTTTTTTAACACTTTTTTCGACATACTATAATATGACTTTTTTCAACATACTATACTATGACTTTTTTTGCACTTTTTTCAACATACTATACTATGACTTTTTTTTGTACTTTTTTCGACATACTATGACTTTTTTTTTGCACTTTTCCCGACATACTATACTATGACTTTTTTTTTTTTTACACTTTTTTCGACATACTATACTGACTTTTTTGACATACGATACTATGACATTCATAGCATTTTTTTTTTTACATACTATGACTTTTTTTTTGCACTTTTTCCGACATACTATACAATGCTTTTTTTTTTTTACACTTTTTCTGACATACTATACTATGACTTTTTTTTTTACACTTTTTTTCGACATACTATACTATGACTTTTTTTTACACTTTTTTCGACATACTATATGACTTTTTTCAACATACTATACCATGACTTTTTTTGTACTTTTTCCGACATACTATACTATGATATTCATAGCATTTTTTTTGACATACTATACTATGACTTTTTTTGACATACTATACTATGACTTTTTTTGCACTTTTTTTCAACATACTATACTATGACTTTTTTTGCACTTTTTTCAACATACTATACTACGTTTTTTTTTTACACACTATAGCGTAACTTTTATTGCAATTTTTTTGACATACAATACTATGACTTTTTTCAACATACTATACTATGACATTTGTAGCATTTTTTTTCGGCATACTATACTGACTTTTTTTTGCACTTTTTTCGACGTACTATACTGTGACTTTTTTTCTTTACATACTATGACTTTTTTTCAACATACTATACTATGACTTTTTTTTAGTACTTTTTTTTCGACATACTATACTATGACTTATTTTGGACTTTTTTGACATACTATAATATGACTTTTTTTGCACTTTTTCCGACATTCTATACTTTGACTTTTTTAACACTTTTTTCGACATACTATACTATGACTTTTTTCAACATACTATACTATGACTTTTTTTTGTACTTTTTTCAACATACTATACTATGACTTTTTTTTGTACTTTTTTCAACATACTATGACTTTTTTTTTGCACTTTTCCCGACATACTATACTATGACTTTTTTTTTTTTTTTTACACTTTTTCGACATACTATACTGACTTTTTTTGACATACAATACTATGACATTCATAGCATTTTTTTTTGACATACTATACTAGGACTTTTTTTGCACTTTTTCCGACATACTATACCATGACTTTTTTCAACATACTATACTATGACTTTTTTTTTACACTTTTTTTGACATACTATGACTTTTTTTTTTACACTTTTTTTCGACATACTATACTATGACTTTTTTCAACATACTATACTATGACTTTTTTTACTTTTTTCGACATACTATAATATGACTTTTTTCAACATACTATACTATGACTTTTTTTGTACTTTTTCCGACATACTATACTATGACTTTTTTTTGCACTTTTTTCAACATACTATACTATGATTTTTTTTTACACTTTTTTCGACATACTGTAATATGACTTTTTTCAACATACTATACTATGACTTTTTTTTGCACTTTTTTCAACATACTATACTATGACATTTGTAGCATTTTTTTTCGGCATACTATACTGACTTTTTTTTTGCACTTTTTTCGACATACTGTACTATAATTTTTTTTGCACTTTTTTCGACGTACTATACTGTGACTTTTTTTCTTTACATACTATGACTTTTTTCAACATACTGTACTATGACTTTTTTTTAGTATTTTTTTTTTCAACATACTATACTATGACTTATTTTGGACTTTTTTGACATACTATAATATGACTTTTTTGCACTTTTTCGACATACTATGACTTTTTTCAACATACTATACCATTGACTTTTTTTGCACTTTTTCCGACATACTATACTATGACTTTTTTTGACATACTATACTATGACTTTCTTTTTTACACTTTTATCGACATACTATACTATTACTTTTTTTTTTTTGCACTTTTTTCAACATACTATGTTTGTTTGTTTTTTGACATGCTATGATTTTTCGCACTTTTGTTGACATATTATACTTTGACTTTTTCAACATAATATACTATGACTTTTTTTGCACTTTTTTCGACATACTATACCATGACTTTTTTTTAGTACTTTTTTTTCAACATACTATACTATGACTTATTTTGGACTTTTTTGACATACTATAATATGACTTTTTTGCACTTTTTCGACATACTATGACTTTTTTCAACATACTATACTATGACTTTTTTTGCACTTTTTCCGACATACTATACTATGACTTTTTTCAACATACTATACTATGACTTTTTTTTCACTTTTTTCGACATACTATACTGATTTTTTTGCACTTTTTTCAACATACTATACTATGACTTTTTTTTTTACATACCATACTATGTTTGTTTGTTTTTTGACATGCTATGATTTTTCGCACTTTTGTTGACATATTATACTTTGACTTTTTCACCATAATATACTATACTATGACTTTTTTGCACTTTTTTCGACATACTATACTTTTTTTTTGCACTTTTTCACACACTATACTATGACTTTTTTCGACATACTATACTGACCTTTTTTGCAGCATACTATATTTCAATCAGGAGAGACACGTTTTTGGGCAGGAAGGAAATTATTTAATTACAAGTGCACATGAGAATGAAATGTGAAAATGTGAAAAGTCTTTTGGCGATTAGACCCCTTCGAGATGGTGAGCTATGAGGAGGGTGATGGATCTGTAGCCAATTGGGGAACCCCACCCCCGGGGCGTAGACGCTGGTGGTGGTAGAGGAAGTGATGGAGGGATGAGGATCAGATGCTTGGTGTTTATCTTTGACCTTGGATGAGACGGCTGGAGGTGAACGGGTGGAGGAGGGGCGGCGATTCTGCCTAGAATGACAGCTGAAAGCAGCAGAGGAGAGAACAGATTTAAAACCTCGTAGTGATGACATACTGTACTATGGCCTTTTTTGCACTTTTTTCAACATACTATACTGTGACTTTTTTTCTTTACATACTATGACTTTTTTGCACTTTTACCGTCATACTATACTATGACTTTTTCTGACATACTATACTATGGCCTTTTTTTGCACTTTTTTCAATATACTATACTGTAACTTTTTTTTTTTAATATACATACTATGACTTTTTGCACTTTTGTCAACATACTCTACTATAACTTTTTTTTTTTTTTACATACTATACTATGACTGTTTTGCACTTCTTTTTAGAATTTTTTTTTTTTTTTTGCACTTTTTTGATATACTACACTGACTTTTTCGCACTTTTTTTCGACACTGACTTTTGCACTTTTTTCAACATACTATACTATGACTTTTTGGACATACTATACTATGACTTTTTTGCACTATTTTCGACATATTATACTATGACTTTTTGCACTTTTTTCAACACACTATTCTATGACTTTCTTTGACATACTGTACTATGGCCTTTTTGGACATGCTATACTATGACTTTTAGCAGTTTTTTTCGACATATTACACTGACTTTTCCGATATATTGTACGATGGCATTTTTGGCTTTTTTGAAGTATTATACTTTGACGTTTTTTCTGACATACTATTCTGTGGCTTTTTTATGCTAAGAGATTGATACTGATGGATGTGAGATAGCTGTAAAGCACTAGTACAAAGAACAGCAGGACCCTTTCACATCTAAAAGCTCTTGCAGTCACATTGATCGCACAGTTTCCTGTCACTGTAGGTGTATCACTGTGGGACTTACCGTTTATTGTTCCATCTTCTGTGTCTCTCGTCTCTCAGACTCTTTCTGCTTTGGTGAAACTGATGAAAGAGTGCTGGTACCAGAATCCCTCTGCAAGGCTAACAGCACTGCGCATAAAGAAAACCCTGGACAAGATTCACAGCTCTCTGGAGAAGGGCAAGGAGTCGTGAGAGGGAGAGGAGCCCCAGAGGCAACTGCCTGATGTCAGGGATCGGCTTGGAGAGGAGCCCATCGTTTGTGAAAGGAGAAAGGACGATAATGGGGGACAGACAGAGGACCGGACGAAAAAGTTGTTCAAGTGTCATCCAGCCTCATCCTTCTCTTGCTCTCACTATCTCTGTGGTTGCCTTCCACTGACATCCCTCTCTCTGACTTGAAGCCCACAGACGTTTGGACCTGTCCTGTGTGAATAAGCCAGCCTTTGTTACAGGACACAAACTCATTGCCATTGTGCTCGCACTGACCTGAACTTTAGACTGTTACTGAGTGTGAAGAACATGGATGGCATATTGTAGTACTCCATCCCAAAATGCTTTAAACGCCCATCTCAGACTGCACACACCCAACACTACACACTGAGTGTCTCTTACAATTCAATTTCTGATCCCCAGCCAGTTTTTGGCATGCGGTCGTGGCATTCTGCTCAGAGACAATCACAAGTGTTTCACTCATTTAGCTTTATCAAAACATGCCAACTATCGCCACAAACACACACTACAGACCACAGAAACATTTCCACTGACTAAAGGAAAAGAGCCAATAGAATCAAATTTGTTTTACAACATTTTAAAAAGTATATTTATTAAATCTCCACTGAGACCACACTACTGAGGATATGTAAGACTGATGGGGTGTGAAACAGACTGTATACATATATAGGCATTTACTCTACTGGACTTTCTGTACCCATATGTCATTATTGGAGCTAGTACGATATGACTTGTTGAGAAATAGGAGAGAAAAGTAGGAAATTGTTCCCGCTGAGATGTATAGAGGGAAAAACAGGATAAGATACTACAGATACGCGATTATCCTGATGGTTCCTGGAGTAGACACACAGTAAGTACCTGCCAATAGGCATTAGTCTGTATCTTATAATAAGAAAATGATCCTCTCTGCAGGGCACACCTCGTTAACTCACTGTGGCTCTCCTGTGCAGAGAGGAATCGAGGAACTCGTTTGTGATAGAGCTGACTTTTTCTCTCTCTTTTTTTTTTAAAGATACCGGAGGTGAAGTTATTTTCAGTAGCAAGGTGGGCTTCCATTAACTCCTCCCATCATACCACACTGTACAAGTTGCCTGAGTAACAAGGAAAAAAAAAACACTGTCTTCATTTGGAAGCTGTTTTATTCAAGATTCATTTTCAACAGATAAAGTTGCCTAGCTGTGCAGTTACAGATGACTTTGTTCACAAATACTGGGTTTGTTTTGGAAGAAATGTTGCTCTGTCTTTTTTATATGTAATAAAACATTTACTGCACTCTTGCCTCATGATTAGCCAGCCTGTGTTATGAGTTTAAAAGGTGTATGCTCAGCTGCCAGTTTATTAGGTCACCTAGCTAAAAGTATTACAGTCTAATACAACAGTCCTGCAATAAATCATAACTTATTATGTTCAGTTTTCTTGTTGAAAGGTGCTGATTCAACTTTATGGTCATTTTGGAGGCTGCAGTCTGTGATGCTGTTGAACTGTATTGCATTGTGCTGTTCTATTTTGTTAATCCCATTTATTTCAATGAGGTTAGGCTTTAAAAAAAACCCTCTTTATCGTGCAGTACAGTTCAACAGCACCTCGACCAGCAGTCTCCAAAATGACAATCTATTTGAATCAGCACTTTTCTAAAACACTTGAAACAAACACTGAACATCACAACCTTCATGACGGTCAGACTGACTGCAGGACTGCTGCATTTAGTTGAAGCCAGGTGTACCTCATAAACTGACAGCTGAGTTTATCTATACAAATACATTTTCAATTATAGATTCAGTCTCAGAAATCAGCCTTAAAACAACAGTGAGGTTCACATGTACATGGCCAATTTACACAATTTTAAAATGCACAAAACCTTACAGTGTATATCCAGACATTCTCTCTGTCTGCCCTCTAGTGGCTACTAGTAGGCACACTAACGCCTACGTCTTCAGTCATGATCATTCATCCACCTCCTCTTAGCAATACTGAAAAATATATTCTATGTTTTTCATCTGTACAAAGTGTCTTTTATTTAAAGGGACAGTTCACCCCACAAATCAAAAATGCACATAGTTCCTCTCACCTGTAGTGCTGTTTGTCAGTCTACATTCTTCTAGTGTGAGTTGCAGAGTGTTGGAGGTATCAGCTGTCAAGATGTCTGTCATCTCTCTAATAGAACTAGATGGCACTTGGCTTGTGGTGCCAAAAAAAAAAAACATTTGAAAAACTCAACAGCAATGTCTCTTTCCAGAAACCATGACCTGGTTACTCAAGATAATCCACAGACCTTGTTGTGAGCCGTTTCATGTAGCAACTATTTTCTTTCTACTAAACCACACCCATCAATTATCACTGCGCAGAGGGAGGCCTGCATCTACTGCTAGCTCACCTTGCACCACTGAGCTACCTAATGTTACAGCTCAGCTGAGGGGAACGCTGTTAGTATCAACATCTCATGCCGTCACAAGCACGAGCCTCTTGTCCACAAGTACATTTACACTTCCTTCTGCACACTGATATGTTTAGTGGGTATCAATAGAAAGAAAATTGTTCTTTATTAAAGTGCTCAAAACAAGATCTCTGGATTATCTTGAGTAACCAGGTCATGATTTCTGGAAAGTGACACTGCTGTTAGCACCAAGGATGACTGATATCTCCACCACTCACACTAAAACAATGTAAATCAGTGGTTGGCAACCTTTACTATTATAAGAGCCATTACTGGCCGAAAAGGAAAAGAAAAATCTGTTTGGAGCTGCGGAACATTTTTGAATAAAAAGGTAACAGCCTATTAGGTCTAAATTAGCCTGTGAACATTACAAATAGGTCTAAATTAGCATTCACTGATATGATTTACTACAAGGCAGCTACTCTGCAGTGGGTTATTAATAATTAGTTCTTTAACTTTGCAGCGTTGGTGCTGAAAATAAATGAATCTGTTCACATATTATTAAATTTGCTGTTTTCCTCCAGGACTTTTCCGTTAATGGATTTGGAATCAATAGCTAGCCTTGCTAGAGAGACTTAAGGCTAACCACTGCGACTGAAGTTCAGTAAACTTTGAAGATAAAGCACCAGTTGATGAAACTTTAAAACATTTTTTAATTCAAATTTTTACAGCTGTAGAATGGAGTAATCACTTCAGGCCTACAACAATGTTGTAATGTTGATAAACAATCATTATTCATTTCCATATAAATTTAATATCAAAGCAACAGGGAGCCACTGGAGAGGGTCTAAAAAGCCGCATGTGGCTCCGGAGCCGCAGGTTCTGACAAATAGCACTACAGGTAAAAGTAAAAATTTGTGTCATTGATTTTGTGGTGAACTGTTCCTTTAAGGTCTAAAACTTGTTGGATATTCCGTGGAATAAGCCGTGGATCTCACTAAAGCTACTCTGGGCGTGAGTAGCAGAGGTAGTTGATAAGGTTTAGCAGTAACTTGACATGTAACAGTCTAACTCTAGACTGCTACAGTACAAAGTCAGCAGCTTGTTAAAGTGGACGTCATTCTGAAAGTGATGCTTTGTGCACATGGCAATAAAACTACTTGCAATCCCTGCAGCTCGGCACCAAATGTGTGACAAAGGTACGACAGGAAAGGCTGTGAGCTGCCGTAAAAAGAAAACGTGGTCATAAAGTTGTGACTAAAATAGAGCTCCAGCATGAGCTCTGTGTACGTTGCCACTTACCCCACCGCAGTGAGACACTGGGTCATTTCAGGTTATCTGGCAGAGTCTTGTACGGGTTGAGGATGCCCTTAGGATCCAGCATGTCTTTGATGTTACCCATCAGAGCCACAGCCTGGCTGGGTTTACTGTAGTAGATATAGTTCCTCTTCTTCAGGCCCAGTCCGTGCTCTGCACTGATGCTGCCCTGACAGCTGGCCGTCCACTCGTAGACGAAGGGCTCGATGGCAGCGAGGAGAGCAGGGTCTTTGGCAGGAGAGGTGATGTTCAGGTGGAGGTTTCCGTCTCCTAAAAGTACACATGGAAAGAGTTGCCAATGAATCATCTCGTGCTGGCAGGCCGTTATTTCCCCCCTGATATACAGGCTCTTTTGATGGCTTACCTACGTGCCCGTATCCCACCACACTCTTGGCTCGGTCCCCCAGGTGCTGCCTCATGTCTGTCACCAGCTGGTAGATCCGCTCCACTGGAAGCGAGATGTCATATTTGTAAGTGAAGCCATCGTGAGTCAGCGCCTCTGTGACACGTTCACGCATCGACCACAGAGCCTGGAAGGGTGGAAACGGAAAGGTTGATGACATCATCATCATCAGTTGCAGTTTTAAACATAGATGAGGATTAAAATAAGTTCATTATAGAGTCGACACAGAAGTATGAATTAAACAACCCTAAGTGGTGACCTAAAGCTTAGGTCAAAAGATTTACGGGTTAAGGCTGGTGATATTCTACAGTTATTGCCTATAAATGCCATAAAAAGACCAGAGCCAACAACACATTTATCTTTCAGTACTTTCTGATTTCCCTCCCCCGTCTGTGGCACTTAGCCTGAAGCATGTCTTTTCTATTGAAGTGTAACAAAAAAAACAAGTCACACATGTATACTTTCATTCATAAAAAGGTCAAATAAATAGATGAGGGCTTTGTGTGGGTAAGGTTTATGTGGGGTTGACTCCAAAAATTGCAGTGGCTGTGTTCACTGTAACAAAGAAGTATGTCACTAAGAGCAACTGATGTCTTTTTAACACTTCTAGGACAACATTAGAGTGATGTAGCACAGGGGATTATGCTGTATCACAATTTTGAAACACAAACACTTGTTAATTTGCTTTTGGTCTTTCCGTGGGATTTGTTGCAGAATATCAACAGACTTAGAAGATTAGAAACTAAACCTTGATTTTTGAGTCTTCAGTTGCCACAGTCCCATCTGTAACCAACGATGATGTCATCGCCTCCTCTAAGAAATTGTGGAGCTTCTCTCCGTCATGCGTTGGGTCGGATCCAGACGTTTCTATGACAACGTAGAACGGACAATCTGCAAGATGGAGGACAGAGTTTGTCATGTGTGTGTGTTTAATCGCTTTATAAACTAGGTGTGTGTGTGTGTGTGTGTGCCTACCAGAGATGGGATTGGGGAGTTTGAGGTGCGTGTTCAGCAGCCTCATACATTCACTGTCCAGGAATTCATAGGCTGACAGGATTTCTCCCAGCATGCCTCTGCAGAGCTGAAACGTCTTCAGCAGCTGCTCAAAGGTCTCACAGCCTAACAAATTATACAGTAACATAATTTATCCGCATCATCATCCTGACAACAGGGCTGAGACACAGTGTGTGTGTGTGGTTGTAATGTTGGAAGCGATGAGAAAATCTTACCCAGAAAAACCACATTAACAGATTTGGGTTTCCGTGGACAAAGGATGGACACTGCGGTGATGACCCCCAGTGTGCCCTCTGACCCTATGAAGAGCTGTTTGAGGTCATATCCTGTGTTATCTTTCCGCAGTGTAGCCAAGCAGTCCAGCACCCGCCCGTCTGCCAACACCTGAACATGCCACATACATGTACACACAAGCATTCAACCAGTGCTTTAATGCTTTATATTCAAAGAATATCAAAGCTCCTCATTTAGTGACTCCACTCACCACTTCCAGACCCAGCACAGTCCCGTGTAAGGAGCCGTATCGCAGCAGCCGGAGTCCACCTGCGTTCGTTGCCACGTTTCCCCCAATGTGGCAACTGCCTTTTGCCCCCAGATCGAGTGGCATGATGTAGTCTCTCTCCTCCAGGTAAAGAGACAAGTTCTCCAGGACACAGCCTGCCTGACAGGTCAGAATGCCTGACACATGGAGGGAATCATCTCTAAACATTAGTCAACATAGACTTTTTATAAAGCAGGAAGCTCATTTTGGCTGAAACTTAAGTACTTTGAAACTTACCAGAGATACTATCAAAGGTGAGGATGTTGTTCATGAGGGCAGTGGAGAGGACGATCTCATCATAAACCGGCACGCTGCCCCCGACCAGCCCAGTGTTACCTCCTTGAGGGTTCACCGCCAGATTACGACTGTTGCAGTACCTACAGGAGAGGAAATACAACAGCTTAGACCCCCTTATTAACTCCTCGCTTCTGTATTTGTCCTTCCACCCACTGTTTGCTCCTTACTTGAGAATTTGCGAAACTTCCTCAGTCGTTTGAGGTCTCAGCAGCAGCTCACTGGAGCCTGAAATCATATTAACAAACATTGCCATCAGTGAATTGGTGTAAGAAAACATATCTTTAAGTGGGATGAGCTTAATTCATTTCTAACCATCACCTTTCACTGTCTTGAGCCAATCCACATTACTGGACTCCAGCAGGTCCGGATCAGTGATGACTCTGTCTGGTAGGACTTTCCTGAAGAAGGCCAAATCTTCCTGAGTTATTCTGGAGAAAGGCAGCCTGTCTGGGGCAGCAGAAGGCGAGGGCTCGGACCTGTCTGCCCCTGTGTGCAGCTTCTGACAGCAGACTCCAAACTGCCATGATGTGGTGGGAAGAAATGGGCTGCGGAGGTCCACAGGTGAAAGTCTGGCTGTGGTTGTTGATGAGAAGGTGCTGTGGGGGCTCAGATGTCTGAGCTGTCCTCAGTCTCTGTGTTTTTTGGAAAATCCTTGCCATGACTGGACTTAAGGCTGCGGAAAAAACGTGGGATGAATTATAAATCTGTTGCCTTGAGACAGAGGCTGGTTAATCTCTCACTTCAGCCAATATTCTAATTCTTATTTACCTGGTATAAAGTTGGGACTAAGTATGAGGAGCAGCTGGGTAATATAACAACTAAAACTAAACGTCTCTATTCATTTGTCTGCTTTGTAGATAATGTTAGTTACCAAGCCATTGATATAATGTAATCTCAAAGTACTGTCCTCCTTTAATGAGTCTATTGAAAACTTATTAATTAGCTGTAATCTTAGGCACCAGTTTGGAACCAGTTCAAGTTGAGAACCGTTTTTCTGACAGGTGCACATTGCAAGACAATGACGTCAAAGTCATGCATCTGCATTGCTGCTTCAGCATGTCTGTAAAATTATAATTCCAAAAAAAGGGTGGAAACCCAAGCGATATGCTGAAATGTGTCTCTATGCAACATGGGCTTAACCTCCAGGAATTCTACGTACAAGTGCCGCTGCTTCCCAGCCAAGCAGTATGTCTGATATCAAGGGTAAATATCCCTGTTCATGTAACATTAGCACCATACGGGCAGGTGTGGCGCATTTTTTCTTTGACTAAGAAAAGAGTTTAACAGTGGAGCTTTTGCCTGGCTGAGTCACATGCATGCTTCTGTCTCTGTACTGTGTTCAGACGCAGATAATAAAACTGGTGCATTGACGCTTAAAACCCGTGTATGTCTATTTTTTCCCACATTGAAAACTGATCAGGAATCGCTGAAGGAATCAATAAAGAGTCAGGCTGATAAGCAGAATCAATAATGGCATTGATAAATAAAATCTTAACAATTCCTGCTGTCCACTGACTGAAAAGTTCTGCAAAACTACAGAGAGAAATCTATAGTCAATATACACATTGAGCAGGTTTGATTTGATTTTATTAGGATCACCATAAGTGGATACATAACATCAGCTACTCTTCCTGTGGTTGCAAATTCAGTAAATGCAAATGTCAGCTGCTTATTGGAGCTTTGGATCATGTAAATTTTTGCCAATGCAATTTGAGCAACTTGATATTAAATTTGATATTTTCATATCAGAAAATGACAAGGGGATTTGATAAACTTGCATATTGTTTGTTTGATATAGGACACTTATATTTTTTGGCTTCACAAAGAAAATGTATTTTAAATCAAGTCTTTGAAATTGCACATCTTGGAATTATCCGTTAGAGTTTTTCCTTATACCCTGTGATTTGTTATATTGGGTTTTATAAATAAAATTGATTGATTGATTGATTGATACTGTAATTTTTAAATTTAATAAATTCAAATAGTTGTTTTGAGCAGCAACATATTTCAATGCTGTAAATTCAGTGATACGGATGTACAAAATCAATATTCTGTAATGAGTATTTCCACATCTAGTTAGGTTTTAGATACTCATCATAAATTCCAGATCTTTATAGGTTTTCATGAACATGCCAGAACAAAAAAAGCAAATCGTTAAATTTTGTGTGGAGACAAATATTCTCTATTTCTACATATATAAATACTTACAATAAAAAAAAATCATTAAAAGTACCAGATGCTTATCTAAATGTGTTTTTTTTAGTTTCTTATAAGATCCATATCCTTTTTCATGAATATGCCTGAACAAAAAGCAAATCGTTAGATTTATTTTCACAGGTGTGGAGACAAATATCCTCTATTTCTAGGTAATTAAATACAAAAGTAGAAAGCCATTAAATGTTTAAGATATTTAACTTAATGTGGGATTTTACCTTTGTGATATTTCATTGAGGTCAATTTCAGTCCACGTCTGGATTCAACAAGACACATAGCACAGGTGCTTTGTTTCTCTTCACCATGTGACATTGTGAAATATAGTTTGAACATGATTTAAGAAGTCATGTCGCATCATAGCTGTGAGCTAACTGAATGCAGCACTGAGCTGTTGCTGCGATTAAGAAGGAAAAACAAGTTGGCAGCAACGTCCCTGACTCCGATGCATTGACCTAACATGCGAACAAACGACTAGCGGACTGACACCTGTTTCCATCGCTGTTTTCACCACAACAAACGGTGAATTCCTGGAAAGCTAACCTCGAAGAAGCTAACGCCTCAGTTAGCTTAGCTCGACTAGCAACCCGTTTGCTAACAAACTAGCGCGCAACATCGTCATTTACTCACCGTGAACGTTCAGCTAACAACCCGCATCTTTCTCCACGCGTGTCTTTTTCGTGTCATATCTCAAAGCGAAATGTGTCACAAAGTTCAAGGGCAGAAAAGTTACTTAAGCAGGGTGAATGTTTACAGCTCGCATGTTGCGCAGAGCAGGACGCTAACTGAGCCTGAGGGTGAAGGGTCATGGAGATAGGAATGGGCCAATCAGCGGCCGTCTTTCTAACTGAACCAATAACTGCGAGTCTTTCATCGTGGCTGGGCAGCCAATCATGATTGTGGGAAATAAAGTCACTTCCCTTCTTGTTTGAGCATGCGCAGAGCCGTGGAGTACAACATGCACTCATGTATTTCTGACTTACAGAGACACAGTGAATAATTACCCACTTTTTATTTGAGCACGAGGGGGAATCTGTGTCCCCACGTGCTGCCTCGACTGGAAACAAACTAATTTGCTTGATTTAATATTTCCCTGGACAGTTTGCTTACAATGAGCTGATTAAATTAGGATTTGATTTGTAAAATGATGAAAAATGTCTGCCACATGTTTGTTACTACTGCATAACAAAAATATGCCTAACAACCCTGCCACTGAGTTTTATCAGGATGAGATTAACTTTACCAGACATACAGTACATATTTGACTTTTTAGAGCAAATGCCTTTAATGCAACACTGTTCATCTCAGGGTGATGCCAAATACCGGTATTGACCATAACCATGATATTTAAAAATAAGATATTGGTATCATGTTGATAACACACGTGACAATACTATGTAAATAATCCAGCCCCTCTTAAATTGTCTCTTTTCTTCACATTCTTGCTCTGTCTTCCTCATCTGATTGTGTTTTCACAAGCCATTAAGTTAAATAATTTTTTTGTCTGATTTATAGTCACAGACTCTCTCCACCTTCTTAAACTCACATTTTGAGTGTAATTCATTTGCCAAAAAAAGGACAAAATTCACAATAAACAAACCAAATCCATTCTGCAGGTTTTTCTGAAAAATGCACTGCTTGAGAGTTTTGAGATTTTGCCACAACTATCATTAACGGGAAAAAAAAACTTTTTTGGAACACCTGCCATTTACACAGAAAAAGAAGAGTACCCTCTGGATCTAGAAGTTTAGTAATTTATAGGTTCATCAGTAGAAAGATTTAGGTCTTTGGTCTGACACTAACATATACAGTGTGATCTGCACCATGTGCAGCAGCATGTACAGGCTTAGGACTAACCACCACACCTGAGGGGACGGGACTTTCTTCACTGCTGCTCCCACCCTCTGGAATTCACTCCCTAAAGACATCAGATACTCCCCCTTCACTCTCCACCTTCAAGGAATCCCTCAAAACACACCTCTTGATATTTTCCTACAACCTCTAAAATTGTTCTTCTTCTGCCCCTCTGCATTGGTTCCCTTCTTATAGTTTAATTAAAAAAGTGTTTTTTTGTTGTTGTTGTTGTTGTTGTTGTTGTTCTTGATCTCTGTGAAGCATCTTTGAGTATCCAGAAAACTGCTATAAATCCATCTTCTTCTTCTTGGTGGTGGTAGTAATAACTACTTTCTTCTTCTTCTTCTTCTTCTTCTTCTTCTTTTCCTTTGTGGTGGTGGTAATAGTAGTTTTAGTAGTAGTTCTTCTTCCTCCTCCTCCTTCTTCTTCCTCCTCCTCCTTCTACTTCTTCTACTCGTTCTTCCTCTTCTTCTTGGTGGTGGTAGTAATAGTAGTAATTTTAGTGGTAGTACTTCTTCCTCTTCCCCTTCTTTCTTCTTCTTCTTCTTCCTCTTCCTCCTTCTACTTCTTCTTGGTGGTGGTGGTAGTAATAGTAGTTGTTTTAGTAGTAGTACTTCTTCCTCTTCCTCCTTCTTCCCCTTCTTCTTTCTCTCCTCCTTCCTCTTCCTCCTTCTACTTCTTGGTGATGGTAGTAATAGTAGTTGTTTTAGTAGTAGTACTTCTTCCTATTCCTCCTTCTTCTTCCTCTCCTCCTTCCTCTTCCTCCTTCTACTTCTTCTTGGTGGTGGTAGTAGTCATTTGTTGTCCGTCATTTGCTCTCAGCATCATATATACTGAGAGCTCCTGGAACCAAATTCCTTGTATGCTCAAACATCTTTAGCCAATTAAGCTCAGCTCAACAAAGACTAAATTAAATTACAACTTTTAAATAACATAGATTAAAAATGTCTGGCAAACATTACATGCAAGACAACCTCTTTTTTTGTCTGCTAGAGATGCCCGACTGGACAAGATCAATACTTGTTTCACAGTGTCAATAACTGCATGAGATTTTTTGACCAGCCTTGTACAACCTCCATCCCAAGAAAATCGGGAAGCTATATTCAATTGAATACATTACAGACAAGATATTTAATGTTCAGAATGATAATATGCACTCATTTTGCCTGCAACACTTTCCAAAACAGTTGGACAGAGGCATTATTACCAGTGTTAGACCATCTTTTCTTTAAACAACACTCAGTGAGCATTTAGGAAGTTCTGAAAGATGGATTTCTTTCTCAAGATTCTCGAACAAGCCTGCCAAAATCTTCAACATTCAAAGACAGTCTGTGTGGAAGAGTGGGCCAAACTCCAGCCTGAACAATGTGAGAGATTTGTTTGTTCAGACAGGAAGCATCTTGGAGCTGGCGTCGCAAACAAAGGCTTCTCCAAGTATTAAAAACATTTCAGTTAGCATGTTCAGTCCTTTTTTATTGTCAGTCCACTTTATTTTTAAGGTTTAAAACATCATGATTTCTTTATCAGTGTAATTTTATTGAGTTAACACCAATATCTGGTCTAATTTCATGCGAATAGCTGCATTAAATGTTGACGTGTTTAATACTTCTATCCCCCACTTTAGGTCAATAAAGGTTTTTATGCACCTCTTACACAGCACCCAGACTTTTTTGGAGTCGGGTTTGTACATGACAAACATTATAAATAAGGAAAAAGATCAAACAAAATGAATACAAATGAATTTATTTGAAACTCTGACAAAGCGTCTGATTTATTCCTCATGCATTCTGTAAAGTACACAGCATGCAACAAAGTCTCTGTTTCTCAGCTCTTCACCGTCTCAGCGAACAGTAACAACGACTCCGTAACTTCTGAACTCTGATAATTATAAACAGTTACTCATACTGTAAAGTCCCTGAATACAACTTCATATAGTGCTATCAATGATTCATACTGTCTTCAACACCCAGGAAAGCCACATGAGGGAGAACACCAGTGGAATACTATGAGTCCAGAACTGGAAACCATTTCAGGGGCTGGCAATACTTTGAGGAATCATCACGGAGCAGATCGGGCCTGACCCGAGCAGAGCTGACACAACAACACTGATACTGTCTCAATTCACCAAACCCAACGAACAGATATCTTCTCAGGATGTGCACATCTGCCTCCCAGCTGCCATACGAGCCGTCTGGGTATGTACAGCGTGCGGTTATCATGCTTCCGGCTCAAACTGTAATGCTGACATGGCGAACAGAACACATAAGCAAACACCCAAACAAAGCTGAAGTGTGTGATTGAGGATGGAAATCTACAAATGTTTTCTTAGCACCGCATCTCCATGTGTGTGCATCTGTATTTTTAAAGAGTTTAGTTTAAACTTCTTTGTAAAAGTAATGTTACTCCTTGTATCCTTGGCAGTATCGTGTCACTGTACTGGTCCAACCTTTTTTTTTTTCTTTTTTTTTTTTCAAAGATGATGTCGCATCTTCTAAGAAAAGATCTCATATTATAGGTCTGCTTTTCCCAGCATACCACGGCCTCTCTTCATAAATGACTCCCGCCCTCAGTGACATTTCCAGCAGGTCCCGTGAGACCACGTTTAGCCATGAAGACCATAGACTTCCAGCTCGATGGCATTCAGCTCAGCAGCGTGAACCTCCCCAGCCTCAGGGGGATTGTTGTGCTCGTCTAAGATCGCTGGTCTCACAGTCAGAGCTGTTGTTGGTCGTACTCTGATATGAGCGTCTTGATGTGGGCCAGTTTGTTGTGAAGATACTCGCAGCGCATCTTGTCCTGATTGTAGTTGGGGTTGGACTACAGGGACAAATAAAAGACTTGGTTATTTAGAAGCAAAGACAGGAGTGGAGTTGCCCCATGAAGCAATCTTGAGAAAAGAAATTTACCTTTTTAATTTTGCGATACTCTTGAACAATTTGATTAAGAAGCGTCTAAAGGAGAGAAACAAGAATTCATTAATACACACAGATAAATAAATAAACTCCATCATGTTTGTTTGTTAAAGTTTGCTTAATGACTTCTGCTTAAAATAATGTTTTGCAAGGAAGGAAATGTGTTCAACATGTTTGTTGGAGCTCAAAAACAAACAGGGCATTTTAGTGAGTAACAGTAAATGTAAACATAATGTTTGTTTGTTTGACAGAAAACCCCACAGGGCACCTTAAACGAAACAGCAGAAAATTACCGACATTTGTTTTTTCTTTCCTTAATGAACATATGCCGACATTTCAGTGCCACAATTTTTAAAGTAAGAGTTATATTCAGCAGCAATTAAGGTCACATTTTCAGATTAAATGGCAAAAATGTTCTCTCCTTTTTTTGTGTTCCCTCTGAAAAGGTTTTAAACTGTGAGTTATTGAGCTGTAGATTCTATAGAGTCTATAACACCATCAGCCGGCTTGAGGCTTGACGGCCAGTTTACACCGTCGCAACTTTTCTCTACAACGTTCTCAAATGGTTTCGTCATCTTGTGAATCATTGGTCCAAACTGCGCTTAACCCCTTTAGCCATACAGTAGGTTAGCAATGTACTGCTGTGGAATCTTGTGAGTCAAAGTGGACGTCTGTGCCAAAATTGAAGGAATTCCCTCAACGCCTTTTTGAGATATTGTGTTTCACGAGAATGAGAAAAACATGAGGTCACAGTGACCTTGACCTTTGACCACCAAAAGCTAATGAGATTATCGTTGAATCCAAGTTGATGTTAGTGCCAAATCTGAAAGAATTCCCGAAAGGCCTTCTTGAGATATTGCATTCAGGAGAATGAGACAAACGCAAGGTCACAGTGATGCTGACCGTTGACCACTAAAATCTAATATGTTCATCATTAAGTGGACGTTTGTGCCAAATTCGAAGGCATTGGAAAGAGCTGTCTGACGGCAAGGTAAAGCAATGAAAATTTTAGACTGACTATGGATAAGTCTACCTCATCCAACCCCACTTCAAAAACATTCAAACTAACCCTTTCAGTTACTATAATTATTAGCTCCCACCACTCTTACCTACCTCACTTCTGTTTACTAAGAGCAGAGTGGTTTCCATTTGGAATACCCAGAAACAAACACAGATGGACCCCCCTTCACGTAATTTAAATGTTGCAAGTCTTTGTGGTTTTTTATTTTACCTTGTATTTATGTGATTCATGGTGTAGCCTTTTGCGCTGCATGTCCAGCTCCATGAACTGCCGCGTGACTCCGTCAATACGAGCGTGTAAATCTCTGTACTCGCTGTACTCAGTGTTAAAGTCCTGCTTGTAGCACTGCCTCTGCTCGTGGCTGCGGATCGCTGTGTACTTCCTGTGCAGAGAACATAAAGGGACACTGTGATCAGATCAGTAAATCTACATGTACAGAACACAAAGAAAGCATTTGTGGTCTTGAGATCAAGGTCAGAGAAACACATACAACCCTGATAACCAAATCTGTGATCTTAGATATTGTACTGTGTTACATTTTGTTTCAAAGAACCAATAACAGGTTTACTTACGTTAGATAGTCTGGTGCATCTTTGTCAGCTTCAAGCACACCGGAGTCAAACAAAATTTCACTTGACTCTGAAGAAAAAGGAAACAGCGTCAAACTATTTGAAAATACTGAAAAATCAAAATGTAAAGTCACCAGTCAACAGCTGACAGCACTCACCTATGCCGTCCTTAGAGACTTTATTGTTCGTATCCTCTGAACTGTGGTCTTTTCTCCTCTCTTTCCTGTCTCTCCATCTGTCCTTCTCCTTGAACAAGAGACACAAAACTCAGTTACCAATGCATCATGTAAAATGGGAAAACCATAAACGGCAGAATAAGCATTTCTCTTACGTGATCTTTGTGTTTGTGTTTGCTCTTTTTCCTTTTGTTTGTGTGTCTTTTCAGATCAGGCACTACCAGCGGTGACGGAGGGCGATCAGAGTTGGGTTGAGGAGGGTCTGTCGTGACGGTGGGCTCCTCCTGAGCGCAGGGAGTTGGCTCTAGCCTCTCGGCCACTTCTGCCTCCCGCTCGCAGACCGCTGACAAGGAGTCAAAAAGCTTTCCAGGATCAAGAGAGTTCTTTTGCTCGCTGTCCCCCGCCGCTTCTGTGACGTCTTTAAGGGCCGCTTGTTCCGACAGCCTCGCTCTTGACGTGTCGCTGGCTGTTTTCCTTGATAAATGCGATATCCTGGGTTTCTTACTCGCCAAAGGGTCTGTGTATTCCTCTGGGAGGGAAGGTTTTGGACGGTGCGCTGGGGAGGAGTTGGGCGTGTCTCGTAGTGGACTGACCTGGGCCTCTGGGACGGTGAGGAGGTTCTGCTGTGGCTGAAACAGTCTCCTGCACAGAAATAAAAAGGAGACACATACAATATTAAATTAATCTACACTGTATTTTAGCATATACAGTATAGTATTCACAGTTTTTGAGCTGCTGTCAAAACAAATTTTTTTTTTTGTTCACAGGGAAAAAGAGATCTGTGTGGGTACATGAGACCCTAAAAGAGGGTGGATCATGTGGAGAACCACCAGTTGGTCCAGGAGATTCTCCTCTATGATGGCCGTTTCGAGGCATATTTTAGGATGACTCGAGGGTACATTGACAATCTGCTGTCTCTGTCATCCGAGAGAGAGAAAACCCACTGACTGTTCTGAGTTCATGATTTATACGACACTAATAATAACCCTGACAATGTGTAGTTAGTCTAACTCCCCTGATTTGTCTTGTATACTGTTCATGGATTTTCAGCCATTCTCTTAGAGTGTTTCATGGTAGGAAAGTGTTTGTTAATGTTAGCTTCTGGGCAAAACTTGTTCAGTGTTAAATGTAGAACACAGAAGGGCAACAAGGCAAAATGTGGAGCGCATAGTTTTTTTCAGCTGAGATGCTTTGGTTGCGCCCGGTTGCTATGATACAGAATGGCTGCGGGAGCAAATATATCAGCACAAGGTAGAGTATCTACTTGCTCTGGAAATGGGGCAAGCTGAAGCAACAGGGAGAGAGGACATACCCGCTGGACTATGCGGATTCTGTATTAATTTCTCCTCCACTATTGTTGTTGAGCAGTGTGACGGCTGGTCTTTGAGGTATTTGTCCCGGCCCTCCACTGTCATTAGACAGCTTGTACAAAGTGACAGTGAAGAGTGGCTGCAGCATTTTACCCAAAGTTGAATAAGAAAAAAAGGGCCCGGCATGGACTGACAGGTTTTCAGAATTCTCATGCCCGAACCCGAAAAAAAGCCAGACTTTTTTTTAAAGCCTCCCATAACAACAGGTAGGCTGTTAATGTTACAGACATCAAAATAGTTTAATTGGGGTGTTGCTGTTTAAATTGGTTAAACACAAAACACACACCTCTCTAATTGGCAGGTTAAAAAAAAAAAAGCCTGAGCCCGGCCCGTGTCCGAGGTAATGATGTGGTAATTGGCCCGAAGCCCGGCCCTCGGGCTGTCAGGCCCCTCGGGCCTCGGGCTCCAGTGCAGGGCTCTAGAATAAACACTCGACGCCTCCTCACTCTGCTGGCATTTGTAACGTAGTGCAGATAAATATGTATCTGCCTGTCACAGCCTGAGGGACCAACAATTAATATGTATTCATCTGTTTAAAAAAAAAAAAAAAAGCAGTGTACTAGTGTATTATTATTATTATAATTATTGTATATTAATCAAAAATGGAGCAGCAGTATAACATAGAACCTATATACGACAACTGTATATTGAATTTGTATATGAATGTATGTAACATGAAAATATGAATTACTTTTATTTCTACTATTTTTTTGGCAATAACACATCTTTGTTCATGCCAATACAGCTGAAAAGAATATTCTACAGTGACTGTGGTGGTTGCTTTGCATCCCCTGCAGCTGGCTCATCTTACATACTGTAATAATGCAGTTATCACAACAGCCTTCCCTTTATAGTGTCCAGTATGTCAGATTTTTCTTCTCAGTCCAGTTCACTGCCCAGTGCTGAGACAGACTCATGCACGCAACTCAGCTGGAAAAGATCAGCCTCAGTGACACAGTGCGCAAAAGACACTTTGAAATTCAATTTGAGCATCCACAGTGTCCGGACGGAAAGCATCTGTATATCAAATTAGAATTGCATTATAACTCATCTCCAAATTTCGTTAGATCCAATTTGAATAAGAAAAAAAAAAAATCACATTTCATGTGAGGTTTTTTTTAAGCTGTCCAGACTTTCTAAAAATCAATCTGGACACAATCTGGATATGCCAAAAAAACTCTGTAAGAGCTGCCAGTCTGAACACAGACTTAGTTCCTGATTGTAGTTTCTGAGAGCCCCATATTTCCTGCAGCTAGCTGGTATCTGACTGAACTATATATCCTTTCCTTCTAGCTGAATGGCAGACATTTTCATGATATGAAGCAGGTGGTGAGTGTCTCCTTTGTGTTACCTGACGAGGATTCGTTTCAGAAGCTGCTGGTCTCCCACGGTGTAGCCTGGCCAGTCCTTTTGTAGGTCCTTATACAGACTGTCTTTTAGAACATACGTGTTGTCTCTGCTATTGAGCTGGCCGACCTTCACACAAATACACACACACACAAACAAAGCAGGTGAGAAAAGACTTTTGTCAGTGCTCATGGTTCAAATCTGTTTTCAGGGTGACATGTTGTTATCTAACAGGAAAAAATGGACGTTTAGTGTTGTCAATAAAAAATATTTACTGTGTTTATCTGACTAAAGAGGAGAATAAATTACCTCCATCAGCACAGAGTTCAGCATGTCCTTCTCTCCTGCTGTCAGTCCGTCTTTCTGCAGCCTCAAAATGAGCTCCGGCCTCTTGTACGGCCTCAGAGCCAGCAGGTGTGTTACCCTCTCTCTGAGTGGCCTCTCCTGCACGTCACCCACGCTCCTCCTGTGTGAAGCACAGGCGCCCTTCTTTGGCTTGGACACGCCAACCCCCCTCTTAACTTTACTCAGGAGAGACTGGGACGAGTGTTGGGGCTTGGTAAGGCTGGCCAGCGCAGGGGCCGGGGCTCGCACCGTCACCTTCTTGCCTGTAGGGAGCACGAAATCTCACATCAAAAGCAGCACTTGCCTTATAAAGCAAAAGCACACTCGAGCTTGGCTTTGGTTTTCATCATCAAAAGGTGAGTTACCTTGTGATGTCGTTTTTGTTTTTAGAAAGTCACTAGGCTGAACATAAATCCCGGCTATAAATGTGTGAACCCACTCCTTAAGAAGAGTGCTTTTTCAGGCCAGCTCTGGCGAGATCAGACACCAGAGGAAATGGATTTAGTGGATCACCATATTTGTCCTGTGGCTGGATTGTGGATGAAAAGAGACGAGACCTCATTTCACCTCTTCACAAACCCACAGTCGGGTTACAGGGATTCACATTCAAGTCTCAGTGAGCACAAGCTGCCATCTAATTTAGGAAATAACCACAGAGTTGCACAAGCCTGTCGTGAGCGAGGAAGTGCTTTTGTACAGGCTTCCTCGGAACTGACAAAATCATCAAAACTGGTGTGTGTCATGTGTGTGTGTGCGTGTACTGTATGTGCGTAAGTGTGCGTTCACCGAAACAAGATGACGGCGGCTAAAATATCTGTTTAGAGGAAGTGGTTTGGTGGTTAGGAGAAGAAAGACAGCGGTGACAACAAAAAAAAGGCTAAATCACTGTTTTCATCGTGTGTATTTTGGTGCTCGTGTCGCACAGAACAGTCTTTGTGTGTTTCTTGAGACTAAAATTATTACACACACTTACAATATCTACCCTGCTGTGTGTGTGTGTGCGTGCGTCGAAGAAAACAGACAAAAAGGACAAAAACCTGCAGAAGAAAATAAGATTAACTGTTACCATGTCACTGGTTACCACACGTGTTGCCATGGCAACCGATGCAATATGGCTGACTGTGTACAGATTTGTCTCCAGGCCAGTATTCTTCCTTAGCTGGAGTCATGTGTTGTATAACCGAGCAGGCTGTAGATCGCACATGTGAGTGTTTTTTTTTTTCTTTCTGTGTGTTTCTTACCCTGGAAGCGCCCGCCGTGTTTGATGACGATGGCCCCTCGGCTGCGCGTCTCCTCCTCAGCCTGCGCCATGCTCTGACGAGCCTTATCGTACGAGTCATCTGTAGCGTTGACTGTCATCTTTTTCTGAATCACCCCGAGACATGACAGCTCCTCGGCAGCACTGGGAGGAGGGAGGAGAAGCAGCTGAAGACAGCGATCTGACAGAGCGTTCAGGATTCCTTCTATATGTTATCTCTTTCAGATGAGTGTGTGTTTGCTTTGCTGATGTTTTAGTGTTCAGTTAGATGTTTGCTTAAATCAGCCGCGTGACTTCCCTGCCAAACACAACACCAAACTGTAGTTTAACATTATGTTTACCATGTGTCATTTTGGCAAACAGCTCCGCAGCTTGTTTTCTTATCTGTGTCTGGACTCAAGCAGCAGATTTGATGAATAATTCCTCAACTTTTTCACAACTCTTGGCATTTATCAGAATCACTTCTCTTGCACGCTCTCACTATTTCCAGGCTTCGTGGAGCCGTGCAGTCAGGACACCCTGGGTTCTCACTGGCATTTAAAACGACTGACGGAGAGACGTTAACAGCAGGGTGACTTTCACACAGCAGCAGGGGGGCAGAGACATTTTAAAATATTGAAACTTGCTCAGAAGCTCGGTTAACTCTAAACATAGACAGTAAACATATAATCACTTTGCTGCAAACACGCTCACAGCGCTCATGAGTTGCTTTTGGATACAACACATAATCCACAGGCACCATAAAATGTGTGATCTCCTCTGTTTTTATAACGTCAACAATTTACAGTTTGCTTTCCGATTTATTTTGCACCTTACATTCAAAACTTGTGAACTAGTTGTGTGTTTTATGAGATAATTTGTTGTGTTTTACCCCGTGCTGAGCTGCTGGACGCAGTCAAAACTCCCATGCGGATTATCCCGAGCGACGTTAGTCACTCCGAAGGTGAATATCCTCAACTCATCTCTATTCTCTGAGCACGGGATGGTGATTCTCTGTGACACAAACGAGAGAAACAATTAAACATCTTTCATGCCTGAGATGATATCAATCAACTGGTGTATGTCAACAGGTCAACAAACAGTTCCTCTTACCCCTTTGTTGCCATTAAAAGAGATGGTGGGATGGGAAGACCGACCCTGAAGAAAAAGACAAATCAAAAAAAAAAAAGTTTGTCTTGGAGTCACCAGTGAGCACACACACACTCTCACACACATGTACAATCTGATAACACACCAGCTAAGATGGTAGGTGTTGTGGTCTGAGCTGCTTGTACAAGCGCTACATCCTCCTTCGTTGTGGTTTCATCACTGCAATTACTCAAACCGTTTCCTTTATTGTCTGTTAGCTGTTGCTCTTCATGACTGTGCAAAGTGTTTAGGATGAAGGTGGGTCCCAACCTTTTCTATTTGTGTGCACATTTACAGGTTAAAGTGACAACCTAGTTAACATGCTATCAGCTGAGTATGGCTGCAAGTAATGTTTATGTCTATTAATTTGTCAATTATTTTCTCAATGTATCAATAAGTTGTTCAGCCTATAAAATGTCAGAAAATTGTGAAAAATGTCAACCAAAGGATAGTCAGTTTACTATCATGCAGGAGTAAAGAAACCTGAAAATATTCAGATTTATGAAGCTGGAATCAGAATATTTTGACTTTTTACTACTAAAAATTTACTCCAATCGAGTAATGAAATATAAACTTAGTTGGCTATTGATTGAAGAGTTAACAACTAATCAATTAATCGATTAATGCAACTCTACAGCTGACAACCAATCTAATACCAAGTTATCCATTTCCCCAAATTTAATCTGTATACCTCACTGCATTGTAGTATTGTCACAAGATACCTAAAAAAATCCATATTCAGCACCATTTTAGATACCACAGGGAAAATTGCAATTTTAAATTTCAAATTTTGGTTTAAAGATAAATATAACAAGGCTATAATATGTCGACAACTTCTTTTCCTGGTTACTAGCAGAGAGGAGCCAAATGACTGTAGTAAATATTAGAGAGAAAGCACGGATGATACTGGGGTATCGATACTGCAGAAAATTAGTTTTGGCATAGTTTCAAATATATGAAAATTTCTGTCTTCACAAAAGCCAAAATGTGTTCTCCTCTATGTTGCTCCCAGGTCACGGAGGGGACGGATGGAGTCACTGGAAGCATGAATGTAGAGGGGAGGTCAAATTTTAGACATTAGTTTCTGTTGGCACATATTCGGTGCAGGCACTACTACACAAGTGAAAAACCCAGTTGTATAAAGCATTATGAGGCTGCAGAGGAAGCTGCAGGAAATCTGATAATTTGCCTCAAGTGATGTCTCTTGAGTCGGTGTCTTTCTGGGCTGTAGACGACAAATTTGAAAATGAAAAAAATTTGGGTGTGTGGAGTCAGAAAGAAGTGAGCTCTCTGTAGCCGCACTTCTCATCTCTGCTAAAGGCTAGCGGCTCAAGGCTACATTTGCTGCTATTAGCATAACGCACCTGAATCTCCGATTGCGTTGCATTGTGGGTAATGTTGCACCAAGTTTTGTCAAGGGGAAAAAAAGAATGTGTGGAGAAAAACATACGATATCTCTGATTCTGCCGCAACGAATCGTGATTGTTTTTCTGAAAATTCATCGTTCTGTTTGCTGCGAGGCGACAGTGCTAACCACTGCGCCACCGTGACGCCTGCTCTTTACATGTAAATGTCAGAAAGGTACACTATGAAATACTTAAAGGTACACTATGGAGGAACTGTTGGTTACTGTTTGTATCAGTATCGCTGGTGAAAGTGAAAGTCAACCCCAGTTTTGTCTGCGTGCCGTTTCACCTCCATATATTTGTGTTTTTTCCGCCTTGAGTCCACGATTGTTGTAGCTTTCTCTTGGATGCATGCTGCTTACAGTCGCACCCGGTCACTACCTTTTTATGACGTCGCAACCTCTGCACACTGTGCTGAGGAACATCTGGAGCTAAACATAGCAAAATAAGAAGAAAATACAGGATAAAACGCCACCACACACTTGTTGGTTGGTCATAAGCGACGATTGCGGGAGATAACTTCTGTATGAGTCTATACACTGAAAGAAAATCCTGCATAGTGTACCTTTAAGATCAGCCTCACACCAATTTGCAAACCTACTTGTTGATACAGGTTTTAACCTAATCATAGTTTCTGTTTTTCCAAATTAGACGAGCACTTCACAGTGATACATGTACCTCTGCTGCATCCTGAGAATTGTGCATGTTGTGCCCATTAAATGAATTAAATTTGATTTTAATAAGCGCACCGGCGAAGGTCATTAAGACCTGCTGCCTGTCACTTGAGAACATGAAGTGAGTGAAATAACAGCGAAATAACAGCCTGTCATGTCTCACAGGGCCGAATTAGCCCGTAGGAAACGGCAGAAACGACAGTCCCCAAAGTGACACGTTTGCAGCGTGGACGGAAACTATGTGATGACTCGAATCAAATTGACCTTTTCATGGAGAGGATTTGTGAGTCCACCTGTTGATGAGTGCAGAGAGCGAGGTGGCTGCCAGTACTCACTTTGGCCCGGTTGCATGCAGAGGTTTTTTTTTTTTTTTGCTGTCTCTATGATCAGGCCAAGAGGGGTATAAATAGGCACACTTACAGCTAAATAAAGAAAGTAGATGTATGCATGGGCACAGTATTGTGAGGTGCTTTCCCCTCCTTCCTGTCTACCTCATCATAGCAGGGTTACATGAATACTGGAGGTATGACAGGAGCAGTGTGGTTTTCACCTTTCAGCAGAAAACGGGTGGCTGTAGTTGTCTTCACTGAGGACTTTCCTATCTGTGTTACTAGGAATTACTGAATAGAGGAAGTGTACGTGACTCGTCTCTGCTCTGACTTCCTGCAGCGTCTGATTCATTTGTATTAACCTTGGTCAAATGACTTGAAATCTGTTCATCTGTCCTCCTAAAGCTACAAAAAAAACCTGCTGCAACTCTGTTCATGTTTACAAGAAAGGAAAAAAAAGCTCCAGTCCAAAATACCCTCCTACTACTACTAGGCTCCTTCCCCCCTACAGCCTGTTTCCTTTCTTCTCTCCTCGGCTGATTAACATTCATAATACTTGCCAGCAGCTTGTAACGACTTGGCCAGCAGCTTGTTACAGGCATCACCACACAGGGAAGCGTTTCCGCATTGTATTATGCAACATGTATTCCCATTTCATAGCTTAAGAAGGAGGCTTGTAGGAGACAAGAGCCGGGGAAGGTATGGTGAAGTTCGGCTGAAATGTGAATCGCAAACCCGCCTTCCTCGCCTTTTCCCCCCACTTGGTTTGTAAGTAAGGGTCCCTTTGGCGAAGTGGTACAACAGTATCACCCCTAGCTGTGCGTCAGAGGGAAATATTCGAGGATAAATAGCAAACAAATAACCTACCTTGCCGTTTTGAAAGGAGCCGATGGCTCTTGCCGCGCTGTCAGTTAGTTTAACATGAAAAACAGAGATGTTGCCGCCGCGGTTCAGTTTCCCGCTGGACAGTCCGTAACACTGGCTCTCCTTCAGCTCCGACATCCCGCCGGAAGTTCCCCCCTGCCGGGTTTATTCCGGACAAATAAACAAATCCCACATGAACAAACAAAACATTGGCGACAGGGTCCGGAGAGGAAGGATCTACGGTTCCGTGTGGCTGCTCCTCCGCCGCGCGCTATTCTGGAGTAGATCGCGTTACGTCATGACGGCTGAGCAGCTCTTATTGGCCCAAAGACATAAATAAACCATTACGTAGGGCTTACGTAACCACTTCACTTTCTCTGCCTCCCCTCTCACTATGCTAATTTCTCTGTCTCTCACATGAAGGGAATTTCTGCAGTTTGAACAGCTCATTCATCTTTTCTTTAGGTTTGTGTGTGTGTGTGTGTGTGTGTGTGTGTGCTGCTCAAAAAAATAAAGAGAATATCGATGAACAAATTATTCAACTTGAAAGTCTTTACTGATGTCCACTTGTTGAGAAAAAAATCATCAATCTCCAGACTCGGCCACGCCTGTCACGTCGGGCCCTCGTGTCACCCTCATGGAGTCTGTTTCTGACAGTGAGGTCAGAAACATGCACACCAGTAATCTGCTGGAGGTCACTGTGTAGCGGTCTGGCAGTGCTCTTTCTGTTCCTCCTCACACGAAGGAGGAGATACCGGTGCTGCTGCTGCTGCTGCTGGGTTGTTGCCTTCTACGGCCCCGTCCAGCTCTCCTTGTGCAGCAGTCGGTCTCCTGGTATCTCCTCTATGCTCGTGAGACTGTGCTGGGAAACACAGCGAACCTTCTTGCGATGGCACGTATGGATGTGTCATCCTGGAGGAGCTGGACTACCTGTGCAACCTGATTGGGCTGCAGGTACCTATACATTTTTTTTATATTATTTATTTATTTTGGTTTTTTTTTCTTTTTACCTCTTCGAATAAATAAATAAATAAATAAATTTAAAAAATTTTTATAAACCATACTCTGAATGGATACAAGAGAGAAACAGAAACATGAATTTATAACAATGAGCAATGTGCCTTTTTTCTGATACACTGTCTTTTCTTTTCTTCTGTTTTTGTTTTCCTACACATGCTCGGACTGATTTGATTATAAAAACATAACAATAAAAGGGTAGGACTAGATAAGTTTTATTAACTTCATCCTACACCCTTTCGAACAAGGTATGATTAACTATGATGTTATAGAGTTGTCTCTTTGTTTATTTTTTTCTGCCTAAGCACATTGTATATTTTATTTATTTTGTTTTTTGTTTTTTTTCTTTTTACCTGTTTGAATAAATAAATAAATAAATAAACATATATATATATATATATATATATATATATATATATATATATATATATATATATATATAGAATTGGGATTTGAAAACCAACATTAGTAACGTACGAGTCTGGCCTCTCTGGTCAGGTGTAGCTCACCTCAACACATAAATTTAACTCTGTTCTGCTTTTCGATCACGGTTTGGTGGCTGTCTTTGAAACTGAATCTGATGTGACTAAAAAGCCAGTAACTGCCTGATATTAGGTGTTGTCGCTGTTCACAGGGTGTCTCCAGGTATCAGACACTTGAATTAAGAGATTTTCAAGATATTTTTTATCCAAATTTAAGGCAGATTTTTGGACAAATCATCTTTTTGTTATTCAAATATTGCAGGTAAGAATAATTAGGAGTAGTGTGTAAGTGGTCTTGTGCAGAGGTAGGTTTTATCCAGGAATGTTATTATTAAAATGGGTTAGGTTAATCTACATTTTGCCAACAGGCAAGTGCAAGTATAAAGCAAAAAGACTGTATGAGGTTCAGTGGTAGATGGAGCCTATCCCAGCTGACATTGGGCTAAAGATGAATAAATTAAATTCAGAGTTCAACATTAACTTTTTTTCACTTGCCCAGTCAAGAAGGTTGGCCAAATATCTACTTGCTTATATATAAATTGTTTTCTTTTTCTTTTTCATTGTTTTAAGACTAAAGTATATTTTTATGTTTAACCTTTACTGCAAAGCATTGCTCTCTAACTTGCAACAAACACAAACAACAAACACCATCCACGTAAACCTGTTTCCAGGATAAGTGAAATGTTTGCTTGTGCTTCAGCTCATAAACATTGTCTTTACCTGTTTACTCGCAAGTGCCTGATCAGTACTAAAAAAACATGTTTAATTCTTTTTGTACCATTTGTCTGATTGGGTAAGTGTGTTGCTAGATTTCCTGGATCAACGTGGCATTTTACACACCCAGGGCAGTCGGGCAATTCTTATTATTGAACCCTGACATTAGATAAAATGTTTGTGGCAATTAAGAGTAAAGTATATTTTTATACATATTTTGTTTCCAGGATATTGCAACAGAATTTGGCTTGAGAGGCTCAGTTTTCAGTTGAAAAAGCTTTTCAGTGTGTGACCTTTGGGTTGAATATGGTTGGAAAGTCAGTATAATTAACTAACGAGCCTGGTCTCACTCCGAAGTCGTCGAAATACAGCACTTGAGCAGCGACTTGCAGCATCAGAAACCAACAAACAAAAAAAGGTGTCCTTTAACTTCAGTATGATATGCAACCAGTTATGGTTATAGTTTAACGGAGCCCGGCGGCGTAAGGGGGAAACGCAGCGGGACAAAGACAAAAGTTAAGGTGGCAAAAGTCCGACTGGAGCAGTCAGGAGGGGTGGTGGATGTGTCCAACACACACACGGACTTTCACCCAAGAGAGTTGTGTTTGTGTCCCATAAGATTGTAACGCCAAACCCTGTTCTTTTTCCCTAAACCCAATCATGTGTGTTTGTTGTTGAAGAAAAAAAACCTCAATTTGCAACATAGTGCATTTATTTTGAAATGTTAAATTTCCTGTAAAAAGAGAAGTGCATTTCAAAAGAAGACAATGCATGTAACAGGCAGAACTTGACACTGTGTCCCAGAACGTCAACAACCAACCTTTGACGTCATGTGTGGATGATGAAAGTCCATGACCAAACGTCAATATGTGACAAGGTCGCAGTGAGAATGTGTTGAACTAACAGGGGTGGAAAGAGGACTAGACTGTGATATTCAAGAAGACAGAGCCCTGCTCCACTGTTACACTGAGAGAGTTTAAGTTAGCTCTTTTCTATGCAGGAATACTTTCAATTTGGAGAATTACAAGTGAGATGCTGTATGTTGCAAATGCCTCTGACAGTCTCTTCTCCAATGAAAGTGGACACAGATGTCAATAAAGCTAAGTTCAGCACATCAGTAAACACAAACTCAACTCGAAGCAAAATGACTGTCTATAGAAAATACTTCCAAAAGCACAAGTACGCTAACAAGCTGCCGAATTGCAGCACACTCAAGGGGGGCATTGTTATTGTTTCATGCCATTCATGACATGTTTGCATGTTAAGGACGCAGGGAAAATTAGATTAATGTGCTTCCCTGTTGCTTATGCACGCTGCTAATTTTGTTAGCTCCAGCTAATTGCTGTTTGACTTAATTGCACATCTGGTATTTGAGTGTTGCTGAAGTGTTTTGCTGGTGTCAGACGAGCTCGGAGCGAGTGTCTCTCCCACTCTGCCATTTTGAAATCATTCACATCTGATTTATTTATTTAACAGAACAGTTCGGCACTTTGCAGAGAACAAAAGGCATAAAAGGTGAAAAATACAAAAGACAGAACAAGAGCATCGCAATCACAACTGTGTTTTTTAGATACAGATGACCTGGTGTGTGTGTGTGTGTGTGTGTGAGTGATGTGTCTCTCTCTGCCAGTGTTTGAACGCACACGGTGGTCACAAGGCAGATGAGGACCGTTCAAAGCTGACTCATATCAAAGGGCCTCTGGGTCTTTGTAGCACAGTGTCGGCAACAGGTTGACATTTTGGGCTCAAAACTGTTTATAACTTTGAACGCTCGCTGTGGGACCGAACCTCCCCTACAGCCCAGCAGGTACAGAGGGGGACAGATCAGGACAGAGGGACACAGAGACAGAGGGAGAGGATGAAAGTTAGTATCCTCTCACTTTATGTTCTGCAGTTTGCTGCAGGCCAGCGACACGAGGACGCTTCATCCGAGAGCGGAGGTGTACCTTTAAAAGGATGACATGAAATAATGGCATCATCTGGATGAACTCAGGATGACTGGATGACTGTCTTTGTGTTTGTAGAGGAGGAAGAAGTAAATAAGCATTGAAGAGAGAGCGTCAAGGTGAGTGTAATGGTCACTGCGTGTACTGTGGATGTGCATGCATCTATTGATTAGAGTATCCCTGCGGATTTGCCATGTTTAATACTTCTTTTGAAATAATTGAATCTAGACTGACTCACAATAAATGGTATCTTTGTCACGTTAAGCTTGTTTTGTGATGTAATTAACACTTTATTAAAAGTTTGCACAAGAAAACAGACAGATGAGGACGTGTATCTCACTCTAAAAATGAATCAATGGGGTAATTGGTAAGTTTAAAAAACAAGTTTGTATCATTATCATGTTTTAGTCAGTTGACAACTTGTTTTAAAAAGTTGGTCAAAATTAAAAACTTTTTTAGTTGGATGGGATTAATATAAATAAGTTAGAATAACTTAAATAAAATAATTTGACCACTAAATATCACCACATTTTAAAAAAACTATGTTGATTCAACCTAATTAAGCTTTGTAAGTTTAAAGCAAATCATGTTGGTTGTACTAAAATAATTGGGTTTTACAGGTTATAAAATACTAATAGGATTTACTTAAAAGGCCAGAGTTGGAATAACTTTGTTGCCTCTTTTTTTTGTTGTTGTTGAACCTGTTGATTATTTATTTTTTATTTGCTTCTTCTGAGCTGAAGTAGTTTTCCAAATTTAAGTTAATACAATTGAACAAGTAATTCTCAGTAACACTGAACAAAATCCCTGTAAGCTACTGCAGGGTTAGCAATTTAGCTTGCTAACTAACTTGGCTATGCTAATGAGTAAACTTGCCGATAGACTACAATATTAGCAAGTTAGCTTGCTAACAAGTTTGGCTATACTAACGAGTTAGCTTGCCAATAGACGAGAATATTAGGATGTTAGTTTGCTAACTAGGTTGGTTATGCTAATGAGTAAACTTGCCAAAAGGCTAAAATATTGTTCACGAACAAAGAATAAGGATGATAGCATTGTTGATCCTGCATAGATTTGGTTGGGTTTATCCAGGTCCATTATCATCACACTGATTCTGGATGATTTGTTTATGTTGACATCAACACAGCAGTGATGGTCCTGGATCAACATCAGCGATTTCATTCAGGATCAACATGGCAACGATGGTCACGATCGACATAAACCAATTATCCAGGGTCAACGTGACGATGATGTCGCTGTATCAAACTAAGTATGCAGGATAGAGATAATAATGTTGGTCCTGGGATGCCATGTAGGGTGTTGATCTAGGAGCATGACCCACTTTAGGGCACATAATGCTTTATTATAACGTATTTTGGTTTGTAGGGTTTTTATAAATGCTAATAAAAAATATGATGAGGAGAACGTCGTTATGATTGTTGCTTTTTTCAGATTATATTTTCAGACAGGCAGCAGGTAAAATATGTCTGGTGCAGGCAGTGGAGGTGTTTTCCTCTTGAATATTGTAACAAAGTGAATCTTTGTCTTTGAAAATATAGTCTGACCTTGTTTTACCCTCCAGGCCATGGGGGACCCGCTGTCAGACTGCAGCCCCCTCATCAGCGCAGCCGTCTCCTGTAAGCTTCGCCTGGTCCGCCTGCTGGTGGAAGGTGGGGCTCAGATCAACGGGCGCAACCCGAGGGGAGAGACGCCTCTGCTGGCTGCCTGTAAGGCCTTGAGAGGGGAGCCTGCTGGGCCCGAGACGGTGAAACTTCTCACCTACCTGCTCCAGAACAAGGTCAGTCTGCAGTGAGTAATATTTCTCATTTCAGCTCAGAATACATGTGCTTAAATCCACAGCGTGCAAGTTTTCACAGAAGTTCAGCAGAATATTGATTTAGATGTATTTCTAATGCATAATAAATGTGTACCCGCAGTAAGAGAGGTATACGGTTCTTTTAATGCATAGTAAACAGGTTCCTGATGTTTTCAGCTCTGCTTGTGTCCTCCATCCACCAACCAGAGTGTTTTTGGAGCTGTGGAACACAACACAGTGTACTCTGAGGCAAGATCATTATTGATTACAAGAGGATTGTGCATCACAGTGTCTCAAAAAAGCAATTATGCCAGATCAGATCTCACAGAGACGTGAGACTGAAGCGTGATCATAAGCACACCATGAGTAGGCTAACTTTAATGAAGGTTAGTGTTTGATTTCCAGATGAGCTTTGGTCTTCTGTCAGCTGTCGTCTGTACCAATCAGGCAGATCCAAACGCACAGGACCGGGCTGGACGCACTGCTCTGATGTACGCCTGTATGGAGCGAGCAGGAGCTCAGGTGGCGTCCGCTCTACTGAATGGAGGAGCCGACCCCAGCATGGAGGACTACTCCGGCGCCTCAGCACTGGTGTACGCCATCAATGCACAGCACCAGCCGACGCTGAAGGTCAGTATATGTGATGGAGACTGGAGGGGATGGAGAAAAAGAAAGACTGTGCTGAAGGGACTGGAGTTAAGCATCTAAATAAAAATGTTTACTAGGTATAAGTGCAAAGATGTGAAGAATGGGGAAGAAAGGTGATTTAAGTGACTCTGAACGTGGCATGGTTGTTGGTGCCAGACAGGCTGGTCTATCAGAAACTGCTGATTTACTGGGATTTTCACACACAAGCATCTCTAGGGTTTACAGAGGATGGTCGCAAAAAGAGAAAATATTCAGTGAGCTGCAGTTCTCTCTTGTCGATGCCAGAGGTCAGAGGAGAATTTCCAGACTGGTTCAAGATGACAGAAAGGCAACAGTAACTCAAATAACCACTGGTTACAACCAAAATAATCATCATGAAAGCAGTTGAAAGTGTAGGTGTTGAATATCACTCCAAAAGATTTCATTATTGGCACCATCAAACCTCAGCAGCACTGTTCTCTTCAGGTGCTGATGGACGCCTGCCGGGCCAGGGGTCGTGACATCATCATCATTGCCACGGAGATGGGTGTGAACGGAGGCCCGGTGACCAGGCGTTACCTCAATGTTCCTCCGTCTCCTGACACTTCGCCCGTTTCTTGCATGTCCCCGTCTGACATCGTCCTCAAGACAGGCTCACCCAACTCACCTGAGGGAGAGAACATCTTCAACTTCAGAGGAACAAGTGAGTCATGCTAATTAAATTAAATCACTTAATTTTAAGGAAGATACTATTGTTGTGCGTTTAGTTCTGCTACAGTTACACTTTACTTCACCCTGCAGGAGTTTCAAACTCACCTGAGATACTTTAATTTTTGTGCAAACATCACTACACAGATTGTGTAGCTTAGACAAAAATTAAAGCAGACGTGATGTTCACTGTGGCTGACTGCCCGTCTCTATTGATTCGTTAAATGTCACACTGTACTCAAAATTAATTAAAACACAAGGTACCATGAGGGTGAGAAAAGAACATTTGGAAAAAATATCTAAAAATCAGAATGTCTAAAATCATCAGGGGAATGTGTGATTTGTAATAAATGTGCTAAACCACAGAAAAACATACAACATAGATGAGAAGTTCTTAAAGTGCTGATAAAAATAAAACATCTACAGTTACTTAAGAAATACATCAGTCCCCTGATGATCATTTGTATATCAGTTACTCACCTTGTGTTACGTTGAATTCAAGAAGGACTCTGTTTTTCTCGCAAGTGTGAAAGGTGTATATTCTTCTAAGACCCTGTGTCCTCATGTGAGGACATCAGAATTTAGGTGTACTTCAGTCTACTTAACTTAGACCTGTTGTCCTTGTTCTTGGACTCTTTTTCATCACATCTAGTGGCCCTGGTGAAGCGCCGAGAAGACGATCAAACTTGACTATCTAGAGGAAGTAAAAGTCGTAACAAGGTTTCGTAACAAATCCATGTAAAAACAAGATGGTGGCCAACTCTGCCAAGTCAGTCTGCAGCTGATCCTGATACAAAAGTGGACAAGGTCCAAAACCTTTATGGTTAAAATTTGTTTATTTATGATTAATAATGTTTGTAATTTGACTAATTTCAGCAACAGTAACAAGCTAAGATGCTGTTAATTAGGAAGTACTCCTTTGAGGACATCAGGACATCATTATCGTCTCGTCTGAGGACATTGGGACTTTATTATTATTGACAGTGGTTAGTTTTTATACGTATGAGGTCCTACTGATCCCAAATATAAGGGAGAAATTCAAGATGTGTACCAAACAAATGTTCGGGTCTCAGGAGGATAGTGTAGGTTTTAATATTATTTGTCTCTGGTGTTAGATTAATAAAGTCTTGCCTTAAATTATCCTATCTTATCTTATGCCTCTGTTGAACAAAGAATCCAATAACTAACACAATTCTATATGAATCAAAGTAAAGAGGACAGCAAATCTACATCACAACATCCATTCGCCAAATCTTACTATTTCACATTCTTCCTCATAAGGCAGTGCGTGAAACTGAATTGTGTAAGAGTTTGTAAACTGACGTTTTGATATAGTTTTGCTGTTGTTGAACGTGGCCCCCTATTGCTCTAATACATCAAGAATTTTCTCTGTTTTTGGATTCGTCGCTCACCTTAGAGGCATGTGAGAAAAACAGTTTTCTTTACGAATTAAACGCAACGTGGGCTCAGTAATTGATACACAAAGAATCATTTTTGAGGAGAAGTATTCCTTTAAAGCTATAGTGCGTAACTTCTGTCGCCCCCCAGCGGATAAGGTGTTATTACAACAAATAAGCCGGCACTTCCATGTACACAGAGTAACACTCGCTTCACACCGTGTGCACAACGTTACACAGCGTGGCGAACACCAGGCTGCTAACATTATATTATGTTCATGGCACCATTTCCAAGAAAATAATAAAGTACTAGGTCCAGTACATGTAACAGCAACACATACTACTCGTAATTATAAACCAAGTCACTTACTTATCCAACAGCAGCAAGGCAACATCCGTGTCTGCCCTCAGCCCAATTTCTTCCTTCAGGGCTCTCCACCAACGAAAAGCAACGCCAATACAAATCCTTGTTTGCCTTCTCCGTCGGTCACTTTCCTTCTTTGCCGACAGACCTTCAGCCGAACGGATCCACTTCTGAACCGTGTCTCGGCCGCTCCTCCGCCATGTTGCTTTCTCTTTCTACCTGCGCTCTACCTCTTGCTATGAGACTCTCCGCTCTTCCTCCCCCTGCCCTTCATTTCCTGTGCGCCAGCGCGGGAATGTCGCCGGTCGACACGCAAACTAAAAATGATATATATTGAAAAATACGGCGAGATGTTAGAGGAGCCAATCGGCTTAATCAGCATTGTGTCATCTCCTCTAGTAGTGGCTTGGGTGAAACGGACATTTACGGACATGTAGAAGTTACGCACTATAGCTTTAAACTGCCAAGACACTTTTAAATTCAGCAGAATGCCCCTTTAAAGCACAATAACTGTACTAACAAGGGGACACTGTTTAGTAATCCTCATTCAGCAGAGCTACTCCTCATCATTTATGTCATGTTAACACACTGGGTCTGTATAACATTATGCAAGCAGCCTGGCTTCTGCACCTTGATGCTGAGATCAGAACCATCAACAGTACTCAGTATGCAGACACTGTGCCCCTCCTGGATACAGCAGAGCTGTGTTTAACAAAGGCAAGTCTAGACAGATGAGAACAAATTCCTGGTGGTTGAAATCATTAGCTCAGTGCTCATTCCTAAGGAGACAAGATGAAAATGTGTTGTCAGGATGAGGTGAAGCTAACTCTGGTGGTGCATTACAATGAAAGAAGCCACATTTCTTCCTCTGCACAGGAGCTGACACTTCATTCATACCGTAGAGACTAAGGAGAGTGGCTGCAGATAAAATTAGATCAGGGTGTTAAAGGGAAGATATGAGGATGAAGTGATGGACTGGGGAACATCTGGCTATTCAAGATGGATCACTTTACAAACTGTGCACAACAAATGTATATGTATGTGTGTGTCGGTCCAGCACTTTGGTTCAGACTTAAATATCTCAACAGCAATTAGATGAACTGCCTTGGAATTTTGTACCGATATTTATGTTCCCCAGAGGACAAACCCTCATGACTTTGGTGATGCTCTAACTTCTTCTTCAGGGCTACTGTTTGTAGCACCAAGACAAATATTTGTAGCTTTGTGTAAGATGTTGTAATCGTATATATATCGTATATCTCAAGCATGTCTTGGCAGATGGAGTTGCCCAGTTTAAAGGAATGCTTCTCCCCAAAAAAAGATTATTTGTTTATCGATTGCTCACCCCATGTTACGTTCAGTTGTTTTTCTCACATGCCTCCAGGGTGAACGAAGAATCCAAAAACTGAGAAAATTCTTGATGAATTGAAGTAAATGGGTCTGTGTTTCAGAACATCAAAACTATAACAAAACGTGTTTACAAAGTGTCACACACAACACACAGTATAATCCAAGTCTCATTATCCAGTGGTATGCTCAGAACTTTCCAAACATATTACTATTTAGTACAAACAGTCTCATGCACGGCCGACTTAAGTGCTCGAGCACACGCTTGTGTTTGAACTCTGCTCAAACGGAGCTCATACACGCTTTAAGTGTTTCATATTCTCACATTTAAGCAGCAATCAATGGAGACAAAAAGGCTCCCCGTGAATGTTTTTTTTTAGATTAAATTACATTAAATAACATTTTTTAGCTAGAGTTTCCCACTTTGTTAGGAAATGGGTGCGCACAACATACTGATACAGTCAATTAAAAATGTATTCATAACTTTTTTGTATAGGCCCAGTTGAATGTGGCAATAATAACGTGTGGTTATCACAAAATTCCTCAACACACCTGGACTGGCGTCACTAATGTGAGCTGTGGCACACCATTTGAGAACTAAAGAGAGAACAGAGACAATTCAACAGTTAGCCCACCCTTTTGGAAACCTCAGGAAGACAACAGGCGAGAGAGACGCAAAAGGAGACACACAGTTCTTCTCACCTACTTTCATATGTTTCCCTTCACTCACCGCCTGTCTTGTTCCCCTCCATCAGGCAAAAGAGGAAGTAGCAGCAGCGGCGGCGGCGGCGGCGGCAGACATCCCTCCTGTGAGCTGAGTCCAGTGAGCCAGTGTAGCTCTCCACCGCCCAGACAGAGAGTGTTATCTGAACCATGGCTGGCCATTCACAACCTGGCCTGCCTGAACCAGGCTTACACGCAGGGTGTGAGGGAGAGGAGCCGGCAGGAGGAGGAGGGGGACAGAGAGGAGCCACATTCTCATCAGTCCAGGATGGAGGAGAGGAAGGAGAGCGTGGTTCAAGGGAGGGATAACAGATTTATAGGAGAGAATTACAACAGCTGCCGTGAGGATTTCCTCCCGAGACTCTCTCAGTCGGTCCTGTCCCTCACAGAGGTGAGCTCGACACAGAGCAGACTGGCCCCTAAGAGGTGTGTGACGCCTGGAGGGTCAGCATCAGACATCACGCCCCCAAAAAGCTGTGTTGATAAGCTTCCTGTCTGTCAGTCTCCTCACTCCCAGCTCCGCAGGAACACCCTCCCCTCCGTCATGGTGGTTCCTCCTCTGCTTCACCTCCCGCCTTTAGTCGACCAGTCAGACTCACACCTCCAGGTCCCAACACACGTGTCCACCTCCAAAAGCAGGAGCATGGTGTTTCTGCCTCACCCGCCCAGCTCCCCTCCTTCCTCCTCTTCACCCAGAGCATCTGTAAGGCCGGGGTTAGTCCCTCGGCTGCCGCTGGCCTCCTCTGTCACCTCCCTGGTTGCTCCACCTGCGTCCAGCTGCAGCGAGAGGAGCAGGAGGTCACTGCGTAGACACTCAGTGCAGCTTGAGCAGATGGGAGGAGGAGAGGAGGAGGAGAAACCATTTAGGCCTTCATCCCTCTGTCATGTGGTTCTCTGACTTCAGAAAGCATAGAGTTCAAGCAGCAGGCTGCACATGGAGCTGCTGTGGATGAACTACATCACACAGAGCCTCATAAATCCACCTGAGTGAATCATTTAAAGGGTTGACTGTACAGATGGACAGTGCAGGACACTTAACCACTGGCATGTCCTTGTTTATAAGCTGATTCTTAACTTTCTTCCTTCTCATATACGTCATTTTATCCCTCTGAAAAATGCTGGAAACGAACGTCTGTGCTCTCTGAAGACCTTCTCTCGCTGTCTGTTCCCAAAGTTTGTCTTGAAATGGAGAAAGGGCTTTTAGGTACGCTGCACCTGCGGCTCCAAATCTGATGTGTGTCTTGGGAGCTGGTCTCTTTAAGTGTTTGAAAAGTCGACTGAAGGAGTTGAAGGAAGGTGGAGATGCTTCAGCTAAATATTTGCCTCTAAATTTGATCCAGGATATGTTGAACTACTTTCCTGCTACGCTGTAATTCTACATTTTCCATTGTCTGCAGTTGTTACATGATGTTTGTCTGCAGCTTTGTGTAACGTGCTGCTGACTGCTGTGGTCAGGACAGTCTTGTAAAGCAGACTCTGAATCTCGACGAGGCTTTTCCTGGTTAAATAAATAAACTTGCCATTAGCCATTTTTGTCTTTGTAGCCTATATTTGCATGTTAAAGTGATTAATCATTTGGTCAATTACTGTTTTGAGTTTATCAAATGTGCAAATCTGCTGCCTTGCTTTGTCGTCTTTGATAGTAAGTGGTTTGGACTGTTTGAAACATTGTGATGGGCACTTTATTTTGCTATTTTAACATTTACCAAATTAAGTCAGGAAAATAATTAATAGCTTGATTAATAATGAAAATAAATGTTAGTTGGTCCCATAATCAGAACTGCAATCAAAAGGAGTCAACAACAGTCTAGAATTTTATTGTTGTAGGTCTCCATTTTGTGTTTGTGCGCTGAGAGGCAGAGCTTGTTAAAGGTCTAGTGTGAAGGATTTTGATGGGGATCTATCTGTAAGGGTTGCAGAGCTGAAACTGCTCCTGTGTGCTGAGCATGAGTAAGAAATAATCTCAAGGAAACCGGTAATCTGAAATCTATCAGCAACATTTTAAACGTGTACACCAATCTCAAACTACACAATTTGGGGTGCCTGTTGTGCAACAGAAGGCACGCTATATATTATTAATCGGGATTATTTGTTATTCTTTTATAAAATTCTAGCATGCTACTCGTCTCACAGTGTGCTACGACTTTTCTCAGAGATTCGCCAAGCCAGTTGTGCGAAAATTGCAAAAACCTTTCCTATTGAAAGTAACGGGAGATCTTTGGGAAATTAATGTGAACAGAGCTAAAATCCAACCTGTAGTATGAAGTAACTGACAAATGTGTATAGTACATGACACACACAGAATCAGAATCAGTATTGAAACAGAGAAAATGCAGAATTTCCAGAAAAACTGAACATAATGTGCAAATAATAAATGGTATAAGTCCAGTGAAAGAAGCTCATGTTCATGGCAAAAGGAGTGAAGTCATTTTATTTGTTTTTAATATGTATCTACAACAAGGGGGACACAGGCAAAAACGACTGACAACTTGATGAAAATTAAAACAAAACCGAGAAAAAAAAATTACATTTATTATCAATGCAGTTTTCCCACCTTTTTTTCCAATAAGCAACATTTTTTTGTCTAAAGAAACTTTACAATATAAAGAAACATACGAAGAAGGAACCTCTCATTTTACTACACGAGACATTTAGGATCTGAAACTACCCTAACATGAGATACAAAGCAACTCCCCAAGGACAGACTGCCTCATATTCAATACTGCTTTGTCATCAAGAGGAAAAAATAATGAGGAACTCAACAGAAAAATCTTTACTCCCCTCAAAAAAATTCCTCTCTCAACCCTCCCTACCCCTGAATGTTACAGTATTATACATCAGCACAATAGAAATACAGAAATGATCAACGTTGTGACGGCTTTACTTACAGGACAGAAAGATAGAGAGAAGTTCGACTGCATTTTATACAACAGTATTTCAAAGTACAGGGGAGGAAACACCTGTTCCCGCACTCTCTCTACCTCTTCTCAGCAATAAGCACAAATCTTTTTTCTCTTTACTTTCCCAAAAACATTTTTCCCCGCCCCATTTTTAAATAGATTAAAAAAAAATCCTTCATAGTAAAGTCTGTACTCTGGTCCCTGGTGTGTCAGATTGAGAGCCAGTGTCCTGTGTGCCCCGCTTTCGCGTTTTGTCAAGAGGGTAGTTAAATGTGTCGGAGGCAGACGCGGGAGGGACGAGCTTTATTACGAAAACTGGCCTCTGTCGCTCTGTTCTTGCAAACTCTCTGTCCAACACAGTGAAAAATACGTCCGTTTGTGGCGTCTCGGCCACCTTACTCAAGAATTTCCCAAGAACAGAGGCAGAGGAGGGAGACTCGTGTTTCATTTGAAGATCTGTCGAGGAAATGTGTGTGACAGTGAGTTAGCTAAGAGGCGTCTAAACACACTCACTACGAAATTGTCCTCCCTGGTCCTCGTCTCAGATCCCTTGACGCTACGGCTCTGACGCACGTTGAGGCGCCACGTCCGTCTGTGATGAGGTGAAATAGCATAATAGTTCTATAGCAGCTCCAGTTTCTGTTTCTCGCCATCAAAGACACACCATCTCTGAACACACAGTTGCCCCGAAATCGTTTCTGATCAACTGTTGTTGTGATTTTGAAAATATCAAAACATGTCAATGATATCAAAATGCATTTTACAGTATTTACAAAAAAATTAAAATCAAAAAGATGGAGAGAGTTGTACAAAAAAAAAAAAAAAGAATCAGAGAGGGGTGGTGGTGTGGGAGTGTGTTTCGATGCTGGCCCGTCGGAAAGGTGAGAAAAGAGAGGGGGGAAGGAAAGGACGGAGGTCTTTTTCTTCAACATGAGCAAAGGGAGGGAGGCCGCTCGTCACAGTCAAAAGAGCCTTTCCGCTTCCTGCTTTGCTCCGACGAAAAAACGCCGATCAGCGGAGCGCCGGAAGTCCTTTCAGAGGGCATGTGCGACAGCAAGACGTCTGCAAAGCTAAACCGAGACTGGTGTGTGAAAGCAAAATTCCCATAAAGCACAGACATACATCACAGTGTGTTGAGGACTCGTCAGCAAACAAAAAAACAATCCAAGTGTTCACTACAGTTCAGCAGAGACGATAACGCGGCCTACGACACGTGTCGGAGTGAACGGTAACCTAAGTGGGCAGCATTAGAGGAAGCAGCATGAGTGGAGGGTCTTCAGCACCTTCGGGGGCTTGGACAGACGGGGTCTAACGACGGAGATGAGGAGACGCTGCTGACTGGATCTGAATATTTACACAGTTGCTACTAGTTCTGCAGTTAACAAAAAAAACCAGGGATAACACTTTTAAAAAAGTAACAATGATTCATAAGACAAATTTAAAAGTACATAAATAAATAGAGCTGTGCATTTCACTGCATGGAAGCTACTAAAAACAGGAGCCGCTTCTTCTTCTGGTTATCGAACGAGGAGTTAAAAATTTAGATGGCTGCTAAAACTCTGAAAGAGAGATATATATATAAAAAAGGGCCAATCAGTACCGTGATGGATAAATCTTACCAGCAGGGGGCAGTGTGTTCGCACGGAGCCACATGTTACACAGCAAATAGTTTCTGATCTGTGTGCACACGTGCTGTCTTCATCGCATTAATGTGCCCTTAGAAACAACAGAAATTAGAACCTAATCTTAAAATGATCATAGCAATATCATTAATAACAATAATACAATAATAAAAATAGCAATGATACAATACATACACAAAAAAATGGAGAAAAAGAAAGAGTTCACTGATCATCACAACACCTCTGTTAAAAAATGTACACACAGAGAGAACAATGTGGGGGGGGGGGCAACGGGGTCGTGGAATCGTCCGACCCTCAACTAAATCCGTCAGGAGGAACGGCAACAAAAAAAAAGACGATAAAAAGTCCAGGTTGAGAAGCTTCAGGCGGCGGCTAAAAGACCCAACGCTGTGTCCTCACGAGAGGGCTGTGTTATTATCCAGTCTCCTCACTCCCTCTTTCTCTCTGTTTGTCCTCCTTCCCTCGCTCATTGTCTAGAACCTGACAGGAAGCCAGGGAGGCCCGGGCCGGAGTCAGAGAGGAGGCTCTTCCTGTTGCTCTGTGACTGCTTCCTATTCAGACCGGCGGCCATCTTGCATGCTCCAGGAGGGCCCGTCTTAATAAGAGTCCCAGCATGCTCGAGGGCTGTCCCAGAAGGCTGCGTGGCCGTAGAGTTCCCGTAGAGTGAGAAGGACAAAAGGGGCGGTGGTGGGTAGATAGTGGATCCCGTATGGGGGGGGGCAGAGGGTGTGTGTGAGGAGGGGGAGGTGGTCCAATCCGAGGTGAAGTAAGGATTGAATTGAAGAAGAAAAAAAAAAATCAGGTGCAGGGGTACAAAAATAGGAGGGAGGAAATAAAGAAAAATACAAAAAAAAGGAAAAAATAAAATCACACACTCATCGTCATGTTGGGTGAATACTGAAAAGAGAGAGAGGGAAGGGGGAGGAGGGCACAGATGAGTGGATATGTCACTGACAACATGTAAACACCAGAGGGCGCTCAGACCCAGCCCTGCAAAGCTAGAGGAGGCACAGACTTTGGTTCCGGCTCGACTTGAATACACCTGATTCAAGTCATCAATAAGTCAGTCATAGTTCTGATTCATACGACTGGGGACTTAACCCTGATACTTTCTATAGCACAAAGCTTCAGAAACAGTCAGACTCAGCTTTTTGTGGTTATTTTTTAAACACATATTTCACTCTTTGTTGAGAATTCGGACAAAACCCTCAGGCCATTTCCGTGTTTGTCTGCTTTTAACTTTCTTTCTCTCTTTTTTCTTTTTACTAATTTTCTCTCACTACTTGTTTCTTGCTCATTTTTGAGTAACTTCTCCTTTCATTGCTCACTGCCTTCTTATCAAGCCAGTTCACTCAGGTTTCAAAGTGCTAGAGTGGACAGATATCTGGGGCACAATTTTCAAGGGCCAATATTTTCACAAAAGATATATTATTTAAAAAAAAAAAAGTGGATTGTATTAGTATATTTTTACACAAATGGTATCAGTATGTACTGTAGGTTATACATTTTGAGGGCTTTTAACACTTTTTTAATTGTTTAAAGTTGTGAATTCTTGTCTGGGACAAGTTTCTTGAGATTTGGTGATTTGTCATGGGGCTGGTTGGCACAATGTTAAAATGCTATACCCCAAAAAAATGAAGCAACAAATACAAAAATTTGAATATCTAATAAAAATGAGACCTGAAAATGTGAACATTTAATAAAATATCTGCCCATTTTTAGCAATTCCTCAGGAGGAATGAATAACTTTTGCCACTGACCCTTAAAAAAAACAAACAGTTTCAACAGTTTTTAATTGTTTAACAGCATTTATTCTTCTCGTCACTCTCCTACACACCTGTTTGAAAGTAGATGTGCAAAGTATTCCTTTGTTTTGAGATACTATAAAACTGAAATATCACTGTCACCAAAAAAGTTAGTGAATTTCAGATGTTTTAACACAGAAGAAGAAAAGCAAACATTTTTGTTATATTTTTGTTTCTGTGACCCCTTGAATGACTGTGTGCCAACCAACCCCGGTCTCCCCTATCTCTTTGGCGTTGCATAAAACTCTGACAAGCTCTTATTTTGAAATATTTCTGATTACTCCCAGCCCTGCTGCTGATTGGTTGAATCAGAGTATTAGAGCTTAACTATAATTCCAGCCTGTGCACCCCGTGGCTCTGCAGGCCGAGGGCAAGAGACCGTCACAATCTTTCACAATGCAAGGATCAAAGTGCACTCCTCCACCTGTTGTGCACAAAAACTTCTGCAACTACTTTGTTCTTAAAGCTGAATACATTTAACCTTTGAAACAACATCAATGAAACAGACTGAGCATTAGTTTCCATCCACTGATCACTGGTCACTGATACAGAGGGTATACAATGAGTTCCTAAGTGATTAGTAAGCGGCTACAATGCAAGCAGAACATCAGATATTCTTTACAGCCCTGGTTTTATTATTATTGTTATTATTCTGTAAACATGTTGTTGTGCGACGCAGGCACAGCGAGGCATGTTTTGGATTTCAGATTTATTTTACAGTGCTGTGTCCCATGTAGCAGAGCAGGGGGCTTCAACGTTTGAGGCCAAAGAATGTTAGCTTAAAGAGGGACGGAGCAGGGAGCAGGGATCTCCTTCTACATGTTTTCTATAAAACTGAGATAATTCCCTGAATATTTTAAATATTATACTGAATATTTTCTCTCTGCTAAGTTGACAGCAGTTGCAGCGTGGCTAGGTGCATTAGCCTCATACTTTGCACTTTTGCCTGAGGTGTCTGAGGAGGACGGTCTGTCCAAGTCTCTTGCTCGAAAAGTTACATAACAATCAACTCACAATAATGTCCATACACTTGGAATAATCTCTGCTAATCCACCTCTTTAAAAACTGACAGAAAGTAACACTGCTGCCTCTCTGCTCAAATAATATCAAGACAAAACCAATACAGTTATAAAAACAAATAAAAAATAGGGACAAGACACAAACTTAACCAGAACATTATCAATAGTCTGAGATCAATATTGAAAAATCAGGCGAACCCTCTGCTTGCATTCATCCACTGGTTTATGTCATGAAGTCAAGGATAACTGTTAAGGGTCGTGAGATGTCGTTCACTCGCTCTACTTACACTTTCGCTTTGGAATGGGTTCAAGAAGTTCCCGCCCATTTCGCCGTCATCTCTTGGCGTTCCAGGAGGGTTGTTCATGCCCCCCATGTTATTAGGGGAGCTCTGGAGGACAAGAGGGAGAGAGACAGTGTTCAAAAAGCTTAGCTCGGATTGCAAACAAACAAACTAGCCGATAGAAACAGCAGCAGACCAGTAACTCCTGTGTTCTGTGAGGTAAAAAAATCTGAAAATCTGATTTACACTCACCTTTGGCAACCCGTCCATATCCCCAGACCCTGAGGAAGTGGAAGACACAGTTGAATTGTTTTCCCAGGTAAACTTGTTTCCAAAATGAAGCATTATCTACCTGTACCTGAATCAGTGATTTGTAAAGCCACACTATGTTTAAACCCACCTAGTGATCCGTTCATGTGGTGTGGCTCCATGGCTCCCATAGCTCCCATTGGCCCGTCAGGCCCAGGTCCCATAGGGAACTGGCAAAGACGATGAAGAGGAAGCTTTTTAAATGACTGCAACATTATTTTTCATGTTTGACCTCTGTGGTCTTTTTCAGCTTGGAGGTGAAGTAGAGATTTGTTATGTTTGTCTGATGCTGAGTTGTACTGGTGCCCGGTGATGTGCTTATAAACCCAGTGTGAGCTGGATTCATTTCTGTGGGCAAGGCTGTGTAATTTCAATTATTACCACAACCATCTATAATTTTAACCCTGAAGTGCATCTGCACTGTCTGTCTGAAACTGTTACAGGCCTGGAGAGTTAAAGCTTTAAAATACTGTTACAGAGATTTTTTTTGTTAAATGAATTACCAAGTGAATTAAATTTTGAGACTCACATTGGGTCTGTTGCCTCCCGGTCCGATAGGATTCATCATTGTGTAGATGTTTTCACTGGAGTTAGTCGAATCTGAGGAAAAAGCAAAACACAAGCTTTAGTTACATGATATTACAGAGATTATTTTACTCACTGTTAACAAAGATTTTATCAAATAATCAATGAGATACTTAGAGGTCCAGTGTGTAGGATTTAGGGGGATATATTGGCATCACATCAGGAATCACCCTGAAATAGTGCAGGATTTATACTTCTGTGTCCAATCAACCGTAGTCTCTGCACTACAACATACCCTACGCCGTAGCCTGATGTGCACCTCCCCAGAAATGTAACTTCATGTTACAGCGACGCAGATCTCCTGTCTGTTTCTGTAAGCTGAAACCATTTCCCTCAGTGGAAACAAAGCTTTTATTTACTCTGTCACAGATAAGAAACAATAAATTGTGAAGACAATAAAGCCTCCACAAAATAGCATTTTAAGTCTTGTGTGTGATTTTTCCTGGCTTCATATGAGCAGAGGAAATCTCAGCTAGTTGGTAGGCTAATTTATACAATGTAAAATGCCATAGGCTTGTGCTAAAAACATTAGCATGTTGTATTTGTGGGGAAAATGTGTCCAGCAAAGACAAATGCTTTGTCTGTGAATGCTGCGAGTTATAGTGAAGCTGATTTGTGTATTTGTGTTTGAAACAGTCTCTATAAAGCCATGTTTAAGTTCCTCGTCTACGGAGACCATCATGTTGCAACGCCATGTTTCTACAGGAGCCCAGAACGCACAAACCACACACTGGCTCTGAATAGGACCATCTGCTTTTGAGTGTCAGCTACCATAGTTAGCAGACCGTCTGTGATGAAAACAGCAGGAAAACACTGATTATTTTAACATGAAACTGCTTTATTCAATATTTGTTTTACCAGTTTAAATCACTGGATCGTTTGTTTTGGAGAGGAAGAGACCTCTGCAGATAATTCGTCTCCCGGTAAAAACTTTCCGAACAATAAACAAAGGAATTCTAACTAGCAGAAGATTCAGCTGGCTGCAATGTGCAGTCCTCACCACTAGAGGCCACTAATTCCCCCTAAAATTTTACACACTGGACCTTTAAATAAAAATAGAGATGTGAAAACACTGATAGTGCTTGGCTGGTGAGGGGACACATTCATGCTTGTTTAGTGAGGAAAAAATGGGAGAAGAAATCTATTTGTGACACAAGTGTTAGTGCTGGGGACGTAGTTAGGTGACGCACCACCTGGGCTGGGCATGATGGGAGTTCCAGGTGGACCTCCTCCTCCTGGAGGACCCTGCAGAAACAATCGGTGATTGAGGTTAAAATTACACTCATCAGACCATGAAGCATCAGTGTAATTCAATTTTGACTGCGTGCAGGAGAGTGGCTCTTGCTTCTGACAGATTTGAACTCACCACATAGTTTCCTGGAGATGAGGAGGAGTAGGCTATCTGCAGGAGGAAGAGGAAACAGATAATCAGATCTGAGGGTCAGAGAATGCTGAATGTGAATCTATACAGGGTAGACAAATGAAGAGAAGTCTTTGCAATGCAATATAGCCCTGCGATAATTATTACTTCTGTAAAGCAGACTGCAGCAAGGATGTGTTGTGTTAACTCTATAATATGTTTTTGATGCTACAGTTTGTACTGTATATTTTCCTGTAATTATGTGGAGAACTGTCCCTTTAACTGTCATTTAGGGAAATTGCCTTGGAAAACCTAAGCTGAAAATCAACAGCATAACGTTAGTGTTTTGCTGGGCTGTTGCACAACACTGAAGGTCATTTCCTCTTTCTCTGCCCAACACCTTTATGTTGTCATGTGTGAAGGTCAAGGCTTTCTGACTCACAGAGTTAGCATTAGGTCCTGGCCAAGGCCCTCTTCCTCCAGGACCCCTGAGGCGAAGAAAAATAAAGGACACAAAGAAAAGGAAGGGGGAAAGAGAAGAAAAAGGGTGTGAAGAGAAAGGCAACATAAATAACTCACAGAAGATACAGCACAAGGAGAGACCCCACAACCCAACAGCAGGTTTGAAAGGCATGTTTTATCGAATTAAAAAATGTCCAGACATTATTTAACAAAGCCAGAAACTGTTTGAACAGAAATTGTTGTCAGATCTTTCAATTTACGACAATCTTGAACACATCATGTGCAACAAACCCTTCCCTCAGGAAACTAATCTCAGCTCATCAAAATCACTTAATTCTAGGTCTCATTTAAAATTAAACCAAAAACGAACCATTTACAGTGAACCTGATCATATAAAAAAAATTTGTAAGCAGTCACGTGACAAGAATTAGAGCAAAATTTGGACAAATTACAGGCTGTTTACACAGGAGGATGTAAGCAGAGGTTGTAAACTGTTCGCAGAAGGAAATTCACGCATATTGCAGTATTCATCAATTTGTTAGCAGCTCCGATCTTTTCGTAGGTGCCAACAAAATCTACAGCTGCTTCTCACTGCTCGTAGTGCTTGTGTTAATGAGATGTTGCACAGAAATGTTTGCTTGTCATTATTTGAAATTACAGTTTGAATTCATACTGTGTTATGTTAATGAGTTCAAGTTAAACGTAACAAGGGATGTAACACAATAAGTTAAATTAGTTGGCATTAAGTAGATTTAAGCTTCAGATTAGGGTTCTTAAAAACCTGAATGAGTTATTTAAATCAACGCTTTTCTCCGTATAAATACAATAACACACCAGCACGCTCCTCCTCTGCGCTTTTTACGCACTGCAGCCCCAAACTACATGTCATTTTTGTTTAACTTAATTATCAGAGAGGTGACATGGGAAACGTAAACATGATTTCAAATTGAGTTTTGGTTTAATAAGACTTGTGGACGTGTGAAAGCAATTCGGCGTCTGTCTTTATTGGCACTGGGCAGCTGGTGAATCTGAGTGGGTTTTAAATACTGAGGTTTTTTATGTGCAAATTAACGCACAGATTTACTCACATTTTATGAATGAGGCCCAGTGTGTGTAGTATGTGGAGCACCCCTCTTTTTTCCCCAATATTGGTAACACTTGTTGGCACTTGATAACTGTGTTGTACTACACAACAGACATTTTTGATTTCACCCAACCTCTAGTCACCATTGTGCTGTTTCCATACAAGTGTAGGATTTATATATTGTGGTGGAAAATGAGGCCCAAGTGAGTGAAGTGTGGCAAGAGCAAAAAACACCCTGATACTGACTAAGGTTCAGAGGATTAATCTGCACTGAGACATTTTCACTTACATGTTCATTCCTGGCATGGGGCCGCCCATGGAGTTGGGAGGAGGCCTCATACCTCCGTAATTCTGTAAGACAAGTGGTTAAAAAACACTGTAAGAACATTCGCTTCAAAGTTATAATCGATTCTCAACTATATCACTGTTTTTGTTTACTCTGGTGACGCTAATTCTTGGACTGCCTTGGGTTTGGCCTTTAGTTTAACATTTTCTGGTTTCACACATACATCATCATCATCATTCGACTGTGAGCAGCTGTGATGTCATCAAGTAAACAAGCCCAAACTGTTCTGATGACTGTACAGAAACAAACACATCTCAAGAACAGATTCATCCAAATAAATGTGTGTACCTGTGGGCCCATGGCCATTCCTCGAGGGGGGTTCATTCTCATAGGTCCACCCATGTTAGGATGTCCTGCAAGAAAAGACCTACAGTGTTAATTTCACTAACGAAAACTATGACTGAGAACATTCGTCATTATCCTTTTTGTTTCAGTGACAAAAACGAGACGATGACGAGACGACACTAACGTCATTTAACACTAACTGTGACTGTGTCAACACGCAATACTGACAACGAAAGAAGATGAGACTAAAAACTCTATTATAATCTTTATTTTACTTGATAAGAAGGCCAGACAAAATATCATAAACTGCCTTTTTTGTCTTTTAAATGCAGCAGTTCTGTGTCCTGTGCTGCTGTGCACGCTGTATCAGGACTATACTGGCAGCAACAATAAGCACAGACAGGAGGACTCTAAAATGTTGACAGTTTTCATTGACTAAAACTAGACTAAAATAGTCATGGTTTTCTTTGTATTATCTGTCTGAGATAAGATTGAAGTGCCTAGACTTTTAGTCAGCTAAAACTTAACTAACAACTAAAAAAAATAACAGGATGAGGTCGACTAAACATGATAAAAACTAAGTAACCAAGGACATTTGATAAAAGACTACATTAAAAAAAAAACACTACACCAGAGTTGCACACTGACTGCGACACACTACACATGACACATGGTGTAAATCCACATATGGCTCCTCTCTTAAAGTCAGGAATTAAGACGTGCCGCAGACAATGCTTCATCCTAATCCCATTAGTCGTATCCCGCTGGCCCCTGAAGCTGTAATCTGCAGATAAAAATCACCACCGACCCCTCACCGAGCCAGACACACCCACAAGTGCTCAATCTACACAGGAGGAAAGAACCGAATTTGTGCTAAAAAAAATCATAAATCTGTCGGATGATGTTTACTCCTGAAACAACCTGTTCATTAACTGATTTATCGACTGTGAAAATGAATCAAAACTTTAATAATCGATTTTCCGGTATTAGAAATGTGTTGAAAAATGCCAAATTTTTCTCCAGTGTGAGGATATGCAGTTTTTCTTCATCTCTTATTATTCTTATTTTTAATTTGTTTTTTTAGCAGCAAGCACAGCTCCATTCCTGACTGATACATAGTGGTGAATGATCAAATGATCAAAACAACCAGAACAACAGCTCTCTCTCTCATTTTTTCTTTTTTTTTCTTTTTTTTTTAGGGAGTTCTCCCTTTATTATAGCACAGCTGAAGAGTGACAGGAAAGGAGGGAGAGAGCACAGCAAAGGGCCACGGGTTAAATGTGAACCCCGGCCGCTGCAAAGGACTCGGCTGAGGTGGGGCGCACGCTCTGCCAGGTGAGCTGGAGGTCACCACACAGACAGATTTGCTTGTTTTATGTGGGTAAAACAAAAACAAAAGCGTTTCAGCTCAACGCTGTCGTCAGAGTGATGTGCCTGGGCAAGTGCGTCCATTTGAACTCACCACTCGAGCTTGTGTGAGACTGTTTCTGTCAAAATGTGTTAAAGAGCAGTGATTTAGCAAAAATGAGTGTGTTTGGGAACTTCTGAGTATACGACTGAACTTGGATTATACTGCAGGAGATGGGTGAGAGTTTGTAAATGGATGTTTTGAATTAGTTTTGCATCTTCTACTTAACTTCATGAAGAATTTTCTCCTTTTTTGGATTCCGTGCTCACTGTGGAGGCATGTAAGGGAATCAAACTTTTCTTCAAAAATCCAACGTAACGAGGGGTAAGTAATTAATATAAGTGAAGTATTCCTCTAATACCCTTTTCACTGTCAAACTGACCGAAGCATAAAAACACTAACAGCTAACTAACAGTTACTTTAACACAGAGATAGCACTATAGGCCGTCCCTTCTTTATGCCTCCTTTGCATTTTTACACAGAAGCAAACAACAGCAGCATCAGGTTGCTCCAGTGTATGATTATAGATGGCATTCTGGCATACTGCAATCACAACAGTGTCAGCCTCTGGTGTACATACATGTGCGCAGCTTTTTTATGAACAATAACAATGGCATTAACGTGTCAGTAAAAATCATTTACCACCCTTTTTACATGGCAGCTGCTCTCTTCCTCTGCTCAAAGGGAAAGGAACCCCCCCGCCTCATTGTTTTCCCAATTTTTCCCAACATTTATGGCTGCTGTTCTTTTTGGAGTTAGCCCCTAACTGCTAACAGCTGCTTTTTAATTCTCCTGCGGTGGGTTGCATGCATAACACAACGTCAAAATGTCACACTCATGCTGCCCATGATCCTGCCCTGCTCATGGTGGATTAAACACGAGGCAATCTATCCCCCCATTCTATGCTCATATGTTATATACAGAACGGTGAGGTGGCATAACAGCATGATATCCCCGCCCTCAAGGAGGCAGTGTAAAAAATGCTAATGATAACACCTAAATTTATTTGAAAGCTGCATGAATATATTGATATTTAATAACAATATTTAAATATACTGATATTTAAATAATGTTATTCAAATATCAATTTATAAATAACATTATTGTCAGTACTGTCTGTCTCGGAGGAAACTGAAATCAATTCTCAACACCTGCTAATAATTTGAGGAGCTCCCCCCTCTGAACTTAGGACTATACGATAAGGGTCTAGACTATGAGAGCCATCTGACTCTTACCTTGCGGTCTTGTCGGGTCCAAACTGTTTGGCAGGAGAGGCTGAGATCCAGGGATTCCCCCTGGAGGCTGAGGAAAGACCAGACATGGAAAAAGATTAAAATACTGACTTACTTTAATGCTTTGCAACACAGATACACTGGCTTAGGTTTGGGTGGTATCACGGTATACCAGGATATTTAGAAATTCTGATGTATAATTTTCAACACCACCAAAAACAGAAAAAATAGTAAAATGTGACTAGGAAGAGCAAAAACAAACAAAAAATTTTTTAGTAATAAATGCACGTAAAATATAGACAAAAAAATTGGTAAGCAATGCAACAAATAAATAAATAAATAAATAAATCTACAAAAAGTGAGAAAGCAATGCAAAAAAAAAATTAAAAAAATAGCATAAAATGCCAAATCAAATCAAATCAAAACAAAAACATACATGAGTGAGAAATGCAAAAAAAAACCAACAAAAAAAAAACTGAACAAGGGCAAAAAAATCAACAAAAAATGAGTATAAAATGCAAAAATAAAATTATATATATATATATATATATATATATATATATTAACATGAGTAAAAGGTAAATAAAACTGAGCAAGAAGTGCAATAAATAAATCAACAAAAAAGTGACTAAGCAACACAAAGATAAATAAAAAAATAAACAAAAAATTAAGTAAAACGAACAAACAAACAAAAAAAACCCTGAAAAGTGAGTAATAATGAAAAACAAAACAAAACAAAGAACAATCAAACTAAACAGCTCCAGTACCTGATTTGGCATTCGGAGTGCGGGACGCGGTCCACCTGGATACCGTGGTGACATGAAAGGCTGCGAACAGAAATAGAGGAAAGAGGAAAAAGAAAAGTGGGGTTGAGGGTGAGAATGTGGGGGAAAGAGGGACACAGAGAAAACGACATTTTCATTATTGATCAATCCGAGAGCACTGAAACAATGTTAGCACTGAGGACACAGATGGACACAGTGTGGTTGGAGAATGAAGGATGACACTGAAAGATCATCAACACACCCGCCTAGAAACATAAAAAAAAAAAAAAATACACTTAAGTGAGTCAGTGTTTTATGATTTTTAACAATGCCTGCTTACACACACACACTCAGAGCGTGGATTGTGTGTGTGTGCGCTCACACAGCTCGCTGCACACCCTGCCTGCTCTCACTGTGGTGTAAGCTGATTCGGCCTGTGGTCTGCATGCGTAGTTAGAGACACCTCGGGCCAACAACACCGTCCAAAAGCCTTAGAGGAAGCATGTCCACACTCTCTCGCACACAAGACGGAAACCAGAAACCACAAGAATGAAGAGCCGGGCTGCCGCGGTTAATGGGCAAAGGCTAGCTTTACCTCCACAGTGGTACGTCTGTAGCTACTGTTCTGGATAAGTGTTGAATCACACACTGAGTTTATTACGGCTGAATATCTTGAATTCGCTCTCTTCTAGCTGGAAGCTTGAGTAACTCAAAACTCTATCTGTGTGTGTGTGAAGTCGGAGTACATATGTGCACCCATATATGTGACGTGTCCATAGTGCCTGTCCTCTGTTTTATTAATAAGGTGCAAGAACAAGTAAGCAGAGCAGAGAGGAGTATGCTGTGTGCGTTTGTGCATGCGTGTGTGTTCAGAGTGGAGGAGCAGATAACTGTGCAACCCCCCACAAGCTGCTCCGGGGGTGGGGCAAGGAGTGAATTATTCATCCCACACGGGGACAGCCGATTCTGGGCCTTGAAGAGGAGCGGGCCCTGCTGCCTCTGGATGCTCGGCTTTCATTGAGGAGCTGAGAGGGACCGCAGGAGCCGACATCTACGAGGAGTTAGCCAGAACAGAACTAGAGCTGACGGGGCTCGAGGGCAGGAGAGGAGGAAGGGGTGTGCGAGTGGTGAATGGAAAGAAAAAGAGCTCGTGTGTGGGTGAGGGGGGGGGGGGCGGGATTTAGAGGGAATGAAAGAGAGAGGGGTGTTTGAGAGAAAGAGTTTGCGTCTTACCTGGCCATGGGGTCCCATCATGGGGTTGCTGGGGTTGTGTGGGGGGGGCTGTGCGTGGGGGGACTGCTGAGAGCCGGGTGGTCCCTTTAAGAAAGAAGAGCGATATCAGAGAGGGGAGGGCCCGAAAGTGGGCTTTACACCTGGAGGAATTACCCGATCAAAACCAGAAGAAAGAGGAGGACGAGAGGAGGGGGAGTCAGCGGGGAGTCTTTAGGTTGAGGAGGAAGAGGAGGAGCAAGAAGATGGATAAAGCTCTTTCAAATCTGCAGTTAGATAATGTTCTCCTTAAGGGAAAACTTCAGTATTTTTCAACCTGGACCCTACTGTCTCATGTTTGTGTCTAGGTGACTAATCGAGGCAGCAATTTTTCAAACTGTTCCAGTATTGAGAGACACTGCTGCAGCCAGCAACTGCAAAACAGACTGCGATGTAAAACACTCAGGGCATTTGGTACTTTCACTTTACGTCTACTGAAAGTGCTTGTTTTGCCACTGACAGGCTCAGATTGTTATTCTAAGTGTCTGACAACATTAAACACATTTACATTCGGTACATTCTGTTAGTTAGTTTGTGCAACCAAGTCTCGTTTACAGAGAAGTTTCTGTCTGACATCTTGCAGACTTTTTTCCGCTGTGTCAAAATCATCTAACTAATCAGCCATGGCGTCAAAACATCACAACACACTGCTCCTGACACTCGTTTCTGAAGCTCTTACTAATGTGGTGACTCCTCATCTTTCTGCAATCAGTCACCTCTTGTGAGTTTTCAGAACAAGCAAAAGGTAAAGAAAACATTTCATTTCTCTGTAGGGATCTTTACCATAATGTTGTCAGAGATTATAACAACAACCTGCGCCCGTCAGTGGCAAAAACATAAAAAAATAACCACATAAATCAGCCTGTCACAGTCATTACATGTCACAGTATCACGATATTTTTGCGGAGCAATATCGTATCATATCACAGCGCCACGTATCTTTTTTTTATATTATATAAATTATTAATATTACAAATACAAATTAAACTTTAGGCAGCCCACTAGAATAATATAATAAGTTGCTTTTTCAGGCCACTAGATACATTTTACTGCAAAAAAATGAGATAAACAGACTGAAACGTTTATCTTATTAGATAAAACAGATGTTGACAGAGTTTTCCTTTGGGGACATGACTTATATTTGAAAAAAAGGTAATAAATTGCAATATATTTTATCGCAATACTCAGCATATCACAATATGTTTAAAGTCACAATAATAACGTATCATGACTAAGTATCATGATTTGTATCATGGATCCTCTGGTGATTCCCATCCCAAGAAGTCAGCAAAAAATATTGATATCATGTCTGCATATTACACAATATTGAACTTGAGTTAACATGTGTGTTTGTTCACATAAATTCTCGGAACCCATCGGCTGTATTCGGCGTCTGACTTGTGGCTTGATTTGGGCGGAGGAGGCAAATTTCCGTTTCCGACTTCCGTTTATATATAAGTAAATATGCTGAAACATTGCGATGGATTCAGAGTTTGCAGTGACGCCAATTATGTTCCGCCTCGTTAGTTCACCGCACGTTTAACCTGGCAACAACTGCAGCCGGCTCAAACGTGATTGATCAATATGACGCGGACTACAAACAGCCTACAACCAGAAACCAGGGCTCTTCTGCTCTTCTTCCGGAAGCAAGATCTCCGGGGTTTGCCTACAGACTCTACATTCACTGAATGTAGAGTCTGTATATAGAGACTAGTTCACATAGAAATCTCACCAATATTTCAGCTGCCATGATGCCAGGATAAACAGCAGGGTCTTTCTATACCTCTGTGCCAAATGTTTAAAATTTATTCAAAGGCAGGGTAAAGTAAAGACTGAGATTTATATCTAAACACATTATACATGTTAAAAAACACTATATAATGCTGAATTGTGGTGTTAGACTGTTTTTCACCGTTTATGTGTCCAGGAGTTTTTATCAAGCCAGCTTGATAACACAATGGAGCAACCCTTAGCACAAGCCCCACCCCTACACTATATAAGACCTAGAGCCATTGAACTTTGTTGTGGTGTGAAAATATATAAAATAAATAAATTACCATTCCGCTACAGACTGAGAAGAGCTAGGCTGATTTTCAGGCTGTGAATATGATTCTGTCTCTGGTGGCTCAAACATATTTGGCTGATAGCTATGCCAATATGTAACAACATATTAGACCGGTAACCGACATTGATATATCCACTTTTTCCCCACCTAATGTTAGTGTTTATCAAGTCTCTTCTGTAATGGAGTTAACATCATATTTTGCATGCATACTCTTATCATGATGGCCCACCAGCAGATGGAGACATGAAATACAATACTTTTAAATGTATGTTATATTTATTCATTGTGCAAAATAAGAAAAAGCATGTTGGCTGATTCTGATAGCACATTTTAAAGCTAACATTGACTTGCCGATTGTTATCGTGCATCCCTAATGGCTTAACAAGTCCAATAAAGCTGTTATATGGAGCATCCATTGTAGGGCTACATTTAAGAGAGGTTGCAGCCTTCCCATAAGTGGGCCTGGATTCAGTGCATTCAGTGGACACACCCCCTGCGTCTCAGATCAGAGAATACTGCCTGTTTTTCAATGATTTTGAAACATAATTTCATATACTTGGTGACTTTTCTAATCATTCAAATTTGACTGGGTGCTTAATAACTCATTTTTCTGTGGTGTGACAAACTCATTACACATATTTATTTTTGCTTTACCCAGACTTAAAGTGCAATTTTTGTGAACGGAGCCTGAGAGTTGATTTGACTTGTTGTTTTGTGTAGTTTTAATTTATTTATGTTTAATTTGTTTAGGATATTTTAAATAGTTTTTCACGTTCCAATTCCAATGTCTGAATATTCTTAAGAGTTACGAGTTCTTTGATTGTGCTACTGTATTCTCATTATATCAGAGGAATAAACGGTCTTAAAATGACAATGATATCTTTTATTGCAATTATTTCTGGGACAATATATCATCCACAATAAGTTGTTATTGCGACAGGCCTGGACCTAAATCGGCAGCTGCAGCATTCTCTCAATAATTGTTGTTCCCATTAATCACTTAGACACAAAAACATGGTAAAACAGGGTCCAGGTTGAAAATTACCTAAGTTTCCCTGCAACAAAAAACAAAATTAAAAGCCAAAGCTCAACAGGAAAACAGCTTTAATTTGCCTCTGAGTCCAAAACAAGCCAACAGAAATCAGCATTAAGCATAATTAATTTCGCTGGACTGCTCTAACATGTGCGGCTACGATGAGGAAGATGATCCGTGGGACAGAGCACCACGTGCAGCCCTCCTCTCCGCCACATGGGGGCAGTGTTGCCAAAGGCTGAGTGCAACAGGACAGGAAGCAGCAGGACAGGCACTAGTGGCAACTTCAAACCACAAACATGATAGAACAAGTTAAAGTTGTTTTTTCTTCCTCCTGCTTATTGTGAGGTGACTTCAGAATGACAATGAATCAAGGAGAGCAAACCCCCGAGCTTCACGGACACACTGCTGGGTTATTGCTGACATTTCGCCCTGAGACAAGAGGTTAACGACCCCTAATAAATAGCTCATTATGCAACAGTCTCTTTTCCGCTCTTATCACGGTCAGTGCCTTCATCTCTTCTTTTTGAACTGTTGGTCGGACAGAACGAGACATGTGAAGACATCTCTCTGGGCTCTGGGAAACACATCAAATCAAAATTCAGCCAGTTTTATTCAAAGTTCTTGCAAAGCCTCTTGCGTTTCGGCAACATTTAACATCTGAGCACGCAGAAAAAACAGAGCTTTGCATGACAACATGTTTATGACTCTAAAAGTAGAGGACTTGAGAGAAGAAGGTATTGAGTGGGTCACAAACTGAGCATCGTAACAGGACTAGAATTGAAAAGATCTCATGATACCCGGCCCTCACTATGAGCCATATTTGCAGCAAACAACCAAAGCTTTCCGTTACAATAAGGTCCCTTGAACACACACACACACACACACACACACACACACACACACACAAACCCTCGCCCAATCTCACTCCCCCACCAGTGTTATAAATAGCACTTCCATGCGTCTCTCCTCACCCTCTCTCCCCCCACCCTTCCCCTTGCTTATTCACAGTCGTACTCTCGCTAAATCCCCCCTCACCGCCACCACCGCCGCCGCCACCATCCTCTCAGCACATTGCCTCGTTCTCAGCGAGCAAACAATGGAGTGGTAGGTAGCCACAGAAACAAACACTGGGCCACAGTCCTGGTGGCACTGATCTTTCACATTTCCCTCTCTTCTCCTCCTCACCCCTCTTCATCTCCCTCCGTCCCTCCCTCTCTCTCTCTATCGTGTCACTCGCTTTTCCTCTCCGACTCTTCTCCACCACCTTATCGTGCCTCCTGCCAAATGCCAGTGCTGTCCATCACACCGCTGCCTCACGGAGAATGTGTGTGTGTGTGTTTGTGCCTGTATGTGTTTGTATATGTATCTGTGTGTGTTTCATTCTCTTCGCTCTTCAGACAGCCATCTCCCACACTAAAACCTTTCCCTTCACAGAGCCGAGACAGGTCAGAGACAGAGACGGAGACGGAGATGGGAGGAGTGGAAGAGAGGATGAATGCGGGATGGTTGAATCACCGGTTGGTCGGACAACAGCGGCCCGGCGAGAGCGAGCCACAGATGAATGAACGGTGTGAGCGTCAGAGGGTCTGACTGGGTGTGAATATCGAGGTAATGTGGGGGGGGAAAGGAGGAGGAGTGGGAGAGTTGGAAATGTGGTGTCATCTGATCAAACTCTGTTATTGATTTAAGAGAAAAGGACCCCAACTGATACTGGATTTTTGAGGCTGATATTGACACTTGAGAATGATCAAGATCTGATAATAAATCAGCTGATATTTTTGTTTTACATATATATATATATATGACAAATATTTTGAGATAAAGATTAAATTTATAAAACGTTTTAATGGTTGAACGATAAACTTTTTCATCAGGCATTAACAGTTATAACAAAATTTGGTGATTTTAAATTTATTTAGATACTGTTTTCGAGAACTCTTGATCTTTTTTAAGTTAAATAAACCATTTAATAATACAGTAAATTAGCTAAAAAAATATATTGTCACAAAGCCTGAAACAAAGTTTTATTGCAGTTTTAGGGATGCATGTAATATCAGCAGATATCAGGCCAATAGTGACTCAAAAAGCTGGATCGAATTTCAGTGACATTTGAAGTTTGAATTGTTGCTGCATTTAAGGACGCTTTCACACCTGCCCGGTTTGGTTCAGTTCAATCAAACTCAAGTTCATTTGCCCCTGGTTCATTTGGGCAGGTGTGAACACAGCAATCACACTCAGGTGTGCACCAAAACAACCGGACCAAGACCTTCTTGAAGAGGTGGTCTCAGTCTGGTCACAAACTAACTGTTCCGACCTGGATCCGAACCAACTGCAGTCACATGACACATTGTTTGGGTTAAACATGAGCATGTTACAGTCCTGGAGGATTATTAATGTGCACCTCCTCCTGTACTGCCTTAATATGCACATTCAGCACATCCAATGCATCAAAACATTGTTTTCTAGTTGGAGCTGCGCCTCGTTTTCAAACTTTATGGTTTGACTAAAATGAACAATGACAGCAATATAGTCCACGATGAGCAGAGCTATAATCAACCTGCGTAGTTGTCCCTCCATTGTGACATTAGAAAGTGTCACATGTATTTTGCAAGTGTACTCTTCTTTCTCACACAAGGCATTTGATCTGGTCCACTTGCAAATGCTGCCGTGAGAACATGAACCAACTCTAGGCAACTATATAACTGTATAGCAAAATTAGTCCCTGATTCGGACCAAAGCCCAGTTATTGGTATCAAGACTAAAAAGTCAGATCCCCACACAGTTTCTACTACACGTGCAAACATAAACGCCAAAACCATTTTATTTTTAATAACCTATATCGGTAAATAATATCGACCTGCTGATATCAGTCAGGCTTAATCTGACATTTTTTGTCTTAGCTTTTCAGAGACAGAGCTGGGGTTTTTATAGGAAAAACTCAAATTTGAGTGATTTCTGTTTTTTTGTTAGAGCAAATTATTCTCCTTTCAAAAACTTTTAAAACATGACTGATTAAAAAAACAACAACTGTATTTTCTCCTGGTGCTGGACGTTAAATTAAAAGAATATGCAAATACTGCCTCAACTTTCTCTGATTTGTTTTTAGGAGTCATGTGGATGAAGGGTAAAAAGACAGAGATGTGTGTTGTTGGAGGAGATGGAGGACTAAACAGGACAGTGACAGAGGGGGTCAGTCATACCTGGAAGAAGCCTGGGGGCATGGGACCACCTGGCATGGCGTCGTTCGGGGGCATGTTGCCCATCACAGGGCTGGGCGCTGCCGCTGCGCTCTGAAACACACAAACAAACACAGCGATTAAATGTGGTGTTTGGTGTGTGAGTATCAGTGTGCGTGTGCGTGTGCGTGTGTGTGTGTGTGTGTGTGTCTCTAACTGCTCCACAGTGATAATTATGTACATGATGCACTGGCCACCAAATTACTAAAGGGGGCAGTGTGTGCACCTGCAATCACAGCACACTCCTGCCCCCCCACCCTCTCATCTTAGGTTTAATAGTTAATTCATAAAAGTGTCTTCTATGAAAACCTTTAAACTGTTGCCTCATCTCTTCTCCTCTCTGAGAGGAGAGGCTCAGCTCCGTCTGTGAACTGGGAGAGAAACGAAGAGAAAAGTTTTCAAGGACAAATTCCACCCAAATCTTATTTATGTGCTCTGAAGAGTCTCTAGGAGAAACACTCAGGAAGTGTCAGCGACACAAAGCTGTATAGAGATGTGTCTGACCAGTCTGAGCTCTTGCTTCCCTTATACATAAGGTGCGCAGTGATTAATATGATTATATTTAGTATTAATAATGGTTCATCAGTCAGTCTAATTATTTGGGATGTAAAACCTCTCAGATCTTGTGTTTCCACGGAACACCTATATAGTTTTCCTGTATGCAAATCAATGTAACGGTGACACCGTGTGTGGACTGTGGCAATACCGAAATCTGTAACTGAATCTGTGGATGATCCTGAAACACCACATACACTGAAGTGGCCAGTTTATTGGGTACAGGTGAGGACATCAAATGCAAATAAAACAGACAAATTTATTTGTGAAGTTAGTAATTTTTTCTTCAGAGTCAAAGATGTACATTTAACTCTATGGTTATTTAGGAGGCTGTAGGTGGTGGTGTAGTATATAACCTAGGAATTAATGATGTTATCTTTGTGTCTTGTCTTACACATAAAAATGTTCTTATCATATCAAAAAATATGTTTATGGTCTTTTAATTATGGTTTATTTTATATAGGATGATTCACAATGGAATATGTATTTATGTTTTTAAAATTACTTATAGTATACTTTTGTTCTACTGCTTTTGTTAGATTATACTGTATATTTTACCCCCAATTGTTTTAAAATATTTTTTATGGTATGTTGTCATGGTAATCTGTAAATTAAACAACAATAAATATCGTACAATTTAGATATAATAAGTACTTGCAAGACCTCCTCTCAGCATTGTTGATTACATTTCTCTCAATAAAATATATCTAAGCATTTAAAAAAAATGGAATGATCACTTTTTTTTAACATTTATGTTACATACTAAAATATAAAATGAACATTACTCAAATTCAATGATCAAAGGTGTTGCACAACTTAAAAATAAAGCACCAAGTCATCAGCAAATAAGTTGAGTTTGTAGGGTTCTTGGCTTTTAAGGGGCAGTAATGCTTTTTAATGTTTTAATAGATCAGTATCTGCTAAAATAAAGCTGACACCACACCACAACCCAGAGTGTTTTAGTAGTTTACACTAATCCAGGAGAGTGATGCGTCTTCCCGACCGACATCCATTTTCTTGCGCTGTGATTTAAAGCTTTTCACAAGCATTTATACCATTGAAACCTCAAGAAATTAGTTTTATTTTTATTGAAAAGGCAATTAGCATTATTAGAAAATTATCAAAAAACTAGGAAAATGTCAACTTCTAATTTTATATTTAAAATTATGTGATAGCAAATAATTATAGACATTATTTGGTTTAATTTTTTTGAATTTTGTCAGGTAACTTTTCTGTTTGGCTTTTGTTTTTGTAATTCATTTTTTCTTGTTTTCAGGTTATTTCCTTTTTTGTTTTTGTTTTATTTAACTATTTTTGGATAATTTCTTAGTTACTGAAGTCACTTGTCATAATGCTAATTCAGGTAATTTCTTAAGTTTCTCATAGCCTTCTTCCAATACTTCTTTAAAAAAAAAATCAAGCCAATCTGTTCAGCTTTCAAAGGGTTAAAGGGGAACTTATGGTCCTATGGTCTTAGACAGTCCAAAAACATCAGCATACATGAACATCTCTCTCCTAAATCTTAAAACTAGAGTGCTGAAACTCAAATGTGTGATGTCATACGGTATAAAGTCTGGAGCTGCTCCATAGTCAATGAAGGGTGGAAGATGATCTAGACGACACTGAGAGCACCATAGGGGAATGTTCTGAGTACGTGGGTACGTTATCTGTTTCAGGAATGAGCACACTACAACAAAATAAAGCTCATGTGGGTATAACAAAGAACATTCACAAAATCAAGTTCCCATTCATTGTTAATGGAGCAGCACCAGACGTTATTCTTGATGACATCACAAGTTTGAGACTTACTTTTCTGGTTTCTGGCTTTGAGAGAGAGAGAAAGTCACGTTCACAGATGGTGATTCCTCGGTCATGGGAATGACATATTGGAATTGTTTATTTACATAGTGTTCTCCTTTAAGCCAGTGGTTCCCAACTGGTCCAGCCACAGGGTCCAGATCACCCCGTACCGTACGGAGTAGCCTGACGTGCACCTCCCCAGAAATGTAACTACACATTGCGGTGACGCAGACCTCCTGTCTATTTTTGTAAGCTGAAACCATTTCCCTCAGTGGAAACAAAGCTTGTATTTAGTTTAATTTCACAGATAAGAAACAATAAATTGTTAAGACAATAAAGCCTCCACAAAAATAGCGTTTCAAGTCTTGTGTGTGATTTATCCTTCAGGGATTTAAACTTCAGGATTTCTACTGGCTTTATACGGGGAGAGGAACTCTCCATCAGTCACTAGGCTAATCTTGACAATGTAAAATGCCATAGGCTGGCGCTAATAACGTTAGCAATGTTGTATTTGTTTGGACGTATTTAGTATAAAAAAGTTGTTTTGTTGGTGAACCTTGTGAGTTGGAATGGAGCTGAATTCTGTAACATTATCTGTTAAATGTTGCTGTTGTCCCTGGCTTCATATGAGAGGAGGAAAAGTCCGCTAGCTGCTAAGCTAATTTATACAATGTAAAATGCCATAGGCTTGTGCTAAAAGCATTAGCATGTTGTATTTGTGAGGAAAATGTGTCCAAGATAAAGACAAGTGTTTGTCTGTGAATGCTGCGAGTTATAGTGAAGCTGATTTGTGCACTTGTGTTTGAAACTGTCTCTATGAAGCCATGTTTAATGTGTGTTTAATGTGTGTTTTGAATCAGCTAAACTTTACAGCACTTCACAGAAACCCTGACACCAACTAGTGTTTTAGAGGCGTCACTGCAGAGTGACACAGACACTCCACTGCACAAGTATAAATGCTCACAACGGCTTAGGCTCTGCATAGCACTGACACACACTTATAAATCCTGCTTTCGTCATTAGTTCAAAGTTCACACATTTTAATATATTCAGCGTCATACTTGCATTTGGCCATGTCATCAAGCTAGTTTAATGTCTCTCACAAGTAGCTGTCTGTTAGCCACTCACTCTACAACAGGAAACAGCACTTCAAAATAAAAGCTCCGTGCCAGAAATTCACTGCACTACAAAATGAAGTGTGTTTTTTACAAACTTAACACTTTTCAGAATCGCTTGCCGTCCATTAAGAATTGACCCGAGTACCACCAGTTGGGAACAACTGCTTTGAGCAACGATTTAAGTTGATCAACTTCACAGTTTTGGATCGCGACCTTTAGTATTTAGACTCTCATTTCAATGTGTCAGATACATTTGTTCAACATTCTGGCAGAAATAAGTATCAGAGACACCCAGGACATCTGGAGACCAAAAGATGTTTAAGAGCAGAGAAACACTTAAACCTGATGAGAGCAAGTGTTTCACCAGTCATATTACCACATCTAACAACAACTCAGCTGCCTCCACTCTTTGCCTCACGTCAGTCAAACAATATGGAAAAAATAAAACTAGGATCTAGAATAGAGGAGAGGGGGTGAATGATTCAGCCCGGGAGTTAAATATGATATAACTGTATTCTTGTCAACACACATAGATGGAGACGCGTGTTCGGAGTGCTTACATAAGCACGCCGGAACAAACACACATGCACGCAAGCACATGAACGCGCACTCTCACACACACACACACACACACACACACACACACACACACACACACACACACACACAAAGAGTTGCATCACAGGCTCATAAAGTGCAGCCCTTCAGTACAGAGAGGCAGACAGGGGAGAACCACAGGCTACAGGACCAGAACAGGGAGGGGGTATAAGACCCAGGGGAGGGAGTCGCTCTCACAAATACACACACACATACACACACACACACACACACATCTACCGTTCCACCGGCACGCACACCTAACGAACACACTACATCCATGTGACATACACTGTATGCTTGGACAACTACGCATATCACCAATTACACGCGTGTACACAAATACACTCGCTGCCCTTCTTCTCCTGACTATCTGAAACCAACACACATAAAAACGGAAAAATCACACACACGCACACACACACACACACACACACTCACACACACACACACACCTCCCCCCATCTTTATGCTAATTCTGCTAGTGAACATGAGCAGGCCACTGAGTCCCTGGGGAAGAAGCCGGGTCGGCTGCCTCTTTCTCTCCTCCTCCATCCTCTCTCCCTCCCTCTCATCTCTTCTTCCGCACTTTTCTCTCCATCTTTTCTCCTCTCCGTGACCCCCCTCACTTTTTTTTTCCTAGCACTGGCACACACACACACACACGGACACACACACACACACACACACACACCTTTCCTGTGCCCCAACCCCTGTACTATTCCTCCCCATCACAACCTCTCCTCCCCTCGCCCCCCCAGTAGGGTGTCAGCAGCTTGCAGAAGCTGTTGCTATGGAGACAGGTCCTATCTGCACTCTGTCCCCCTGGCATCCCCCGCTCCAGGAGCGCAGAGAGAGAGACAGAGAGAGAATAAGAAGATGCAGGAGAGAAAGAGCGAAGGCACAAGAGTGAGATAGAGGAGAAAGCGAGTTAGAGGAGTGAAAAAAAAAGACGATAGGGGGAGAAAAACCCCACAAAAATGTTACGACGAAAGAGATTTCTGTTCACAATCAATCACTTGGTCACATTATTGTTGTTAGACCATTAATGATCGACTATCTGCTTGTGTATTCCCAAATTTGCTGATTAAAAGCAAACTGGAGGAACGCAGAAAGCGCAGTTGCCACCAGCAGAGGTAGATTTAGTATGCAGTCGGTCTTTATTAAAACCAACTGGCCTGGGGAAAAACAAAAAAAGGATCCAACGGTGCTTTTTTGTGGCGGCGCCCACAGTACTGTCTATATCTACCTTTCTGTTTTAACTCCACGCTCGGAAGTGGCAGACTGTCGGAAAACCTTGTGACAATACTGCCTCCTTGAATCAGAATAACTTGATTCCCCCAGAAAGTAAATCTAGCAGAATCTGTGTTGTTGACATTGTTGCAGGTAAACAACGACTCCTAAAGAACATACAGGTACCTTTTTTGCAAAGAGTTCAAGAAGACAGTGCGATCGGCGGCAGACATTAGTGCTGCACTAATTACTTGAAATAATCAACGTGGATTTTTTTTGTAGTTGAGCTGAATTATTCATTTTCAGGCTGAATGTATGGAGAGGAGTATTTAAATGAAGGAGGCGTCAGGCGGCGGCGCTGACTTGAAAGGGCTTTAATGCCTGACATGCAGCAGGAAGGAGAAGAATAAGTTTCTTTCATTGACGCTGGCTGAAAGTTCAACAAAAACCCACGGGACACATTTTCAAATGTCTGGGAGTATTTACACTGTTTAAACTGTAAACTATATTTTAATGGCCTTCCTCAGCAGCGCTGCACAAACACGGTGTCAAAGCTTCCCAGAGCCACGTCTGCACAAAAATAATATTAGGTGAGTTTTTATGTTACCTGGCGATCAGTGATACACTCTCTGGGCTGCAGACCTGAATTGAAGCTCATCACTGTGGCTTCGGTAGTTTTGGATAAAGAAGTGCTAACTTTAGCATTTTTTACAGTGTAATATAACATCCTTAAATATCATTTATAAAAGACTGACAGACTGGCTCCTATATTAAGAAAAGCAACACCAGGTATGTGCTGTTTTAGAAACTCAACGCAGATCAAATTTAATTGACTACACATCTGTGAAATGAGGATTTCTTTGCCATAACATAAAAAATAAACAGTGTGTTTTTATCTGCATTAACACTTAAAATAAAATAAGACAACCAGTTAACATTGTAACCTGTAGAGACACAGCTGATGGCACTGGTTGTCATGGAGATGTTCAATAAAAATCTCTAAGGACTTTTATATATTATAAAAACAACATATATTTCATTCTAGTAAAATACAATGGCTCACTTTCTGACAATTGCAATCCACCAATTTCTCTTTTTGCAAGGGCTGCCACCTTACTGGCGACCAAATATTAGTCGACCAGGAAGGTCATTAGTCAGCAAGATTTCATTGATTGCTTAGTCACAGAATAAAAAAAGAAGCGTGCCTTGTCAAAACAAACCAAAACCTATATGACTGGACCATGTGGGAATTTAATTTGAAAGGACAGACACAGGAAGTGGCCACGCTCAGCAGTCAGACAGGAGTCAGGTTAATTTATGGTGCTGGTACCTGCAGTTATTCCACAGGCTAGTTAATAACATGTCGGGCAGGAAATTCAAAGTGTGGGATCATTTTGAGAAGGTGAAGGACGAAGCCAAGGTGATATGTAAACTCATCTTCATTGGTCGACTACAAACATGACGCATCATCTGAAACATGGAAGTAGCTACATGCCCATTAGCCCACAGCGTCATTAACAGGCGGCTCGCTCAGTGTGTGACGTGCACTTGTGGATAAAATATAGGCCTATATTAATGAAGGTTCTTTAGTGCGGTTTTGTATTTCTCTGTAATGTAGCACAGTGTTAACAATGTTACTGATACTATTCTTCTCACACCTTCAACTCAAACCATTGTGTTGCCCCGCCCAAAATATATCATTTAATAATTAAATTAATATCATAAACGTGCAGGTGACTAGTCAACTAAAGGTCCTAAATGATGACTATTGATCGACTAGGAAAATTCTTAGTCGGGGGCAACCCTACTGCCTTTCAACTAATGCAAAAATGTCTTAACATCCAGTGGTTTTGACCAATCAGCTTTGTGTTACTGGCGACTATGGGCAAGGTTTAGGTTTGTGTGACAACACGGAATTGCGTCCTTTCATTCAGAACAAAAATGGCGGCTCCGTAAGAGGTTAGCGTAGTCTGCAGAGGCATCATTTATATCAGAGCTGCTGTCCCTTGCGCTTTGTTGAAAGAGAAGCATACAGCAATCGCTTCAGCAAGAGTTTGATTAACAACTAGCTTTGCCGGTAGTTAGGAAGGTCATACGGTTCATTGATCTGATTGGTTGAAGTTAGCCCAATAGACAGTGACAGACAGATGTTTCATTAAGCCCCTGCCCTTTTCCAAACTGCTTTCAAAGATGGCTTCTCAGGTGGTTCTGTGTAACAAGAAGAAAGCTTTTCCCTGCCACAGTGAGACTGATGGCAAAAGCAATTAAAGACTAACTAACTACTACACTTACTCATCTACCTTAGTTCATGTGCAATTAAAACTGGAAATGTGAATTACCCATAATATGAAATACCTTTCTGGATGTTCTGCAGGTGGAGTTTATATCATTGTATTTATTATACTTTTTATACATTGTTGTGTAAACTTTATCTTTTTTATTACCTGTCTATTTATTTTGACTCTGAGTGTGCACAAGAACCTAAGTACCCAGACTGTGTGCAGGTGTACAAATGGCAAAAAAGTTATTGTATCTTATCTTAAACCATCCTTCAACTAACTGTCTACAACTTTTATATAATCCAGAACTAAAATGTTAAAATGATTAGTTTGTCCATCAATTATCTAAATGTATCAAAATGTCATCTTCTTTTTTTTTTTTTTTTTAGAAATAAAATTCTACTTTGCACAACCAGGAAAAAAAGGATAGTAAACTGTATCTCTTTGGGTTTGGGACGACTGATGCGTTGGGATCTTATGACTTGTTATAGACCAAAGAAATAACTAATCAATGAAAATAATTGTTAATTGCAGCCCTTAATGGAGCCGTATGCGATATTCAGAGCATATCTATAATTCAGTTTTGGCCATGACTGCCTGTACACAGTTCTCAACATGTGTGATGGCTAAGCTGGAGGCTAACGGCTAACAGCTAACAGTGCTAAAGGAATAAACAGTGCTAACAACAGCAACAGTGCTGACAGTGCTAACAGTGTTAACATGGCTGTGGGTTAGGATGACGTTATCAGCCGTAACAGCTGTATGAGCTCAGTATAGAGTGGCAGCAATTAGCTAGCCAGTGGATACACACACAGAGAGGGACTCACATGGACAAACATGCACACGTGGCCGGATGGACTACAACAGCAAACCACAGAGAAGCTCAGATTACAACACACACGGAGGAAGCGTGACTTCATGCTCTGCTTGGGATGCCATTACTCCACTGTATCTTCACATAGCTATTTTTTGCTGCATCTTAAATGTTCACATTTTTCTGAAGCTAATTCTTCCAGGTCTGAGGGGGCTTTTTTGGTTTGGTCAGCAGGAACCAGGTTTAGACAGACATGCAACATAAAGCAACAACCTCTGATTCACTCAGCTTCAGTCAGGACAACCCAAAGCACCGTGTAATAAACCTGATCCACCTCCCTGTGGCGCCACGACAGTGTCTTTGGGCCAAATATTTTAAACTGTGACGTGTTGATCCACAGTTGTGGCTCCCCGTGAGGACACCATGTTGTGTTTGCTTTTCATCCTTAGTACAAACCCACAACGGTGATGAAGAATCTATCAGAGAACAAAAGACTAATGATCTGATTGGCTGGTACAGTACAGTGTGTAGATGGCTATACAGAATAGCATTGATCCCTCCCTCTCCATTTCCCTCTCCCTCTCTTTCACCCATAGGACCTACCGGACAGATCAATAGTGCTCAACACATTATTGACCTCCGCCTGATACCTTTCACAGGGATAAAGACAGAGACATAAACACTGGATGGAGAGAGGGGAGAGGTAGGAAGAGACAGCGAATGTATCTGTGTGTGTGTGTGTGTGTGTGTGTGTGTGTCTGTATTTATGTGTGTCCCTGCCTGGAGAGGGTACTAATCTACATTCTGGTTCACACTGATATGTACCTCATCACTGTCTCCTTGACCTGCTGTCCTTAGCGCACAGAGAGACGGAAAGAAAGAGAGGGAGGAGGAGGAGGAAGAGGAGGAGGGGGGAGGTGAAGGAGTGAGGATGGAGGGGAGTGGTGGAGACGGGAGGAAAAATAGCTGACTGTGGTGATCTCGCTAATTTATCAGCCCAGTCAAAACAGTGTGTTTCGCTCTGGAGCAACAGGATACGGCTGCTACTCTCACCGTCACGTCTGACAAACAAATGCACAAACACACACACACACACAATCTCTGAAAGCCCAGCTGGTCCTCAAAACTGGCACGACACGCACACCAAACACACACATGCTTCCCCGAAAGCTGCTGCCAAAGCATCAGTACTGAACCAGACAGGCGGACTCGTGCACACACAGACACACATGCATACACACCGGATGACAGCACTAATACATGCTGCAGACACAACATCCACTTAGCCAACACTCCAGAGAGAAGACGGAGAGGGCGATAGACAAGAATATGAGGAGAACGAGAACAACTGTGCACCAGAATATAGCTTCAGCTCTACTCACAATGAGAGATGATGTTACAGTTTTTCTTATTAATACATTCATATAACTAAACACTACTTCATTTGTGCGCACGTATGAAACTTTCACTTCAAGGCCGCCTGCCTGGGCAGCTTTTAGGTGATGTGGAGATTATCGCTCAGTCCCTTCAGGACCCTAAATGCCCTGACACACCAAGCTGACTGTCAACTGGGGGTCAATACTGGGTCACTTGTGAGCATCTGTGGCTCTCATAGTTGCGGTGTGTCCTGCACCATTGGCAGTCACTGGCACTAGTTGGCTTTTCCCCATCAATTCAGCATGCTGAATCGGCATCAGCAACTGAAGAGCCTGTCCGTGAATGAAAGCGCTCTGATTGGCAGTTCAGCGAGCTCACGATAAGAGAAACCAAAGTGAGGAAAGTAAACAAAGAGCTAAAGTCAAGAGGGAGTGAGACCAAAACAAACTTGTTACATAAGCGAAGATTATTTTTCTTTACCAATTGAGCTCTTCAGCAGAAACATTTTTGGATTGTTTTATTGTTTACTGGCGCTTCACTGGATTGAGTTGTTAATGTGCTAACTGGCTAACTGGCCTCAAGACAATCTTGTGGTTTCCCTTTTTGTGTGACGATTACAGACCACTTTCTGCTGTCGTTGAGTTATTTCCTCTCACACAAGTACAGACGTACATGCTGGTTAGCTGTTGGTTGAAGCTGTTACGATGTGTTTATGTGCAACTTTTTGGCCGAGACACAGGCGATGTGAGGCAATGCAACAGGGGACTTTTTCTATAAAGTTGGGCCTTAAACCCTCACCCTGTCCACTCCACCTGCATGTCTGTGTTCATGTTGGGGTGTAGTCGTATTAAAAGCTGTCAAATTACAAAGTGTGGAGTGGAAGTGGCAAAAAGATCTGCACAGGTGCTCCACTAGCCCTAACCGGAAGTGTGAGTGCCAAATAAGAGACCATGTTTTTAGTGAAAGCATGAAACCATGTAAACCAGTGCTTCCCAACTGGTCAAGCCACATGGTCCAGATTTCTCCTCAGTCATTAGTTCAAGGTCTGTGCGCTTGGCCATGTCATTGAGCTAGTTTGCGGCCTCTTTCAAGCAGCTGTCTTGTACTCTGTCACTCTGCAGCAGGAAACAGTACTTCAAAATGAAAGCTCTGTACTGGAAATTCGCTGTACCTAAAAATAAAGTGTGTTTTTTACAAACTTGAAACGCCAGAAGTCACTTGCGGTTCATCCAGAATGGACCCGCGACCCACTTTTGGACCACAACCCACCAGCTGGGAACCACTGACACCAGGATACCTCATATTATATTCAATGTATAACATTACAGTACAGAGCAACTGATGAACTGTATAATTAACTCTCACAGGCAATGACATAACTACAGGAAGTTTTTGTAAAGCGAGAGATTTGGATGCATTTTGAGCAGATTATTTCCTGTGAATATTGCATCAGAGATGAGTTTTCCTGATATTTTTAGAAACTTTTAAATGTGTTTCAGTGTGTTTTTCCCCTCTTTGAGACTTGGCCATTACACTATTTGCTGTGTGGTTGATTTAACTGTGACAAAAATTTTCACCTCCTCTAAATAGATCGCGCTTCGAATGTGGCGCTAAAGCTAAATGGGTCACCGGAGCGCTTGTTTTTCACGTCAAGTTGCATGCTTTCTTAAATACTTACAGTTTAGTAACTGGTTAATGGATGTCAGCCAGGGCGATCAAAAGCAAATTAACAGAAACTGACTCCCTGGTATGATCCTTTTTTAGTATCAGAGTGTTTTTAAAGAGTAGCGTTGTCGGCTCCGCTGCAGTTTCACATCACCTCCCAGGCTCTCACTGTTTCCAAAAGAAAAAAATTTAAAAAATAACACAAAGAGACAAAGTGCTTATTTCACCCGTGTAACACATCAGGCGGCGCAACATATGCATTGCAGTGTTTCCTAACTTTACCAAACAGCTAATTATCAAGTTTAATGGAGCTCTTTTCACTTTTTCCATTACAGAGCGCTGATACTGCTGGTGGCAGAGACGAGGCAAAACACAGGCAGAAAGCATGTGTGAGTATCTTTTGGAAAAACAGAGCTGCAATGAATATCATTTTGGCCTTAAAGTAATATTTGGGAAAAAAAAAAGCACATTGGAGGTTGGTTAAAAGCTGGATAATGTGAGCTGGTTTTAATGGATTTTTGAGGAAACATTAAAAAAAGAACTGACTTCTGGTGAGGGAGCCAAACCTGCAGCATAACAGCCGGTAACTGTAACTAATACAGCTGGGTTTAAATATTTCATGAACATTTAAAGAAACGGGAAAAACTAAAATTACACCAGTGCCATCCTCCAAGGCACCAGACGGTACTAAAAATTATGTTTCCAGTGATTTATGCCACTGTTTGTACTTGGAAATATTTAGAAAAGCAGATGAGATGTTTAAATACACATGGGATGATTAATAAATTACATTGTCATATTTGCCTCAATCTAATAAAACTGATAAATGAGTACAGTTATGAAAGAAATGTGAAGTTTGAATGTATGTAAGAAGCATCATTTTACTTGAATAATAGTTCTATTGTTTCCCTAAAATAGCCCATACCTCAATATAAAGCTGTCTTTAGTGTTATGGGTTTACACGCACATAGATCTCCTGCAGTTACTCCATTTCAAATAAAAAGAAAACCAGGCCTGTCCTTCGTCCCCCTCCCATCTCTCTCGCTGTTTTGACATTTGCCCACTCACTCCATTTTCAAATACCTTAACTGTCTCTTGTCTTCATGCTGTCTACACTGCCCTCTCCTCCTCGGCCCAACTAGGCATTGTGGGTAAACAGCTAGATTAGCCAATCAATCTTCTCCGGGGAATAGAGGTAGTAGTGGTGGTGAGGGAGGAAGGGAGGGGGTCAGGGAAGAGATAGGAAAAGAGGAGGAGAGTCGGAGGGAGAGGGAGTGAGCGATAAGGCGAGTGAGAGACGGGAGGGGGCGGACTGGTGCGCTGGGTGAAGGAGAGAGGAAGAGATATAGTAAAGAGGGTGGGAGGAAAAAAAGGTGGGGAAAGAGAAAGGGGAGGGAGGGAGGAAGGAGAGATGCAGGTGTGGGGGTGTCGCAGAGAATCCATGAACGGCGAGAAAACATGATGCGAACAAGCCGTAGTCGCACAAATGCAAAAGACAGAAAGAGGAGTGAGAACAGAGTGTGAGAGAAGTGACAAACCTGGGCAGATGTGTAAAGAAAAGAGTGAGGAGCAATAGTACAGGTAAAAAATAGAGGACGACTGTGATGAGGGAATCAAAAGAAATTATTAAATACATAACTGAAGGTTGACAGTGCTGATTTAATACTGTACATACATACATACATACATACACGCTAGTGCCGTAACTAATTAATGAATTACTATTAAACTATTAAATTAATTGCCCACTAGTCTGGTAATGAAATAATCAGTTTGAGTAATAGTTTAAGAAAAAATAGTCAAAATTTTCTGATTTCAGCACCATAAATGTGAATATCTTCTGATTTCTTTACCCCTCTATGGAAATGAGTATTTTTGGGGTGTGGGCAACACATTTGAGGACGTCATCTCAACGATTAACCGAAAAATACAGTATGAACAGTGGTTACATGAGCCTCAAAACCAGCCACAACTCAGCCCTGAGCAGAGTGACCGTCCTCTACTGACCAATCAACAGACTGCAGTGTTCACAGCTCCACTTTTTAGTACCAGATCTGTGTGCTAGGTACCGCAACAGAGGGGGGACCAAAAATGGGGACGGTACAGAACGGTTCCACTGGTACCATCCACAACTTTTCACAGTGGAAACAGAAAAAGCGTACCAAACTGAACTGAACTGTACTGCTGTGGAAACGGGCTTAAGTATAGTCCTTCCACATATTTTTATGAACAAAAGTGGAAATACTGCTAAAACATTTTTGTGCTTGACTGAAAATGAAAAGCTGGTGCATGGGTTAGAGCTGTTGCAATAACCGCAGTATTGCAACACCGTCCTACTGACACACCAGTTGCACGGAATGGCAAACAACTGCTACAACCTGTATGTTCATTACACTATGCTACAAAAACATCAGTTCTGTTTAGACAGATGAAAATAATAAATATTTCTTAATATGTTTTTCCATTTGTTCCTATGCTCTCGTCTTTAGCTATAGTTTAATGGCACCTGAGTGGGTAATTAGCGCCACCAGATGTTTATCTCGACACACCCGACAGTAGTGGACGGACTGGATTTAAGACTGACTCAACAATTAACACTGCTAATCAAGCCAGCAAATTAATCAATGTACAACACGATGTTTAAATGACGTATTGTTTTCTATTAATGCAGCAGTCAACATGCAGGCCAGTTAAAATTAATGGAGCTAACTGGAAGACGTGCAAGGTCTGCAACACAACATGACAAGACAAAACTGACTCATATTCTCTATGGTCGACATGTATAATTCAAGAAACATGCCTAATCTTTGGTTTTCCTCACTTTCCAATTTAACTTCAACTTAATATCATCAAATAATACGAATGTATCACAATGAAATGGTAAAAGAAAACCCTGTAAATTCTATATTTAAGATACTTAAGCCATTTTTTGTCATTTTGAGTTTTGCAATATGCAAAATACACATACAAGAAGAAAAAACAAACAAACAATAACGACAAGAACCTCTATGCCCACCTCCCTTAAAAAAAAAGTCAGAATATACTGAGTGGAGGTCGACCAATTCATAGGTTTGTCCGATTAATAGGACTTTATATGAACTATTGTTAATGGAGGAACGGGGCTCCGATAGTGGCCGACAGCTGCGGCCTCCACTTGTCATGTGGGTACAACTGTAAGGCTTTTGCAGGGACTACCCCACCTGCCAATACATGATATGATTTGTATGATTTAAATTAAAGTTTACTCATGAAGGACAGCGTTACTTCTTTATTAGGAGCATTATAAGGTTGCTGGTTGTAGAATAGCATTATGTGCTTTCTGTGTTGCTAGCAAGCATGGCGATATAGAATGTGACTTTGTCCCAAGTACAGCTGATTTTACCGCGAGGCTGCTGAGTGCCATTTATGTCATAACAGTCAGTGTTTTCAGTCACTGTCTCCCCACAGTACTAGTCTATTGAAACTGCTCTGTGATTATGCACTTAGCTCCATTTTTACCATTTTAATGTTCAGGTGTTATCAGCTGATTAATCAGCTATCGGCCTTTTCCTACTCTAAACTATCCTTGCTATATCGGCCATTAAAAAGACACTATCAGTCGACCTCTAACGTTGAGTGCATGACAAAAATGATAGTAAATAGTACATGCACACAAAAAAGAGCTGAGTAGGCAATACCTACTGCCACTGCAATAGAAACACCAGCACAGTGTACAGGAACCAAAATGAAACAAGAGACAGTCACCCAGAAGGACCAAAAGTGCATGAAAAGAGAAAACATTGAGCCATTTAAGCCTTAACTAAACGCCTGTATCAACAGATCAATTAAAAAACAAATAAAATTAATGATTTGATCTGTATAGGAAGGAAAAGTGTCCTTTATTTGCTTTTCAAACTCTAACCTCAGCTTACTCAGTGAATCAGATGCTTAAAGCAACTTGATTCTTACAAGAGATGATAAAACCCAAACTTGACATAAACAAACCACCATGTCAGTCTAAGATAACAGTCCGACAGCCTCTGCATTTCTTCCACAACCAGTTTCAGGACTCGTGGAAAAGTAGCCTTGACTGTAACCGTAAACCTCTGCTGCGTCTCTGCACCCAGCAGAGAACTCTGATAATACCTCTTAAATGCTGGCTTGCAATCTTGCAATCCTCAAAAGACTAAGAAACTCTTTTGAGGTAAGGTGAAATATTTTTTTTTTCTTCCGATGGCTCTAACCGGCTCATTCTTTTGAAACCAGTAGAAAGGACCTGTGCTCAGAGACTAGCCTCAGGGGGCTGGAGCCAAAATTAAACCGGTCCTGTCTCCTTCGCTTTATCACTGTTCGGAGCAGACAGCAAGCAACCATGTAGCACACCCATCTACATTTATATAGACACACACACGGACAGGGTTAACTGGCACACTGGCACCGAGGGTGTGAGCCCCTCCACCCACCATCTATGGGCTGGTTGCCAAAGATGCCCCCCGTCCAAAAATACACACCCACACACATACACACACACGAATGCACACACACATAAATCCCTGGTTTAGCCTCGGCCCAGTGCTGGGATTACCGGATTAGAACTCTATTCCATTATCTCCCCACACTATACAGCACACACACACACACAGACACACACACAATGCCACACTGTCTTGACCAGAGAGGACAGGCTGAAGACAGACGCACTGTGTCAATCACGACACATGACATTTACACACACGTAGATACAGTTACAGTTTCTCCCCTCGGTGAACAAAACAAACATTTACATTATCGTGAGGCGGCACGGTGGAGCTGTTTTCAGTGGGATTCCTTCTGCAGGACACGCGAACCTGAGCATCTGGGACGGCCAGCAGCCATCCCGCCGTCATGTCCTTGGGCAAGACACTGAATCCTTACAAACTCCGGAAAGGCTGCTTCATAGCTGACCTCTGACCTGACAGAGAGCAGAAGGAGAATTTCTCCTTCAAACGCTCAAAGGCATTGAATAACTCCTCAAGGACGCACGTATAAAAAACGATGAACAGAACTTAAAGCTTCAGAATTCTGAATGAAAATGACAGGAATTATGAATCTATCATTCAAGTCTTGTCCATTGTATTTCTATAGCCAAACTATTGAGATACAAAGTGGTTGGAGAGAGTTTGGGTGCTCCAGGTTCTGAGAGGGAAACTCCAGTTCACGGTCTCTCTAGACAAATTTGAATACAGCACTTCCAAAGCTTGAAAGTGTTGAGTTGTTCGATATTGAGTCAAATATATGAGTCAGTGTACATAAAATCTTCCAAGGGTGAGGTTAACTACTACTCCTATGTTGCATTTTTGATAAAACCCCTTCAGTTACATGAGTTGATTACGGCAGGCAGGAGCTAAAGATCATGCTGTTGATCGGGTTGGGTACCTGGAATTCAGTACTAGTAACGAATAGTACCTTTTTTTGGTACGTTACAATTAACAAAAATGTAATTTCTGAACAAGTTGCAGGTGTGACACAGCGTTGCTTTCCCTCTTTCTCTTGCTCTACAGCTCCTCCAAGGGATCTAGACGTGTTCCCAGGCCAGATGAAATATGTAATCCCTCCAGTGTGTTCTGGGTCTACCCCAGGACTTCATACCAGTGGGACGTGCCCGAAACACCTCTAACAGGGGGCGCCCAGGAGGCATCCTGATCAGATGCCTGAACCACCTCAACTGGCCCCTTTTGATGCAAAGGAGCAGCGGCTCTACTCCGAGCTCCCTCCAGATGTCCGAGCTCCTGAACCTATCTCTAAGACACCCTTCGGAGGAAAGTCATTTCGTCTGCTTGTATTCGCAATCTCATTCTTTTTGTCATTATCCATAAATCATGACCATAGGTGAGGGCTGGGAGTTAATTGAATACCAATTCTGCCCTTTCTGATGACACGTAGACTTAAGTCTATGTCTGCCTGCCTCTGTGTGTGTCTGCTCATCTCTCTCGTTCTGTGTTTGGACACACAACTAATAAATATGTGGAATAAGTACATAATTCAAAAAAATACAACTCACAAACAGCAGTGAAACTAGGCTACTTCTAAAATAAAACAGAAAAAAAAACAGAACACATGGCAAAATCATCGGCGCTGGAGCAATACATTTGGCTCGTTAGAGAGCCGATGGAGCTCCAGTCCAGAGCTCTCTCCGGCTTTGAGGCCCTTCCGCCTCCTGAGTCTGAAGTTGAATTACACTGAACACATCATGAGAATGTTTAAATTTACCTTCTCCTTATTCTCATTTTACTGAACAGAGATTGAAGCATCATAATCTAAGTCAATGCAACCTCTGTACACTGTGAGGTGTCGCCACTGGCTGCTAACAGCTAACGCTAACAGCTAACAGCTGCCGATTCCAACATGGATTCGTTCACAATGACGCATTATCAGAGAACCAATAAGAGTGTGTCCCCACACACGATCACAGCAAGTTTACTGCATCTTTTGTCTTAGAATAATAATGCTAAACTTTCTTTGTATAGCAGAAAAATAAAATAGTACACACCATCAAGATAAAAACAGCAATAAAAACATTGAACATAGGCTAAAACCAGATAAATCAGAGTGTGTAATGAAATGAATTAAGAATTAAACTGATAAAAGAAGGATATAAACTAAACAAACAACAGATTTACTGTACAAAAGCCTTCCTGTAAAGGTATGTTTTGAGGAGTGTGTTAAATGAAGACACTGAGTTTGGTAACCTTAGTTCTTAAAGGTGACCCGAGGAAGATCTGTTCATCCCAGATATGTTCTCTACAGGACGCATGCTGCTATTAGCCATGGCGTCAGATGACAGTGAGATCATGGAGCCCATATGCTTAACAGTGATTGTATTGTTCTTGTACCTGCTCGTTAGGTAAAGTTTGTGGCCACTAGTCTGGAGCCTCTGCAAACTTGATGTGACACAGCAGAAAAACATCGACTTCTGCCAAAGGTGAAAGTCATTTTATTTGCAGATCATCAACAACGCCAGTATCAGCTGATACTGATGTTTAGCCAATATATCGATGCATCCCTAATCTTCTTGGTACATTATATGGGAGGCTTCATCATACTCTAATTTGTGATGATGTTTCAGGTGGTTGGTGATACTGTGCAGTAATGAGGGGGAAAGAAAAACAGTTTGCAAGGCAGCTACAGTTTGTCCTTTTCAGTGTCAACATCATCTTTGAATCAGCAAAATGTCCACACAGTGTGACCCTGAGATACAAACACGACTTGTTCAACAGAAGGGTTGCATGCATTTGTTTTCTCTACTTTAAATCAGACCTATTATGTTCTTTGTTTCTGCTGTTCCTCCAAAGTTTTTACTTTCACTTTACTCCCATCTCTATCACTGTTAGATTTGTTTTCATATCCGAACTCTTTGTAAATACGGTCATGTGGCGCAACTCACACCTATATCTCTCATCATTTATTGAAGCAATAAACTGATGTTTATCTTCAGGTTTTGGAGAGTTGTCGAGACAAAATTGGGAATTTGAAGACAACATTTTCTGTGATGGAACCATTTTCTTACAGTGTATACACCAAACAATTTATCACCTGATCGAGAAAATGATCTGTACGTTATTTATTAAAGAAAACAGCTGTTAGAGAAACATGTTAAAAGTTTGATCCTTCGTACAGCTTGTGGTTAAAGTCCCTGTCCAAATGTGTGTCTTCTCCCCGTCCTCAAGATTCCCCTTACACACTTGGTGCTGCTAAAGAAATATGTTCAGGGTTTTCGTGTGTGTCTCAAGCAGGCGTGAGAAGGAAAGATGTGGCTGTGGAGCCGTCTGTCACTTACATAGTCATGGAAGGCTTTTGCCTCGCTGGAGTGCTCGCATGTCTCCCTTCGGTCTGGAGCCGCACAATACAAATCCCAGAATACACTGAAATGGAGGGGTAGAGAGGTCAGAGGTTACCATACAGAGCAAACAGGCAAATGTGTAACAGCTATTCATAACCCATTCACACACTCTTACTATCTCCCTAGCGCTCTTAAACTGCCTCTTATACACTTGAGCGTCATTGTAAGAGGGACACAATGCCAGTGTCGCCCCCTCAATCAACCTCTCACTCACTCAAAAATACACACACACACTTACATTACCATACTTGCATGGACCTCTCATTGACTGCATCCGTTGCTTCGGCCTAAACTTTAAAGGGACAGTCCACCACAAAACCAGACATACATGTTTCTCTTCTTACCTGAAGTGCTGTTTATTGGTCTAAACTGTTTTGTGTGAGTTGCAGAGTGTTGGAGGTATCAGTCTGCCTTCTCTGGAATATAATGGAACTAGAGCAACAAAGTCTCTTTCCAGAAATCACGACTCAGTTAGTCAAGATAATCCACAGACCTTGTTGTGAGCAGTTTCATGTAGGAGCTATTTTCTTTCTACCGAACTACATCCGCCAACTGTATCACCACGCACAATGAAGCGTGCATCTACTCGTGGACGAAAGGCTTGAGACAGCACAAGATGTAACACAAGGTTTCAGGCCCTGATCAGACAGAAAAGGTTTTCAAGGTATCTACAGATATAACCAAGTTAAATTTAAGACTTTTTAATCCCACCGTATATGAAATTTAAGACCAAACCAGAACGAACAGTAAAGAAAAATTGGGTGAAGTTGAGTTGAATGTGTTCAATCTAAAAAAAAAACCAACATAATCTTGTTGCCATTATTTTTCTTCTGTCTGTCCAAAGATAGTTAAGAGTCACTGGGTCTGTCAGGCTGAAGGAATTCCATACAATATATACAATCTATATAATAAAGACTTTTTAGGCCTAACATGAAGAAAACTTAATTCAAGATATTTTAAGACTTTAAGGACCTGTAGACACCCTGGTCTTTGTAATTGTTCTTAATGAGAATTAAGCTCTTGGCTCGCTGATTCTGCGTTGCTACATGCGCTCTAGGCGCCTGGCATTTTTGCTGGAGCACTTAGAACTCAAGTTGAAAAAACTTGAGGGTCGTCAAACTGCCCCCAAGTTATCCTAAAATATGGCTGGAAACAGCTATCATCGAGGCGAAGCTCCTGAACCAACCGGTGGTACTCCTTGTGATTGACCCTCCTTTTTAGGGTCTCATGTACCCTCACAGATCTCAGTTTCCCTGCGCCCAACAAACTAAATGGTTTAAGCAATGCTGTAAATTTGTAGTTAAATAGCCAACATCTGTTAATTTGCACTTCCCCATGTTGTCCAGGGTACAGTGACAGCTCGCTAGCAGACAGTGGATCCTGTGCTCTAAGCACTGCAGGCGGAAACAAAATATAAGTGGTACTGTTTACACTACGGCAATGCAAGATGCACTTGGTAAATTCTTTTAAAAAACAGATGTTACTACGACTTCCTACCTACTTCGCACGTCTGAAACATTTCTCTGAATTTTAAAAGTTTTGTTTAAGACATTTTAATACCAACAAAGGCCTTAATTGTAGATTAATGAATTCAATAGCTTTTAAGACTTTGTCCTCATTAGTTGAGCTGCAATGTTGGCAAGCGCAGTAGTGCTAGGTGAGCTAACAGTAGATGCACACTTCCTTCTGTGCAATGATTGGGTTGGTGGGTGTAGTTTAGTAGAAAGAAAACTGTTCCTACATGAAACCGCTCACAACAAGGTCTGTGGATTATCTTGAGTAACCAGACCATGATTTCTGGAGAAAGACATTGCTGTTGAGTTTTTCAAATGTTTTTTGGGGCACTTTGAGCACTACAATCTGAGTGTCATCTTGTTCCATTATATCTGAGAACTCTACAGCTGATAGTTCAACATTCTGAAACTCACACCAAAACAATCCAGCTTAATGAACACTACTACAAGCAAGAGGAAAAATCTGTGTTTTTGATTTTGGGGTGAACTGCCCCTTTAAATGTTACACTCAGGATAAAAGTACAGCTAAACTCAATCCCTAAAACACCCTCTTTTACCAGTGGCGACTGGTAAATGGCCTCATTGTGAGGCTGTTTGTTCATCATTTGATCCTTACAAGGATAAACAACAAGAGCTGACACACATAAACAAACTGTTTCCATAACAGCTTTTGCTTCGGTCTATTTGAACACTGTAAGTGGAAAAATCACAAACGCACACACACACCTAACGACGATGCTAACTGCCTGTGTGCTACCTGTCTAAGAGGCCTTAATTGAATCGGTCTTTGTGCATTGATTTAGTGGAAATGCTATAAACCCAGTGAAACAGCGACATGGCTAACGAGAGGACTAATCAGGCAGCCACTTCACGTGTCCTGGCAGTCTGCGATGCACGCAGATATGTCGGATCCCAAGCATCTGGAAGTTTTCATACACCTCAGCACAGTCATTTTTGGGAGGGTTACTGTACGCCCCTCTTGAGCTCCTGTGTAAAATGCTTGAGCACATTAGAGGGGATTTTATGGAATATTTTGATCTTGAAAAGTTGTCTAAAACTTCCTCAAGAAGGACAGAGTGCATGAGCTACAAATAAGGACGTCAGTGTGTTGCTCAAGGACACATCAACAGGGGAGAAATGCTTTTCACCAGAAGCCTCAACAAGGAAAACAAAACATACTCTCCGAAGAAAAAAATCGTCACTGGTTTTGATAACAAACCTGTATACTTCATTATATTTCATATATGTGCAAAGAAGGAACCTACAAGTCCTTAATTGAGCAAGAGAACAAACTTATTCTTTAGATTTACCCAGACTTGTACACTTTCAAATTATTATTCTGTTCCTTCATTTTCTTTTTATTAAAACATGTCCTTGGTCTCATATTGCTGATGGTGCTCTATAAGCCTGACGCTCATTCGTCTGACTCAGCAGAGCCACCCCCTGAGGTGAAAAGTTACACTAGATACTGTACTTTTTAAAGACCATTTAAGAGCGTATTTACAAGTCAGTAATTCTACATCCACAGGTCCTTAAATATTTGTTCCTTCTGAATATGTACAGTGCTAATCTCAGTACAGTGTCCTTCAGCAACACCGTCTGCCGCTGAATCAGTTTCTGTAGATGTGCTTTCTGACGAAGGAGCAAGTGAAAAGCTTTAACCTTAAAAGGGATCGATAAAATATCACATTATAAACAAGTGGTGTTTTCCATGATGAGGCTTTAGAATACAGTAACGCATGCAATGAAAGCTAATTTATTCAAGTTCTGCTGGACATTTTTAATTGCAAAGACTTGAAAGCAAACAGAAGGTCATATAGCTTTTACGTAGTCAGTTTATTTTTTCTATTTGATTCAAAGGATCAGTCTGTTGATAACTCTATGCCATCTTACTGTCAACACATCACCTGAAAAGGCCAAAACTAATCATTAATCCTGCTAAGAAGCATCATCTGTGTTGTCAAAACACATAAATGAGCCACATTGTTGCACTTGATGTCACGTTTTTTTCATAATGATCAACATTGGCACTGTGGTTTATTTTAATTCAGTCTCATATAAACCATGCTGCTGCCATAAATACACACCACTGCAGCAAATCAATTATAAAATGAGCTTAGAGTGTGATAGACTTTAACGCGAGGCTGAAATGAATTTTAAAAGGGGATAACACATGGTTGGTTTTGGTTACTTCATTGTTTACAGTCAGAAAAATATAGGATATCGCCAGCCTTATCCTGTCTATAGACCTGTAAATTAGTGAGACAAAATTTGTAAAAATCAGATGTAAAACTGCAACTATCATTTTCTGGTCATATTATCTGCTGACCTGCTCAAACTCACACAACTGGATAAAATTTTAAGACAAGTCCAGGAGGGCTTGATTCAAGTCTCAGTAGTCTTTACTACAGTCATCCACAGGCGCAGACTGGACCCTGTTCAGCTCAGCCCTTTTAACGGTCTGCTAAAAGTAAAGGATTTAGTATCGATACATTAAAACTAGAGCTGTGATAAATTTCATTTTTTCACATTTGAAGCTTCTATTAAGGTTTTCGAATAGATCTGAATGTCTGTTTACATGAGTTAGTCTTTTTTTTTATTAACCTGTCCATTCCACTGGACACAGCTTTTGTAGGACGTGTAGATCTATAATTACTGTAATCTGACTTCATTTAAGTGCACAGACGTATTTGATGGGATCTATAAGCCAATCACAGTGCTAGCATGAGCTGCCTTGTTTTTAGCATGGAAGCGAACTAGCCAACGAGGACAGCGGATAACGTCACGGCTGTTTTGCTTTATCATTACCAACACAACCAAAAAGGAGCAAACCACAGCTACTGAACACATTTAAAGGAGGCTGATCCACCGCAGCAGACCCATTCTTTGGGCCTTTGCCGGTAAGTCTCGCTCTCAGTAGGACCTCCTGTGTTTAACACTACAAGTGAACTTTTCGCTGTGGGTTCCAGTTTTGGAGCCCTTGCAGATAAGCCTTATCCATCTGCAACTGTGCAGAAATACCAGGTTTAAACAGAATGCACAGACATGACAATAGAAAAAAGAGAAACTACGCCACATTTGAATTTTGTGTGAACTGCCTGCGTTTACATGGTGTCGTAGTTAAGGGCATAAATCTGATTACTGACGACCTGCATGTAAACGTTGGTTTGTCAGTAAAACAAATTTTGTAGTGCCTGTAAACACGTTTTTTGATTTCCTGCCTTATCCTGATTTCTTGTAAACCACGGGTGTCAGTGACTTCCAAAAACAAGTGAAACTGCTGATGGGTGCTTAAGATGAGGCGATGACCCCAGAGGTCAAATCTTAGCTAGAGGCAGAAATGACAGGAGGGGGGAAGGAGGAAGACAGCGGAGGCAGAGGTGACACAAAGGAAGATGGAATGCAACGGGTTAATCTGCTAAGAATCCCTCTCCCACATGAACAAAGGAGGAAAGTGGGAGGTGGGGGGCACACAAAGGGTGACGAGAGGGTGAGGAGGGGGAGGGGAGTATATAGAGGAGGGGGGGGGTCCATTCCCTAACCATCTGGATCTATTGTTTCAGGAACGGGGGTGAAGGATGGAGGGCTGGAGGAGGGGAGAAGACGGGGAGGGAGGGGTTACGCCCTCTGTGAGTCTGGTCAACCCCAAGGCTGCAACTCTGCTCGACCTCCCACCTATGGCAGCCGGGGCCGGCCCTAAAACGCAAGAGTCTCTCTCTGAGTCAGTGACTGAGGGATGTGGTTAGCTGGAGTTTTACTATTGGACGTGGCTCTGGAAAAGGCGGGACAGAGTTTTATCTGGTAACGTCACTGCCTCCGCTATCAATCATCTGATCCACTTCCTCAACATATATACGCAGCTGTTGTTGATGCACAGCGTGTTTGTTACTCGACCCTCATTTGAGAAATGCAGGGTGAGCTCTGAGATACCCTAGTTTTTGGTGCCACCGTATGTTTCTCTTAAAGTTCGCATTTTACTGTAAATGTGTTTCAAAAATGTGGTTTTTCAATCCTCTATCTGTAGCGTGACGACGCAGTGTGATGCATATGTTACAGAATGCTGCAGGAATGAGTCCCAAAATCCTGAAAGGAGTTACGATGGTCGCACTTCACGATACCTCGTCTCAAAGTCAAAGGGTTTTTGAATAGGCTTTTGGTTAAATGCCTGAAGTAAGGCCTGTGGTTACCCCAGCTTAACAGACTTTACATTTTGTTCTACAACATAAAACATGTATAGGTACCCAGCTCGTGAATTTTCAAGCTTTTTCGTGTCTTAAAAAAAGTGGCTAACAAGTTGCTTAAATGTCATCCTGCCAAATACAGCTTCAGAGCATCAGTGTGGGGGTGACGATGAAGTCATGTGACCAAGATAAAGTTCGTTTATAGCCTAACGTTAGCTTCTTACCTCTGGTGATTGCATTTAAGCATCGAAAATTAATTAAGTGGTTGGCTAGTTACCGCTCAGAGGGAACTCATTCAGCGCTCCTCTGGCAGCAGCGCAGAGTCTCTCCCTCTCCTCTCTTGCTGTGTGCACACAGGAGTCAGTGTCTTCAAGTGATTTTGACATAAACCTTTGGTAATGTAAACGTACGTGACGCTCACAGCTCGAAAAAAAACCTTCAATATATGTGAGTGTGCGATAGTTGTGGTATCATAACAGCCTGTCACAGGTTACAGCGTGATGATTAGAGGAGAAATGGCAGAGCATAAAGGTCCAGGTGGAAAATAAACCTCAGTCATTTAGGAATTCACTAAAAGAAGGAAATCACCTTTTTTGTAATTGGGAGCTGTTTAAATGTGTCATTTGTGGTAGATTTTATTTTGTTAAACTATTAATACTGTATACAGAATCTGAATCTCACTGTGACTTACTGTTGTTGGTCAAAAACTAAAGAAATGAGATCAGTTTTGTTTAGTTTTTACTGAATATTTGAAGGCAAACTGTAAAACTATATCACTTATTTTGTAACAATTCTCTTTTTTTAAATTAAGTTACTTTTTAAATTTTATTTGTTATATCATCAAGAATATCTTTGTCGCAAAAATACCCTGAAATATTGTGATATGATTTTTGGGCCATATTGCCCACCCCTATTGCTCACTTGTGTAGATTATCTTGCTTAACAAAACATGTATCATAAACTTTTGTTTGTTTGCACTTATTTTTTTTAAATCCAATTGTCTTTTTGACAAGTGAACCGGGATGATGTTGACTTTCCCCCCAAAAAACAAAACAAAAACAAAAAACGGCACCCCTTCAGCATCCATGCAGATTGGTTGAAATAATCTTTTAATTCCCTGAATTAGATGTAAAAAAAACATATGCTGGCTTTATGTGCTGTTTTTCCTGCTGTCTCGCTAGCAAAATAAAATGACAACCCACAAAAAAAGAAAAACAACGGGCGATAGCCCATACATTCTTCCAACAGCTGACCCAACTGGGAATACTACAGAAACTGCAGACCAACATTTATATTCACAAATTTACATTATAGACACCACTGACTCTCTAAGCACGTTCACCATACACAGTCTAGCCATATACAAGGTTTCAACCTAGTTTTGTTTAATCATGACTGAGGGCAAGAACCATTAATTAAATTAAACAAATGTGGTTGTTTTCAAGTATATGAATATCTGAGTGTTTGTGTAAAATGTAAATGTAGTGTATTCAAAATTAAGCCTTCGGACCATGGAAGCTTAAATAAGCTACTGTTTGTGCATGTGGCATATTGGGTTCACTGCTTCAGAAATGTACTGTAAAAACTGTTTACACACCCTACCCATTGGCACAGACAGGCTCACTGTATCAAAACAAACAGGACAAAAAGAGGAAACTGAAAGTGACACTCACCACCACCACGAATGGAGGAATCCGGGAGGCTCCCCTAATGTAATATTCTTCTCCCATCGAATCTGAAGGAGAGGAGAGAGGAGAGAAGAGTCACTTGCGGCCACTAGAGAGAGGATTATGTCTGCAGGTCCAGGGGTTAAGAACATATAATCAGTCAGTCTCAAACTGTCAATGGCCCCGGACGTGAAGATAGGCATCTTTCTGGCTCTGTCGATCTCCATCTTCCTGACTCTCTTCCTCCTGTTATGTCTCTGTCCTGTTTTTACATGTGAAATGTGTTGTGGGAATAGCTCAATCGTATGCTCATTCTTCCATTCACTCACTGTTGGCCTGTCTGCGGCCTGTTAGGAAGAAATGTATACAAACACGACACAAGGCCGACGTGTCCACAGACATCAGTTGTTTTTACACTGAGATTCACCGCGGTGCACGGTGAGCATGATCTGCTGTAACTTTATAGGATTTCCTTTTGAAAAATTGATGCTACACCTCACGCTCTGTTATCATGTTTAGCATGTTTGCACTGACAACACCAGTCCTTGTAAACATCCACTATCGCTGGGTTATAGTATGTACAGTTTTACTAATGAGGAAATCTGCTTTACATTCGTAAGTCATCAAACCCCGTGTGACGTGTGTTTGATTTCCTTACTGGAGATTTTTCATCAGTTCTTTATCTCTTGTCCCAAGCTCTAGATAAGCCGTTTCCACAAAAAGGCATAAACAATGATTGGCTTTGTGCTTTATAAACCGGGTGCGGTCATGGACGTCATCTTACCTCAGACAGGAAGGTCTGTGCGGACTTCTGTGCTCCCACATGTAGCAGGTACTCGTACACATATAACGCTAACCTGGAATGAAAAAGAAAAATTGTCAGGGACCAAAATCAGCCTCCTTAATTTCTAAGATGTTAAGACTCTTGCTTCACAGGTGAGGTTTTTTTGTGGCAACCAAAGCAGACCAATGACATTTTCAACCATAATGTCCAATGGGTTATAAGCCCCTTGTGCTAATAGTCAAAAACTTTCCCAGGGACAAAAAGCTGTTTCAGCTCACTTGTGTGAGCATCTTTATCACATCTGGAAAACCTTGATGATCAACAGACCAACAATGAATTAAAAAAAGTGGCTTCATGATTCAGGCAAAGCAAGGCAGCTCTATTTGTATAGCACATTTCATACACCAGGGCAACTCAGTGTTTTACAGAGCAATAAAATATAAAACATAATAAAGGATACAAATTTACCATAAAGATATAAAAGGTCAAATTAATCACTAAATGATTTACAATTTTTTTTTTTTTTTTTAAAAATCACTATTAAAAAAGCAAAAGTGTAGACATGAGGTGCAAAAACAAAAAGATTATTTTAAATAATTTCTGCAGTATCCAAACACCTCAAGGAGCAGAGCTTTCTCACTCTCTTATTGGTAATGGTTACCACAGTCGTTCTGCTGATCTCTGCCACTAACCAAGAAAGGAAAAGTAGTCATTGTCGTGTTAAAGCCTTCCTATATTTATTTTTTGATAAAAAATTTGTATGTTATTCCTTCAATATCAATTTTCCCCATGGTCTAAAAAAAATGGTATTGAACAGTAATGTTGCCTCAAAGAACAACAGAGTCACACTGTTCCTGTAAACCTGCTGTTATGTGATTATAATGTTTAAATTGATGCTGTTTAGCAGACAAGCAGAGGACGCACACGTGACTGAAAACAATAGAAAAGTCTTGGGATGCCGATCTCATAAGTAGTAGTGCTGTCACAATATGGAAATTTCTAACTTTGCTTCAACACCTTGAAAAAACATTACTATTAAATACCATTTTTAAACCACAAGAAAAATTGACATTGAGGGAGTAACATATATATTGTTTGTATCAGAAGTACATATAAGAAGGCTTTAACACAACAACAACGACTTTCCTTTCTTGGTAATTGGCAGAGAACAACTTTAGTAAACTTGAGTGAGAAAGCTCAGCTCCTTTAGGTTCATCAATACTGCAGAAAATGAGTATTGAAACTATGACCCCAGAACTAAAACTGGCTCTAGGTTCCTGTGGTTAACATGCAGGTGAACCACTTGAGGTTTCAGTGTTGATTTCAATTGAAAAAGGGCCACATCATCTCAGCAGCACTTCGGTGCAAGTGTAGTTTGCAACTCCTCAGCCTCTAAAAGACGTTGCGATTGTAACAACACTCACAAATTCAGCCAACGCCCATGAATTCTGAATTCTTTTGTCCAATCGCCAGAAATTTAACCACAATTTTGACAATTTAAAACAGGTAAAATCTCATTTCATTGTAGATGTTCATGCAGCATTTTGATTCAGTCAGCCCCTCCTTGCCACGCTCTCCGTCTTTCTCTGTTTATCATGAGACTACTGCTGCAGGAGTGTGAGCTCCATGCCTGGGACAAAGTCACACATAGTGACAGGGCTAACGGTTAGCATCACACAGCTAACGTTAGCCATCGATTTTGAAAACAGAGTCAAGCCGTTTTGGTGTCAGCTGTTTTGTGTTTGCTACTGTTGCTGTGTTAGCTCGTGCTAAGCAGGCAGAGAGAGTAGGAGAATGGCTCATAGTCACAGTCCTTCAGCATAGGGTCAAACAACAGCAACAGCTGATGGTCGGGAATCAATCCCCTGACTCCTTCCATCAAAAGTAGATTCATGGGATGCAGGATATTGGATATTTTGCCCATTCTGATAAGTAGATATTTAACAACTTATTTGGTCGATAACCTTTATCCGTATATCCACTTTTTTTTCCTACTCAAATTTAGTGATCATCAATTGTCTTCTGTAGTGGGATTAACATCATATGATGCATGCATACTCTTATCGTGATGGCCCAGCAGCAGATGGAGACATGAAATACAATACTTTTCAGTGTATGTAATATTTGTTTATTGTGCAATATAAAAAAATAATAAATAAAAAAAAACATTTTAGCCGATTCCAAAAGTTCATTTTAAAGCCAATGTTGGTACAGATGACGTGCCGATATTATTGCGCATCCCTAGTGAATTCTAATTCTGTGGAAATCACAGAATGCTCATAATAATAGTTTTTAACTCCAAGATAGCATCATTACTATTTTTGCTTGCCCCACAAAATCATTGCAAAAACCCCAGCCAAAAACATCACAACATGCGTCGCAATTTTTTTTTTTTAGAAAAACTGCAACAATCTCCGAAAGAGCCTGAAAATCTGAGGGGTCTGACTCCTGCCAATATGCATCATACTAAGCATGCCCTTTTCACACGACAAGTGACAAAAGTACGGCATGACCAGCTGCATTGTCGCCGAGTTGCCCTGTTAGTGTTGCTCAAATGCTCATTAATGTAGTTAAGTGAGTGCAGCATTAGGCAACAATATATTTTCTTCCATTATTTTGATGCAACAGGAATTGCAGGAGAGAGAGGAGGGTGGGAAACGGGAAAACAAAAACATATGACTGGTTGATAAAATAAACTGAGGCCAACCAGCTCAACTTCGATTTGTAGAGCATCGAACCCATCACAAAAGTGTCAGGCATCAGTTTGTAACTTCACGTCACCATCTTCCATTGAAAATGACTTGCAGCCTGTTGCTTAGTCACCGGTAGTCTGAACACAGCATAAACATCCAAACTCTTCAAATCACAACAGAAGCTGAAAAACACCTGCTGAGCCGTATGAAAAATATTGTGATCCGACTGAACGCACCAAATACCGACAGAAATAGCTGCAGACGACAGGCATCCCCACTAATTCCAACAATATTTTCAAAGCTCTCGCCTTGGATTTTTTTTTAAATCACTATTATAACAGGCCAGTTACACTTGATAACAGCAATCCACCAGGGTCTATTAACAGACACAAGAACCATGCTGTGGAGTGGGAAACCCCCATTGGCCCAACATTGTACTCCTAACGCCTTCACTTAGTCGTGTTTAATAGGCTGTTAATGGACCATCAATCGACCGGCAGCGTGGATATGACAGTGCCGTGTGTGCCCAGAGCAGACAGTCCTCTGACAGGCCAATAAGGTCCTAATGAGAAGGACAGTAGCTCAGTGTCATAGTCCCCATCATTAGTCAATGAGCTGATCAATGAAACATGGTTTTGAGATAATAAGGCTGTTGTTCAGTTTGTTTTTAACCACTGACAGCCTATTTGCTCTTCCACCTCTGTCTTCCCTCATTCCACTGTTGAATGGTGGGATGAAGGTGATGTCTATTTAAGCACATTTAGTCCATTTAAGCCTCTTAAAGGGATATTTAACCAATATAAAGGGTGTCCTCACATTAAACTAGGCCGTCTATAAGGCAGCAAATACTTTTGAAATTGGTACTACATGACCGGAGGAAAAAAGAAAGAGAAGGACTGGGGCATTTGCTTTTGCTCATGAGGTAGAAAACCTACAACTACCAGAATGCACCACGCTGTATCGAGAGCTGGCAAGCTGGCAAGCTGGCAAGAAATTATCTCGGATAATAGTTCAACAGTAAACTAAAACAAATTAATGAAAACATCTGAGTTGATAAATAGGCAACTCAGCAGAGTTTTACTTTATATTTGATCAACGTCACTTAGGTTTACCGTTTCATCTAAATTTTTTTCGGCCTGTTTTCACTATGCAGGAAGCAGTATGCTGCCCACTTCCTGTTCACAAACTCTTGTTACTACAGCTAAACTGTGCATTAAAATACGCTTCTGAAAACATTTTAGGAAAGAAAAAGGCAGTGCAATAAAATAATCTTGAGTTATAGGCCTAGTTTTGCCGTTTAAACAGATTTTGGTCCTAGTTTGAGAGAGCAGGGGGCAGGTCTGTCTCTGGGCAGGTCTATATTCTGTGTCCGTGGTGACAGCATGCTTGGTGAGCAATATGAAAATGTGGAAGCCTGTAGTTTGAGCAACAGCCACAACAGCCACAAAATGATACAAATTGCGTCATCCGGCTGAGTTTTCACTGGCTTCACCATGATGAAGGAGGTATATCTGGGCACTGGTTAGATGAAGGGACATTTACCATGGTCCATAGTATCCACACTGTTATGATACAAGGCTGGTTAAAAATTGGCAAATCATCCCTTTAAGATGATATATAGTTGGACAAAAAAAACTATTAGATGGGAACTTGATAGGCTCTCACTATCACCGTGTTCTGCAGAAATTGAACAGGGTCATTTTAATCGCACTTAATTTGACAATGAAGAATTAATCAATACATTTCGACATCACTATGCTCCAAAGATGCTCAGTGACAGAGTGAAACCCCAGGATGCATCTGTGGAGAAATATACAACGCTTTTTCGTAAAAACTTCTTTTGGACAGACCAACTGGAAGTGAATATGACAAACTCCTTACATGACACAACTCAAACTGGATATCAGTTGGTTACTGATTTTTCAAGCAAATTTGCCAAAAAATGGATAACTCCAAGTTCACAATCGTGAGAACCAGCTGTCTGTCTCGATCTTACTTATGACAAACTTAATATTTTAAGACAGTGATTGTCAACTGGTGGCCTGCGGGCCAAACACGGCCCGCTGAAGCTTCCCATCGGGCCCCAAGAACATCAATGACACGTATAGTTGACACAAAGCAGTAACATTATGTAGCCTGGCTATGGCAAGCCTGAAATATGCGTCCATGTTGGCAGTCTGAACGGGTGGCCTTTTGGCTGTCTTGATGCTTTTACCCTTTAGCATGGCTAACCAGAGCAGCTACGCCCATGCTGCCAGCGTTTAACATTTTGTGCTGAGCCGAATTCCAATGTGGGTCTGCCTCTCTCTTTGCAATGCATTACATTTGTCATTTCAAAGACATACATTATTAGGCACGCACTTCCCAGGCATTTGCGGATGATCAAACTGCTAGCACTTGCTAAATTTAATTTCTTGTACGACATTCCTGCCGTCAACTAGCTGCATACGCCAATGAGTATCATGTGGCACTAGTGATATTTCAATGGTCATAGCACTAGATTTTAAATTAGTAATACAGTAACATATTTTGCATAACGTTAGACATATTTGGGGATTTTTTTGGAAATGTTTTTAAACAATAGTCAAAACAATATATATTCAACACTTCCAGGCCTGGAAAACACTTTTTCTACTTTCATCACTTATAAAGGAATTTCATGACTGTGGGGAAGCCTGTATCTAGTATTTCCGTATTCCTGTATTTATGCACCCAAAACAACAATTAAGATAGAAATAGTTTTATTAGGAATGATTTACCAATCCCCATTTTTGTCTTTTTTTCAAAGTCAGCTGAGTATTAATGTTTAACAGTGATGCATCAAAAAGTGACAAAGCAGTGATCTGAGTTGTTGATCTAAGTTACTAATAGCCTAACTTACAGAAACATGACGTGCAATAGTCCACCTTCCACCTTCTCTTTCCCTCTCTCTGTCACTCTCTTTCAAATACACACACACCCAGTGGCTTGAGTGGAGCAAATATTTTCATGCAAGAGGGGAAACAATCTCATAGCTCTCCTTCAACATTTCGTTTTATTTTTTGTCACATGCCGTTATTTAACATTTAATTTTACTTTTTTTTTTTAGTATCACAATAATTTTATTATTACTGAACAATTATTAAATTATTAGTTATTAATATTGTTTTATTTTGCTACATGTTTTTATTTTATTTTGTTCTTTGATTTTATTTTATTTTACTTTATTTAAGTCTGGCCCCAGCAGTGTCCATAGAGAAAAATTCTGGTCCTTGGACAAAAGTAGTTGATAACCCCTGGTTTTAAGTTTGGACTGATGCTCGGACAACACAAGATATTTCATTATGTATTGTGACAGGCATTTCTCACAGTTTTCTGATGCTTAGGTGATAAAAGGATTAAATCTAAGAAGTAATTGGCAGATTAACCACAACTAGGATCTTTTTAAAACCAGGTTTCTGGCGTCTTTCCTTCAGACTTAATCTCCTCTCATGGCTCTTTTGTTACAGTTTGTATTTTCTATTTATGGCCTTATAGTTTTTATGATTACATAGACACTTTAATGGTTTTATATACATGTGTTTTTTTATGAATACCCACTTAGAAACAAGTGTTGCATATTATCTCAGGCTATAAGTGCTATGGAAATAGTCTATTTAGCTAATAGTCTATACTTAAGTGTGTCACTTTGAAAATAACCACAAATAGATGTGCACAAAGTAAATGTCCACGTGGGGGATAATAAACCGCTGCACATTTCTGTGTGAGGGTCAAAGCTAAAATCCACTCATTTAGTTTCTATTCTTGCTTAAATGCCTTGAATGAAAAGCAACAAAAGAGGCGAGCACATGGGAGAACCGAAATTGGCAACAACTGCTGTGGAGTATGGAGATACGAACTTTTCCTGACCTGTTGTTACTACGTATGGTATGCAAATGACTCAAATATGCATTTTTAGTATGCAAAGGTGGTCCGTTAAAGATATGAATAGGCAAATAGACAATAACTGTAGTAGGGACGGAGCTGATGGCCGCCACATGATCACACCTTGTCCTTCATATAGACACAACGCAGCCAGGGGACATTTTCTGAGCATCATCACAGGAGGAGGTGCAGCAGCTGGCACATTCAAACACATGCTCCCTGAGAACTGCATGAATTAATATAGCTTTTTAAGCAACAAATAATCTAAATCCAAAAGCAACAAAGTTCTTATTAAAGTGTCATCAGTCCTGCTCGGATGTCAAAGCAATCTGCACTCCACATACTGACAGGTACACGCTAATATTAAATGGCATTTGGTGTATGATAACCAAGTGGGACAATTCTAGTAATTCAAACACAACTATAGATAGCCATGTCCACATCAGGGTACCCCTACTTTCTCACCAAGGCACCGACCACGTCTAAATGAGATAGGCACTGAAATAGCCGTCCTGGACCACATCCTGCTGGTCGTTACTTCAGCAGTCCATTTACAGTAGACCCCTTTTCAGACGGACAGTGGTTGAACGGGTCAACGCAGAGATCTGACCTGGCATTATAACCGTCCTCCTGACTAAGGCTGCAATGATTAATCTATTCAACTGTTAAATTAATCACCAACTAATCTGATAATGGATGAATTGGTTTGAGTTATTTTTAAGAAAAAGTCTCTCATCCTGGCTGCTTAAACGTGAATATTTTCTAGTTTCTTGATTTCTCCATGCCAATAAACTGAGTACCTTAGGTTGAAGACAAAACAAGACATCTGAACATGTCATCTTGGGCCTTGAGAAACACGGATTGACATTTTAGACCGTTTTCTGACATTTTATAGACCAAACAACTGAACAATCAAATCGAGAAAATATTCTACAGATTACTGAGAATGGCGCTAGTCGTAAGTTGAAGCCCTACTTTTGAAATGGGCTGAGCAAAAGTCAAACAGCACTGCACTGAATTGAATTTTTGTGTTATTTTATGGATGGAATACTCATTTAAAGTTATGGATATTGAATATTGTTTATGTTACTCCCCTACTTATTTACAAAAAAGTAAGCCTGTCAAAATAACCTGTTAATTTAGATCAATTAATCAATTAATGGAAATTTAACATTTAAAAAACGCCAAGGTAGACTGTTGATAGGAGCACAGTTCTCTGCAATTTCTATGAGAAGGAATCTTTACACCATCGTAGTAGTTTAAGCCTGAAATATCACCTCCACACAAAGCATTTAGCAGCGAACCCAGAGGTCCAAGCTAGCTCAGCCTCTGATGCTACTGCTAACAGCCAGCCTCGTCAAGCCACACTCGACCAGGCGTTCAGACGCAAACCAAGTAAATCTACCTGTGACCGACTAAATCCCTTGCAAAAAGGATTGCAATGGACTGCAGACTAGTTTCAGTGGCAGAGGACTGGGGGACAATTGTGTCCAAAATCCAGATGCTTCACTACACACATCTTCCAAAATTCATTTGAATTGAATCTTTTGAAATACTTCCACAGCAAAAATTGATGTATGCGATTCATTTTGATTAAGAATGTATTTTTTAATCACTTGGCAGCCCTAAAAAAGAGAGAAGGTAAAGTGCAAGCACAGAACAAGGCAAAAAGGCTTTTAAATACGCTGCACCTTCTTCCTGGAATAATTTACAGAAGGACCTGAAATTGTCGGAGCTGATTACTATGGGGGAGTTTAAGTTTATTTTTGAGGAATCGAGAAAATAGCACTATTGGTCGATGTGATTGCTGCTCAAATTTAACTTGAATTGTTTTAGATAATTGTACATTTATGTATTTTAAATGATATTTTGTGTTGCATTTTATAAGGAAGTTGTGCTTGCTCATTTGTGGTGTGTATTATGTTCATCGCTGTAACAATGTGTACGCTGCTCTCTTTGCCAGGTTGCTCTTGAAAGACATTTTTAATCTCAGTAAGAGTTTTATCTCATTAACTAAAGGCTATATATAAAAGAGAGAGAGAGCATCCAGAGAGAACAGACACTGAAACTCTGCTTGGTATTTTTGTAATTCTTTGTAATGCTATAGTTTATTCGTGATATGTATCCATATGCGAGTCTCAATAAACAATCAGCTGACCACAGATTACAGTACAACCCAAGTCTGCACTACGAACGAGGCCATCGCAGGTTGAACGTGCATTTAGCAAACATGGCCTTCCTGTTTAGTAGTGATGGAAGTTTCAAACGTGCAGCGGAGTGCGTGCGTTTCTGTGTGAGTAGAGCGGGCCGTCCTGCTCGTAAGGTAATAAATAGCTGAGGGTGTTCCCCTCTTGCAGATAGTCACCGAGATAAGAAAACATACATGAGCAGGCAGACATCCACATGAACAAACAAACAAAGCAGAAGCAGAATTGTAAACTTCCCGAAGTGATTTAAACTGGTTGATATTATTCAACTCTAAACGCATCCAGCACACTGCACAACAATAACTTATCTAACAGCGAGAACACATCCTGGCTGCGTCGGCTCGCCTAATTCAACACAGACAGTGGGACAGACTGGCTGTTGTACAAATGACCGATGCTCTTAAGAGGCTAAAGACTGCAGTTCTGCTAAGACACACACACACTCACGCCGCTTTTAGCCAGGGGAATCTGACCACTTTCTGAGGCTCCTAGCAATTTGTAGGTCACAAAGCTCTCTGTGACCGCTGGTGTAGAGTGTAAGTCACTGCCACTTGCAGGTCAGTCTAGTATTGGGCCACACATCTGCACAGCGCACACACACACACAGATCGTTTTCTGCCTCTGCACTTTGCTGTTTACTGATCACGCGTAACACATATAGATCCCATGCATCTATACTGAATCTGACAGATTTGAAATACCTGGCAAAAGGCTCACAGGAAGCTTTAAGACACGGGGAGCAGCGCTTCAAATATTGATACTGTTTGCATCTCCCTGCTCACTGCAGGTTTACTGGCTTGTTCAACACACGTGCAGCTTTCTATAAGAGTCGGACTACAAGAAGGAAATAGTTAAGGACTCGGTCTTATGTCTGGGGATACGAGGATCACACTGCAGATCCCCCACACGAGGCCTTCAATGAAATTTTTATGTGTGGTGTGTGTATGTGTGTTTTTGTGTGGGTTGCAAAAGGGGCTGCGTGTGCGTGCACCTGGCCTACTGCATTATTAAAGCCCCGACGCTAGCTCATAGAAAAGGAAGAGAAGTTTGAGGAGGAGGAGGAGAGGAAGAGGGAGCAGCTGCAGGATAGTGGAGTAAAGGGAGAGGAGAGAAATTAGTTTGGACTGGAACAGAAGAGGGGGCATGCCCCATTTTTATAGAGGAAGAAACAGTAGGTGGTACAGGGGGGGATCAGAGGAGCAGTCAAATCAGGATGGAGGGGAAAGGAGGAAAGGAGTGGTCATTCCTGACAGGCTGAATGTGAAATTATATTCATAAGGCGAGGTGAAATATCTCAGCAGCAGCTCCGGCAATTCTTACTCCCTGGTTTTTATGGTTACACGACCCGATGCCAAAGTTCTACACCATATCGCCGGACTTGCTGAACAAAAGTTACCACTTGAGGAGACCTCCTGACTTCCCGAGATGGGACGTCAGCGAGCCCACATCCAGAGAGAAACCTCCCTGACGTACACCACCGGCACACCTGACATCCTGCCCGAGGCTCGCGACAAAACCCCCTCTTTAAACATGGATGAGCCTGCCCACCATATCTCCCTCTCTCCTCTGTCTCTTCCTTTCTTTTCTCCTCCATCTCTCTCAACTCTGACGCAAAGCTGAGAGCAGCTGCTTCAGTCTGTCTCAATAATTCAACAGCGAAGCGAAGGGGGGATGAGGACTTTGAGGAGCAGCAAAGGATGGGAAGTGAGAGTTAGGAGGCAGATGAGTAAAGATTGTGGGTTCACAGCGACAACACGGCAAGGGGGGGGGGGGCTGTGAAGCTGTGAGCTTAAGGTAATGAGGCGCCTGCTGATCTTCACGCAAACATACACATGAGTCTGACAACTCTGTCCCACTCCAGCTCCCCCTGTGTGCTGACTGGTCCAGCCGGGCAGGGTGAGCGTTTGCCAGTGTTCAGTGTGAGGGGTGAAGCTGTAAGCGTTCACCTGCGAGCTAACATTATCCTTTAAAATAAAGCAGCACTCTGCAGCAATTACATCTAGAAAGTTTCATGCAAGCAGCTCTTGGGTTGCTTTGTTAGAAGTATGAGCAAAGGAAGTCCCCTGCAGATGCTAGCTTTAATTTCTGAATTGATGCACAGAAGTTGCCGTCACATTTTTAGGGTTTTTTTTTAAATAATAATGCATGATGACTGCAAGTAAAAGTGGCGGCGTGTGTCTCCTCCTGAGCGAACAACAGGCAACGAGACGGTGGCGTGCAGACAAAGGGATTGGAGGGCTACAGCTCCCCAAGCTAACACCACAACCCAAGCTTCCCTGACGAAACAGCCACCGATAGCGCCAGCGTTTTGGTGTGCTGGAGAGAGCACCGGCGGCAGATGGACGCAGTCTACCCCGGGACTCGTTCGCACAACTCGGGGTGACTGAGGGAAATCAGTACGGGCCACAAAAGTTATGAGGCAGCAGCTCTCCTTGCAGCAGCAGCAGCAGAGGTAGCGGCGGATGGCTCTCCGCTGCCCCGGAACGCACACATGGATACAATGTACCACGCGCGTTCCGAGTATCGCGTTCTAGAACGCGGGGCAGCCGTTCTAGAACGCGTCCCCCGCGTTCCAAAGCTCCAAACAGCTGTATTCTATTTTTACCCGCTGCTGCTTTCGGCGAAGGGAGCGACACACAAAAGCCAAGCTAGCTACAATGCACAGCGTCACTCCAGCCCCAATGCATTGTTCCTCGCGCTGGGGCGAGATGCAACTCAAAAGTGGGATCCCCCCCCCTCCCTCAACATCCATTTGCTCCTCGCACATTTTTAACACCGGGTGCACATTCTTTTTAAGCGTTAAAGCTGCAAAACACGTGCAGCAACACCTCTTGGTCGGAGACGCGGGTGCAACTTCAGTCGCCAGAACAGCCACTCTTTTGTTTTGAATTAGAAACAAGAGTGAAACTGGCAGGGTAGCTTAGCAGCTTGGGGGCTAACTTAGCAGCCATGCCTGTGCGTGTGTGTGCGTGTGTGTGTGTGTGTGTATAGTTGGAGGATGCAAGAGGCACCGCGACACGCAAAGTGGAGAACACAGCGATTAAACTACACCAGCATCACTTTTGCGTGTTATAAAAAGAGGAGCTGGCCGGACGCGCCTGCAGAAGTGACTGAGGTGTCTCGCATCAGTTAGCAAGTTGAGCTACCTAGCACACTCTTGTTGGCCGGATTCAGTGTTGTGACAGTGCAATAATTTACTTACTTTTCTCTCGCTTGGCTATCGGAGGGGACCACAGCTCCTTTGCCCTTGCCGTACATCTTGGAGGCTGTTTCTGATACTTTGTTTTATCCCACTCGACACCTGTCAAAGAAAGCTACCAGGAAAACCTACTATCTCCATAGCTACCCAGTTAGTGTTGTCTCCCTATCTCTCCCTTGCGCTCTCTCTTTGCTCCGGTTTCCTTTTTTTTCTACATCCCCAACATTGCCCACAAATCAGGCAGGGTTTCAGCCGGGGGGGGAACTTGAAACAGTCCACTGGTGGAGCTTTTTTTTTTTTTTTTTTTTTTTTTTCAATCGCTGTTCCTGGATTCAGCTCACGCCCCCCCTGTTGTGAGAGGGTGGGGGCTTCTTAAAGCGACAGTGTCTCAGTTTTTGTCGACTTCGCTCAAGTTCAAGTTTTCTCCTGGAGGCCTTCAAGTTTCAGGCCTGCGCTCGTGTGCAGCGCCAAATACTATTCTAAAAGCTTTATTCCACCAGGGTGTGTACAGCCGCGTCGCATAAGTACGTTTAAACGCTTCATTTTCGCCCTGATGTCGCACCAGCTTGGCACTTCATTGGCCCGAGTGACCGCCTCGGTGTACCGGTTTGCCTCCAACGTGCCACTGTGTTCACCCGAGCACCTGCCCTACAGTGCAACCCCAGTACAGCTGCAATCAACTCCCCTCACAGCACATACACAAGGTGCCTCTTGATTAACTTTCACCCCTGACCCTCAGACAGTCTGCGCACACCACTGATTGAGGTCATTAAGTTGATGATACACACAATATTCAGCCCTGTGTTAGTCTGGAGACCTCGCCACGCCTCGCCACTACCCCAAACAGGGTTAGTGGTTACGGAAAATGAATGAATGAATGAATGAAGTTGATAAACGGCTGCTTTATTAATGCAATACGAGACTAATGGTTCCCAAACTGGGGTCTAGGGGCTACAAAGGGTCCTAACAGAGATGACAAAGGTTCCCCACTACTTGAGGAAGCATTTTATTTACCTATTATGCAACAGTTTTATTTTGCTTTTTTATCTAATTTCTGTTTAAAGCATAGATTTCACTCTGTCTACACGAGGTCTGAGGTCAGAAACATCTTTTTGACGTGTTCTTGGAAGAAGAAGATATTATAGAATCTTAACATGTTTTTTTATCCTCGCTGCTGTTTAATTGTTTGAAACTGTTGTTAAGGCCACCATATCTGTGTTTAAGAGTTTTCTTTGTGGCTCGTAACTTTTCGTTTTTACCAAATAGCAGATTTAAACCAACATTCACTGTCTCCATTTTAAGGTGGTCTTTCCATTTACCTAATTTAAATGTCACATTTCTTTAGATACAGCACAATACACCACAGCACAACTGCTGCTCAACTACATGGCCTTGTGTACTATCACTCTTACTCTAGATCATTTTATTCAAGCTGTAAACACACACACTGACCATTTGATGGACAGAACGATGAGGGTATAATACTACATGGAACCATTACTGAACATCACGCGGAGTAAATTCATTGTAGGCTCATATTTTGGTACCTCGTCATTAAAAACTAACACAAGGATTTAATTCTCAATATGTCAGCGACCCCCAAACAGTTCATACAAATCACCCTATGCTCTTTTTATAAACAGTTGGCTAGTGTCACACAACATGTTACTAAAGACCATTATAACGTAGTATGCTACAGTGGTTGTGCATGTTTTCAGTGTCCAGGTATGCCGCTGGTTCTCGGTAGAGAAGTATAAGTCTGTGTCATGTCCCTTTAAGAGTGTGTAGAGGGCAGTTGCAGAGTTTGTGTGCGCACATGTGTGTGTGAGTATATGTGTGTAAGGCAGGGACAGGCAGTGTGTTCTGTTTTCGTGCTACTAGCTGTGGGAAGGGCACAGCTGACTGTCTGCGTGTGTGTGTGTTTGTGCGCACGCCGATGTGTGTGTGTGTGTGTGTGTGTGTGTGTGTGTGTGTGGAGACGAGCGCATGTATTTGTGTGTATGTGAGAGACAGAGTGAGCGAAAGAGAGAGAAAATACATTTCTGTATGTGTGTGGTAGAGCTTGTTTTTTCACATTAGAATACAAACATGATGAGCAGGCCGCATATAAAAGAATAGAGGGATAACACAGAGAATGAACAGGAGTGAGGATTGTTATCTTTATAAATGGTAATAATTCACCTTGGTAATAGTGTATGTAACAACAAAAGCAACACAGATGTGCTGAAAGATGCTACAGTAATTTGGTTTTACAAGCGATATGCTGTATGTGTTTATGTTTTCATTTAATCGTACTTAAAGACACAGTCCCACACAAACGCAAACCAAGACAGAGTTTAGAAAAATACCTTGAACTGTTTTCTTCCTTCAGCCATTTTCTTTGTTGTTTTGTTTTTCTATTCTATGTGGAATAACTTGGTAGAATTACATGAACATAAACACAGAATAATCAACAGTAACTGGTTTGGTTGTGCAACTTTAATTTTCTAATATTTGGCTTTCAGACCACGTCCACACTAATATGGCTAAATTTAAAAACATGAAAAGGACACACGTCCACACCACCATTTTTTATAATGATTTTTTTAGTACTTACCTCCACACCAAAAGTAAATGACATTTAATTTTTTAATATTTTGATTTCACATCACGTCCACACTAAACCAGCTAAATTTAAAATATTGAAAACAACACATTCACACCATTTTTTAAATTATATTTTTAAAATAATTATCTCCATGCAAAAACAATCAATGACATTAACTGTCCAGGTTTAATTGTGCACTTTTAATTTCTTAATATTTGAGTTTACGATCGTGTCCACAATAAATTGGCTAAATTTAAAAATGTGAAAACAACACGTGTCCACACCACCATTTTTTATAATAATTTTTTTTAGTAAATGGACCTGCATTTGTATACTGCCTTTCTAGTGACCACCTTTTTACACAATGAGTCACATTCACCCATTCACACACACATTCATACACTGGTGGCCGAGGCTACCATACAAGGTGCCACCTGCTACACACACACAGCACACACTCACACACCGATGGAACATCAGGAGCAATTTGGGGTTCAGCATCTTGCTCAAGGATACTTCGACATGCAGCCTGGAGAAGCCCGGGGTCAAACTGCCATTCTTTTGACTGGTGGACGACCCGCTCTACCTCTGAGCAGACAGCCGCTACCAATGACCTCCACACCAAAACAATAAGTGATGTTGAATTTCTTAATATCTGGGTTTCAGACCAGGTCCACACTAAACCTGCTAAATTTAAAAAACGTGAATTTTTATAATATTTTTTGTTTTTGTAATTATCTCCATGCCAAAACAATAAATGATGTTAAATGTCCTCGTATGAGTGTGCACTTTTAATTTTTTGATATTTGGGTTTCAGACTACATCCACACTAAATCAGTGAAATTTAAAAATATGAAAATGGCACGTGTACAGACCAACATTTTATAATGAATTTCTTTAGTAACTTTCTCCATGCCAAAACAATAAATGATGTTGAATGTCCTTGTCTGATTGTGCATTTTTAATTTTTTAATATTTGGGTTTCAGACTACGTCCACACTTAACTGGCTAAATTTAGAAACTTAAAAAGAAGACGCATTCACACCATCATTTTTTATAATTTTTTTTTTTTTTTTTTTTTTTTAGTTATTCTCTCCGTGCCCGAACAATAAATGACGTTAAATGTCCTCATAAGATTGTGCACTTTTAATTTTTTAATATCTGAGTTTCAGACCACGTCCACACTAAACCAGCTAAATTTAAAAACATGAAAAAAACTTGTCCACACCACCATTTTTGTAATGAAAAACATTAAATGGCGTTGAATGTCATCGTCTGATTGTGCAATTTAAATTTTTTAATATTTTGGTTTCAGACCACATCTACACTAAGCCTTCTAAATTTAAAAACATGAAATGACACGTGTCCACACCACCGTTTTAACAATTTTTTTTAGTATTTATCTTCTTGCCAAAACAATAAATTACGATAAATGTCCTCATCTTTATTCAAATAAAATGTCTGTTTTCAGAAAACTAAATCATTATAGAATAGTGATTGAAAGAGTCTTGTTAATGGTCGTTTTTTTTGCCTTTATTGATAAGACAGCTTAAGCGTGTAAGGGGGAAAGAGAGTATGATGACATTCAGCAAGGAACCATGGGTTGGAATTGAACACACCGCTGCTGCGACAAGGACACAGCCTGCTCAACCTGGCACCCTAACCCTTAATACATTTTCAGCAGATCATTGTTGCGCCTCTGTGCTTTTTGTCTTACAGTTTTCAGCTGTGATCAATAATGAAAATCTATGGAATTTAGCGTAAAGGATTTTAGTTTGTAATGTGACAGACTAGTGGTTCCCAACTGGTGGGTCGTGGTCCAAAAGTGGGTCACAGGTCCATTCTGAATGGACCTAAAGTCACTTGTGAACGTGTGAAGTTTTTAAAAAACACACTTTATTTTGACATGTAGTGAATTTCCAGCACAAGCTTTTATTTTGAAATGCTGTTTCATGCTGTAGAGAGTGTAAATAAGACCGAGCGAAGTAGCTCAACAACATGGCCAGTCAAGTATGAAAAACTATTAAACTGTGTGGACCTTGAATTAATGACCAAGGACAAATATGGACTCGGGCTAGACGAGTTGGGAACCACTGAGATAGACAATATAATTTATCTTCAAAAATCTGTGGAAAATCTGCAGCAATTTTGGAATTTGGTGGGCGCAGACTTCATGTCAACCTGGTGAGGGTTCAAGGGTCAGAACAGGCTTATAGGCCACATATGTAAACTTTTCAGAAAGGCGCTGGTGACGTCACTGCCACTTCTTTATCTAGGTTATTGTCATAACGAAGACAGAGAAGTCCATTTGTGGGAGCAGATCGGTGTTGCTAGTGAGTGTTGTGCTTTTATGACTGTACTCTTTGTAAGCTTATTGTTAACTGTGTATTCAGCCCTCTTTTAATGTAACGTTACATTAGCTACCTAGCTAATGTTAGCGTCAAGATGTTGTAGTGATGGAAACAAAGCTCCGCACCCTGCTACCGCTTTCTGCGGAAAAAAACTCAATGTGGACACACACCTTATGCCGTCATTTTCTAAGAGCTGGTTTCCCAATCCACTCTAAAATGTGACGCCGTCATTTTCATATGTATCCACTCTGGAGACCACCTTCAAAAAAGCTTCATATTCAGGTGTGAAAACGCCACGGTGTGGACAGAAGGCCAAAACAACGAGCCCAACATGCATCTTCAAATTTAGCCGGCTCGTGAGCTCCCAGAGAGAAGGAGAATGAGAGAAAGTGATGGTGTAGGTATCTTTTAAGCTCTAGACCACAAACTCTATCACTGTCTCATCATAGCACCAGTATTGATCCAAGAACCCAATGATCCCGGGAACACTGGCTCTTCCTTCTTTGCACAGAATAAACACAAGCAGCATCGCTGTGTGCTTTCTCTTTCTCTCCGCTTCCTGTTTTATCAAATGCAGACGAGCAGATAAGGTTGTTAGTGTTTTGTACACTTGCGTCATTCCTGTCCATCCATCTTTCCTCCATCGACTCTAACAATACCCCCCTCCAACAGTGTTGTTGGCAGTTACACATAATAACTGTATTTCTGCAACAGATAAGTCTAAAAATTTAAAATTATGCAATAAATTCATCATACCATTAAGTGCATTTCCTCAACCTGTTTTTATTTAAATTTTCAATTTGGATATGAAAAATCAGATTTGAAATGCAGAAAATTCAGAAAAAAATGAATAATGCAACAAACTTTTTTTACGCTTGGCTGAAGTGGAAAAGTTGAAGTATTAATAAAAGCAAAATGAGACAAAGTGCAATAAAGTGTAAATAAACCAAATCAAAACAGGGGCAGATGAAAACATCAGATGTGTGTGGAGTAATAAATTTAATACACAAAACAAACATAAATGCCAAATTTTCATCATGTTGTCCACCATTTGAGGTTTGACTGGTTTTCTGTGGTTCCTTTCTATGCAGCCAATTGGTGAATCTCATTCAGGGCGCCTTATTGAATCTGCTCTGGCCTGCCTTCTGTTGCTTCATCCTCTGCAAGCCGCTTTGCAACCTGCCTCCAACCCAGCTCCTCCTTTTCATGCTGTGTCTGACTTATCAATGTCATTTCTGTTTGTCAGTGATGCTGCTCTGTTCTGTTTCAAGGGGGTCTGCGCTGCTGCTCTCTCTGCCTCAGGCTTTCCATGTAGGCGCACGGAAGGGCAGAGAGGTGTGCTTTCCGCCTCAGGCTTTCCTTGTCTGCACGTGGAAGGGCAGCGAGGTGTGCTCTCTCTCTGCCTTAAGGCTTTCTACGTAGGCGCATGGAAGGGCAGAAAGGTGTGCTCTCTCCACCTCAGGCTTTCCTTGTCTGCACATGGAAGGGCAGAGAGGTGTGCTCTCTCTGCCTTAAGGCTTTCTGCGTAGGCGCATGGGAGGGCAGAAAGGTGTGCTCTCTCCACCTCAGGCTTTCCTTGTCTGCACATGGAAGGGCAGAGAGGTGTGCTCTCTGCCTTGTGCTTTCTATGTAGGTGCATGGAAGAGGCTTTTTGCGTATGAGGAAAAGCAGAGAGGCCCCAGAACAGAGCCATACCACCAAATATGATACTGCAAATGGAAATAAAGTTTTCTTTGACTTAAGTGTTTCTGCCTGAAATGCATGTATAGGTCCTGTTTGTGCATGTGTGTGTATTTAAAAAAAATTGAAGTTCCTCTTGGGATAAAGAAAGTATGTCTTCTTCCTCTAATTGCATCATGTAAGAGCCTGGTCTCACTCGAAGTCGAAGTCATCAAAATCCGGCGCTTGGGCAGTGACTTGTGGCATCAGAAACCAACGAAAAAAGGAATACCTAGGTCGGAGTGAGAATGTGTTGCATGTAACTGTGCCCTCTTCCTCTGCAATAGTGACGCATGCCTCTCGATATTTAAGAAGTAGTGCATGAGGGTAGCAGAGGACTTTTATTTTGACAAAATTAACAATACATCATAAATTGATGCAGAATAGGCAAAATTGTAGCATAAAAAAATCACTAGAATGTCAGAAATTAAATGTTTCTGGCGGAGGACCCCAAACTCCCATTTTATATACGTCCACCCCAGTGTTGAAACAAAACCTACGCCCTTTGTTTCAGTGGCACCCAACTGAAGCAGCACAAGCTGTTTGTCTCAATGAACCAACTCCTAATACTCACATTATGGCTGAGGATGAAGACGAGCATTGATTTGCATTTTCTTTTGCCAGCTTTCTGGAAATTCTGTTAAAATTTGCACTACATTTGGACGGACACCTAGTTATAGTTTCACCCCCCCTACAATAGTGAAATCACATGAAAGCCTGATTATTCTTTGTACACTGTACTCTGTCAATAATGTATAACAGGTATATTAACTGACCCTGGATCTGCCCTAAATAATGCAATCACATCTCCACTGAGTTCTCATGAGACTCTCACAACCTCTTTTAAACTCTCTGTGACTGTAGTTCACAAAGTCCATGTTGTACCTGTAACCAGTTTGCTTACATGCACAGTGTGTCTTGAAGCACGGCACAGATTCATACTCTTTGGTTTACTGTTTGGTGTTCGGCACCTGGCAACGCTGCCCTCCAAACTTCCATTATGATCCCTCTCCTGCTTCTCCCTCTGGTATCTCTCTCTCCATCTCGCCTCATCACTCTCTTCTTCCTTCTCTTCCACATCGTCGTCCTCTCCTCTGACCCACTTTCCTGCCTTCTCGCCACTATCTCCCTCTGTTCTTCCTCGTGCACCAACATCCTTCATCTCTATACCCTCCCCACTTCTCCTCCGTTTCCGTTCCTGCTTGCGCTCGTGCTTCTCCACCCTGCGTTCTTCCTTCTTCTTCTGACTCCTCACCTCTCTCCTCCTCTCCTCCTGCACCCTCACTCTTCCCAATGGATCTCCATCCTTTCCATTCTTACAGTCTTATTGTATATTCTGATTTTCTCTCCATCTTTATCTCCTACATTCTCATTCTTCATCACTCCCACTCTTTTCTCTCTCATCCTCTACCTCGTTGCTTTTTCCTCTCCCTTGCGCCCTTCTCCCTCAGCCCCCCCTCCACTCCTTCCCCTCCTCCTCCTACTCCTCCTCCCTTCTCCTTCCACCATGAGTCATTTCGTGCACTCTGTGCTCCCCTCACTATGCCACAGAGCCACTCAGGACAGACATTCATCAGCGGCCTGAGATGATAGATGCTGCTCACCACAGCTCCAGCAGCCAGTTAGCCCGGGGTGATGCCTTATGCATTCAGATATCACCTGGCTGTAGTCTACCGCCTCGACCTGGATCGAACAAGTTTACACACACACACACACACACACACACTGCACTGCCTGGTGTCTAAGAATGGCTCTGTGAGAAGAGAGAAGAGAAAGTTTGGTGCACACACGAATGCACATTTAAGTGTATTTGCGCTTAAAGTGTATACAAGTGTGCATGCAGTAGTGCTGGAACAGATTTTGTGTGTGTGTACTTATATATTTGTGTGTGTGTGTGTGTGTGTGTGTGTGTGTGTGTGTGTGTGCTGTAGATTGTTAGCTATGTAAATTCCAGGGGAGTTAGGTTAATTGGGTCTGAAAAAGAGGTGGGTGTGTCTCTCTCCTCTATGACAGGCTTATTTACATAGCAAAGCTGTAATTACCCTAACGAAGCCCCTATCCTATCAGGGAGAGTGCACACACACACATATACACAAAGGCACACATGAGCAATCCCCCAAACAGGTTTGAGCTCAATCATGCCAAACCTGTATTTTTCATCACTCCAGATCCCTCTCAGAAGCATTCCATTCACATGTTCATTTCTAATTGAATGGCATCCTTTGCAGCGCCAATCAGCCGGTTTGTTGGAATTTCTCTATCAGAGCTCATTGGCTTCTAAGAGAGATGTGGGACCTGTTCCAGCACTTAGCAATCACTTCCTTCCTTCTCCCCCTCCGTATTCTTTTGTAAAAACAGGCTTTTCCCTTTGTGAGTTAGGGGTAATAAAATAAAATAAAAGATCTGCTTTGTGTCGTGTCAATGTAAATCAAAATTCCAAACCATTGTTACAGAAAATGAGAAGATGTAAGAACAGCGTTGGCATTTGGGGGAATCATTATCCATAAAACCAGCTGAGAGTAAATTAAGATGAATATTCTCCATGTAGTGAGGCAACTTCTGTTATTACTGTGTTATTTTTGGATAAGGGGGTCAATATGTAGGAGAGGATAGGATTCTCAGCGTACAGATGTGGGCCAAGTCTGACCCCTGATAGGGTTCTGGGTGGCCCCCAAACCATTTTCTAATTCACAGGGAAAATACAATGATTCACAACCATCCTGACAACTGGCTCAGCTCACTGTATTTGGCTCGCCCTGAATGTTGTGTATGTATATTCTTATGTGTTCATACGTGCCTTTTTATGTGTTTTTATTGGCCTGCTGGGACAAAATAAAGTTGAAGCTGAAGTTTTTTGAAGTTGGCTACCCGTAAGATCGTTGCCTGTTCCAAGCAGCTGCTGCGACTACAGTCCAGGGCTGTGATGACAGGCAGGTGCTTCAGTGAACGTCACTGACTGAAGAGCAAGCCAGCTTGGCGCCATGTTAACTCTGGCAAACTGCAGCAAGACAATGGAAAATCACCAAAATGACCAAAGATTTGGATACGTATTTGGACAATTAAGGCTACAAGTCATCTGAAGTTTGGTGGAAATGCTATCGCATGCCCAGTTTTTCTTCTAGTTGTCCTTACAAGTTGCTAACACTGAGTTGTACGACTGCAGATATTTAGACACCAAGATTATCTTCCTGCTTCCTTGATACCCGCCCCCTTCCATCTGATCGTCCAAAAGCCAGGTGGCTACTGCCAGGAGTTCAACACAGTGAACCATGTGCGGCACAGAAATTCATGTGGGCAGCAACTGCTTCATACTCCTACTGCAGTGTTCGAAACCCCTTCCCCTCTGCCGCCTTCCTCCCATTGGAATGACTGGAGGCTGCAAGTTACAGCGCAACGGTGTGAAAGCAGCATAAGGTGCCGAGAGCACATAAAAGCAACAAAACAGCTTGTTTTGTTTTTTGAGAGACGTCCATTCTGAGCCCCAAATGTCCTCACATCCTAGAAACGCCCCCGTGTACATGTGCGGGGCTGCTGACTGGCCCCTGACCTCATGTCATTTAGCAAAAGTGGCCCCCGGGTAATGTAAGCTGAGTATCCCTGATATGGATATTTTAGTGTTTCCCAATCTAGAGGTCAGGACCCTCGCTACAAAAATGCCCTACATCTGAAATGCTGTTAGATCACAGTGTAGGATGATATTTAGGAATTTTGGTATCAAAGAATTTGTTTCCTATAGCGTTTGGAAAAAGAAAATCCTACTTTATCTTTGGATAAGAATTTAGCCATTACAGAGTGGTCCTAACCCAGAGAATTCCCAAGTTAGGAATCCTAAAAGTGAGATCCTGTCCTAAAGTCATTGGCCAGTGGTGGATCTTCCTAGAAGCGACATAAGCAGCTGCCTTGAGTTAATGTTATCATTATTATTGTTACTGTTTATTTATCTATATCAATGGTTGAAAATAAGTTTGGGATAGTTGCTGACAATGTTCTTTTTAACTGAGACATGATCACTGAGAAGGGGGTAGGATTATACAGTATAAGTGTACACTTCATCCTACTCCTCGTTGAGCATGTCTGTTGATGTTTTGTTTGTTTTGTTCAAAATAAAATCATTCATTTATGCCACTCTATATGGCAACAACAATGAAGTTGGAGAACAACATGAAGACCAACATAATGACTGAAAGGCTACTCAAACTGCATGTCGATGCTTTAGTTTGAATTAATACTAACTCCAAATAATTGAAAAGAAAACTTCCTGAACTTCCTTTTTCTCCTCAACCAACACAATTAGTGCCACCGACCCCTCGTGGCTAAAACTGAACGCATGCCTTCTTTTTCTCAAGCCGGCGAGTGACAAGTGAGAGCCGTTGATATTATGGTTTCCATTATCGGTACATTCTAATAAAAGATACAGACATTGACAGGACGATCCAGACTGAAGAACAAAATTTACAGTTACAGGTATAAGTTTTTTAAGTTAAGATAAGAAAGGAGGTCTGAGATAGGATAGGACAAAGCCATGCGTTTAGGAAATGCCTCTGTAATAGGAAGATAGGATTTTTCCTACCTTTGAAACTTAAGCAGTTGGCATACTTTTCTGTAACTAGGCCCCAGGCCTCCATAAAGAGTCACAAGATAAATCTGAGGGTCTGTGAGATGATTAATGGAACAGGAAGCATCAGAAACCACAAGGTGCTGCACAAGTGTATGTTGGTTTTCTCTGATTGTTTACTCAAGACCAGTCAATTCAGTGTATAGAGTCCAGTATCACAAGCCACAAATTTTCCTCAAGAGACTTAACAATCTGAACAGCATGCGACACCCTCCGTCCTTAGACCCTCAATTCGGATGAAGAAGTACTCCTTCTCCAAAAACCCTTTAACAGGGTAAAAATGGAAATAACTTCAGAAAGAACAGCAGGAGACGAATCACTCTGTACTCTGATCTTTCTTTTTTTTTTTTTCTTGCAAATGACTGGATAAGATTTATTTTGAAGGTCTCTAAAATTGTTCTGCCCAAGAGGTTCGGAACCACTGTGGTGCTTCATTAGTAATTTCCTTACATTTCAGGTCAACTGGATTCTCACGAGATCAGGCTAGAGTCCATCTTGTCAGGTTTCAAGTAATTCATATGTGTCCAAACCACAAGTGGTTCAAACCAATCAGTATCCAATGAGGAGTTACTGCTGCTACGGGCGTGGTTTAAATATGTGTGACGACACATGTAGGCGACTGTTTGTTCGAAATCAAAATGGTGGCTCCTAAAGAGAAGATTTCTTCAATGAAAGAAGAGGAAAGAACGTTGAAGGCTTTTCTCGATGGAAAAGATGTTTTCGCTCTTCTCCCAACTGGCTTCGTCAAAAGTTTGATTAACCAAATGGCTACACTGGTAGTGATGCATGCCATATGGTCTGCTTGGTTGAAATTAAGATGGATGACAGATGGTTCATGTAATCACCTGAACCAGACAGGAGCATTAAAAGCTCCCAGTTCTTTTAATTGTGCAACGTTTCCATCTAACTGAGATCTTTATCAGGCATTTTAAAATCCAATCATCAGCCAAGTTTTTTTTGTTTTTTTTTTTAAATGTCAACCCTTTTCCAAAAAGTTTCCAATGATGACTTCTCTGATGGTTCTGTGTAACAAACCATCTTGTGAGTCAGGTCAGTAAATGACTACATTTCCCAGGAAATTCATTCAAGTTCATGTGCCTGAACTTGAAGGCAGTAGTCTTAAAATAAAAGCATGACAGCAGGTTTGGTAGTCAAGGTGTGTCCCTCACTAAAAACACAAAATACTGTATGTTCTGAAATGATATAATGAGGGTAATGTCACTGGAGAAAACAATATCTCTACATCTTCTACAGTGGACTTCTTCCAGCCTGAAGGTCGAATATTGCTGAAAAACATTGACTACAACTATTGTATTGGTGGCGGCATTGATGGATTACTGAATGGACCAACCCGGCACAGGCCAGCTTTTATTTTAGTATTTCCGGTGACCGGCAGTGTGAATTTGCATATTAGCTAAATATTTATTTTCAGCCAGAACATTTAGATTTAACATTTAACATTTAGATTTAGATTGAACATTTATATTTAACAATTAGATTTAGATTTAGCATTTACATTTAACATTTAGATTTAGCATTTAGATTTAACATTTAACATTTAACATTTAGGTGCCACATTTAATATTTAGATTTAACTATTTAATATATTTCTAAGTTAACAAATATTGCTGTAAATGTGGTAAAAGGTGACGTTAAAAAATTCACAACACTTTTTTAAACATTGTTTGAAACTAAATGTGGCAAAATGTTGATGTTATTTTCACTGTGAGCCGCTTTACAAATGGCACCCCATAAACAACCACAAGGAGATGTAAAATGATGTCAAAGAGACAGCAAATGATTTAAAAAAAAAAAAAAAAAAAAGATACAAAATTACCTCAAAGAGACAAAACAACCTCAAAGAGACATAACATGAGTACAGAGAGACACAAAATTACCTCAAGGAGATGCAAAACAACCACAAGGAGACACAAAATGATTTTTTAAAAAAAAGATACAAAATTACCTCAAAGAGACAAAACAACCTCAAAGAGACACAAACTGAGCACAAAGAGACACACAACAACTCAAAAAGACACTAAATTACCTCAAAGACAAAAAATGACCTCAAAAAGACACAAAATCACTTGAGAGACACAAATGACTTCAAAGAGATGCAGAATGATTAAAAAAGACACACAAAAAATGACCTCAAAGACACAAAACAACCATAAGGAGACACAAAACCACAAAGAGACTATACAAATGACTACAAAGAGATGCCAAACCAACATAAAGCCAATGTGTCTTGCTCCTGTGTAGGAGAGTTGGAGGGGCCCTTTGCATATCTGTGCCCAGGGCCCTACTGTCTCATAATCAGCCCATGGGTGGTGGTGCAACATTTAGATGACTCATAGCTATCTGCAGGGCAGAATACCACCAGCTGTAAGTGAAGAAATATGTTTTTTTTTTCTTTATTAGAATTTGGATGAATTGACCCTTTAAGAATTATTATTATTATTGTCTGTCTACTTCCAGGCTCTATAGTAGCTTTGACAGCCAGCAACCATCCTTCCTCACCAGTTGTTCTTTCTGACTGTGTCTGAGCATTTAAGTGTGGATTGTTCCTTTAAACAATATGCACTAAACCCAGCACCTTCACCCGGGCAGCACCCAGTGCTCCCATCGCCTCCCTCAGCCTCTGCCCTTCCCTCTCTCTTCACTTCCTATTCCAACAGGAATTTAATCTTTCAAGCCATCGTTGTTTTTCTTCTCCCCTATTTTTACTGCTGCTGCTGCTGCTGCTGCTTGGAAGACCACAGACTGCCTCTGTATGCTGATGCCCCCCACCCCCACCTCCTCCTCCTCCTCCTCCTCCTCCTCCTCTGAGCCTGTCTCTCTCTCTCTGTATCTCTATTTGTCTAACTCTCTCATGCTCACCGTCTCTCTGCCTGTCTCTCCTCCTCTGCTCTCTGTCCTCATCTCTCCCCCCTCCTCCTCCTCCTCCTCACTTGTTCTCCTCTCTACTTCTTCACTCCTTCTCACCCCTCCTGTTCCCTTTTCTTCCTCCCTCCTGTCTGTCTATCTGCTGTTTCGTTGCTCTGCTGTACGTGCCACAGATTCAGATGGCAGTCAAATGGTAGACGGAGACAAACACGGAGACACATGCATGCAATTACATGCTCACACACACACACACACGCAAACGCACATGCAGACCGGCAACTGCACGCATGGACAGAGACTCACACACACACAGATTTGTGCACACACACAAACACACTGTGGTGTCATATACGTTCAAGTATTTCAGTCACCTCCCTGAGTCAGATTAGCAGGGAGGATATTACTCTTGGAGCACAAAGCTATCAGAAAACAGAATGCAGGAAATATTAATGAGAACGGAGACTTTTCTGAGAGATTAAAAATGAAGAACGAGGGAGTTGAGGAAGAAGTTGGGATGTGGCACGGCGAAGAGAAAACAGTGCGAGAAAGTCGACTTTTCAGGTGAAAGTATTTGTGTATCGTCTGTTTTGATGTTTGGGTGAGAGGGAGACAGCGACACCAAGAGAAAAAGAGGGGGAGAAGGGGTGGAGGTGGGGAGGTGGGGGCGGCGGAGGGGGGAGAAGCAGAGAGGAAAGAGGTCAGTCTAAGCTTATGAAACAATTTCTAACCTAACCCGGCCTATTTCTGACAGGGCAGGACTGCGGACTTACAGTCAGACACACAAGTTCCCAGGGTTGACAGCGACATGCCTTTAGGGACTGACACATAAAAACACACACACACACACACACACACACACACACACACACACTAAGCGTCTGACAACGTAACATGTCAGTTAATGACCTTACACCTTATTCAGCTGCAGGGGCCTTTCTGGAAAATGACAACTTATCTGAGTTTGGAAAAACACGGCCGTTTACCTCTGCTAGAGATAATTTTCTGTGGAATTGTACAAATGTACGGCATGTCATTAAAGGAGCAGTTCAACAATTTGGGGAATAGGCTTACTCGTATTTCTGAAGAGAGTTACATTAGAAGATTGACAGGTTGTTATCCCCCTCTTGTCTGTGTGTCAAGTATGGAGCTAAAGGCTGGATCAAAAAGAGTGGAAGTAGAGGGGAACAGCTAGCTTTGATCGCACCTCATAGGCTATGCTTACAACATAAAACGTATCTTGTTATCGGATTCAAAAGAGGCATGACATTGCTTTCTAATCAGTGATGGTCATTTACCATCCCTGTTATGTGGTGGCTCATTTTGTCCTCTGCTCAGAGGATAAGGAGCTCCCGATTCCCACTGTTTTCCTAATTTGCGGACATTTACAGCCACTGTTGTTCTACTTTGAGTTAGCCGCTAATTGCTAACAGCTACTTTTTAAATCTCCCACAGTGGGTCGCACACATGGCATGTTGTAAAAACGTCACACCAGTGCACGAGTTTACAAACTCTCACACAACTCATGCTGTGTAATCCAAGTCTCTTTTATTCAGTCGTGTCACTCTGCAGTTACACCTCCAAAACACTGGTCTGCGTCAGGGTTAAGTTGATTTAAAACACACCCAAAACACACATTAAACATGTCTTGATAGAGACAATTTCAAACACAAGTACACAAATCAGCTTCACTATAACTCGCAGCATTCACAAACAAACACTTGTCTTTATCTGTTTTTAGCACAAGCCTATGGCATTTTACATTGTATAAATTAGCCTAGCAGCTAGCAGACTTTTCCTCTACTCATATGAAGCCAGGGACAACAGCAACATTTAACAAAGGTATCGTTACAACATTCGGCTCCATTACATCTCAACAAGGTTCACTGACAAACAACTGTCTTAAACTAAACACGTTTCCACACAAATATAACATGCTAATGTTATTAGCACAAGCTGCTAAAATGCTTTTTGTGGAGGCTTTATTGTCTTCACAATTTATTATTTCTTCTCTGTGAAATTAAAGTAAATAAAAGCTTTGTTTCCACTGAGGGAAATGGTTTCAGCTTACAGAAATAGACAGGAGGTCTGCGTCACAGAGGCACGTAGTTACATTTCTGGGGAGGTGCACATCTGGTTACGGGGTAGGTATGGCGCCGAAGTATAAATCCCTCTTGAGTTGTTAACATGCACCTTATAGGCTTGAGCTGAATACTTGGATAAAACGAGTATCCGGTGAATATAATGTACATATAACCTACTTTTTACGAGTACGAGTATCATAAGCATAACATCTGTTCACAACTTCAAATCCTCATTTTGGTAGAATCCATCCATAAATCCATATACATTTCAGGCCTAGATTAATACCTGAATAAACAATTTTAAAGCTTAATAAAAGTAAGACTACTTTTCACATGTTTAGAGTCTCTTAATGTGCTTTTTATGTCCCTGATTCTGTTGTTTGCTGTGGGCTCTCCCCTATTCACTTCAGATTTTAGCACAATCTCTCCTAAAATGATCTTGTGCTGTCAAAAAAGACTGTCCTATCAGTGTCCAACTGATGCAACAGCCAAAACCAAAAATGAAAGGACTGGGATGTTTACACGCCAAAATAAAGTGTTTATTGTAATCGGATAATGTGGTGATTTTAACAGATAATGTTTAGCTACTATATCCCAACAAAGGACTGGAATTTCTGACAGTGTTGAAATGGGAATTATTTTTCTAAGACTTCACCTACACATGAAGGCAACACCACAAAAGCATAAGCCGTACATTTGGTATGGATCCATAAATGTGGCACTTTTCTTTCTTCCTGTCCTTTTGTGTGAAGAATTCACAACATAAAGAGCTCACAGTCTTTTATTTACATTTGACCTGAAAGCTCGCGACAGAAACATATGTTGACTTGGATGTCAAATTGGATCCAGATTGCGTGTCCTCTTGAAAACGTTTGAACAGTTACAAGACCTTTTTTTCTATTTTTTATCAGAGACACAAACATGAGTGTGCGGTGGTATAATTGGCTGCGCAGACAGTCTACAGATGTTATTTTCTTTCAACTAGTAGAGTAATTTCAGATGCTGTTTTTCTGTCACCTTCTGAGATTGAGAGTGGTGTGTTCTCAAGTGACCGTGGCAATGTTGCCGTTCACAGTCCGCTAACAACTCTTGGTGTATTAAAAGAATCCTTCATCTCCCAAATGATAATTTGTAAGTCAGTTACTCACCCTGCGTTACGCTGAATTTGTGAGGAAAACTTTTCTCACATTTCCACGAAGAGCAAATAATCAAAAACAAAGATAATTTTTGATGAATTGAAGTAAACGGGGTCCCTGTGTAACACCAGCAAAACTATATCAAAACATTCATTTACAAACTCTCACACAACTCCTGCAGCATAATTCCAATCTCATTCATCCAGTCATACGCTCAGAACTCGGCAAACATGTTAATTCTTGCTAAAACCTTAATATTTATGTTTTCAAGTGGGATTTATACTTCTGTGTCGACATAGAGCCAACGCCATACTCTACGCCATAGCCTGACGTGCACTTCCCCAGAAATGTAACTACACATTGCAGACTTCCTGTCTATTGCACCGGATACTCGTTTTACCCAAGTATTCGGCTCTAGCCTAGTATATAAGATGCATGTTAACAGCTTAAGCGGGATTTATACTTTGACGCTATACCCTATGCCGTAGCCTGACATGTACCTCCCCAGAAATGTAACTACATGACGCAACAACGCAGACCTCCTGTCTATTTCTGTAAGCTGAAACCATTTCCCTCAGTGGAAACAAAGCTTTAATTTACTTTCATTTCACAGATAAGAAACAATAAATTGTGAAGACAATAACGCCTCCACAAAAATAGCATTTTAAGTCTTGTGTGTGATTTATCCTGGCTTCATATGAGCAGAAGAGATCTCCGCTAGTCGCTTGTCCCCAAAAAGGCAAACCTACCTTGATCATGGTTTTCTGTTTTTGTCAACTAGTATAAATCTATAATAAAATTATATGTTTATTCTACATAAACAAATCTATAAACAAATCATCCTTCTACCAACTGACAAACCAAATTTCATTCTCATTCTTTGACAGCATGCAAGCTTGTTGGTCACAACTGATTGTGTTTGTAACTGGTAGCCTACTGACAATGTTATCTACATGTCACCTGATTAACCGACTGAAGAAGTTTAGATAACAGACTTTTGACTGCTGTTATTACAGACGTGTGAACTCACCACAGACAATTGCCTCGGCTCCCATTGGCCTGGTGGCCCATCAGGCCTGTATAATCAATGTGGTGTGACTTCATTCTCCACCCAGGACGCCAATACTCCACTATTTATGCAGCACATAGTTGTTTGCTGCTATAGTAATGCTCTAGATTTATATATAGCTCCTTTTAATCTAAGGCCATGTATACATGAAAACGATCGACTGAAAACAGAAAAGTTCCGCATGTAGACGACAATGTTTTGAGAACTATCGCCATGCACACGCATCCACAAAAATGACCAAAAATGCTGCAGTATACATGCCAGGCCAGTAGTTGGCGGTGTGATGCTTATGCTTCCTTCTACAGAGTGGCGATGTATAAACAAACAAAATGGCAACTGCATGAACGTTTGTCTGGACGGACGACGAGGTGGAGCTGCTACAGTAAATCTACATTCTTGATGGGGAAGTGTTGATAAATTCAATAGGGTGAGCAGCACAAGCAGAGCTCGGGAGGAGCAGCTAACAGATCGCTCTTGTCGCACATGCCTAGTGACTGGAAGCGTAATGCGGAACTGCATATTGCAAGTTTACATGACAGCTGTGACGGTGCCGTGTCCAAAGAAACCAGTTTTCAAAACGTTGCATTTAAGGCACCCAAAACACTGTTGTCGTGTAAACGATCGGCCAAAAAGCAATAAAGTTTACTGTTTTCAGTTAAAAACGGGACCTGAATCTTAAATCTAAATGGTAATATAACAAGATTATCAAATTACCGCCTGATGCTTGTAAACCTTCGCCCACGTCAAGACTCAAATGTAGCCATGACAGCTGATGATTATAAATTGTAAGTGGATGTTTGTACCAAATTTGAGGACTAATCTTGAGGCCGTCTTGAGATATGGTGTTTATGAGAATGAGATGGATGTGATGCAAGGGCGTAAATATAGATACTGCATGCAGTGTGGTTGCGCTGGGGCCCGTGAGGTGGGGGGCCCATAGAGAAAACAACCCCATATTTTAACGGCGCAAGGCAAGCTAATTGCTAACATGCTCGGTAGAAAGGGAAAAAAATCAATTCTTTGAGATGGCTGTCAGAGATGGCAGAAGTATGATCACATAATGCCGTTTGAGCTAAAACAGGTGGTGTATTCGACGTTTTATTTCCCAATTGCTCTTGGAAAGAAGAATAGAGTACTGTAAACAAACTGTTACGATTGGAAATCGAGAGTTTCGGTTCAAAGCCGGAAGTTGCACACATAATTCACGCAAGGTATCATGGGGGCTAGGAATAAGGTGGATAGTCCAAGTGGACGTTTGTGCCAAATTCTATGAAAGTTCCTCAAGGCGTTCTTGAGATATCAGGTTCACGAGAATGACACAGACAGGCGGACAACTCAAAAACAGTATGCCTCCGAGTTAAAAAAGTTTTTCGATGGTTTTTGGATAAGGTTTTTTTCCTGAAGCAGGGAGCTCTCCAAACTGACAATAAACAGAAATGTTAAAGTCAACCATTGAAAAAGTGTTTGAAACTTTTTGATTTCCCAAAGCTGTGTTTGCAGTTCAGTGTTCATCTCTGCTTGATCGTTACTTAGCAATCATTTTCTGTCTATTTACACTGTTTCGAACATTGATTTTATCTGAAGAATTGTTGTTTTCCTTCTTCAGACAGCGCTCATTGAACAAACCCCCGATTCAGATGCCCGTCAGTTATCACAAGGGCAACACGAGACTCCTCCAGGGGTCAACACGGAGAAACATGCTCTACTTTAAAAAGAGCAGAGACGACAAAGTTTGAAGCTGCGGCTGTTGCAGACATGCGGAGCAGGTTTGTGATCCTCGGTGCTGCAGCTCTGTGCTATTGTCCTGGATGAAGTGGTTTGTCTGAAGGTTTGGATACATGTGTTGTTGACTGTCTCGCCCCTCGGCTAAAACTACAGGGCCTCCTCTCCCCCCTGTGCAGGGCCCCTCAACCTCTTTCTCTCATTCTCAGCCATTCACTCTATCCTCCCTGTCGATCTTCTGCTTTCTCTTGCTCTCTACTCGCCTTCCTTCTCTTTCCCTGCCTGTCCACACACACACACACACACACACACACACACACACACACACACACACACACACACACACACACACACCCCTTCCATCCTTTTGCCTGTGCTCACTGCCCATATCTTTCTCCTTTCTTTCTTCACCCCCCTCCTTCCTCTTGTTCCCTCCCCTCCCCCTGCGCCTTCCTTACACCCCTCCACCCCCCCACAAACCCCCATCCTTCTGAAACAGAGTGTGTGTTCTGCCACACGCGCACACACACACACACACAAACTGGTGCTTTACCTCCCCTAGGAGTTGTTCTTAACTCGCTGACTGAGGCACGCTGTGTGTGTGTATTCCTGTGCATGTCTGCGTGTGTTTGCGTGTGTTCGTGCACATGCGTGTTAATGCGGACCGTGCGTGGGGGGTGGGGGTTAGCATGTTTTTGTGTGTCTGCGCTGCTGACTCCACACATGATCCCCATTAGAGGCTGGCGGGAGTAGACACACACATACACACTGCGCACACGCACTTTCATCCACACCCACAGACACTCTCACGGACATGCACACATGTACATGCAGGTATACGTGCATCCCATCCACCACACTCGCACATGCACAGTGGGGTTCTGTGGGGCCTGATCCCATTTCACCCCTGAGGCTTTTCCACCGACGAGGGACCGGTGTAAGAACTGGTTTCTGAACAAAATTCTGAACGTTTTCATTGTAAAAAACTGGTTCTCCGATGTTAAAATTGACCCTGTTCCGGCCACTTAAACCTGCTTTTCTAGAGCCGCTGCAACCCTGAGGATCAGGGGTAGGGTGATGTCATCACCATGTAAAAACCTAACATCATTCCTAGGCAACCACAAGTGTCCTAGGAAACCAGATGTGTCGTGAGCAAGGAGGAGAGTTTTTAAGGCTCGGTTTGGTTCAAAATGATCGTCTGAAGAGGCCGAGGCTTTGCTGGCAACATCATTCTTGGGAAGACAGAAAAGTTTGCAGAGACAGGCGTATTGTGCCAAGCCAGAATGTGGAGGGAGATGTACAAATCCAGCTTCTCCAGAACAATGGAATAAATCATTCACAAAGGACTACAAAAAAAGTCAACAAGTGGCCACATAAATAACAATGGAGGGAATTTGTATTTGCTCAACTCTGTGGTCTGACACACACCAGCAGATAAAGAGCCTGAGTGTAGCAGCGGCCATGTTGAGACTATGTTACCAACTACCTAAATCTTACATAATGTTGTATTTCAAGTTACAATATAACAACTGTGTGTGATGTGTTTCTTTCCAACCACAGAAATCATACAGACTCAGCAAGTCTTGGCAAATGGTCAAGTTTGGGTGAGGGTCAGATTTAGGGTTTGTCCTGTCAGATTCTTCGTGGGCGCCGCAAAGCAACTACTCTGCTATGGAGTAAAAGTGATGCCCTGTTAGATTATAAATGTGGGGGAAATAGTTTTTATATCTGCCGCAATCACTGCTGTATTCTGTGATTGTAATTCTACGCTCATCCCAGAGATTTTTAGCTACCCTAGTTAGTTAGGGCTGCAACTAACAATTATTTTCACCGTTGACTCATCTATTGATTATTTTCTTTATTTTATTCAAGTTTTGTTGGTTTGAAAGGCTCAGCGCACTGCATACATACATTATTTTCCAGGCATACAAGAATACAAGGCACATATTTTCTTACAATATGGAGGTGGACTCTTAGTACATAAAGACAACAAATAAGTCTTGTATGAAGCAAACAAAAACATGTCACACATATGTCCCCATATATCAATCTGCAGGGTCACATGATCACAGAGCAAGCTCATAATTATGTAGACTTATCTTCCATTTAGATACGAGTCCATAACTGGTCCCAAGGACACACTCCTTTCTCCTGATCGCCATTTATTCTACTGAACTTTAAGACACTTCACTTTTTACACCTGGAGATAACCCCTCAGTCACAAATGATGCTGAAGGTGCTTTCTTTCTGTACCGGCTGACAGCAGCTACTAGCTAGCCTTTTCTAACTAACTGGCAATTTGGCTAAGAAGACAAAAGCGCAGCCGTCAAGATCTAAGCAGAGATAGGATTCAATCTTTTAAAGCCACTTTACTTCTATTATTCTCAAATCTAAAACATTTCAATCCACAGCCTCGGGGGTAAAGCAACACAATGTAAAATCACACTTATTTGCCAGTAACACAACAGTGTTTCACACAACTGGTTAATGTCAAGTCACTGCATTAGTGTAGCCCACCTTTTAAAAAAGTAAAATCCCACCACTCAATGTATTAAATCCTGTGTCAATACTCTATTAAGGAACATAATTTTCTCTTGGCTCATTGCCTCTTTCTTACCCTCAGATCCTCAGATCAAATCCTCTCATTAGTTTAAATTTGTCATGTAAAGTTAAGAACACCATTATACAATTTCAATTGTATCCAGGTCATAATTAACTGTACTTAGCAGCAAATTTAACATGTAATCATGTATCATCAGTTCAAAAAACATGTCAAAAGAGCCTGAATGATGGTGACAACTAGCTCAACGCCTACAAGCAAACATCCAGTTTTGATCAGATGTGCAGCAACTAACACACTTAGATATTATTAGACTTGTGGCAGAAATGCTGCCCATGTCACTGTCCTAATAATAGTCTACTGTGCCATCTTGTTGAGGGAGAATAATTCTATGCACATCACATAGGTACAAGGATGTCAAAAAAACAATGTATATTAAGGAAAAAAAGTAACGCCCACACATTCGCTCCATACTTGGATCTTTGTAAGGTCAAAATCCATTCAATGCATTTCAATTTTTATCTCTATATATAGCAGTTTTCATTGAGTTCATCATTCCTGCACAGGATTTTTTATACGCACAAGGGATTCACAGGAATCAACACCATGTAATCCACTGATAAGGTGTTGTAGATGGTGGGGGTCTGTGCGGCCATATTACGGTGATACTGCTCCATTTCATCCGTATTCACAAGCTGTTGAGAAACGTGGGCAAACACGGACAACACGGGCACTAATGCCTCACTTCCTCTTACGTATGTGTACAGAGACGCAGCAACCATTTGTCCATTTATTCCTTTGGGAATTTCTGTGATATTCATTGTGCCTGCGAAACTCCTCCCCTCCACAATATTTCGGTCTGGAATTTGCTTTGAGTATGTTTAAAAAACTTTTGCAGTGGATTTCGGAGACTATATGACAGTGTGCTAGCTTAGCTAACAGGCTGCTTACTAGCTAAAAGGCTATTTTCTTAGGTTCAGTTGCCTGAACTTGTTTCTGTAGTTTTAACACATTGTGAATCTGAGCAATGTCATTCTGCTAAAATATGGTTATACATTATGTCATTACGACTCGTTCACAAAACGTGCTGTATAATAGGGATGTCCCGATCCGATATTCGAATTGGTATCGGCCGCCGATATTAGCAAAAAACATGCATCGGCATTGGATCGGACTGCATGGAAAAACGCCGATCCAAGAACTCCAATCCAGTTTTTCATGGAATCCGAACCAGGTTGTCCAGCCCAGCGCTCCACGATTCAAGCAGTCCATTCCACACAAACAGCAGCACCAGGCTGGCACTGACACGACTAAAATAACTGAAAAGGAAAGGCTGCATTGTTTAATAAATGTCAACAATGTCTTGTGGTGTTAATCTTTTTTTTATTTATTAGGGGGCCAAAGCACAAGTGTGTGGAGTCTTGCTGGTATTTTAATTTAGACATTTTAAAGATTTCTTTTGTTGATTTATTTTCTATTTATTAAGGGGCCAAAGCAAACCAGCTATATTTTTTATTTAATGTTAATGTTCAAGTTTAAAGTTTGTTTATTTAACCCTGTTAACAATAAACGGGTCAGTTTCTCATACCAACTGTTGTGGATCATTCTAACTCACCCGATTAAGTAGTTGTTCTTGTCAGAGTAATATCGCTTGATCAAACCTTTTCCAACATGACTGACAACAAAATAAGTGAATATGTATAATACGCGCTTGGATCGGATTGGTGTCAGTATCGGCCAAAACTCAAGGCTGTAATATCAGTATCAGATCGGCAGTGAAAAAGCTGGATCGGGACATCCCTAATTGATACCTGGCAGGCCAACATCTTTGTTTATTTGTTGCCATGAAATATTGGTCCTTGTGATGTTCCAAGCGCATATTCCAAACTACTGGATGGCAAAAAACTGACAAAATTAGCCTTCCTCGCCATGACTACAGGTAGTTTCTGTCAGGTTTCTAGCCACCCATAAAGAAATGCACTTCCTTGAATTGAACACTAGAGGCATCATCCGTATATATTTATGGATCTACAGACACATGCGGAAGTGAAAATGAGGCGTGAGTACGGACAGAAGGCTCCGTCTGTCTCTGTCTCCATATCTAACATTCATATAAATGAGCCCTGAGGGTAGATATATGGTCTACGCATATACACAATAGCAGACACTTTAAGTTCACACATTTAACTCAACACAGGCAGAGGCTGCTGTCAGAGCATTGCAGCTAGGGGCGCTATAGCAGGAAACAACATTAGAAAGCTGAAGTATAAAGTAACAGAAAATGGAAATACTCCATTAAAGTACAAGTATGTCAAAACTGTAGTTAAGTAAAGTACTTGAGTAGATGTACTTTTCACTACTAGTGTTCATGGACCGTGTTTCTTCCCCTGGTATTTGCAGTGTTATATATTGTAGTTATATATTTACAGTCTCTATGCTTGATTGTCATATTTAGTTCAATTATGTTTCATTCAAAATAACAAACATGGATAAGACCAGATTAGCTGGTGCTTAATAAACAAGTAGAACCTTAAATCAAAGATATAAACATGCAAACTGGCGTTTAGCTTCACATTTGTAATATATTTTATCACTTAATATGCACAACTACATTTGAATTAAATCAGAACATAGAGCATGGGCAAATTAATTCACAAGATTTTGGCTTTTTTTAGGCCACAAAATGTCAAACACAAAAACAGCATCAATGTCTAAAACAAATTCTGTGGTAAAACAACAGTGAGACTCGTAGAGCACGTCGCCTCCTGTATGCCAAAGACATTGTTATCTTGTTGGCTGGGAGCACCACTGTTTGACTGTCATTACTTCCTTAAACATTAATTTTATAGCATCTCTGCTTCATTGGCTTGTATACAGTGGACAGTAAGCGGGGAGGAGGGAGGGGCAGAGACAGAGCAGCAGATAATGTGATTTCAGGAGCCAGATCCACACCCAAAGCATTACGTCTATACAGTACATGACTTCATTAACCATATACAGTCACTGTCGTTACTTCTGGAAACCTACTGATGCTCACTTAATACAACAACAGCTAGCCTTCTGTCCTGACGTGGAAGGGAAAAAAAGCTGGATCATTTAATTTGTTTCATTGGTTCCAGGCCTCATAAATCCTAAGAAGATTATAGAGGTTATGAAGATCATGTGGGGTCACAAAAGAGAAAACAACCATTGAATACACAACAATATTTACACAAACATTAAATGTTTGAAGTCACGTTTAATCCTTGTTATGGTGGGCTAACCCATATATTTGAGATATTAAATACTGTGCTCTGATTTCTGGTGTTAAAGCAACACTGAGTAAAATTTAGGGGGATTTAGTGGCATCTAGTGGCGAGTAAAACTTCTCCTGGTTAGAATTTCTTGAAGGTTCATTGTTCAGGAGGTTATTACAGGGAGCAGAGTTAGCAACAGAGGTCTCTTCTTCTCTTAAATAAGCAGATTTAAACTGGTAACAACACTGAATAAAGCAGTTTCACATTACAAATTAATTGTTTTATCGATGTTCACGTCGTGGAGAGGCTGCAAGTTATGGTGGCCAATGAGAAAATGCAAACTGCCCTGTCTAGAGCCAGTGTTTGATTTGTCCACCCTGGGCAATTGTAGAAACATGGCGGTGCAACACTGTGATCTCCACAGATGAACAGCTCACATGGTGCTCTGTGCGCTAGGCTAATTTATACAATGTAAAATGCCATAGGCTTGTGCTAATAATGCTAGCATGATACATTTGTTTGGAAAATGTGTTTAGTATAAAACAGTTGTTTCGTAGGTGAACCTTGTGAGTTGTAATGGAACCAAATTTTATAACGTTACCTTTGTTAAATGTTGCTGTTGTCCCAGGCTTCATATGAGAAGAGGAAAAGTCCGCTAGCTGCTAGGCTAATTTATACAATGTAAAATGCCATAGGTTTGTGCTAATAAAGTTAGCATTTAATATTTGTTTGGAAAACATGTTTAGTATAAGACAGTTGTTTTGTCAGTGAACCTTGTGAGTTGTAATGGAGCCAAATTATGTAACGTTACCTTTGTTAAACGTTGCTGTTGTCCCTGGTTTCATATGAGCAGAGGAAAAGTCCACTAGCTGCTAGGCTAATTTATACAATATAAAATGCCATATGCTTGCGCTAATGACATTAAAAAAGTTGATTTGTGTACTTGTGTTTGAAATTGTCTCTATGAAGCCATGTTTAATGTGTGTTTAATGTGTGTTTTGAATCAACTAAACTTTACAGCACTTCACAGAAACCCTGCCGCCAATTAGAGTCTTGGAGGTGCAACTGCAGAGAGACACAGACACACCACCACACCAGTATAAATGCATACAACAGTGTAGGCTACATGCATAGAGCTGATTCACAAGTATAAATCCTGCTTATCTGACACTCAGCCCACATAAATCTGTAGTGCGCCTGCTCTACTGGCCCCACAATGCAGAAGATCCAGGTAATTTCATTACGGAGAAATTGAGCTTTTTTGGCTTCATGCACTAGCAAGCAATGTTCATCAATGCTGTATCCTGTTCTCTTTATACCTCCATGAGACCCGCTCCCTCTGTAGCTATAGACGGCTCGTTCTAGGGTAACAAAAATACGACTATTCCTTTTTTTCAGATGATTAAACACTAAAGAAAACATACTTATAATATTATATTCCATTTCTGCAAATAAATCCCCCTAAGTCCTGCACACTGGACCTTTAATCTGAGAAATAATGAGTAAAACATGTTATTTATACAAGACATTAGGCAGACTGGAGCTAATACACTGTTGCGTACTGAAAGATTTTTGTAGTATGAGACATTGAAATCAGAAGTGGAATCAGTGTCAGAGTCAGACTTGCAACAACTGGAGCACAGGAATATTGACCTGGTTAATTGGTGCTGACACATTGCAAGAAGTATGGGAGTGACACACTGGGTGCCGGGGAAACCATAACAGGAGCTCACATATTATAGTGTAGATAAGACAGGCTGCGTGACGGCAGACTAAACATAAACACTCTGCAGGTATACATTCAGAGGCGAGGAATCTTTCCACTGCGGCAGCACGACAAAGTTGGTAACAGCTGATGTTCAAAGTGGAGCTGGCCTGACACTAAGCAAAAGATTCAACACAGATGGTTAAAACTACTCTCATTTGCAGACCGGCTAATACCTGTCTCGCTGCTAATATGTAACGGCACAGAAATTTCCATGTACTGTACAGTATTGCCCGTATACGCAACAGTAGCAGCAAAAACAAAGGCAGCATGAGAGATAATCAGTCTTAAGTCCTCATCTAAACTACACCCAGTCTGTCCAATGCCTGCTGGCCCTGGGGATTGTGCTGGAGTTTTAATCCACTTAAAAGCAGAGGACCTCTGCTGCTGTTTCCAAGGGGCTTGACCCGCGTTGCATGCGCGCACACATGCTCAAAAACAATCAGCAGTATAAATGCATGCACAAACACATCATTTTAACACATACGGTATTAAGGTTAATGCACAAATGGATGCTTTCCACGGTAATCCATGCACGCATCTCAAAGGCAGCTCGGAAATGTATTGATTATGAAATTTATAATAACCAGGTTGCCAAGTGCGGCCACATCTTTGAATTGTCTGCCTTTATCACAAGGGGCCGGAGCGAAAACTCTAATTTAAACCCATATAGGAGGCTGATGGATTGCCGAGGCACAAGCTAACATTGACTGGATTTATTGAAGAGGGGTCAACTGTAATTCCACCATTGTTCAACTCCACTTTCTACTGTAGGTCTGCTACACTGTGAGTGTGTGTGTGTGTGTGTGTGAGAGAGAGAGAGAGAGAGAGAGAGAGATCTAGGCTCTCGATCTTAATATCAGAAGAATTTTAAAAAGGTATTTGCTGTACATGTTTACTCACTGCAAAAATATAAATAACACACACTGGCTATATGAATGTGTTGAAATGTAACTGTGATAATTTAAGGTTTTTTTGTTTAGCAGTGGGAAAATATTTTCCGCTGGTGATTAAATGCTTTATTTTGCACTACGGACACAATGTCATACTTTTTTTTTTTCTCTTCTTGCACCAACGTTTGTCGTTATCTAATTTGAAATGTACTAATTCCTTATTCTTGCGGAGGGAGGGCGAACCACTGACTTGAACAGCTGCTTCATGACCCAAAAAACTGTCAGTCTTTCCCTGGAATAAATTGTGGAATATACCATCTTTGGGTACAGGGGGGAGCTGGAAACGTGCATTTCCGGGAACGCGGGTGTCGCCGACGGCTCCGCGCTTGTCAGCGACATTACAATTAGCGAGATGATATTTTAAACTTTGAATCTGTGAACGTGTGTCGTTGAAAGTGTCAGAAGAGGTGTATTTGAGGGATGAATTGGAGCCGGGCTCACCCGTGTTTCGGCGCCGTGTTTCTGGAGGACCCATAGTAGAATCAATTCAGCGAGAGGGGAGCTTGAAACCGGCCACTCATGCTTTCCTCCGAGTCTGAGAGAAACACAGTTGAAGTGAACACACAGACCAGTCGGCCGCACTACATGCTCACAACAGGCAAGCTCCCGATCACTAACGCAAAACAACAGCAGCCTCTCTGCGTTTAATTATCACGATGCTTTACCAAACATCATGCAAACACCTCCAGGAAGCTGCACTGTGACGGAGCACCCTCGTGCTACAGCATGTTCAAAAGTATAAGGTCACTGTGGAGAGACACACACACACACACACTGCAAACACTAGAGTGTATTTTTTTTTACATGTTCAGTCAGTGTCTGACATGTGACATGTTTAATGATACATGTGTGTTGCATCATCGCAGATGTCACGGATGCAGGTGATACTTTAACCTTCATCAGCCAGGAGCGCCTCTCAATGTGATGCTCAAGATCAGGAGTGAGCTTCAGCAGTCCCGCGCACGTGTGCGAGCGCGCGCGAGAGCGCGTGCGCGTGCACCTGTGCGTGCCAGAGAGGTCCCATAGTCAAATGCAACTTTATTGATTTTAATTTATCATGTAAAATATGGAAGAAAACAGGTAGAGGAAACAGGATCAACAGTCTAACATCAAGATGATGTGATATGACAGTTTGTCCTGTAGTCTTGAATAGTGTGTGGTTGTTTTCTGTATTTACTGATCAGTTATTCGGGCTATAAAATATCAGAAAATGGAGAAAAAAAGTCAATCAGTGTAGGTGGAGAGGCGACGTCCGTCCCAATAAAAACATGAAAGTTGCAGAGGACTTTTATTTTGACACAACAAGACATGTCCACCATAAACTGGTGCAAAGAAGGCAAAAAGAGTTTGAATGTTTGAAGCTCAAACATTACCTGGGGACAGACCCCAAATTCCCAGTTTCAAATGTTGAAACCTAACCTCTGCCCTTGTCAAAGAGTGTGTCCTAAAGCCCAAGACAGCATCTTCTAATGTCTAATTAGGTCAACAACCCCAAATATACTCACTTTTTTGTCACAAAGGAGTAAAGGAAACAGTTGATATTCACCGGCACACCTGTGCAACTGCTCGTTAACACCAATAGCTAATCGGCCTAGAGATCGGTCAAGACGATCTGCTGAGGTTCAAACCGAGCATCAGAATTTGAACGTGGCATGGTTGATGGTGCCAGACATGCTGATCTATTGAGATTTTCACGCACAACCATCTCCAGGGTTTACACAGGATAGTTCTCTGGGCTAAAATGTGTTGTTGATGCCAGAGGTCAGAGGAGAATGGCCAGACTGGTTCAAGATGACAGAAAGGTAACAGTAACTCAAATCACCACTGGTTACAACCAAAGTATGCAGAAGACCAATCCAGATCTCAGTCCAATAGAGCACCTTTGGGATGTGGTGGAACGGGAGATTCATATCATGGATGTGCAGCTGACAAATCTGCAGCAACTGTGTGATGCTATCATGTCAATATGGACCAAAATCTCTGAGGAATGTTTCCAGCACCTTGTTGAATCTATGCCACCAAGAATTAAGGTGAAGGCAAAAGGGAATCCAGCCTGTTACTGACAAGGTGTACCTAATAAAGTGGCCAGTATTTAAGAAGCTGGAATCAGATAATATTGACTTACTTAAACTGACTGATCAACTATAAAATTAGCTGTTGGTTAATTTCTACTGAACAGATGAATCGTTGCAGCTTCAGAGTGTGGCGTTCAAGTGCTTCTAAAACTTATGTGACGGCACACTGGCGGAGCACATATGCTCTGCTTCCCACTCATTCCACTTGCAAACATTCAGCCGTCTGTCTCCTGTTGCTCCTCGCTGATCGGCTCCACCGCATCATCTGGACGTGCCTTGCTCAGGGGCGTCTGTTGACAGAGATTGCGCGCACACAGTATAAGCTGAAACCGTCATACATGTTAGCATCATTGGTGACAGTTAATCCAGGGCAGCAGCAGCAGCAGCAGCAGCTCGGGGGGTGAAGAGCCCCACACACCCACTGCTCAGCATGTATGAGTCAAACTGGTGCATGTGAATGAGAAAGTTAACATTCACTGGAAAATATAAATGTAGAGAATGTGTTTGATGCGTCGGCAGCAGAGCAGAAATCTGGTATTATTTAGGGTCAGATTAGAGAAAGCATCCTGACCTTTAACCACCGTCGTGCTGCAACACCTGCTGCAGGCATCTGGGTGATCAGCTGATGTAAACCAAAGGGTTTTACATAAACTTCCATGTAGTGACAGCACGTCACCGTGACAGCGCGCATGCATCGCAGTGTCTATGTCAACCCACCGGTGCGGGTACAGTATTTGCATGCACGTACAGTACTCGCACGCATCCTCATTTGAATGTGCTTCGTCGAGGGGGGGGGGCGCTTCCACGCCACCAAGCCCCACTCGCCAATGTCACCTTCATGGGTGGCTCCATCGTAGGAGCATCCTTCAGAATGTAACAGATTAGCTTTGCAGGCAGGGATGTTGATGAGGTCATCACTTCCCAAGGTCACACCTACGCAAACCCAGCTATAGGCCCACTGGCATTAAAGCCCCCCCCCCCCCCCCCCCCCCGCCCAACTCTTCAGATCCTATAGAGGCTCCACTGTACCTCCCGTCTGCGTGCACATCTGAATAAGGCAGAATAAGCCATATCCAACCGGATAAGCCTTATTGTGATAGGCTGCTTCGGCCGCTTCAGGCTTCCTTCACCCTGAGAAGACTTGAGAAAGGGCCGGACAGCTCTGCCTTACAACACTGAACGTCACGTGTAGTGTTTCTCGGCTCCTGTGGGCCGACTCATCTCACACCGTCAGTTCCTTTGAGTTGCAACATGCAAATGAATCAAACGTTTTGACTTCTGATGCAAAATATACCTCTTTACAGTACATGCCAGTCGACAGCGAGTGTTTCCTGACCCTCGAAACTTCTCTCCAATGCATCACCAGTCATCAACTTTACATTAATTAAAATAAAATATTCACTTTAATGCACTTATTCAGCGTCCAACTTGTGTAGGTGGGCCGTGAAAGCTCAGAATGACGTTACAGAAATGTCACTGACCAGCAATCTGTCGTTCTTTGAGGAGCAAGTAGCAGATGTCCCTTTGCAGCCTTGCGCTGCGTTCATGTACTGTCGGAATAATGTGTTACCTTCATGCGCCGTCTGCTTCGTCTTGCCAACAGCAGATCGGCCTCCTCATCTGAACTCTGTTCCCAAACTCTCCTGTATTTTTTTAGCAGTATTTCTCCACCAGCCAAGACCAGTGGTGCGTTCAGGTGCTATTTGGATGCCTGTCCATCTACTTTGAGCATATTTTTACAAGCTTTAATGAGGAAACAACATGGACGCTAAAAGAAGATGTGTTGTATTCAACAACTTGTTGAGATCAAAGAGCACAGGAAGTGGACTGGGTGAGCCATGAAATTAGATCATGAACCAAAGCCCCGTTTCTAAACACTTCCGGTATGGTACCTTTGGAACCAATAGCACCCCTTCAGATGTGGTACCTAGACCCTAGCGTACATGCTCGGACACTTTTTTTGTTTGTGTCATTCAAAAAGACTTGTTGGTTCATTTTCACCCATCACCGCTTTTTCTTTTTAATCCTGACATGCACATTTCAGCATGTTGCGTAGTTTCAGGTTCTATGTTGCAACAAGTGAAGATCAGATCAGCTCTTTTAGATTCTATCACTTCCTGTGGTCATATATTTCAATGTCACATCCAAGAAGTAAAGTATGAAAGAAAAAGCTAGCTTCCTGTTACAGTGACGGTCTCAGGCTTAAATCTTTGTCTCTGCCCATCTGCTAGTGTAACTTTGTGTAGTGTAGTGTAACATTTTGTATGTTTTTTGTTTGTTTTCTATCTCTTTGTAGTTATTTTGTGTCTCTTTGTACCCGTTTCAGTTTTTTTTAAAGGTCATTTTGTGCTTTTTGGAGCAATTCTGTATGTTTTTTTTGGTCATTTTGTGTCTCCTTACAGTCATTTTGTGTTTCTTTGTGTTTGTTTTTCTCCTCTGTTGTTATTTTGTGTCTCTTGTACACATTTTGTGTGTCTTGGAGGTCATTTTGTGCTTTTTTTGTGGTCATTTTGTGTCTCTTTTTGGTTGTTTTGCCCCTTTTTGTAATTATTTCATCTCTCTTTGAACCCGTTTCATGTTTCTTTGAGGTCATTTTGTGTCTCTTTTTTGTTATTTTACCCTTTTGTAGTTATGTTGTCTCTCTACAAGGTTACATTGTGCTTTTTCTTTAAAGTAATTTTGTGGTTCCTTTGCATCTCTTTGTTGTCCTTTTCTGCCTCATTTGACCCGTTTTTATAGTTATTTTGCGGCTCTTTGTGCGAGGTTTGTGTTTCTCTGAGGTCATTTTGTGCTTTTTTGGGGTAATTTTTGGTTGTTTGACCCCTTTGTAGGTCATTTTGTGTCTTTTTTTTGGTTGTTTTGTATCTCTTAAGTCATTTTGTGTCTCTTTGCATCTCTTTTTTGTCCTTTTCTGTCTCGTTCTGGTCAACACGTGTCAATTTGAGTTACATTTTGCAGGTGAAGGCCAGGGAGGGCCCCTAACACTTTGGGCTCCAGGGCCTGTGCCCGGCAGGCCCGTTCAGTAATCCATCCATGCTTCAGCCTCTCTCAGTTCCTCCATCTCTGCTGCTCTATCAGAGGAAGATTCTCTCCTCCATCAGGTCCTCTTGGGGTTGTGCAACTGTTCAGCATTAGCGCAGCGAACATGCAGAAGATGGACTTGTACAACAGCTACATCTGTATGTGTACTAATTTTCCTCCACTGATTCTCCATGGAAGGCGAACCTCCCCGCTGTACAGTGCTTCATCTCTTTCTGTATTCCTCTCCCCTCATGAGACAATGGAAGCATTCAGGCAAATCTGTTTCCACAGCCTGCGAATGAGAGACAGCCAGCTTTGTTTTGCACACACACATATGCGCGTGTGGCAGATAAAGAGCAAATGTGTTTGCGTACGGACGCGTTTGTGTATCCATGTACGACTGTGTGTGTGTTGTGTGTGAGATGCCTGCGTCATGCGTTCGCCATGTGAGTCACTTGCTCTTGTGTGGGGCTTTAAGTAGTGAGTAAGAGCCCTCTACTCCCTCGTCCGTCTCCGCTCTCGCTCTCTGGGGCCCCGAAACACACAACCAGAGCTCCGCCGCTTCCTCCTCTGCCTCTACTTCATCCCTGCTCATCGCCCAACAGGTTGCTCTGTCAATAATGGACGCTCACAAAGCGCCGTGTGTCCACTAGTTCTGAAATCTGAGATGCATTCAAATGGAGACAAACATGAGAGCACAATCACCTGCCGTTCTATTATTCCAGACAGAACATACATTTTTTTTCCCTCCCTCTGTCAGAAATCTCAACACGCATTTGAATAATTGCTCCGTCCAGAACTGTCTTCTTTGGTGGCCTGCTGGGATAATTGCAGGTGAGCCATGGAGGAGATGGAGAGCAGCAGTGCACAGAGAGATAAGTAAACACACAAGTGACGTCTGCGGTTGATGACTAACACAGTAGTGACTCCACTGCTCTCCTCACAACTGCTGGAATAAAGGCTGCTCTGCTCGCTATAGCTCTAATTATTCTCTCTGAGCCGTAAAACAGTTTTTATCTAAACAGGACATCACTGTTCGTAGTGTGTGCAGTGTGCACAGTCCCTGCTCATATTATTGTAGTAATGGCTGTTATGATGTGAGCAGATTTAGAGCCTTTATTCTGTTGCTTTGTCATTTTTAAGTTCTGTAAGGGTGCTTTCACATTGCAAAACAAAAAAACAGAAACATTCTGATGTTGCTGCGTGCAGCTGTTTTTGGACTTATCCCACCATCTAGTGGCAAAGCATGTGTTGGTACATACTGGGGCTGCACACTGGTGTGGATGCAGCCTAAGAAGTGATGGGGAGGAAGTTTTAGCATGGAAAATGAAAATATGGCATTGAAAAAGGAAACGCTGGCGCTGACAAAGTTCAGCAGAGAAAAAAAACATTCAAAATGATTTAATTTTGATGGTTTTTTTGTATTCTGATATGTTTTAATGATATTCTTCAGAAAATCAGCCCAGAAAAGACATTTTCTCCTTGGATATATAAATCACGCTGTCCTTGCAACTCCCCTCAAACCCTTCCTCTCTACAACAAAACTGTGACAGGAAGTTGAAACCAGGGGGCATGTGCAATATTATTCTTCCATATCATGATCACTTATCAGTGTAGTACAATATCATTTTCTCAGGCACATGCAATACTACATTCTCCTTGATACATTTTCGTTCATTATTAGTAACTCTTGTACTTATCGTTCTCCTCTTGTTTCTCTTATTAGGCACTGGTTTTTACTTT